>CM064862.1:4429062-5060000 GCA_032719365.1 Prinsepia uniflora | reverse complement strand
TCAATCCTAGCCGTGTGATATGTAAAAATGAATGTATGTGGGGTGAAATTCATTCACTAGAATCAATCAACAATCTGTGGCTCTCTGAAAATCAAAGAAAGCACTAAAAAGATTACTCAGAAATCTCTCTTGTGCATTTTAACAAATGCCTCGTGTTCATCTGCCCTGTTTTTTCCTTCATTGTAATCGATTTCCAATCCTAATCAAATCCTGATCCTAACACAAACATACACAATCCTAATCTATCCTAAACCAATCGTTTTCAGCTACAAGTGACAGTTAGAAGGTTACCTGCTTGCAGTTTTGCATTTCCTAGCTCGTGGAAGCAATCGATCATCTCTGCCATTGAACCTTCTGAAACCAACAAAAAATAAAGCTGTTGTTACTCGCACTCTTCGTACAAAAAGCATACAATTAAAATAAAATTATTCTAAGTCTACTCAAACTTTCACATGCACGCATAACTCACTTTGGTGGAATTCTATTAGCATAAACAAATACTTCAGTTGCAAATGCGGACTTCCTTAAACAGTTCAAAGAAACCCAGTTTTCTCTTGCCCGCGAGTAGCTAAAACGGGAAAGGTTCCAGCTTTGCAGTTCCGGTCCAGCCTGCAACAAATTTAAGCATTAACTTGCTGGTGTTGTTAATTAAGGAACAAGAGTGTAAAGCTTATAACCTATAAACAAGGTTCAATTGCTATTAGGTCGTAAGTTATAATTTTAACCATGAGTGCTTAATAAAAACATAACTGAAGAAAAAAAAATTGCTGTAACATATTCAATTATATATCATGGAATTGTATGGTTTTAGGAATTTCAAAGTTACAGAAGCCCTAATCCCATTCATGGATGAAGATTAAAACTGCCTTAAAATGCATAATAATTTATAGGAAAACCTACATAAAATCCTCCAAACTATGGAGGTTATTTCAAGTTTATACCCAAATTATAAAACAATTCATCTACGTAACCAAATTATAAAACCACATCATCTAAGTAGTCGATGTTAGCAACCTATTAAAAAATATATGTCAAGTACCCAATGGCTTTTATGGCTCCATTTTTTTATGCTGGCATGGGCTTAAACACATCATCGCAAAATGCAATATATTTCAAATTAATTGAAAATGCGCTATATGTGCAAAAATAGACTATAAGGATACTTTATGTTCTGTTAGACTATGTATATCTAAACCTAGAACACATTGTACATTAGTTCCTAGGTTAGACCCGTGTACATTAGTTAACAGGTAGACAGTTACCAGCAGTTAGATATATAGGACACATGTCCTATTATAGTTAGAAGCAGTTTAAGGAGATAAGAACTACTATGTCTTATCCCTTAAATAAATCTGTATAAATATGTCACATTGACTGTAAGTGAATAACACAATTCATGAAATTCTACATGTTCAAATTGGTTGAAATTGTACTACAAGTTCAAGATTTTTTGAAATCTACACTATATGTGCAACATAGATTATAATGCCTAAATGATTGAATATGTACTATACTTGCAAGATAAATCGTAACTTCCCATGATAGACTGAAAACTTCATTATCATAATTCTCCAAAAGTATTAAAGTTGCCCCTATATGTGCAAAATTCTCCAAAATGTACTGAAATTGCCCCTATATATGTGCAAAATAGCTCATAATTCTCCAAAATATACTGAAACTTCACTATATGTGCAAGATAAATTGGGCAGAGCTGAAATTGACTAAAACTAAACTATATATGCAAGATAGATGGAGACTAAAACGACACCATATGTACAAGATAGTCCATAATTTTATAGGAGGGACCCAAACTGCAATGTAAGTGCAAGTAGACTACAACTACATTATATGTGTCCATGCACGAATTCAGAATTTAAATATGAGGTGAGCTAATTTTATTAGTATTATATTCTATTAAAATTCGATAGTATGGATGAATTTTATTGAGAAAAAGAAAAATATATATTGATTACTTACCCTAAAAATTAATACTTATATAAAAAAAACTAAGAAAAATAACAATTTTATACTATACCATATAATATAAAAGTACTAAACTTGTAGTCTATTAGGTTTAATTTGACAAATTAAATTAGTCTTTATATTATCAAGTCGGTGTTAATATTATCAACAATTACTCTTTTATTTGAAGAATATATTATACAATCTTCAAAAATATTATTTTTTTATCTTATTTAAATGTATAAAAAAATTTATTGGGTGAGCTGTACTATTCTTTCTTATGGGCTAGCAATTTCGGGAGGACTGAAGCCCACCTTAGCCCCTAAGGTTGGCTCGTGCCTGTGTGTACAAGATCGGCTGAAACTATACTATATGTGCAAGATAGATTGGGTCGATCATGCAGCAACGGATTGAAATTGCACTATATGTACAGGATCAATCCTAATTCTCTAGGAGGAACTCAAATTGCAAAAGGTGTGCAGGTATACTACAACAATATTAGATGTGCAAGCTTAGCTGATATTGTAGTACGTGTGCAAGATTTTTTGAAAAATGCACTATTTATGCAAGATAAATTATAATTTCTAAGATAAATTAAAACTGAACATATTCTATGTGTGAAATAAACTATAACAATACAATATATTCAAGATACATCACACAAATCGTGCGTAACTGAACATTGTATACGTAATAAATAGTAATGGTAGTGTATATATAATATATATTTATATATATATATATATATAACATATAATCATAAGTGCACTATATGTAATTAAAAGTCTATATGATAAAAATTTGAAAAAAAAAATGAACCAATTATAATTCATTAGGCTTAATAGCATGATTGGTGTATATTTTTGAAATTGTTGTTTGGTGTGATTCTAACCATACAAGAAAATTCTATATTAAATATTAATTACAAGATTAATTTGACAAAACAAAATACAAGGAAGAAAAAAAACGCATGACATTCAGGCATCTACATGAAATAGCTACTATCTAGAAACCATAGGATAAGACCAAGGTGGAGGCAAGCCATTTCAAAAGTACAACACTTCCAAGAAAAATTGATTGATAACTAATCGCGCCAAAAAAAAAAAGCCAAATATTTAAGAAATAATAATAAATTAGTCCAATTTTTGAATATAAGATATAAAATAGTCCATTTAACATATATAATAATCTATTTACAATATTATTAAGAGCTTTACTATGTTTTTATATAGTATTATTTTTTTAAATTTTCTAATGTCGTTTATACTATTTTCATATATGAATGAGTAACTTTCAAAATTTAGATATTAATATTTTATATTTATTTTTAAAATTATTTGATAAGATAATTCTAAATAATTTCATATTTTCAAATTTGTTTTAGAAATGAAAATCATTTTAACCCACCAAACTTCTCAGATATTATCTGATACTTTTGAATAATTAGATACGCACATATAATTTATTTATTTTGCAAAGTTTTTAGTTTTATTCCTTCATAAGTAGATTATTAATTACTTGCTTATTTTATTTTTTTCGTTGGTAAATTAATAATTATCTATATATTTCTTATTTTTCTATTCTATTTGAAAAAGGTATATTACGTATAATACACATTTATTATATAATTAAAATTCTCATAAGTAAATTATATTTTTATGTACAATTAAAATTCCTATAAGTAAATTATATAAAACAAAATCAAACTATATGATATGTAATGGTACACTTGTAATTCTTTAAACACTAAGGGACTAGAGCTAATGTTGCATTTTGACCAACAAAAAAAAAATCAAGTTATTTCTTATATACAGTTCCTATTTACTATAATGAACTAACTTATTATTTGAACTCTAAAAAAGACCTATATATAATTTTCCCAATATTTAAATTGGGCAAGCCCATGCCTGCAAGTCTGAAAATTCATCTAATTGAAATTTAATTTTATACTTTAAGTCAAACCTCATCATTTCACAAATTTGGTCGATCGCTAATTGAAGTATATTTTAATATAAGCTCTATATTTATGCATGTTGTAGTTTGAGAATGAACTATATACCATATGTATCAAGAAATTCTATGGAAAATGGACAATTAGTGATAGAAACACTGCGGTTTCAAATTCAAACTATTAAAATATTAACGGTTCGATACAGTTTATACTTTCTAAAATTAGAAATGAAACTGTTTCGATCCAAACAGTTACTAACAGTTCGGTTTGAGTCGAAACCGTTTTGGCATAAAAAATAATAAAGATACAAATAAAATATGGATGCAAAAAATGACAGAATAATCAATACTCAAAAATTTCTATATTAAACTTTAAAGGATTGGATTGCATATTATCACTATATTAAAATTTATCAAACGAACATTACCACTTAATTAATAATTTTTTATTATACTTTTTTTATTAAAGGGGAGGAGAAAATTTTAGAATTTTTTCATACTATATGTCATTGAGATTCGAATTTAAGATCAATTGTGAAATTATAAGGAGAATTGGGTTTAGATTAGCCCACCCTTCCTTTCAATCTTGGTGTGTGAATAGTGAGGTTGAAAATCCATTGCAAGTGAGCATATGTTACAAACCATTAAACAAAATATTTTTCAATGTCTCCTTTCGAGCAGGCATTTACAAATTCTATTAAAACATTCATCGATTCTAATGTTGTAAAGTGCATTTCTTGCCAATGTAGCATGAACTCCTTGGTACGTAATAATAGTCGTCGTCCAAACACAGCAACTATAAATTAATATATCGACTGAAATTACTAGAAGGAAATAACATAATTATAAATTAACAAACATCATGATAATGAAGAAAGATAAAGCAAAATAACCTGATGCTGGATTGCTGGGTTGGGTTGGGTTGGGTTGTGTATGGGGTGGAGCCGAAACTCTAAGTTTGAAACACGAAGCAATGCGAGAGAGAGAGAGAGAGAGAGAGAGAGAGAGAGAGAGAGAGAGAGAGAGAGAGAGAGAGAGAGAGAGAGAGAGAGAGAGAGAGAGAGAGGTGTGCTGATCGATTTGAATTATCAATTCTCCATTCTCACTTGTCAGCTTCTGCTTATATATGATTATGAATCGAAACAAACAACCCATCAAGTTGGGGAGGTGAAACCGCATAAAGTGCAGAGAAGGAAAAGGGAAGGGATCAAATTGTTTTTCTTTTTCTTTTCTCTTTTATTTATTCTATTCTTTAATTCTTTTTTCTTTTTGTTTTGGATGTGCAATGTGAACTGGTGTTTATGAATACCTTGATGATATATTACAGTTTGAATCTCTTATTTTGAGCATAAATTAAATCATCAATTTTTTTACGATGACTTGCGGTTTGAATCTCTATTTTTCTAAAGCTATAATATTAATTCTTTTCATTTATTACATTCTTTGACGACATTGTACAATTTGAATCGCTTTTCATATACTGTAATTTAAATTATCGTTATGGCATTCTTTTACCATATCTTACCGTGTGAGTTTCTTTTTTAAGGTTACATTTAAATTGTCTTGATGGTATTCTTTAGCAATATTTTTCTGTTTCAATCTCTTTTTCAAGACTGTAACTTAAGTTGTACATTGTCATGACATTCTTTGATGACGACATTGTATATTGTTTGAATCTATGTTCCGGGGTTTTGGTTTAAATTTTCTTCATGATGTTCTTTGATCATGTCTTATAATTTGTAAAAAAGTTTGCCCCACTTCTTTGTCCCATTTTGCCCCATGAACCGTGCTAATTTGTAAAAAAGTTTGCCCGATTTCTGTTAACTTGAGATAACTTAGCTCATCTGTAAAGGAATTTTGGTCAGGTAGACCCCACTTTCATATTCTTCTCCGTCCTCTTCTTGCACACTGACATCTTTCTTCTCACTCAATTCAACATAAAACGCATCAATTTCTTTTCACCTTATCAAAACCCAGAACCCCTAGATCTAATTTTTCCAACCCTAGCTAGCTTTCTTTTCGATGTCCCGCAATCTTCAAAATTTCAAAGCTCATTATCTTGTCATTCACTCTCGTACGTCGAATAAATCAATGAGGCCTTTGGCTTTAATCCCCCCACTTCTCTCACGCTTCACTTTCACTTTCTCATCGAACAAACCAAAATATTACCAACAAATCCCCCTCCCTTGCGAATCTGTAAATCATTGATAATTAATAATGGCAATGCCCACCAACAAAACATATCATTATAGAAAAAACTCCAAAACTCACAAAACTCTCATACAAACATTACATATATATATATATATATACTAATTAATAATTTACACCAAATCCCTCGATCGATCAGGTCATTTTTAATCTCGAAAACCCTTCTATTAAGGTTTCTGGACAATTTTTTGCGTCTCCAACAACCATTTTAAACTTCTCTTCTTCTCCATCCTCTAAATATTTTATTTCCATTTATTGCAATTTAAGGATACCATTCATATTTATGTGAGTGACTTAATAAACCCTTCAAAAGGAGAATGAAGAAACAATAGAGATGGTATGTATATATATATATATATATATATGTGAGATTGGATTTCTTTCTTCTTGTTGACACAAAGGCAGATGGTGAGCTTCGACATTTTAGTCACAGGCATCCACCCACGTAGAGACAAACCTCAAATTCAATTAAAGTACAGAAAATTTGATACCTAACTTGTCTAAAAACACACTTGGAATTTCACTTTGAGTAGGCATCCACCCACGTAGAGACAAACCTCAAATTCAATTAAAGTACAGAGAATTTGATACCTAACTTGTCTAAAAACACACTTGGAATTTCACTTTGAGTAGAAGCCACATGTGCTTCCTTTGGCCAGACAATTATTTGGATGCCTTCCCTTTACTTTGCGGGTAATACTTCATCTTCTTCATTCTTAGATCATATTTTTTATTTATCAAATAATATTAATACATATATGACAATTGAAACCATTCAACCCTTAATTACCATGTTAAGATCATGTATATGAGAAATTAGATTATTCACATGTGTAAACTAAATGGACAATTCATTATTTGAATTTTCATTATTACCAATACCATTGATTTTTTTGGTAGAGATAATATTGAAATAATTACTTAAGAGTTGAATGGTTTTCATTATGAAATATGCATAAAAATTCTCAAATAAATCAAAAGAGAAATATGAAAAAGTACATTTAAAGTGGAATATAAATATTATCCTTACTTCATACCTTAAACGGACCACCAAGTCCCCAAATGATTGCCTCGATTATATATAACTTTATCTTTCATTCTTCATTTATTGAGAAATCATGTTATGTTAACTGACCCATGTGAGAAATACACATGAATATATGGTGATGACATATATATATATATAACTAATTATTACGTACACCCAACAATCTATCCAAATCTTTGCTCTGCCAAACACAGTTTCTGAAAAGTGAAAAACTCTGCACCACTTGGCTTCTTCGGTTCTCAGTTCATCCGACCGGCCACTAGGTTCTTTCTCAATCTTTCTATTCATCCTCATTTCGTGCTTTTGAATTGCACATATCTATGTGTATAGATGCATATTGATGCTTTTTTGATGCTTTGATATAATTGCCGGTGTTTTGGGAGTGTTTATGTTCGGTTTATGAGCAGAGGAGAGGTTTAGAAAAAGATATGACACAAACACAATTCTAATAACTCAATGGATGAGTACAAGACTTTCACTTAAACGCAGGCTAATGTTTAGCTTCTCACCTAAAACTTAGCTACTTCTAGCTAGTATCACACAAAGCTCTCTTTGTGGAGCTCACTTCACTCTCACTTGTTTCTTATTTCACACTCTTGCATGACATTCATTACATTGAACCACACCTCTATTTATGGTATTCTTACCAACTAATGGTAGTTAGTTTCCAGAATATTCTACATTAATCTCTTACAATATATATCTTAATGATTCTAGCATAATCTCCAACCATCATTTCATTTCCTATAGATCATCATATTCTTCTAGATTTCTCTATGTCTAGCTACATACATCTCCAATATTCATTTCCTTTGTTCTTGAGTTGTCTAGAATGTTCTAGACAAATATGCATTAATTCCAATACTCCTCCTTCATGCTCATTTGTGATACTCTGGGCTTGCTTTATGGCGACTTGAATCTTAATCTTAGAAGTGTGGTTGTGATGTTTGTTCTTCTTGAGTCCGACATTTATAATCTCTTTGATGCTTCGGCTATTGTATGTCAGTGGTTCTTGTTTCCATCCATCATACACTTTCATTGGCTTTCGAACTTTTCGTGCTCCTCCTTTCTTTATGAGCCTTTTTGATGGTTTTGTTTCTTCTTTTATCGGCCTTCTCCTTTTGTCTCGTTTCCCTCCAATTTCAAACCTTTTTGGTTCTATCGTCATGAAAGTGCATGTTTCATATTTTCCTTTGAGAGGTTTAACTCTCCTTGGCTTCGTTTCTGGAGAAATTCCTCCACGAAAGGAATTGATCTCAATGTTGGTGGAGCTGTTTGTGCACGTGGAGTGTTTGAAGTCTTTTCTACTTCATTTTCAGCTTCTTCTCTGCTTCTCCTTGTAACTTTGTGTGTCTTCTTTCTTTGGACATCATTCTTACTTTTTGCCTTCGTACTTTGTAGTAGTACTTCCAAGAAAATTCCATTTTTCTGGAAATTTTTTATTTTCCATCTCTACTTTTATAATTATTTTATTTCTTGCATCATATATTGTGCACAAATTTCTAGAAAAATATAGACCGTACCCAGTCTCGAACATTTGACCAATGCTTAATAAATTATGTCACATGGTAGGAACTAATAAAACATCTTTTATATATTTAGTTTCTTAATTAGTCTAGATAGAGATCGTACATAGCGCCATCTCCCATCTTTACTTTGTCTTTGATAGACTTATCTATACTGGTGAAGATACTTTTTTGTATCCTCCCATATGGTTACCGCAATTGCTGTCGACGTACCACCTCCTGTTGTTTTTGTTTGACATTTGACGAGCATAGAACATATGCACATTTTTCTCTTTTTCTTCTAAATAGTTGGCTTGGTGATTTTTCTTACGCCAACAATTTCTTTTTATTTGCCCAAATTTTCTACAATTCCAACATTTGGGCTTTCCTTAGAACCAACATTCTTTTTCTAGGCGACTTGTCTTTTTACACACCCCACATTGATAATATTTTTTCCTCTCATCATTTTTCTCATTTTCCCACTATTATTGAGATTTTCCCCTCCTCAAACTTTTTTTTTATTCTCCTTTCTCCTTCTTCAGATTTCCGAGACTTTAAATTTAATTCTGACTGGTAGGCGCTCTCAACTAGACGTTCATCCCGCCTACTCATTCTTTTCTCATAGGCTTCTGGTGAGCTCATCAGTTCTGTCTCTGAAAGAGTCGATATGTATTTTGATTGTTCAATCACAATAACTATTGCATCATACTTATCACTTAAACTGATAAGCATTTTTTCACCATCTACTCTCAAATGATTTATAGTTTTTTTTTTGGCATACTTAGAATCCTTCATTTTTATATATTCTAAATATCTTCTTAGAGTTTGCAGTTTTGCAGACCGTACCTTTTTCTTCTCGTGAAATTCTTCCTTTAGTGTTTTCCACGCTTCCTTCACCATAGTCACTCTTATGATCCTCGGGAATATTGTAGAGCATATAGAGCTTTTACATCTCTTTGTTGCTCTTTCTTCAACTAACTTTGCTGCTCTGCATTCAGATTTTTTGGAATTCAGCGTCAACTATGTCTCATAAGTTTTAAGACATATAATACGTTTCATTTTAATACTCCAGAAATTATAGTTTTCTCTGGAAAATACTAGGAGTTTGACAAAACTTTGACTTAATGTAGACACGTGGAGGACTAGGTTGAACCCAATGCCCAAACTTGATTCGTTGATCGAACGAGCTCTAACACAACTAGCTCTTAACCGAACCAGCTCTGATACCACTGAGTTTTGGATGTTTCGATACCACTATTGGTGTTTGGAGAGTGTTTATGTTGGGTTTATAAGTGAAGGAGAGACTTAGTAAAGGATATGGCACAAACATAATTCTAATCATTCAATGAAGGAGTACAAGACTTTCACTTAGGCGGGCTAGTATTTAGCTTCTCACTTTAGACCTAGCTACTTCTGGCTAGTATCACTCAAAGCTTTCTTTGTGGAGTACACTCACTCTCACTTGATTCTTATTCACACTCTTGCATGACATTCATTACATGGCACCACACCTCTATTTATAGTGTTCTTACCCACTAATGGTAACTAGCTACTAGAATATTCTATATTAATCGCTCACAATATATATCTTAATGATTATGTTTCTAGGTAATGTCTTGCTAGAGTATTCTAACATAATCTTCAACTTTCATTTCATTTCCTAGAGATCACTATATATATTCTTCTAGATTTCTCTAGGTCTATCTACATCTATCTCCAATATTCATCTCCTTTGTTTTTGAGTTGCCTTGAATGTTCTAGACAATTTGCATTAATTCCAACACATATCTTAGGTACCACAATAGCAACTTCAATTTTCAATCTGTAACTTTGATGTACTCATATCCATGGATTGAAATATTAATAATATCGCGGTCGACATTTCGCCAAAATGAGAAGACAACATCGAAACAGGGGGGTAAGAAATTTCTTCCCCCAATTTCCAAGTTTTTGTCGGATGTCGAAGAATATCACTGATATCCACCAAGATTGACTGACCGCCCAACCCAATTTCATGGAAATTTCACTAAAAACCTTGATTCAACCACCTAATTTCATCTATGAACTCCTAGGGACTCGAATCCAACCTTAGATTGTTGAAATTTTGTCTAGATTTCTCAAAAAGGGACGAGAAGCCTCAAACGTCATCGCAGCTATGATTCGTTCAATCCAGTGCGCGTTGGAGGTAGAAGAATGCATCGATGCGTTCGTCTGGATGAGAGGCTTCATTTGGTGGAGTGGCGAGTACAGTCTTGATCGCAGTCAAGGGTGGCGGTGATGGTGAGTGATGGCCTCTACTCTCTAGTTGTAAGAAGCAAAGGAAAATGGTGAAAAATTGAATAAATCAAACCTTTGCATCCATAGGTGTGGGAAGCACATATGACATACGTATTAGACTTTGACCGTGCAATTGATGCTTGCGCTTACAATTGTCTAGCTTTCTCAGCTGGATCAAACTTCTTCTCTATAATACTTGGGGCTGATTCTTGGTTCTCTACTGGGGAGAGATAGTGTAACATGAGTGGATTTAGATATTTACAATAAAATTTGACAATTATTTTGGGCATATGCATCCATGTTTAAGTAGGTTTAGAAATTTAGAATTAAATATAATAATCATTGATTATAATTTAACTAATATTAATATCTAAATTTTCTGAAGCAATTCTAATGAATATGATTCTATCATCTCGAATTTTCATCCCAAATAATAATAATAATAATAATAATAATAATAATAATAATAATAATAATTATTATTATTATTGTTATTTTAATTTACGTTTTCATGACTTCACCCCTTCATTTATAATCGTTAATTTTTCAATAAAAAAATACCTATTGTATTTACATATATGCCAATTATAAACTATTGTTTATTACTAATTATTTAGTAAACGTTTTCTTACATATATTATCAATTTATGTTTATATTATTAGTCATCGTCCGTATATTATATCATTATATATCATATACTTATTATAATATTCATTTTATAATTTTTATTAGTCTTATATAACCATTATTAGTCTTATACTAAATTTCTACTGTTTTTATTGAGCGTAAACGATATCATCTATCGACATATCTGTAAATTTGACTGTTGATATTTCTGTCGATATCGATATTTTTATGCTTGCTCATATCAAGCAATTTACATCAAGTTCATTTGTTTTTTTTTTTCCTTTCTTTCAGCCAGTTGATAAATTTCGAATAAACCAGAGAGTGTTGCTATGGATCAAACACTTGACAAGCATCTGAAGGAAAAATTTCAAAAATGCTTTGATGATGAAAGAAAATCCTCCGAATCCAGCCCCTCCAGACCCAAGATTCCCAATTACAGCCTATTTAAAGACATAAGTGAATCCCTTAACTCCTTTTTTAAGGGGTTATCGTCTTTGCCTGAACCTTCAAAATCCAAGCTCAGGGACAACCTATACCTCCTCAACGATCTATTCACTGAGTGCCGGATGTTAACACGAAAACAGTGCAGTTTCAAATTCCCTCAGGAGATGATCACCAAGAACAGAATCAATATGGACTTAAATAAGATCAAGAAAGAGCTCAAGCATATGGAGTCTCAACCATCAAACACACAACCTAATTCAAGCTCACCGAAAGCAGATTTTGATTGGTTGTGGACTACTCGCTCAGTAGATGCATCCAAGGTCTACGGATTTGATGATGACGTGGTGGCAGTGACGAAGTTGCTTGTCCAGCAAGGAAGAAATGATGGCAAGTTCAAAGCAGTAGGCGTTGTTGGTAGGGAAGGTATAGGGAAAACAACGCTGTGTCAAGTGATGTTCAATAAACCAGAAGTACTGAAAGACAAATTCCTCCCGAGGATTTGGGTGTGCATGGCTAGATACCAGGATGACGAAAATGATTTGAAAGTTATGCTTGTGAAAAGAATGTTGATGTCGCTTGGAGTTAGAAAGGAGACGGTGAAGTCTATTTGTGAGGAGCATGACCTCGGGGGACTGCTATATGCTCTTCATCTACAATTGGCGGGGAAGAGGTATCTGATTGTGCTTGATGATGCTAGAGACATGGACTCATGGTATGGAAAGTTGGATTCTTGCTTGACCGGTGACATGAAATGGGGTGATCGTCTAGCATTTGGACTCCCAAAAGGACATGGAGGAAGAGTGATTGTCACAAGTAGGGACGAAGGGCTATTAAGGCTAATGGTTGGAGAGGAAAATATGCATCAGCTTCTTCCCCTTTCGGACCCTGAACACTGCTGGAAGATATTCCAAGATGCGGATAAGAATAAATGTTTATTAGAAAAGTTGAAACAGAAACAAAAAGATCAAGAAAATTTGAAGCTAAAACAAGAAGATGAAGCAAAGTTGGAACTGAAAAAAGAAGATCTAGCAAAGATGGAAGAAGAGCTGAAGTTGAAACTAAAACAAGAATGTGGCGGTGTTCCATTAGCAGCAAAAATGATGGGTAAGGCAATGGAAGATGCTGAACAAGAGCAAGAGGCAAAGGGAGAAAACATGGTCCCAAAGAAAGATAGGGCCAACAAAGAAGATGATCGAAAAACAAAGAATGCAAGGGAAGGAGAGGTTCTAAAAAAAGGGAAGGCAAAGGAAGATGTTCACCAAAAAGATAAGGCAAAGGAAGAAGAAGGTGGTCAAGAAAAAGAAAAGGCAAAGGAAGAAGATGGTGTTAAAGAAAAGGAAAAGGTAAAGGAAGAAGGTGTTCAACAAATAGATAAGGAAAAGGAAGGAGGAATTCAAAAAATAGAAAGGGCAAAGGAAGAAGGTGTTCAACAAATAGAAAAGGCTAAGGAAGAAGTTGTTGAAGAAAAGGAAAAGGCAAAGGAAGAAGGTGTTGAAGAAAAGGAAAAGGTAAAGGATGAAGATGTTGAACACAAATTAAAGGCAAAGGAAGAAGATGTTGAACAAAAAGAAAAGCCAAAGGAAGAAGGTGTTCAACAAGAATATGTTCAAAAAATAGACAAGGCAATGGAAGAAGTTGCTCAACAAAGAGAGAAGGCAAAGGAAGAAGATGTTGAACAAAAAGAAAAGCCAAAGGAAGAACGGGTTCAACAAGAATATGTTCAAAAAATAGAGAAGGCAAAGGAACAAGATGATCAACAAAACGAGAAGGGAAAGGAACAAGATGCTCAACAAAACGAGAAGGCAAAGGGAGAAGATGTTCAAGAAAAAGAGAAGGTAATGGAAGAAAATGTTGGACAAAAAGAAAAGGCAAAGGAAGAAGATGTCAAAGAAAAAGAAACGCCAAAGGAAGAAGGTGTTCAACAAGAAGAAAAGGCAAAGGAAGATGTTGAACAAAAAGAAAAGCCAAAGGAAGAAGCTGTTCAACAGAAAGAAAATGCAAAGGAATAAGATGCAGAGAGCCAGCCATGGAAATTGGAACCCGTCAAGGCATGAAGAATAGTAATGTGTGCTTTTTTTCTTAATTGTATTTACTTTTCAAATCCTCTAGGATCGATGTGATTAACTAATCAGAAAATATTTTGTTATCTGTATTAGTTTCTCTTAATTTGAGATCAAAATATCGGGAATGGCTACAATACATCGTACTTTTTCAATAGGATATAATAAAAAATAACAGAAAAAAAAATATCCCTTTATTTTCTATCCGTTAGATTTTGATCAAACGGTCTGCATCCCACCCCACACTTAGTGCGATGGGGTGTTGTAGAATTTCCGCAAAATATCTGACTTTTGTGACTTTTATAGTTTATCACAAAAGTCAAGAATTTTCCTGACTCTGATTGCTCTGATGCTGCTTCGATAATGAAAGTAGAAACATAATATCTTCATTTATTTACTTTGCCAAATTGCTTCAAAAGTTCAAATGTTGTTGAGCCAAAAGGCTGATCAATTGAGTTGGTAAAAAAAGGAACCACAATCTATTTTAACTAATCTAAAATTATAAGCTTGATATCGGAACTTGAGTGCATAATCTTAGGAATAAGTATATATTAGACTCTGCAAATAAAGGAATTGAAAGAGACAGAGAGAGATGAGGGAGAAGGTGAACTTGAGTTTTTCTCATATGAGCAATGACCGAATCATTCCCTCTTCTCTTGTATGGAAAAAGCAATTGATAAGTTCTCTCTTAGAGCATCTCTAAGAGGAGATGCAACATTTCATTCATAGAAAACAAAGTACAATGTGTTTGGAGAAAATTAACGGGGCCTCATTAAAACATCACTCTGAAAACTTAAATAAAGAAAAAGTCTAGTAAGCAAAAAGAGTACCTGGACCACCCTCACAATTAAGAAGAATCACATTACTATTGTTCATATGCCTTGATGCACTCCAGTTATCATGGGCATGGCTAGCGATTCATACCCTGAAAATTTTCTTCCAATGCCTCACCCATCATTTTTGCTTCTAATGGAACACCACCACATTTTTGTTTGAATTCCAACTTCAGATCCTCCAACTTTGATTGAGTGGAAGAGATTCGCTCAGTCTTATTTGCGTCTTTGAATATCGCCCAGCAGCTTTCAGGGTCACAAAGGAGAAGAAGCTGATGCATATTTTCCTCTCCAACCATTAGCTTTGCTAGCCTTTCATTCCTACTTGTGACAATCACTCTTCCTCCATGTTCTTTTGGGAGTCGAAATGTAAGACGATCAACATCACCCCATTTCTTGTCACGAGCCAAACAAGAATCCAGCTGTTCATACCATGGACCCGTCTCTCTAGCATCATCAAGCACAATCAGATACGTCTTCCCCACCAATTGTAGATGAAGAGCATATAGCAGCCCTGCGAGGCCATGCTTCTCAAAAACAAGCTTGACCTTCTCCTTTTTAACTCTAAGGCACATCAGCATTCTTGTCACAAGTACAACTTTCAGATCATCTTCTTCATCGTCCAGGTGTCTAGCCATGAACACCCAGATTCTTGGAAGGAAGCTTATTTTCACATCTTGGTGGTTGAATATCAGCTGGCAAAGTGTTGTTTTTCCTATACTATCCCTCCCAACAATGGCTACTGCCTTGAACCAATTCCATTGTCCGAAAAGCAAATTCTTCATTGACAGAACATCATCATCAAATCCATAAACCTTGTTTGCATTTACTAAATGAGTAGTCCACCTCGGAAGCTTTCTGTCCACCTGTGAGCTTGATTGGCCACTATTATTAGTCTGTGCTCACTTCTTCTTGTTATCTTTCATAAGCTTGAGCTCTTCCTTCATCTTCTTTAACTCTTTCCGGATTCTTTCCTGCTGAGAGTTGAAACTCATGTGCTTTCTTGATAACATCTGGCATTCAGTCAAAACATTGTTGAGGTAGTATAGCTTGTCTCTTATAGATGAACCTTCAAATCTAACGGATGAGTTGAAAATTTCTTCAAGCAAAGTTTTCATTTCTTGAAATTGGTTGAACATGGGAATCTTAGAGTTATTCCTGTCCTTCCTATCAATGCCATTCCGGAACTTTTCCATTAAATACAGCTCAATTTCTCGAGCCACGGGAATAGTCTCTGCAACATTAATGAAGTAATTAACATACATGCATGATCATCTCTCTTCAGAATGGAATTTCTCACAAATTATAATTAAACAGGAAAATCACATAGAGTAGTTGGAAACTCACCAAGAATGGGAACCTGTTCAATTTCATCAGTCACGTGACCAAGACAGAGATTTGGACAATTAATAACTTGAGGAATCAAATGAGCTGGCAACTCTGCCCCGATGTTCCTCAACTCTGGCAGTTCCAACAGATGCAATGTCCTTAACTTTTGCAATGCACACTGACATGGTGTATCACATACAACTAAGGTTCTCAATTTGTCACAAAATTGAACTTATAAAGTTTCAAGGTTTTCTGGCAGCTCGGCCGATGGGAAGAGACTATTAATAATTGGGGAGCTATCTATATACAAATATCTAGGGTTCTTAAGGCCCTGAGGTTTTACATTCCAACAGTAAAGATGTGGCAGACTTGGAAGCTTTGAAATCCATAGAAACTCTAAACTTGTCTCCAAAGAGACACCTATTTCGCCAAAATTAATGCACACTATTTGACTGCATCACTCTATCCAACAGCTTTTCATTGCCTTCAAATTCTCAGCACCGAACTCACTTAAGAACCTTATAAGGTGATTTTCAACCAAAGATAGACACTCTGCATGCTTGAGGACACTTTCAAAGCCATTAGGATGATTATATGGTCCGTGGATTTCCAAACGCCGATCATGCCCTTGTGGGAAATCGAAATGTCTAGTGTGCAAGTCAACATCTCTACACAAAAGTTCATCTTTCCAGTTGAAATCTCCATCTTCACCTCTCTTTTGGATTACACAGAAAAGAAATTTTTTCAACTTTGTTTCCCACAAGGTAGAATTTTTGTCTAAAAATTGAAAAATTTCAGACCCACTTACCGATATGGAAGGCTTGTCACTATCAACAAGAATATCAGCATGCTCAAAGATGCCACATTGATCCCAGTTGACCTCCTGGGGTATAGGCTTTATCCTCCCCAAGTCAAGATCATGAAAGTTCATCTTTCCAGTTGAAATCTCCATCTTCACCTCTCTTTTGGTTTACACAGAAATGAAATTTTTTCAACTTTGTTTCCCACAATGTAGAATTTTGTCCAAAAATTGAAAAATTGAAAAATTTCAGACCCACTTACTGATATGGAAGGCTTGTCACTATCAACAAGAATATCAGCATGTTCAAAGATGCCACATTGATCCCAGTTGACCACCTGGGGTATACGCTTTATCCTCCCCAAGTCAAGATCATGCATGTTCCTCAAGTCGGGCAGACCAAGGCGCTTTAAATGAGGCAACTCTGATATCTCATAGGGAAATTTTCTCATACTAGTACCTGACAGATCAAGAACTTCAAGATGGCAAAGAGATTCCAGAAGCTGCAACGCTTCAATTCGAAAACAATCTTTTAGCAACAGCTGGCAAAGGTTGCTAAAAGTATTTAGTGGAGGCAGACTCCCAATTTCTGTTTTCAGAAAGATCAAAAATCTCAAGCAGTGTTAGTGCTTCAAGACTTAGCAAAGTTTATAAGCATGAACAACCTTTGACAAAGAGCTGTCTGAGGTTGGTAAGCCTGACCATGGACGGTAGCTTTGTAAGTGAGGTTCCACACAGGTCGAGAATCCCAAGGAGAACCATATGCTGCAGGAAACTAGCATCAAAATCAACTAAAGAAATGGCACCACATAGATTGAGTAGCTCTAATTTTGAGAGATGTTCAAGAGGGGGAAGCTTTTTTAAGTTTTTGCAATTTCTGAGTATTAGGTGACAGAGGTTGGTGGCTTTGGAAAGGGATGGTAAAAACTCAATCTTAGTGTCTGAGAGGTTGAGTGTCAGAATATGAGACGTATTGTCAAAGGAGTTATCTTGAATTTCGATCAAATCCTTGCAACCCGAAGCATCAAGAATCTCTAATTTCTCAAGGGCATTCAGGCCTGGTAATGCAACCAATTTCTCACAGCCAGCAATATTAAGCACCCGGAGTCTCTTAAGGCCTTCTATTTCTGGAAGGCTAGCTAAACATGAACAATCCATTAGCAAGAATTCGCGAAGATTAACTAGGCCAAACAGGGATGGTAGTTCTTTCATGTTGACTTTCGAAAAGTTAAGAATGTGAAGGAAGCTCTTATGCTGTAAGGATTTGTCATCAATTTGAGCCAAATTTGTTGAGCCAGAAACATCAAATATTTTAAGCTCTTTAGCTGCTTCCAAGACTGGCAACTTTAAAAGCCTAGAACAATCTCGTAAGTGGAGTTCAGAAAGGTGGCTTACGCTGGAAGGTAGCCTACGAATCTGAGTTCCAGATAAATAAAGGACTTTAAGGGCATCCAATGGTTCATCCTGTAATTCTCTTAGAGCTGTAGCACCTGAAAGATCAAGAATTTGAAGCTGGGCAGTCTTGTTAATCTTGCACAGCCACTTAATAAAAGCCGAGTCAGCTCACCAAGATTGTGAAGTAAAGGTAAGCGATTAATTTGGGAACGAGAAAGGTCGATTGTTTGAATTTTCTTAAGTGTTTCAAAGGTTTTGTCTTCCAATCCTTTCAAAGAGATAGCACCAGAAAGATCAAGCACCTGAAGCTTACTCAACGTATCCAAGCTTGGAAGTTCAGTCAGTTCAGAACATTCTCTGAGGATCAGCCACCGTAGTTCACAATTTTTGAAAAGAGAACTAGGTAGTGATTGGACCTTTGCACCCGAAAGGTTAAGGCTTCGAAGGTTACCAAAATAACCCAGAGAGGTCCACTTTAAGCTAGTAGCACCAGATATCTCAAGAACACTTAAGTTTGAAAGCTCTCTGATACCTTCACCGTTGTCCAAGAGACTGCAGCATCTGAGCACAAGTACAGACAGATCCTTTATGCTGGTAATAGCCTGGGGCAGAGATCTGATTCCGGAATTAAATAAAGCAAAAACCTGGAGCCTCTTCATGTTTTCAAAGTATTTTTCAGTGACTTCTCTATCAAGACAACGTCCATCCATAACAAGTGTCAAGACTTTGTCCCAGGTTTTAGGCCTGCAGCTGATTTTATCATTCCATCTGAATATGTTAGCCTCCCAAGACCTTTCCATTTTTCATCATCTTCAAACGCATTAGCCAATCCGATGCTTGCAGTCCCATGAAATCCAGAATGGCGAAGGTCAGCTATGCTTGACAGAATTCCTCCCAATGTGACCATATTATCCTCATATTTTCTCAGCATTCCGCAGTTTATAAGCTGCATCAGAACATGATGTCCTTGCTCATATGTCTTTTCAATATGATCAATCCCTCTCACATATCCTTCCAGTATCCAATGAGTGATTAACTCATTATAATGCAGGCCAGCATGTCCGCTTCCGAAAAAATGCTTGCTATGCCAGAAGCAAGCCATCTGAACACCACTTAATGGGTTGGAGTACAAAGAGTGAACTAGCATACTTATAGCAGCTTTCCCATCATCATCGTCTGCATCCTGCAGAAAATTTTCCATTGACAGAAGCCCAAATGCATTCAAACAGCAGTTTAACCCTTTTACTATTGTGATGATTACAACAGGCGATGCTGAGGAGTCAGAAAATTCTTTTTTCAGTTTTGCTCCCACCAACGCTGAGGAGTCTTCTTTGGACAATGGATCTACTATATACACCCTTGTATGGCTAGTCTCTATCTCTTTTTCGGTATCTCTCCTATCACTCCCACCTCTGGTGATTAAAAGCTTAAAAGAATTATGCCCATTTCGGTCCGCCCGGAGATTGTACTCTGACATAATCTCTTCTGCATCTTGATCATGACGAGCACCATCAAGAATTAGCAGAAAAAGTTCATTTTCTTTGCATGCTGCAGATCTCAACTCCTCAAGCTTCCTGCATATTCTTTCTCTCACATTGCCCAAGCTCTTCTCCTTCTTCTTCTCCTCCATCTCCTCAACATCTTCAGCCTCCCATTCCTCATAAACAGAGAACAGAGATAGCTGGCGAGCAATGTCGTTGTCAAGAGAGCTGCTGACATTTTTTTTATTCAGATACAGCCATTGACTTCCACGGATCAAATCTTTGTTCATGCTTATCTGCCTAGCTGTCCACGTTTTCCCAACTCCATGATTTCCATCAAGAATGACTGTTGTTACATCATCTTTTGTCAACAGCTCCTGTATCTCTTGTATCCGGTCCTTTGAACCCAAAACCATAGCTGACACTGAAGAAGAAAATTAAACTAATATAAAGTAAAAGAAAGTTGTGGAATCTCATCTACAAAGATGAACAAAAAGGTCTATTTTGTGGGTATTTTATTCCAGTCATAGCATAACGGTGAGGATGAAATTATATCAACTCTACTCAGATCTTCAAATTTGATTTTCCGTCAATGACATTTGCAGTATCATTCAATCTTTCAGTTGTTTGCACATAAAAATTTCAATTTCACCTGTGAATTTGTGTTTCAGCCAATTTCCTCCTAAAATATTATTAATAGTCAGTTCTCTCTCTATCATCGTATTTAGTTATTTACACGCAATTCCTCCAATTATTCATCCAAACGAGTGAGATATCGGTAATTAAGTTTATGAGTAACTTATTTGATACTTTCCTCTTAAAGAAAATCTCCAAGGTAACTTTTTCTTTCATGAAACATCCAAATTGAACAAAAATTTAACATAGGGGAACTGGCAGAAAGTTTTTTTTTTTTTTTTTTTTAAAGATGAATTTTCAAGTTGCCTACCATAAAAACTTTTGAATCTTTAAATGTAATTAAAACCTCGTGTTTTAATAGCATTATAATTTATGTGTTCAAATTCTAAGTGAATACCAAATGGAAAATTTTAGGGGATTTTCAGACAGAGGGGTGATTGGAACAGCATCGTTTGAGCAGAGGAAAGCAGAACCATAAATCATCGATATAAATCAGCTAATAGGAAAATTAATCCGGAATCTTAAGTTTTGCAGCACCAAATTGAGAATTGAGCAAAAGAAAAAAATAAGAAAACTAAAGAAAAACCTGATGAGGGGTTGGGTGGACTTGAAACTGAAAGCCTAACGAAAGAGAGCCTGCTTTCCTTTTGGTCTAGTTGGTGCAGCAGGGGAGAGAGCTCAATTGCTGCAAATCAATGGGGGCAACTCATTTATGGACTTGTCTAAAGGGGCAACATTATTCTTTAAATTAATAGTGAGTTGTGAGATTAAACAAAAAAGGGGTCACTTCAAATGAAATGGAGTTTTAGTTAGGATCTTAATATAAAATCGAATTTAAAATTTATTTTTGAGATTAATATTAATATTTGCAGGGTATCTTAAATAATAATACAAATTGTTGGATTCCTCCATTAAAATTTCCCAAATCCAGTGCAACATTTCTATCTTCATTAAATTTTTTCTTTCACAGTATCTTCATTAAATAAATACCCAACACATTTCTATCCAGGCTAGTTTGGTTAATTTTTTAAATTATACTCGTAGTTCACATGGTTTGGGTGTGGCCAATGTCATAGTCAGAATTTAACCTGGGATCTAAAGATTTAATTTTTTACAAAATATTTTTAATGAGTGATATATATTTTGTTTATTGAAAGAAGATTTTTTTTACAAGATCGAAAAATAGATTTCATTGATTATTAGTTGATGTTTTTTTATATTGTTTATTCCAAATTTACAATTATATATGGTTATACAAAACATTTTAATAAATTTCAAGCACCTCTCGGCGGTTTAAAAAAAAAAAAAAACTATTTCACGATTTTTTTTGTTCAATTTATTTATATGATGACAGGACCCGTCCCAATCCCACTGGGACCACCCGGGGACGTACCCCGCTCCCGTCTGACAATGACTCTAAACATACCAAAATTACCCTTAAATAAAAACCGAATACTTAAATAGATAGATAACGTACTACAACAGTGTTTAAAGCGATACTGTCAGACAAGGGAAAGTAAAATACAACACGAGAGTACAATAGTCAGAGTACATTTATTCGGTGCTCAACCTACCCACAAGTGGGTGTACAGGTGCACAGCTAAGTAACTAAACCTCTGCCTCCTCCTCCGGGTCCTCCTCCTCTATTTCCGTGTCAGGGTCTGGAGGGGTTAGTAAAACAAGGGTGAGTGGGCCAAAAATAACAGGTTATAAATCAATTTAATAATAAATAATCATAAGGTTTTACCCCTCCGTTTTCCAAATCTTGCATGCAGTGAAAATATAATATTATAATGAAATCATAACCATAAAACCACAATAATAATCGAAAGGAGAAACTAACATATCAGTGCACTGTAAAACCCAACCCAAATGATGTCACGGTTCTAAGGCTACGCGTTGCCACTCAGGGTCTCACACCCGAGACTCTCTAGGTACATCAGCTCCCGGTATCCCGGTCACTGCCCGAGGTATATGAACATGCCTTCCTGAGAGTAAGCAGCCCAACGGGGGTCAGCTCCACTCAGTCAGGGCCCCGTGACTACTCCAGGGTCCACCCAGGCCAACGACCCTCCCTGGAGGAGACAATATACACAGGTAGGAAAGTACAGTACAATAACAGTATAGTTTACCCTATGTCCCCCCGGACATCCCAAACAAAATCCACATATAATCCAGACGGGTCTCATGCCCAAAACATTGTAATAGCATATATAAACAGTTCATATAAGACTCATCGAAATCATAAGTGGAAATAGGAAAACAGTTTATGCATGCAAGCCTTTTATAAATCAAACAGCCCACTCACACTCGGTCCTTGCTGCTCAACGATCTCTAAAACCTGTATTTTTATACCTGAGGGTTACTTAAGGACCCTATAACATCAATACCAAGACCCTAGAACAGATCCGCCTCAAAATCGCATCCCCGGCACTATTCCCGGTGCTTCAAACCCCATTTTGACTAATCTAACGATCTCCGATCGACACGAAACCACCTCCATTGGATCCGTTTCGTCGAAACCTTGAAAATGGTACCGTCCCCACCAAAATCACTGTTCACACGCGCCCCCACGTGCCTGGTCAACGCGTGGGTCAACGCTGCTACAGTACTGCTGACGTCAGCAGTGACGTCATGCTGATGTCATCACTGACACTTGTCAGGTGACATGTGGCATGTTCTGATTGGTCCCTGGTCTGACAACATCTGACAGGATGACGTCATCATGACGTCAGCATGATGACGTCATCATGCTACAGTATCGGGTCAGCCTGTTTGACTGGAACCGGGTCGCCGTCGACCCACGGCTTGACCCGATTCCACCGTACGATTCCGGCCACCATTTTCGACGGGGTTCATCCCTATAGGGTCGTCTAGGTCTGTTCTATGGTTCTACAACCTCAAAACCGAAAGAAAACGAGAAGAGACTCACCAGTCCTTGTTGAACTTCACGGCCAGGAATCCGGTCGTCGTCTCCGTCAATCAACGCCGTCTCAGTCGTCCAAACTGGTCCCAAACAGCTCGTCTCTAGCCCTAGGACATGTCCATAAACAATAGATCGATTTCTAGGCATTAAAACGGGTTGGTTCGAAACAGGGGATCAAAACGGGGCTTTCGGGTTTTCGGCCTTACCGCCGCCGTGTCGCCGCCGCAGGCTGCGCCGTCGTCCAGTTACGCTCCTGGGGTCCTCACGGTGTAGACTGGAGCTTCCCCTGCGTCGAGGTGGTGTGGATGTTGCGGTTTGCTTCTTGGACCCGATTCCTCTGTGTTTCGGGTCTGAGTTTTGCACGGCTGTTCAGGCGGGGAAAATGGGGTGGTGGTCGCCAGTGATGCACGGTGATGATGAGCAGATGATGGTGGTGCTGTTGGTGGTCGTCTGGTGCGATGAGGGCGGCTGGTTTGTGTGTTTGTGTCGAGAGAAAATGGGAAGAAAATGCACGGGTTAGGGGGGGATGGATGTGTGTGTTTGTGAGAAAACAAGGAGGATGATCGTGCATGAAGAAGAAAAAGCAGATAGGATGAAGGGATGGGATTCATTTGGGCAGGGATCCAACGGCTGGGGTTAAATGGAGGGAAAATAAATGATTATAAAATGAGGGAATAGTGTAATGTTGCTTTATTGGAATAGTATGGACTTGGATGGGTGACACTTGTCAATCATCCACTGGTTTGATTTAAATATTAATTTGGCACGGATTCCCATAATAAATTAATATTTTATTCCGTTGTTCTCGGTTCGTAAATTCCGCTAAAACGCTTCCTTGACCATAACTTCTTCATACGAACTCCGATTTCGGCGTGCCGCCTGCCTACGGATTCGTGACGTCCCGATCTACGTCATAGTCATGGGTCAAAGTCCAAATTATTTCCCGGGTCAAAATTCAAAGTTTCCCCCCTTTTAGGGGCAAAATAGTCTTTTACATTAAAATATTATTATTCTCGGTTCGGGTCGTTACATATGATGTCACGACTTGGCCTCCTCCATTGTAATATTTTCAACTTTGGGCTCGCCCTGTAACGACCCGTCCCGAAATTTCAAGATTATCGAGGTTAATCAAGGACATCGAGGATTATCGGACGATTTGAGGTAAAATTGACGATTTTGCCCTTAGAAGGGAAAAATGTTGACTTTTACCCAGGAGGTCAATTTCACATGGACTTAGGTCCATTACGTAGATCGAGAGATTACAATTACGTAGACAGACGTCACGTCGAATTTGGACGTTGAACAGGAAAGTTACGTGTCTAGAACGGTTTGTTGAGATTTTATGGTGCACGTTTTACGAGAAAAGTTGACTTTTGTTTGTTTGTTGTGGACCCAAAATATCTGGTTGGGGACCATAGGATGAGTGACAAGTGTCACCCACCCTATGGCCACCATCTTTATCACACAACTTCATCTCATTTTCTTTATTCCTTCCATTTTCTTCTACCTGAAACCCCTCCCCATTTTCCCTCTGCATTTATTGCTGGTTTGAGGGAACAGAGAGTGACTGGGAGAGTGAGAGAGGTTGTGAGAGACAGTGAAGGACGACGGACCGCTGTGGCTGGCCGAGAAACCTAGAAAAACAGGTAAGCCCATGTGTGTTGGATTTTCGAGTTTGGACTTTGGGGCTTTGTAATCGTGTTCTGAGGCATGGGACATGTTCTTTGAGCTCATACTAGCTTGCAAGGACAAAAATGAGAGGAAAAGGACGTCTGGAGTGGCTCTGTGACTGGTTCGAAGTTTGGCCGAGGGAGTTCGAGCTTGGCCAGGGAAAACGAGGTACGTTCTTTGTGTTTTTAGTTCGGGGATCTGTTTCTGGGTGATAGATGATCGTTTTTGGTGAAAGAATGGAGAGTTTTGGTTGAAAAACGAGAGAGAACAGACCGGGTTTGGAATCGGGTCGAATGACCTGTTACAAGGTCGCGAGTTGACTCGGCAAGAGGTAGGAGACGGTGACGTGGCAAGCCACATCATCTTGTTAGGCCACAGGGCCAACCAGGTGGTGACACATGGCGAGGTGTCATGTTGAGTCAGCATCGATGTGGCAAGTACACGTTAGCGCTGTCAGACCAAGTGGACCAGTGAGGTTGTGCCATGTGGCATTGTGTCAAATGTTGTCAGGTAATATGGCAGCTAACATGTCATGATGATGTCAGCATGGACAAGTGGCACGATTGAAGACATCAAGTGACGTGGCAGATGACGTCAGCATGGACATGTGTGAAAGGTTTTCAGATGACGTCAGGTGATGTTAACCCCTTTGAGCCTACATTAAGCATTTCTTTCATCACCATGATTATTTAAACACTTGAGTTTAGTATAGACATCTTTCACCCTTGTTTCAAGTACTCGATTGATGACATGAAAATGGTGTAAAGAGAAATTGATGATGTTGTGAAGACTTTTATGTGTATTATATGGATATACTTCTCAAACTTTGTTGTATTATTGACACATGTTATGTAAGACCCGTGTCTTGGAGAGAACGGTGAATGATCCCACATTCCTGCTAGGGGAGTGGTCTGGAAGGGGAATGGTGGTGTGCCTTAAAGGTGTAGGCACACACTTATCTAGCACGAGGCCTTTTGGGAGCTCAGTGGTTTTGGGTTCGATTGGAACTCCAAAGTTAAAAGAGTTGAGATTGGTGCAATTCCATGATGGGTGACCCCATTGGAAGTTACCCTGTTAGCTCCCGAAAACAAAACCGTGAAGGTAAGGGCAAGGAGGCCCAAAGCGGACAATATCGTGTTAGATGAGTTAGGTCCTGACTGAGGAGGGTCGGGTCCTGACATAATGGTATCAGAGCTAGACCCCGACCGAGAAATGTGCCAACAAGAACGCTGGGTCCTAAGGGGGGTGGATTGTAAGATCAGTGTCTTGGAGGGAACGGTGAACGATCCCACATTCCTGCGAGGGAATGGTCTGGTAAGGGTTTGGTGGTGTGCCTTAAAGGTGTAGGCACACATGACAGGACCCGCCCGGATTATCGCCTCGATAACCGGGGAGAGTCCTGCTCCCGTCTGACAATTAAACACACACAGCCAAAATAACCACACACAAAAAAATTACACCACATACATTGTCAGACCAGGGAGATTAACAACCAACTGAACAACCAGTCCACAGTTTCTGTAACAACCCGTCCCGGGAATCGGGATTAGTAAGTAATTAGCGATGTTAATCAGTGTTTAGTGGGTTACGTTTGGGGCGTTAGCGCAGAAATGACGATTTTGCCCCTAGTTGGGCAAAATGTTGACTTTTAGTTCGGGCAGTCAATTGGACATTGACCGATGACCATGACGTAGTTCGGGACGTCATGAGTCCGTAGACAGGTGACACGCCCGATTCAGACATCCGAGGAGGAAGTTATGTTGTTCGGAAGGTTGAGGGCATTACCGTAATTTGAATAAACGAAGGGGCAAAAGTTGACTTTTTGCTAGACTGGTCATTTTCACCTAGACCGAGGACCGTTAGGTAGATCTCGTCGTCCTGAGTTCAACGACAGGCGGCATACGTTCATCGGACGTCGGACGAGTGAGTTAGGGATCTTGTCATTGATTAACCGATCGGTTGGGCTTTACTAGGGTGGTAAAGCTTAGAGGTGACAGTTTGACTGGTGGTGTCAGCGTGGACTGACAAATGAGATTTGGTGACTCCCAACGGGAGCAAATGTAAGGATTTATTGGCAATGGAAGGGAACCGTCTAGCTGAAGGAGTCAGCTAAATGGTTAAGCGATTTTATCGCGAATCAGGTGATTATGTCCACTCGAGGTGGTCGAGTGTTGTTGATTGTGACGTATGACTGTGATGGGATGTCTGAGTACAGACGAGGCTGGTGTTGACCCAGTATGTGGGTGTACAAGTGTACACAGATGTGTGGTCGAACTGTTTTCCACAAGGTGGTTGTGGAATAAGGTTATTGGTAATTTCGAGGACGAAATTCTTTAAGGAGGGAAGGTTGTAACGACCCGTCCCGAATATCGGGATTTAATAATATTTAATTGTGACTTACTAATCTGGGATTAGTTGGGCGATTTTGGACGAATGGTGCAAAATGACCGTTTTGCCCTTGGGTGTGGGCAAAATGACCGTTTTGCCCCTGGGTGTGGGCAAAACGTTGACTTTTATTTCGGATGGTCAAATGGACTTTGACCGATGACCGTGACGTAGTTCGGGACGTCACGAGTTCATAGACAGGTGGCACGTTCGATTCCGACGTTCGTGGTGAAAGTTATGATGTACGGAAGTCCAGGGGCATTTTCGTAATTTGGACGAAAGAAGGGGAAATGTTGACTTTTTGACCGGGATGTCCGATGGCCGAGGGCCAAGGACCGTTACGTAGGTTTCGTCGATGCGAATCCAACGACAGGCGGCACGCCGAAATCGGACTTCGTACGAGGAAGTTATGGTCTGGAACGTGGAATCGGGGAAGTTACGTCTCGGTAACTGTGTGGATTATTTTATTCTGAAATGGTGGTTGGAGGACACTTGGATGAGTGACAAGTGTCACTCATCCGACGGCTAGATTGGATCTTGATCCACTAATCATAAACTATATACTAAAAGTTCCACTACATAATAATCTAGAATTTAATCCCTGCTTTTGATCTGAGCCATCCATTCCACCCCCAGATTGCATCACAGCCGTCCATCTCATTTTCCCCCTTCCATTTCTGATCATTCCTCCCTCACCGTGAACAAACAAATTGAGAGATTGGGTTCTGGCCATTGCCAATCTCTCTTCCACAATTGATTGCACAAATGTTTAATTGGTGATTTGGGGAAGGTTCTGGCTGAGGGAGAGCACGGGGGACTGAGTAGGGAGGTGCAATTCGGGAATCAAAGTTTCGGGGAATTGGAGGGAATTTCGAATTGGAGTATTTGGGTTGTGTCGATCAAAATGGGGGTTAGCTGGAGTCTTCTGGGATCAAAACGTGAAGCTTTGCAGCAAAAACGACGGGAAACCATGTCGGATTGAGGGAGAACTGAGCTTCCATGGCAGCTCGAATTCGAGCTTGGGTTCAGTAAGTTTAAGGTGTGAATTCATCAAATTGTTTGTGCAGAAACATCCCTTACACTCTCACGATGCTTACTATATGATTTAATTTGGAAATCAGGGACGGAATCGGTGAACCCGATTTGAAAACCCGTCGAGGATCAATCGTGAGTCGTGGAGATTTATACCCTAAATTGTGTAATTCAATCTACAGAACTTAGTTGGTGATTGATTACAAGGGATCAGTGGAAAGAACGGATGGATTTGATGTTGAATTGGGTGTAATTGGACCGGGTCTGTTCGCGGGTTTTTCAACCCGTTTTACAGACAAACGGGTGAGAGGGATGACTGTGCGGGTACTGTAGCTGGCGCGTGGCTTCCACGCGCAGCCGCTTGCGGTGGCGCGTGGGGGCGCGTGAGTGCGAATCCCGAGGTATGATCAACATGACTTTTATCCTATACATTGTAACGAACATTTTGGGATTGGTTTCGTGTCGATCGGACACCGTCTCGATATTGTTCGGGATGTCCGAAGGTTTTAAATCCAGTTTAAAAATACTTAAAAATTCGGGAAAATTACGGGACTTGAATAGGATGTTAATGATGAGGTTAGTGATCCTCTAAATTGATTTGAACAGGATTGGGAGTCCCGGTGATAGTGAGGTGGCCCGGGAAGGCCTATGGCACGCGTATCGAGGCGCTCGGTTAAACGGTCTGTGAGTGGACATTGGTTTCATAAATTCGATGCATGCATAACTGTTTTATGATTGTTATAATTATGATTAAATGATTTACTTTGGATATCGGTGAATTTAAAATGATTTCACGCATTTCGAGGTGAATTGCGTATTTGCACGTAAACCGAGATTTTCTGGATTTTCACCGACTTCCATAAATGTGGTTGGATATGATTTCATGAAACAGTTACGAACTTGAATAATGTAAAATCGGGCCAGGGGCCCAGTTAACTTGTGGAATCGGGCCAGGGGCCCAGTTGATTTCTACATGTGATTGCGGGTCGGGGACCCTAAAATGGAATTGAATAAATGTTTCCTGGTTTACATTTTATATATGTTCACATGCTGGAATCTATAAATGGTTTTGATGATATTTCGGTTATGGCCCGTTTCACGGTATTTGGGCATGAGACCCGTTTGACGAAACGTAACGATTGGTTCGGATTTTATCTATGTATACCTATATGTTTTGCATGTGGATATCAATAAAATGTATTTGGTACTGCACTGTATAGATCCTTCCATATTATATTGTCTCCTCCGGCGAGGTACCCCGGAGAGGTCACGGACGTCTAGTACGTCCAGCGTCTATGACGCTAAGCATCGGGGATGCTGTACCCGAACGGGGTTCGGGGATTGAACTCGGAAATTGAGACCCGAGTGGCACGCGTATCCTTGTGATTGTGACCTTATTGACGTCAGGGACGTCAGACATCAGGGATGTCGGATTGGAGTGTATAGTGCAGCAACTAAAATTATGGTTATGGTTATTATTATATGCCTTATGGTTTATATTACTGGATTTATGAAATAACTCTTGGATTTACTTTTGGAAATTGAAACTATGCTTTGGTTTCCGGGCTAAGGCCCTATTGGTTATTTCTAAATAAATATGGGATTATTGGTTTTGGTGCATGCATATGATTTTACTGAGGGGCATAAATGTCTTATAAATGTTTTAACAGACTTGTTTATTTTCGTCCACTCACAGCTTTTGTTTTTAATGCCCTTCAGGTTGATTCCGGATACGACTGCAGCAGAGACTTGAGCATCGCACACCTCCTCCATCGATCCTTACGCACTCTGGAGGCCCGGTTGGGCAAAGGCAATCGGTTATCCCTTGTCGGACGCCTCTTGTCCGACGGGAGCACGTCACATTCCATGGTAATCCCGGGGGGGATTGGGATGGGTCGTGTCAAGTGGTATCAGAGCAGGTTTTGCTCTTTTGTGCGCGAAGGACGAGGGTGTGATGTCTCTTTGGGCTGCAGTTCCGTTGTCAACCTGATAGATAGTTTCGGGTTTGTATAGTGAATTGGGTGTGTTTGACCTGATACGCCGTGCATTGTTGCGATTCAACCCAGGCGGGGTTGTATACGATTAACTGGTAATGTGGGACCGTCGGTTCGGTCATGTGATGATGGATTGTTGTGCCACTGGGCACAGCTAGGTTCAGGGAACCCCATTTGATTGGAAGTGCGAAACTCAGTTGAGTATTGGTCTAAGTTTTGGACCCTGGTAGTGTTGGCTAGTGTTTGGGGGTTGGTGCATCGGAGTTAGCCAATGACCTTCGTGGTGGAACCCACGTTGAATTGATGATTGGATTGGATTGGACGTCTATACGATGTCAGGACCGCGGGGTCGGTCAGGTTGTGGATTTTACTGCAGAAGGCAGTTGGATTCGGTGGAATCCTAGGGTGTGACCTTGGAACCCTAATTTATAATTGATGGACCGAAAGGTGAACCTTAAGTGAGAACTTGTGCTGCGACGAGCGGCTGAGGTCATGGATGACCATGTGGATGACTCTAGTGAGTCTAGTCTGGATTATGGGATTCGATCCACGGATGCGGTTATGAGATAAAATATGGAATCCCGTGTTGGATCGAATATTAGTGTGATGTGTGGATACGGATCTTGACAACGATGACTGTTGGTCGACAGTTGTGTCAAGATAACTGGCTATCGGGGGTAGTTAGTGTGGTTTTAATACTTGGGGATGTTCAGGGAACGTCCATTATCCTGATGTGCCAGTGGTCAAATTGGAGGTACCCATAGTCGTGGGGTACGAGTGCTGTTACGGGATCGTCGTTCGTAATGAACGGAGATCCAGGGTAACAACTTTGCACACAGTGTGCTAGCATGGATGTTCGTGTGCTAGCATGGGTGTTCGTGTGCTATGTATGGATGTTGGTATGGTGATACCTATATGCCAATACTAGTATGGATGCCTGTGTGCTGATACTGGTATTGATGATGGTGCGTTGGTGCTGGTACTAGCGCTGGTGCAGGTGACAGTGATTGTGATGACGATGAGCCACCAGTTGGGGTGTGACTCTGTCATGATGAACAGATGATTGGTATCTGCGACTCAGTGGTGGTTGAGTCTTGGACTGGATGGAATCCAGTGGAGGTTGTGATGTGTTGGGATAAGTCCCAACAGATTTATGATGACAAGTGATGAATGGATCAAAAGGTATGATTGAAAACTTGGGGAATCTAGGGACGATGTTCCCTATGTCATGCGAGTTGGTGGATTTGGGGAGTTGTGATCAACTCCGAGATTGGTAAGTTTGTGTACTGCTTATATCCCCTGAGAGTACAAGGAAATTATTGAAATTGGAAAAGTCGAGGAAACCATTCGTGGTATTGATGTGGGATTTGGTGATTGTGAATCACTTGGAACCTGAGGATTGAACCTGTTTAGGTTGTGATGTGAGACGAAGGCAGTTTGGTATGCACATCCAGGCAGAGTCGTGGATTCCCGTTCGGAATCGGGGTGTGTGCATACATGATTGTTGACGGACGTGAGGTCCGAGTAATGAATCGATCTTGGACACGTGGTGGTCCAAGTAAGGTATGGACATGGGCAGTCCAGTGGTTGGACTTGACATCCCATTGGGAGCATGTCTGTTTCCAACATGGTTGGAACTCCCGTTTCGGGGAGAGTTGTGATTGGGAGACGAGAGGAGTGCTCGTTTCCGAATCAGTGATTGGTATTCCGAAGTCATTAGGGTTGACTTCATATTTTTCCTGCCGTGGCAGATGATGATTGTTGCTACCAGTACGTTGAGCGTGTATTGGTAGGTGGACCCAGGTTTGGCCTTGGGTCATTGGACACAAGAAGTTTTGTATGATTTTGGATTTAGTGGTGTTATGCGTGGTCATCTTTCCACCAAGGGAAATTTGGCGAATGATTCAATTGAGGGTGTAAGACCCTACGATCAGCTTTCGGATGGTTTGTTAGCTATGTGGACATGTGTGGATCCTAGGGGGATCTGATGTGTGGTGTTGTTAACTATGGACGATGTGACGATCTAGGATCGTGATGTTACTTGTCGGATGACGTAGCGATGGATCGGAATTGTGGTCTTGATGATCCAGATTGGGTGAGAGTTTATCACTCTTACCTTGGTATGTGAGTCGTAGATGACGAGACTGAACTTCTTTTCGGAGTGAAGTCCATATGGTTTGTTACTCGGGTGAGTAGGTTTCCGATGTGGTCGGATCTCGTCAACCTTTGACGTGTGGATATTGCGATTGGCTTCCCTATGAAGTCAATCGAGTGTTGAGCGGGTAACCGATAGGGTCGGTTATGTTACGTCTTGATGGACGTAAACGAGATTTTGGGTTTTGGAATCGAATTTCTGGGTGACGATTCAGGATTCGATTGCGAAGCTCGAAAATGGATTACTGGATTTGGGTGCGGAATGATTATTCCAATGCTAGCTTACGGAATAATGATTTCGGATTCGGATTTGGGAATGGATTATAATATTGATGTTGGGTTCGGATTCGGGATTTCTTACGAAATTACGGATTCGGATTCGGAATTGAAACTAGTTGATGGGTGGAGTTCGTTTTGTCTCATGTTGGTTGGGCAAATGTACTCCATTACTGGAACGTGTTGGGCTATGACCTGGGTGGCTATAGTCAGATTGATGGATTGAGGTACGTACAGGGTACGTTGTACGAAGATTGATACTGGTTAGGCTGAGTGGTGCCTAATGGCGGTACAGGGGATGTACCAGTGGTGTGTAACTAATGTGTTGGTAATCGGATTGGTTCTGATATCATTTGTTTGGCTATATTGTGGACTGGACATTGGATACTGTGCGCCGGGCAGAGTGATTTTGTCGGGGGTTCAATGATTGTATGAGCAGGAGCTCTTGGCCACGGTTGGCTAGTGGAACCCCGGTATTGATATGTGTGTTCACTGCTGGGCTAGTATTCAATGTGTTCCAGTTACACCACTTGATTGAGTAAGTTGGCGGTATACGTACACTCAGGATGAGTGAGTTGGTGGTCAGAGTAACCACGAGTAGCCTTGCGTGATGCTACTACGCCGTTATATTTTTCCAGCGTCTTGGTTCGCTGAGGGAGTCGGCGATTATGGACATTGAGATTTATTTACGTCGCAGGATGGGCTTGCCCTGCGAATTGAGATCATGTGGTTGATCTTACGCTACATCAAGGGCGATGTAGTACATGGTGTTGTCATTGATTAACCGATCGGTTGGGCTTTACTAGGGTGGTAAAGCTTAGAGGTGACAGTTTGACTGGTGGTGTCAGCGTGGACTGACAAATGAGATTTGGTGACTCCCAACGGGAGCAAATGTAAGGATTTATTGGCAATGGAAGGGAACCGTCTAGCTGAAGGAGTCAGCTAAATGGTTAAGCGATTTTATCGCGAATCAGGTGATTATGTCCACTCGAGGTGGTCGAGTGTTGTTGATTGTGACGTATGACTGTGATGGGATGTCTGAGTACAGACGAGGCTGGTGTTGACCCAGTATGTGGGTGTACAAGTGTACACAGATGTGTGGTCGAACTGTTTTCCACAAGGTGGTTGTGGAATAAGGTTATTGGTAATTTCGAGGACGAAATTCTTTAAGGAGGGAAGGTTGTAACGACCCGTCCCGAATATCGGGATTTAATAATATTTAATTGTGATTTACTAATCTGGGATTAGTTGGGCGATTTTGGACGAATGGTGCAAAATGACCGTTTTGCCCCTGGGTGTGGGCAAAACGTTGACTTTTATTTCGGATGGTCAAATGGACTTTGACCGATGACCGTGACGTAGTTCGGGACGTCACGAGTTCATAGACAGGTGGCACGTTCGATTCCGACGTTCGTGGTGAAAGTTATGATGTACGGAAGTCCAGGGGCATTTTCGTAATTTGGACGAAAGAAGGGGAAATGTTGACTTTTTGACCGGGATGTCCGATGGCCGAGGGCCAAGGACCGTTACGTAGGTTTCGTCGATGCGAATCCAACGACAGGCGGCACGCCGAAATCGGACTTCGTACGAGGAAGTTATGGTCTGGAACGTGGAATCGGGGAAGTTACGTCTCGGTAACTGTGTGGATTATTTTATTCTGAAATGGTGGTTGGAGGACACTTGGATGAGTGACAAGTGTCACTCATCCGACGGCTAGATTGGATCTTGATCCACTAATCATAAACTATATACTAAAAGTTCCACTACATAATAATCTAGAATTTAATCCCTGCTTTTGATCTGAGCCATCCATTCCACCCCCAGATTGCATCACAGCCGTCCATCTCATTTTCCCCCTTCCATTTCTGATCATTCCTCCCTCACCGTGAACAAACAAATTGAGAGATTGGGTTCTGGCCATTGCCAATCTCTCTTCCACAATTGATTGCACAAATGTTTAATTGGTGATTTGGGGAAGGTTCTGGCTGAGGGAGAGCACGGGGGACTGAGTAGGGAGGTGCAATTCGGGAATCAAAGTTTCGGGGAATTGGAGGGAATTTCGAATTGGAGTATTTGGGTTGTGTCGATCAAAATGGGGGTTAGCTGGAGTCTTCTGGGATCAAAACGTGAAGCTTTGCAGCAAAAACGACGGGAAACCATGTCGGATTGAGGGAGAACTGAGCTTCCATGGCAGCTCGAATTCGAGCTTGGGTTCAGTAAGTTTAAGGTGTGAATTCATCAAATTGTTTGTGCAGAAACATCCCTTACACTCTCACGATGCTTACTATATGATTTAATTTGGAAATCAGGGACGGAATCGGTGAACCCGATTTGAAAACCCGTCGAGGATCAATCGTGAGTCGTGGAGATTTATACCCTAAATTGTGTAATTCAATCTACAGAACTTAGTTGGTGATTGATTACAAGGGATCAGTGGAAAGAACGGATGGATTTGATGTTGAATTGGGTGTAATTGGACCGGGTCTGTTCGCGGGTTTTTCAACCCGTTTTACAGACAAACGGGTGAGAGGGATGACTGTGCGGGTACTGTAGCTGGCGCGTGGCTTCCACGCGCAGCCGCTTGCGGTGGCGCGTGGGGGCGCGTGAGTGCGAATCCCGAGGTATGATCAACATGACTTTTATCCTATACATTGTAACGAACATTTTGGGATTGGTTTCGTGTCGATCGGACACCGTCTCGATATTGTTCGGGATGTCCGAAGGTTTTAAATCCAGTTTAAAAATACTTAAAAATTCGGGAAAATTACGGGACTTGAATAGGATGTTAATGATGAGGTTAGTGATCCTCTAAATTGATTTGAACAGGATTGGGAGTCCCGGTGATAGTGAGGTGGCCCGGGAAGGCCTATGGCACGCGTATCGAGGCGCTCGGTTAAACGGTCTGTGAGTGGACATTGGTTTCATAAATTCGATGCATGCATAACTGTTTTATGATTGTTATAATTATGATTAAATGATTTACTTTGGATATCGGTGAATTTAAAATGATTTCACGCATTTCGAGGTGAATTGCGTATTTGCACGTAAACCGAGATTTTCTGGATTTTCACCGACTTCCATAAATGTGGTTGGATATGATTTCATGAAACAGTTACGAACTTGAATAATGTAAAATCGGGCCAGGGGCCCAGTTAACTTGTGGAATCGGGCCAGGGGCCCAGTTGATTTCTACATGTGATTGCGGGTCGGGGACCCTAAAATGGAATTGAATAAATGTTTCCTGGTTTACATTTTATATATGTTCACATGCTGGAATCTATAAATGGTTTTGATGATATTTCGGTTATGGCCCGTTTCACGGTATTTGGGCATGAGACCCGTTTGACGAAACGTAACGATTGGTTCGGATTTTATCTATGTATACCTATATGTTTTGCATGTGGATATCAATAAAATGTATTTGGTACTGCACTGTATAGATCCTTCCATATTATATTGTCTCCTCCGGCGAGGTACCCCGGAGAGGTCACGGACGTCTAGTACGTCCAGCGTCTATGACGCTAAGCATCGGGGATGCTGTACCCGAACGGGGTTCGGGGATTGAACTCGGAAATTGAGACCCGAGTGGCACGCGTATCCTTGTGATTGTGACCTTATTGACGTCAGGGACGTCAGACATCAGGGATGTCGGATTGGAGTGTATAGTGCAGCAACTAAAATTATGGTTATGGTTATTATTATATGCCTTATGGTTTATATTACTGGATTTATGAAATAACTCTTGGATTTACTTTTGGAAATTGAAACTATGCTTTGGTTTCCGGGCTAAGGCCCTATTGGTTATTTCTAAATAAATATGGGATTATTGGTTTTGGTGCATGCATATGATTTTACTGAGGGGCATAAATGTCTTATAAATGTTTTAACAGACTTGTTTATTTTCGTCCACTCACAGCTTTTGTTTTTAATGCCCTTCAGGTTGATTCCGGATACGACTGCAGCAGAGACTTGAGCATCGCACACCTCCTCCATCGATCCTTACGCACTCTGGAGGCCCGGTTGGGCAAAGGCAATCGGTTATCCCTTGTCGGACGCCTCTTGTCCGACGGGAGCACGTCACATTCCATGGTAATCCCGGGGGGGATTGGGATGGGTCGTGTCAAGTGGTATCAGAGCAGGTTTTGCTCTTTTGTGCGCGAAGGACGAGGGTGTGATGTCTCTTTGGGCTGCAGTTCCGTTGTCAACCTGATAGATAGTTTCGGGTTTGTATAGTGAATTGGGTGTGTTTGACCTGATACGCCGTGCATTGTTGCGATTCAACCCAGGCGGGGTTGTATACGATTAACTGGTAATGTGGGACCGTCGGTTCGGTCATGTGATGATGGATTGTTGTGCCACTGGGCACAGCTAGGTTCAGGGAACCCCATTTGATTGGAAGTGCGAAACTCAGTTGAGTATTGGTCTAAGTTTTGGACCCTGGTAGTGTTGGCTAGTGTTTGGGGGTTGGTGCATCGGAGTTAGCCAATGACCTTCGTGGTGGAACCCACGTTGAATTGATGATTGGATTGGATTGGACGTCTATACGATGTCAGGACCGCGGGGTCGGTCAGGTTGTGGATTTTACTGCAGAAGGCAGTTGGATTCGGTGGAATCCTAGGGTGTGACCTTGGAACCCTAATTTATAATTGATGGACCGAAAGGTGAACCTTAAGTGAGAACTTGTGCTGCGACGAGCGGCTGAGGTCATGGATGACCATGTGGATGACTCTAGTGAGTCTAGTCTGGATTATGGGATTCGATCCACGGATGCGGTTATGAGATAAAATATGGAATCCCGTGTTGGATCGAATATTAGTGTGATGTGTGGATACGGATCTTGACAACGATGACTGTTGGTCGACAGTTGTGTCAAGATAACTGGCTATCGGGGGTAGTTAGTGTGGTTTTAATACTTGGGGATGTTCAGGGAACGTCCATTATCCTGATGTGCCAGTGGTCAAATTGGAGGTACCCATAGTCGTGGGGTACGAGTGCTGTTACGGGATCGTCGTTCGTAATGAACGGAGATCCAGGGTAACAACTTTGCACACAGTGTGCTAGCATGGATGTTCGTGTGCTAGCATGGGTGTTCGTGTGCTATGTATGGATGTTGGTATGGTGATACCTATATGCCAATACTAGTATGGATGCCTGTGTGCTGATACTGGTATTGATGATGGTGCGTTGGTGCTGGTACTAGCGCTGGTGCAGGTGACAGTGATTGTGATGACGATGAGCCACCAGTTGGGGTGTGACTCTGTCATGATGAACAGATGATTGGTATCTGCGACTCAGTGGTGGTTGAGTCTTGGACTGGATGGAATCCAGTGGAGGTTGTGATGTGTTGGGATAAGTCCCAACAGATTTATGATGACAAGTGATGAATGGATCAAAAGGTATGATTGAAAACTTGGGGAATCTAGGGACGATGTTCCCTATGTCATGCGAGTTGGTGGATTTGGGGAGTTGTGATCAACTCCGAGATTGGTAAGTTTGTGTACTGCTTATATCCCCTGAGAGTACAAGGAAATTATTGAAATTGGAAAAGTCGAGGAAACCATTCGTGGTATTGATGTGGGATTTGGTGATTGTGAATCACTTGGAACCTGAGGATTGAACCTGTTTAGGTTGTGATGTGAGACGAAGGCAGTTTGGTATGCACATCCAGGCAGAGTCGTGGATTCCCGTTCGGAATCGGGGTGTGTGCATACATGATTGTTGACGGACGTGAGGTCCGAGTAATGAATCGATCTTGGACACGTGGTGGTCCAAGTAAGGTATGGACATGGGCAGTCCAGTGGTTGGACTTGACATCCCATTGGGAGCATGTCTGTTTCCAACATGGTTGGAACTCCCGTTTCGGGGAGAGTTGTGATTGGGAGACGAGAGGAGTGCTCGTTTCCGAATCAGTGATTGGTATTCCGAAGTCATTAGGGTTGACTTCATATTTTTCCTGCCGTGGCAGATGATGATTGTTGCTACCAGTACGTTGAGCGTGTATTGGTAGGTGGACCCAGGTTTGGCCTTGGGTCATTGGACACAAGAAGTTTTGTATGATTTTGGATTTAGTGGTGTTATGCGTGGTCATCTTTCCACCAAGGGAAATTTGGCGAATGATTCAATTGAGGGTGTAAGACCCTACGATCAGCTTTCGGATGGTTTGTTAGCTATGTGGACATGTGTGGATCCTAGGGGGATCTGATGTGTGGTGTTGTTAACTATGGACGATGTGACGATCTAGGATCGTGATGTTACTTGTCGGATGACGTAGCGATGGATCGGAATTGTGGTCTTGATGATCCAGATTGGGTGAGAGTTTATCACTCTTACCTTGGTATGTGAGTCGTAGATGACGAGACTGAACTTCTTTTCGGAGTGAAGTCCATATGGTTTGTTACTCGGGTGAGTAGGTTTCCGATGTGGTCGGATCTCGTCAACCTTTGACGTGTGGATATTGCGATTGGCTTCCCTATGAAGTCAATCGAGTGTTGAGCGGGTAACCGATAGGGTCGGTTATGTTACGTCTTGATGGACGTAAACGAGATTTTGGGTTTTGGAATCGAATTTCTGGGTGACGATTCAGGATTCGATTGCGAAGCTCGAAAATGGATTACTGGATTTGGGTGCGGAATGATTATTCCAATGCTAGCTTACGGAATAATGATTTCGGATTCGGATTTGGGAATGGATTATAATATTGATGTTGGGTTCGGATTCGGGATTTCTTACGAAATTACGGATTCGGATTCGGAATTGAAACTAGTTGATGGGTGGAGTTCGTTTTGTCTCATGTTGGTTGGGCAAATGTACTCCATTACTGGAACGTGTTGGGCTATGACCTGGGTGGCTATAGTCAGATTGATGGATTGAGGTACGTACAGGGTACGTTGTACGAAGATTGATACTGGTTAGGCTGAGTGGTGCCTAATGGCGGTACAGGGGATGTACCAGTGGTGTGTAACTAATGTGTTGGTAATCGGATTGGTTCTGATATCATTTGTTTGGCTATATTGTGGACTGGACATTGGATACTGTGCGCCGGGCAGAGTGATTTTGTCGGGGGTTCAATGATTGTATGAGCAGGAGCTCTTGGCCACGGTTGGCTAGTGGAACCCCGGTATTGATATGTGTGTTCACTGCTGGGCTAGTATTCAATGTGTTCCAGTTACACCACTTGATTGAGTAAGTTGGCGGTATACGTACACTCAGGATGAGTGAGTTGGTGGTCAGAGTAACCACGAGTAGCCTTGCGTGATGCTACTACGCCGTTATATTTTTCCAGCGTCTTGGTTCGCTGAGGGAGTCGGCGATTATGGACATTGAGATTTATTTACGTCGCAGGATGGGCTTGCCCTGCGAATTGAGATCATGTGGTTGATCTTACGCTACATCAAGGGCGATGTAGTACATGGTGTTGTCATTGATTAACCGATCGGTTGGGCTTTACTAGGGTGGTAAAGCTTAGAGGTGACAGTTTGACTGGTGGTGTCAGCGTGGACTGACAAATGAGATTTGGTGACTCCCAACGGGAGCAAATGTAAGGATTTATTGGCAATGGAAGGGAACCGTCTAGCTGAAGGAGTCAGCTAAATGGTTAAGCGATTTTATCGCGAATCAGGTGATTATGTCCACTCGAGGTGGTCGAGTGTTGTTGATTGTGACGTATGACTGTGATGGGATGTCTGAGTACAGACGAGGCTGGTGTTGACCCAGTATGTGGGTGTACAAGTGTACACAGATGTGTGGTCGAACTGTTTTCCACAAGGTGGTTGTGGAATAAGGTTATTGGTAATTTCGAGGACGAAATTCTTTAAGGAGGGAAGGTTGTAACGACCCGTCCCGAATATCGGGATTTAATAATATTTAATTGTGATTTACTAATCTGGGATTAGTTGGGCGATTTTGGACGAATGGTGCAAAATGACCGTTTTGCCCCTGGGTGTGGGCAAAACGTTGACTTTTATTTCGGATGGTCAAATGGACTTTGACCGATGACCGTGACGTAGTTCGGGACGTCACGAGTTCATAGACAGGTGGCACGTTCGATTCCGACGTTCGTGGTGAAAGTTATGATGTACGGAAGTCCAGGGGCATTTTCGTAATTTGGACGAAAGAAGGGGAAATGTTGACTTTTTGACCGGGATGTCCGATGGCCGAGGGCCAAGGACCGTTACGTAGGTTTCGTCGATGCGAATCCAACGACAGGCGGCACGCCGAAATCGGACTTCGTACGAGGAAGTTATGGTCTGGAACGTGGAATCGGGGAAGTTACGTCTCGGTAACTGTGTGGATTATTTTATTCTGAAATGGTGGTTGGAGGACACTTGGATGAGTGACAAGTGTCACTCATCCGACGGCTAGATTGGATCTTGATCCACTAATCATAAACTATATACTAAAAGTTCCACTACATAATAATCTAGAATTTAATCCCTGCTTTTGATCTGAGCCATCCATTCCACCCCCAGATTGCATCACAGCCGTCCATCTCATTTTCCCCCTTCCATTTCTGATCATTCCTCCCTCACCGTGAACAAACAAATTGAGAGATTGGGTTCTGGCCATTGCCAATCTCTCTTCCACAATTGATTGCACAAATGTTTAATTGGTGATTTGGGGAAGGTTCTGGCTGAGGGAGAGCACGGGGGACTGAGTAGGGAGGTGCAATTCGGGAATCAAAGTTTCGGGGAATTGGAGGGAATTTCGAATTGGAGTATTTGGGTTGTGTCGATCAAAATGGGGGTTAGCTGGAGTCTTCTGGGATCAAAACGTGAAGCTTTGCAGCAAAAACGACGGGAAACCATGTCGGATTGAGGGAGAACTGAGCTTCCATGGCAGCTCGAATTCGAGCTTGGGTTCAGTAAGTTTAAGGTGTGAATTCATCAAATTGTTTGTGCAGAAACATCCCTTACACTCTCACGATGCTTACTATATGATTTAATTTGGAAATCAGGGACGGAATCGGTGAACCCGATTTGAAAACCCGTCGAGGATCAATCGTGAGTCGTGGAGATTTATACCCTAAATTGTGTAATTCAATCTACAGAACTTAGTTGGTGATTGATTACAAGGGATCAGTGGAAAGAACGGATGGATTTGATGTTGAATTGGGTGTAATTGGACCGGGTCTGTTCGCGGGTTTTTCAACCCGTTTTACAGACAAACGGGTGAGAGGGATGACTGTGCGGGTACTGTAGCTGGCGCGTGGCTTCCACGCGCAGCCGCTTGCGGTGGCGCGTGGGGGCGCGTGAGTGCGAATCCCGAGGTATGATCAACATGACTTTTATCCTATACATTGTAACGAACATTTTGGGATTGGTTTCGTGTCGATCGGACACCGTCTCGATATTGTTCGGGATGTCCGAAGGTTTTAAATCCAGTTTAAAAATACTTAAAAATTCGGAAAAATTACGGGACTTGAATAGGATGTTAATGATGAGGTTAGTGATCCTCTAAATTGATTTGAACAGGATTGGGAGTCCCGGTGATAGTGAGGTGGCCCGGGAAGGCCTATGGCACGCGTATCGAGGCGCTCGGTTAAACGGTCTGTGAGTGGACATTGGTTTCATAAATTCGATGCATGCATAACTGTTTTATGATTGTTATAATTATGATTAAATGATTTACTTTGGATATCGGTGAATTTAAAATGATTTCACGCATTTCGAGGTGAATTGCGTATTTGCACGTAAACCGAGATTTTCTGGATTTTCACCGACTTCCATAAATGTGGTTGGATATGATTTCATGAAACGGTTACAAACTTGAATAATGTAAAATCGGGCCAGGGGCCCAGTTAACTTGTGGAATCGAGCCAGGGGCCCAGTTGATTTCTACATGTGATTGCGGGTCGGGGACCCTAAAATGGAATTGAATAAATGTTTCCTAGTTTACATTTTATATATGTTCACATGCTGGAATCTATAAATGGTTTTGATGATATTTCGGTTATGGCCCGTTTCACGGTATTTGGGCATGAGACCCGTTTGACGAAACGTAACGATTGGTTCGGATTTTATCTATGTATACCTATATGTTTTGCATGTGGATATCAATAAAATGTATTTGGTACTGCACTGTATAGATCCTTCCATATTATATTGTCTCCTCCGGCGAGGTACCCCGGAGAGGTCACAGACGTCTAGTACGTCCAGCGTCTATGACGCTAAGCATCGGGGATGCTGTACTCGAACGGGGTTCGGGGATTGAACTCGGAAATTGAGACCCGAGTGGCACGCGTAGCCTTGTGATTGTGATCTTATTGACGTCAGGGACGTCAGACATCAGGGATGTCGGATTGGAGTGTATAGTGCAGCAACTAAAATTATGGTTATGGTTATTATTATATGCCTTATGGTTTATATTACTGGATTTATGAAATAACTCTTGGATTTACTTTTGGAAATTGAAACTATGCTTTGGTTTCCGGGCTAAGGCCCTATTGGTTATTTCTAAATAAATATGGGATTATTGGTTTTGGTGCATGCATATGATTTTACTGAGGGGCATAAATGTCTTATAAATGTTTTAACAGACTTGCTTATTTTCGTCCACTCACAGCTTTTGTTTTTAATGCCCTTCAGGTTGATTCCGGATACGACTGCAGCAGAGACTTGAGCATCGCACACCTCCTCCATCGATCCTTACGCACTCTGGAAGCCCGGTTGGGCAAAGGCAATCGGTTATCCCTTGTCGGACGCCTCTTGTCCGACGGGAGCACGTCACATTCCATGGTAATCCCGGGGGGGATTGGGATGGGTCGTGTCACTAGGTGAGTGTGTGAGTGCTTGAGTGTGTGAGTGTGATCAGGGGAAGACTGAGAGTGCAAGGAAGGGGGTGAGACGAATTGAGAAGTCGAGTGAGTGTGTGAGGAGGGTGTGAGTTTCTCAGGAAAACAGAGAGGGAGTTTGGTGGGGTGCTGCCGTGTTTTGATCAAAACGATCGAGTGGTGGTGTTCAGAGGACGGAGGAGGACCTGAGGAGTTGAGTGGACACTTAGGGACACTGCGGAGCCCACGACGGTGAGCGACAGGTGAGGTAATTTCAATTTCCTCTGTTTTTCCGTTTTGTTTCAATTTGAAAGTCGTGGCTTTTGGGGCTGTGTCGAGATGTCTGGTGAGTTCTAGTGAGTTTAGTTGGTCCCTAGGAACCTCTAGGATTTGAAACCGTGACGGGGGATTACACGGTTGGCCGGGAGCTTGAACAGGGTTTTGACGGGTTTTAGTTTGAGCTTGAGGGAGGTGGTTTAGAGATCGTGTCATCGTGTTTGGTTGAAGGGAATAGATTATTAGGAAGGGGACGAAGCTACGGGTGGAAAAAAAAGGATGAAAATGGTGGAGGAAGCACGGAGAACCGGGAACGCCGGTTCAGACCGGTCGACCCATCGAAGAAGACGATGAACAGTGATTGTGTGCTGGCGCGTGAGGCCCACGCGCACCCACTTTGGGCGGCCCGTGGGGGCGCGTGCGGCGGTTTCCGGAGAAGTGGTCAACTAGGTTTTTGGTCTAAACGTTGTAACGAGTCTTTTGGGATAGGTTTCGGGACAATCGGACGTTGTTTCGGATTAGTTTTACGAGGTTGAAGGTTTAGGGTCCTGGTTAGTTACGCTCGAAGTTCAGGAAAATTGGGGAAAAATAGGAGGAACTTTGTGGATGTGTTAGTGACTAGTTTTGGTGACTTGTGACAGGATCGGGAATCGCCGAGGCGGACGAGGAACGTACGGGACGCGAGTGACGTACCTGGTAACTGTGAGTGGACTTCTTCCTTATAACTGAGCATGCATAACTGCTTTTAATTCCTTATTTTATGGTTTTACATGTGATTTCGTGATTATTGATTATGCTATAATTGTTTTACATTATTTCACGTTTTTCAAGAAATAACGTATTTGGCACGTTTTACGAGAAAGGCTTGATTTCTGATTATGATGCCATGCTTTTGGGATTTTAATCAATAAATGGTTTTCAATGATTATTACTTGATTTTGTGAATATATTTGGTGAATAAGGTTTTCGGTTTTAGAATCGGATTTCGGAAAGCGGAATTTGGTTTTAAAGTTGAAAAGGGGATTTCCGGATTTGGGTTCGGAATGACGATTCTGGACGCCGGAAGGGCTTCAGACTAGTGATTTCGGATTCGGGTTTGGATATGGATTTCGAAATGGTTTTCAAACTGTTTTGGATTGGATTTGATGGATCTGGTTATTGGGTTTAAAGACTCGGATTGAGTTTAAAGACTCGGGAGTTTAAAGACTCGATTATATTGATATTTCCCATGTAGGCCTGTTGAGTTTAAAGACTCGGATTATATTGAAGCCTGGATTGAATTTAAAGACTCGGGAGTTTAAAGACTCAGATAGGTCCAGTAGGTTTGATCGGATGGTTATATTGGTATTTTATGTTTTACTGCTAATGTTTTATAACGGTTATCATACTGTGTTGATATTGTTGCGGTTTCCATGATGAAAATGATATGATTTATAAATGTTTTCAGCTAATGGGTTATGCATGCATGTTTTCAAAACGGAGGGCCAAACCCTGGTTTGTTTGTGAAATGGTTTTTGAAACTTTTATTCTTTTTGGTCCACTCACACTTTCTGGTTTTTAACTGCCCTCCAGGTCGTGGAGCTAGCACGGGGGTAGACGTTGATGCAACGTCGGAGGCATAGAGTACTTGAGCGTTTTCCCGGAGTATTTTCAGTGTTCCGTTGTGCGTGTACTCTGTGTGTGGTTTGGTTTTACTTTGTTTGGTACTATGCTCTATATAACGGTTGACTCTTGGATGTTTTAATTTCTCCTTCGTCTAACAGTGTAATTTGTGGTTTTGGCGAGGTTATTTCAGTCTTTTGTGTTGGGTTGTCAGACGGGATCAGGGTTCTCCTAGGTTATCGGGGTGATAATCGGGGTGGGTCCTGTCAGTTTCACAGAGCATAATTACCAAATAAGATAAGGATAAAACCCTACTCTGTGAACTAACTACGCCGCAATGGGAAAACTTTATGCCTCTGCCTCTGCCTCGTCGTTAGCCCCCAAAACTTGTACCACGACCTGGAGGGTATTAAAACGGAAAAGTGTGAGTGGACTAAAACAAATGGTTCCAGAAAACAGTTCAATGAAATCGGGGTTCACCCTCCAGTTTTACAATACGCATGCATAACTAAATATTCAAAAACACTTTTACGAATCATATGGAAAGCGTTACAGTAAACAGTCATAAAACCATGTAAAACCGAATGTAACATCAACAAATCAAGTCTGCTTGATCTATCCGAGTCTTTAAACTCATGTGTCAGGCCTTCCCGGGATATCAACGAGTCTTTAAACTCAGAACACAATCAATAGGCCTCGGGGGGACATCATAATAACCGAGTCTTTAAACTCATCACAGTAACCGAGTCTTTAAACTCATCATAGTAACCGAGTCTTTAAACTCATCAAGGGCCCTCCCCTGTCATCAACTAACCGGGTCTTTAAACCCAAAACTAGATCCAAAAATCGTACCGAGTCTTTAAACCAAAAATCATGTGTAAAATCATAACAAACCAGGATCCATCGTGATCCATTTTCCAAAACCAATCCGAAATCACATTTTGTCATAATAGGACTTATGTCCGAACTTTCACATTCAATCCCAAATCTTACTCACAAATCATAATCAAATCATCATTAAAACGTGACATGCATAATCATATCAAATCATTTCATCAAACCATCCTCAATGGACAGGAGAAAAACGTAACCTCGAAATACGTAAAATTCGATAATCACATCGAAAAACGTGCAATCACGAAAAACAAAAATGTCATAATTATCACCATGAAACCATATATAAAAACATAAAAAAATGAGTAAAAACAGTTATGCTGTAACACCCCGGAAATTCGAGGATTTTAATATTGTAATTCATTGTATGAATTGACGTTTTTACCCTTGTGAATGGTATGGCCAAATTGTTGACTTTTTTGATTGGTGGGTCAAATGGACTTTGACCAGTGATCGTGACGTAGTTCGGGACGTCACGAGTTCGTAGACAGGTGGCACGTCCAATTCGGACGATCAGGGAAAAAGTTATGACTATCGGAAGTTCAGGGGCATTACCGTAATTTAGACTTTAGGGGCGAAAATGTTGACTTTTCGTTTGGAAACTAATTTTCACATGACTCAAGGACCGTTTGGTAGGTCTCGATGTCTTGAGTCCGTAGACAGGCGGCACGCCGAAATCGGACTTCGTACGAGAAGGTTATGGTCAGAAACGTGATTCGGGAGTTTCGCGTCTCGGTAATTGTGTCGAATATTTTATTTTGAAATTATGATTAGAGGACACCTGGATGAGTGACAAGTGTCACTCATCCATTGGCTAGATTGGATCAGCTCCACTAAGCATTTAAATAGAATTAAAACCCACTTTTGATCTCAGCCACTCATCTAAAGAACCCAAGAGTTGATCTGAACCTTTGATCTCATTCCTGAGATTTAATCTGGACCGTCCAAATCGTTTCAGCATAATTCCCTCCATCCTTTATATTTCCTACCCGATTGCACACACATACCGTCCATTCAATCAACACCCTTGCATTTCACCCATGCTCTGTGTTTGTGTGTGAGAGACTCACTGGTGAGGGCTGAGGGACGGCGGTGAACGGCGGCAGACGGCGGCGAGGTAGGACTGTGCTAACCCGAAAATTGTCTAAAAACTCAGAGTTTGAAAGCTTGAATTCCAACGTATATTTTTTATTCCTTTTGACCCTAATCGACTCTCTGGACTGTTAGGAACCTCTAGGGTTCGATTTCGTGATCAGTGGTGGCCTGATCAAAGGTTAAAAGGCGACGGGAAACCCATAATCTGTTCATCGAGGTAAGACTTCGATTCATCCCTTGTTTTATAATTTTGTTTAGTTAGAACCATTTCTGGGATTGAGACAAACATTTAGGAACAAACCTGAGTTAAAATGGTTGAGAATTGATGAAATGGTAAACGGGTCAGATCGCGGGTCAGATCGACCCAGTTGCAGAGAAATGGGTCGACCCTTTCGCGATGTTGATGGTGATGACGTGGCACACTGTCAGACCTGTCAGGTGACGTGGACCACTCTTCGGACGACATATGGCACATGTCAGTGCACAATCAGCAATGACATGTCAGTGACGTGGCCCAATCAGGGACTGCAACGTGTCACTAACATGTCAATGACGTGGACTAGTGCCCTGCTAACACGTGGCACATGTCAGATCTGACACGTGGCCTGACAGATCAGTGAGGTGGACCAATCGGGTGTTGACACGTGGCACCTGTCAGAGTCTGACATGTCAGACCTGACAGCTGTCAGATGACGTCAGCAGGAACTGTTCATGCGTTGACCGACGCGTGGGGGCGCGTGTGAATAGTGTTTTTGGTGGGACCACCACCATTCTTTAGGTTTCGACGATCCGGATCCAATGGCGGTGATTTCGGGTCGATCGGAGATTATTAAGTTGGTCAAATTAAGGTTTATTATCTCGGGAAGTGCGTTCGGGCGGCCTTTCCGGGCCGGTTTCGGTCCAGGGTTTCATGGTTAAATGTTAGGAGTTTATATTGACCTTTACGTATACTTTGGACATGACAGGGATTGTACAATTGTACCAGGACGAGGGTATACGTTCGGTTCCTAGCAGGATTGTATTGTGAGTGGGCCCGATTTCATTAAACACTTGCATGCTTAAATATATTCCGATTTACTTATATGTTCACATGCTGGAATCAAGAAATGGTTTTGATGATATTGAAATTATGGTTATGGTACGTTTCACGGTATTTGGGTTTGAAACCCGTCTGATGAAACTTAACGATCAGTTTGGATTTTATCTATGTATATATATATGTTTTGCATGTGGATATCAATAAAATGTATTTGGTACTGCACTGTATAGATCCATTCTTATGATACTGTCTCCTCTGGATGTGGTACCCCGGAGTGGTCATGGCGCATTGCCTGCGAGGGGTCATTCTACGGAGGAACCGGACCGTAAAATGACTCAGGAGTAGGATTGCTTATTTGACGTTAAGGACGTCGAGCGTCTAGGACGCTAGGCATTTGAGATGCCGTACCCGGACAGGGTTCGGGGATTGGACTCGGAATTGACACCCGAGTGGCACTTGTAGCCTTGAGACTATCACCTTATTGGACGTCAGGGACATCAGACATCGGGGATGTCAAGATCGGAGTGTATAGTGCAGTGGCTAAAATTATGTTTAAGGTTTTATTACATGCCTTATGGTTCATATTATATGATTAATGATTTTAAATAATGATGCATGCATGTTTGGAAAACAGAGGGGTAAATTATATGTTTTACTTACTAAACGATTTTATAAACTTGAGTTTCGATCCACTCACCCTTGATGTTTTGGTAACCCCTCCAGATCGTGCTAATGAGGTAGAGGAGGAACCTGAGGCTGAGGCATAGATCTACTTCTGCGTACCTGAATCCCTATTGGGTGATTTGACCCGCAGGTTTATGTTAGAGTCGTGGTCGCAACTTGTGATTTGGATTTCATCCCTTGTCTGACATCTGTTTATTTCGGATTTGATGTAAAACTTTAATTTGGTTTTTATGCATTTGAACGTTTAAGGTTAAAATTGGAACATTATTTTGCGTGTCAGACGGGAGCAGGGCACGTCCCCATGTGGTCCCAGAGAGGATCGGGGCGGGTCCTGTCAGCTTGGTATCAAAGCACTAGGTTGTGGTCAGCCTGCTAGACTAGCGATTAGTACTAGTTACTTTTCAAGTTTAAGGATAATGTTAACTGATCTATGCCTCTTGACAGTTGGTTATGCCTCCAAGGAGGATCCCTCATACACGAACTGACGAGGATCTGGATAGGGAAATGGAATGCGCAAGCATTGAGCGGGCTCAACGTCTGGGAGCCACACCTTTCAATGGGGGATCAAACCCCGAAGATGCTCGTGATTGGATCACCAAATGGGAAAGGATCTTCACGGTGATGCACTGCCCTCCGGGCGAACGAGTGACTTTGGCGGCCTTCTTGCTGGAAGGAGGAGCCTACCAGTAGTGGCACGGCCTCGAAATGTCTGAATGGTCTGTCCATACCACTACGTGGGAAGCTTTCCGTTCCCGATTTCTGGACCAGTACTACCCGCGATCATTGCGCACGTCACGGGAGGCTGAGTTCCTGCGGCTGGAGCAGGGGGATATGTCCGTTGCAGACTACGAGTAGACGTTCGGGAAACTATCCCGATTCGCTGCATCATTCGTGAGCATGGAGGAGGACAAATGCCAAAGGTTTGAGCTTGGACTCCGAGGGGAGATCCGGGCAAGTGTGACTGCTGCTACTCATGCTTCACTGAGAGATATGGTCGACGCTGCGGTGCGTGTCGAGGCCAGTCTGGTGGCACACCAGACACGACAGCCTTCGGGCGAGGGGCGACGTCACGATCGCCCACACCGTGGGCCATCGGGCTAGAAGAACAACAAGGGGGGAGGATACAGGGGAGCACCCTCATCCTTCAAGGGTCGTGGCTGGTCAGGTCGACGCGGAGGCTCTCAGGGCAGAGGATCAGGATACAACTTTGGGTAGCGTTCATCTTGGAGCGGTGCTTCTGGTGGGCATTCGGACAGGCCGAGGCCGGTAACCTGCTTTGCTTGTGGAGAAGAGGGTCACTATGCCTGTGATTGCCCACTGTTGTCCAAGAGCAACGACGCTGGGGGCTCTAGTGTGGTGCAGAGCACAGCTTCCCACACTAATGGAGGTCGCGGTCAGGGAGGTGACTGTGGTGCTGGGCGTGGCGCGCGCGGGCGCGGGCGGAATGGAGGGCCTAGGGCTCAAGTGTTTGCAATGACCCAGCAGCAGGCAAGGACTTCCCCAGGCGTGGTTACAGGTACACTACATATCCTAAACTTTCTTGTACGTGTGTTGATGGATGCGGGGGCTACACATTCTTTTATTTCGAAGAGTTGTGCTGGTATGCTTGATTGTGTGGTATCAGCCTTGGATTGTGAGATGGGTGTTGGCACCCCGATGGGCATCGTGTACCTTGTGAATCAGGTGATTCGGAGGTGCCCAGTGAGAATTGAGGATGTGGATTTACCAGCGGACTTAATTATTCTGGATATCCACGACTTTGATGTAATTTTGGGAATGGATTGGCTATCGGAGCATGGGCCGCTCATCGATTGTTGTAGCAAGCAAGTGATTCTACGAAGCGAGGGTTTGCCGGAGGTTATCTTCCATGGGGAACGTAACGGTTCGCCTCCTGGAGTGATTTCTTCACTTACTGCTACCAAACTTCTACGGAAGGGATGCCAGGGTTATCTGGCGCATGTCGTGTCGGATCAGGTTGATACTCTGGGTATCGACGAGATACCGGTGGTACGTGAGTTTCCGGATGTGTTCCCGGAAAACTTACCTGGGTTACCACCATCGCGGGAGATCGAGTTTACAATTGAACTACTCCCCGGTACCCGATCCATATCCCAGGCACCATACCGGATGACGCCGGCTGAGTTACGAGAACTCAAAACTCAATTGCAGGAGTTGGTGGATTTGGGATACGTCCGACCGAGCACTTCACCGTGGGAAGCACCGGTGTTGTTCGTAAAGAAGAAGGAAGGGAGTCTCCATTTGTGCATTGACTATCGGCAACTCAACAAGGTGACACTGAGGAACCAGTATCCTCTACCCAGAATCAATGACCTTTTTGACCAGTTGCGGGGAGCACAGTGCTTCTTGAAGATTGATTTGCGGTATGGGTATCACCAACTGAGAATTTCGGAGGAGGATATTCCGAAAACTGCTTTTCGAACCCGGTACGGACACTACGAGTTCCTGGTTATGCCTTTTGGTTTGACGAATGCTCCAGCAGCATTCATGGATCTGATGAACTGGTTTTTTCGACCCTACTTGGATAAGTTCGTGATTGTGTTCATCGATGATATTTTGGTGTACTCGAGGAGTGCCCGAGCACATGAGGAACATCTATGGTTGGTGTTGGAGAAGCTAAGACAAGAACAGTTGCACGCCAAGCTGAGCAAGTGTCAGTTTTGGCTGAGCAGTATTGGTTTTCTGGGACACGTGATATCAACGGATGGGATTAGCGTGGATCCCCAGAAAACAGAAACGTTGACTAACTGGGCTAGACCGACAACAGTAACGGAGGTGCGGAGTTTTGTCGGGTTAGCAGGTTACTACCGGAGATTCGTGGAAGGTTTCTCCAAAATTGCTGCACCATTGACTCGTTTGACTCGGAAGGGAGTGAAGTTTATTTGGGACGAGCAGTGTGATCAGAGTTTTCAAGAGTTAAAGGATCAATTGACCACTGCACCTGTCCTTGCATTGCCAGATGACAGTGGGGAATTTGTGGTCTTTAGTGACGCATCACTACAAGGTTTGGGCTGCGTGTTGATGCAAACTGGCAAGGTTATCGCCTACGCATCCCAGCAACTAAAGGCTCATGAGTTGAACTACCCTACCCATGATTTGGAGTTGGCAGCGGTGGTTCATGCTCTAAAAATCTGGAGACATTACCTATTCGGCGCAACGTGCCGGATATACACGGACCACCAGAGCCTAAAGTACCTATTCACTCAGAAGGAGCTTAACATGAGACAACGAAGATGGTTGGAGCTGCTGAAGGATTATGACTGTACGATTGAGTACCATCCGGGTAAGGCCAATGTGGTGGCAGATGCACTCAGCAGGAATTCAGCGGGATCTGTTGCACACCTAGGGGTGGTGTATCTTCCTTTGTTGGTGGAACTCCGGAAGACGGTAGTTATGTTGGATACAGATGAGCATGGAGCTTTGTTGGCCAGCTTCCATGTATGACCTGTACTGATTGATCGGATCATCGAATCACAACTTCAGGATCCGATACTCTCTATTTACAGGATTGAGGTCGATGCGGATGGGAGAGAGGATTTTACCATCCGGGATGAAGGAGCACTTGTGAAATTGGGCCGTTTGTGTGTACCTGCAGTGGCGGAGTTACGGGCCGAGATTCTTGAGGAGGCCCATAGTTCGGCTTATGCTATGCATCTGGGAGGTACAAAGATGTACCGTACCCTCCGGAACCATTATTGGTGGCCAGGAAAGAAGAAAGATATTGCTGAGTTCGTGAGCAGATGCTTAACTTGTCAGCAGGTTAAGGCGGAACGGCAGAGACCTTATGGGGATATGCAGCCACTTCCGATTCCCGAGTGGAAGTGGGATCACATCACCATGGACTTCGTCTTTAAGTTACCAAGGACTCAGAGTGAAGTGGATGGAGTATGGGTGATAGTGGATCGGTTAACCAAGTCAGCCCATTTTCTGCCAGTTCAGGAGACTTATAAACCTAACCGACTGGCTCAATTGTTCGTAAAGGAAATCATAAGATTGCATGGTACGCCGGAATCAATCGTGTCCGATCGTGATTCCCGTTTCACTTCCAGGTTCTGGCGGAGTTTGCAAGCTACTTTGGGGACAACCTTACGTTTCAGTACTGCGTTCCATCCACAGACCGATGGACAGTCTGAACGGACCATTCAGACCCTGGAGGACATGATGAGGTCATGTGTGCTACAGTTTCAGGATTCTTGGGATACTCATTTTCCATTGATGGAATTCCCTTACAACAACAGCTATCAGACAAGCATCGGGATGTCACCTTATGAGGCACTGTATGGTCGACAGTGCAGGACACCTATCTGCTGGATGGAGATAGGGAAGCGAGCGGTTGTAGGGCCGGAGTTGATGGACTTAACCCTAGAAACTGTTCGTGTTATCAAGGAGAGACTGAAAGCGGCACAGGATCGCCAAAAGAGTTATGCCGATCGACGGATTCGAGACTTGGAATTTGAAGTGGGAGATTTTGTCTTCCTGAAGTTATCTCCGTGGAAAAGGATTATCCGTTTTGGTCGACGGGGGAAACTGAGTCCGCGTTTTGTCGGACGGTATGAGATCGTGGAGAGGATTGGCAGGGTTGCATACAGATTGGCACTACCTCCAAAACTTTCTAGAGTTCACGATGTTTTTCACGTATCGATGCTGCGAAGGTACGTACATGATGCTTCTCATGTACTGGAGGATCAACCTATCAAACTCCGAGGGGATTTGAGCTTTGTGGAACAACCAGTGCAGATTTTGGATCGGAAAGACAAGGTACTACGTCGGAAGACGATTCCTCTCGTGAAGATTCTCTGGAGAAACCAGAATATGGAAGAAGCCATATGGGAGCCTGACGCTCAGATGCGAGAAAAATTTCCTCATTTGTTTCTTTGAAATTTCGGGACGAAATTTCTTAAGGGGGGAAGGTTGTAACACCCCGGAAATTCGAGGATTTTAATATTGTAATTCAATGTATGAATTGACGTTTTTACCCTTGTGAATGGTATGGCCAAATTATTGACTTTTTGATTGGTGGGTCAAATGGACTTTGACCAGTGACCGTGACGTAGTTCGGGACGTCACGAGTTCATAGACAGGTGGCACGTCCAATTCGGACGATCAGGGAAAAATTTATGACTATCGGAAGTTCAGGGGCATTACGTGACACGACCCATCCCATTCCCCCCGGGATTACCATGGAATGTGACGTGCTCCCGTCTGACAATAGGCGCCAGACAAGGGATAACCGATTGCCATTGCCCAAACGGGCTTCCAGAGTGCGTAAGGATCGATGGAGGAGGTGTGCGATGCTCAAGTCTCTGCTGCAGTCGTATCCGGAATCAACCTGAAGGGCATTGAAAAAAAAAGCTGTGAGCGGACGAAAATAAACAAGTCTGTTTAAAACATTTATAAGACATTTATGCCCCTCAGTAAAATCATATGCATGCACCAAAACAAATAATCCCATATTTATTTAGAAATAACCATTAGGGCCTTAGCCCGAAAACCAAAGCATAGTTTCAATTTCCAAAAGTAAATCCAAGAGTTATTTCATAAATCCAGTAATATGAACCATAAGGCATATAATATAAACCATAACCATTATTTTAGCCACTGCACTATACACTCCAATCCGACATCCCTGATGTCTGACGTCCCTGACGTCAATAAGGTCACAATCACAAGGCTACGCGTGCCACTCGGGTCTCAATTTCCGAGTTCAATCCCCGAACCCCGTTCGGGTACAGCATCCCCGATGCTTAGCGTCATAGACGCTGGACGTACTAGACGTCCGTGACCTCTCCGGGGTACCTCATCCGGAGGAGACAATATAATATGGAAGGATGTAACGACCCGTCCCGAATTCCGGGATTAGTTTAATGACTAATCTTGATTAGCGAGGTTGAACGGTGGTTAGTAGGGCGGAATCGGACAAAATGTGCAAAATGACCGTTTTGCCCCTGGTCGTGGGCAAAATGTTGACTTTTTGTTCGGGCGGTCAAATGGACTTTGACTGATGACCGTGACGTTGACAGGACCCATCCCAATCCCCCCGGGATTACCGTGGAATGTGCCCTGCTCCCGTCCAACAAGGGGTGTCGGACAAGGGATAACCAAGAGCCACTGCCCACACGGGGCATCCAAAGTGCGCAAGGATCGATGGAGGAGGTGTGCAATGTCCCAGTCTCTGCTGCAATCGCATCCATAATCAACCTGAAGGGCATTAAAACCAAAAGCTGTGAGTGGACAAAAATCAATAAATTTACCAAATACATTTATAAGACATTTATGCCCTCCAATAAAAACGTATGCATGCCACGAAAAACCAGTAACCAAAACGTTTGCTCAACCGAGCCATTAGGGCCTTAGCCCAAAAACCGTTAACCAAAAACCAAGTGTGGGAAACTCAGCCCAAAACCGTGGAATACCACCACCATACATATTAAAACCATGTGGGTCACCACCCACGACCATAAATGAACATCAATCCATAAATCCAAAACCATTTAGGGTCCCTGACCCGACATACCATTTCCTAACCAATAATCCATTTTTACCACATAAAACATATCCAACCAATAAGCCATTTTATTCATTAATCCATATTTTACCATTACCATCACCAGCATCCCAGATGCTTAGCGTCCCAGACGCTTGACGTCCCTGACGTCATATCTCACGGTTTCATAAGCTACGCGTGCTGCCCGGGGTCTCTCCGGGTCCATATATCTGACATCCCTGATGTCTGACGTCCCTGATGTCAATCATAGCAATCCTGCTCCTGAGTCATCATACGGTCCGGCTGCTCCGTATAATGACCCCTCGCAGGCAATGCACCATGACTTCCCCAGTGTCCCAGACATCTGGAGGAGACCATCATATATCCTTGTATCCAGATGGTATATGGAAAACAGTTTTATTTAATCCTTTTATCACATTATTACCATTGGGCCCTGCCCGAAATTTCCATAAAACCACATAATTCCATTTAGGGTCCTTGACCCAAAATCACAATTATTAAATATAGGGTCCCTGACCCGAAATCACATTTATTATCCAACTGGGCCTCATGCCCGATTTTATGAACCACTGGGCCCACGGCCCGATTTGTAAACCAACTGGGCCCGCAGCCCGACTTATAAACTCAAATGGGTCTCAGCCCGATTTCATACCAACTGGGCCCCTGGCCCGATTTCATTAACCAACTGGGCCCCCGGCCCGATTTCAAATGGACTCCAAGTCCGAAATTTCCAACATAATTGGGCCTCAAGCCCGAGTTCATATTTCCAATTTCAAAACCATTTCATCACATTATATCCAAGTCATAAATATGGAAAATCCATGTAAAACCGGAAAACCTCGATTTACGTGCAAGCACGTAAATCGCCTCGAAATACGTGAAACCGTACAATTTACCAACAACCAAATCAACATCACACAATCACAACCATAATCCATATAAAACATTTAAGCATGCATAGAATTTATAAAACCAAAGTCCACTCACAGACCGTTTTAACCGTGTGCCTCGATATGCGTGCCACCGGCCCTCCCGGGCCACACCACTATCACCGGGACTCCCAATCCTGTCCAAATCACATTAGAGGGTCACTAACCTCATTATTAACATCCTATCAAAGTCCCGTAATTTTCCCGAATTTTTACTTATTTTTAAACTTAATTTAAAACCTTCGGACATCCCGAACACTATCGAGACGGTGTCCGATCGACACGAAACCAATCCCAAAATGTCCGTTACATCGAATAGATTAAAAGTCATATTGGAAGTTTCCCCAAAATACCCTTCACGCGCCCCCACGCGCCAGGTCAACACTCAGGTCAACATTGATGACGTCATGCTACAGTACCGGGTTCTGAAACCGGGTCTGTAACCGGGTCGCCATCGACCCGCGGCTTGACCCGATCACAGATCGAGTTCCAGACCACCATTTTTGATGCGATTTGATCCTATGGACTCGTCATAATCCCCTCTATGGTTCTGTGACATCCAAACTAATTTTTAGGTGGATTAAACTACCTGAAACATGACGGGAAAATCGGTTGAGAACTCAGGTCATCCTCTCCGGCGACTCGTCGAGATTCCGGCCGTGGTTCATGGTCCAAAATGGTCGTCTAGGTTCCTAGGACATGTCTCAAAAACAAACAAACAATCATAACGTCAAAAACGGACGTTTCGAAGCAGGGAAGTAAATCGGGTCTTCACGGGTTTCTGAACTTACCGCCGCCGTGTCGCCGCCGTGGCCCGTCCAGTCGTGGTCTGAGCCGTCCTAAGGTTCCAGTTTACCTATCCCTGCGTTTGTTCGAGCCCAGATATGAAGGTTTGGATGGTTGGACAATTTTGGGCCGATCGGGTTCCTCTCGGGTCTGGGAGTTTTCCCGGCCGTGCAAGGCGGCCGTGAGGCGGTGGCCGGCGTCTGGAGGTGGCTAGGGTCTGTCTGGAGGTGTCTGATGCGTGGGTTGAGGTTGAGATGTGGTCTGGTGTGATTGTTCGAAGGGTGAGGGTGCACGGGTTGGAGGAATGAAAAATGAGAGAATGATATTTGATGGTTTAAATCAGAAGGTGCAGATGAGATCAATGGCCAGGATTGAATCTGGGCTTAGAACCAATGGTGAGGATTTGAGGGGAGGAAAAGATTAATTAATTTAAATGGCCAGCAAGGATCCCTGAATTAGGGAAGGAAGGAGATGATGACATGTGTCACTCATCAAGGGTCCAGATTGGTTTGGTTAAAGTAATCAGATTCTATTATTATATTATTATTTTATTCCGAGTCTCGGTTAATCGCGTTTTACGTCCTTGACCATAACTTCGTCGTCGAATCTCCGATTTCGGCATGCCGCCTGTCGTTGGATTCGTATCGACGATACCTACGTAACGGTCCTTGGCCTTCGTCCATCGGACCTCCCGATCAAAAGTCAACATTTGGCCCCTAATAAGCCAAATTACCAAAATACCCCTCAACTTCCGAACACCATAACTTTCTCTACGAATGTCGGAATCGAACGTGCCACCTGTCTATGAACTCGTGACGTCCCGAACTACGTAACGGTCATCGGTCAAAGTCCATTTGACCGTCCGAACAAAAAGTCAACATTTTGCCCACGACCAGGGGCAAAACGGTCATTTTGCACATTTTGTCCGATTCCGCCCTACTAACCACCGTTCAACCTCACTAATCAAGATTAATCACTAAACTAATCCCGGAATTCAGGACGGGTCGTTACAGACGTAGTTCGGGACGTCACGAGTTCATAGACAGGTGGCACGTTCGATTCCGACATTCGTAGAGAAAGTTATGGTGTTCGGAAGTTGAGGGGTATTTTGGTAATTTGGCTTATTAGGGGCCAAATGTTGACTTTCTGACCGGGAGGTCCGATGGGCGAGGGCCAAGGACCGTTACGTAGGTATCGTCGATACGAATCCAATGACAGGTGGCATGCCGAAATCGGAGATCCGACGACGACGTTATGGTCAAGGAAACGAACTAACGATTAAAATAATAATATAATAATGAATAGTGACCGTTGACCCTACACACCTGGATGAGTGACAAGTGTCACCCATCCCTTGTTTCCAGCTCCTTGTTTCCCTCCAAACATCATCATTACTACATCATCATCATCTAATCCACCATTTCCCCTAATTTGCTCCTCTTTGTTCCTAAACCGTGCACAAAATGTGGGATTCGGATTAGGGAGAATTGGCTCCCTTCTTCTGCTGTTCTTGTGAGAAAATGGGAGACTAAGATGAGGGAATTAACGGGGAAACACGAGGGGTTGTGAGAGTGTTGAATTTTGGATTTTTGATTTCGGGAAAATGAGAGGGAAAATTCGAATTGAAGGAATTGGGCTGTGATGATCGAATTGGAGGTTACAAACATCTTCCTGAGGTTGTGACGAGTCGATCCACATCAAAAACGAGAAGGATTGGTGCCGTTTTGGCTCTGTTCGAGCTTGGTGACAGAGGAAGAAATCGAGGCTGAGTCGTGGAGTTTGGGGCTGTGATTGACTCAATTGTTGTGGGGATTGTGTTCCTCATGATCCCACGATGCTTCTGGGTTCATCAATTGAAGGAAACCGATCGAGATCGATGGAACTCCATGGTTGCACAGTGTACGGATGTTCGAGCTTGAGTCGTGGAGATTGAGCAATGGATTGATGCAATTGAGTTGGGGGAAATGTTTAACGGAGTCCACTGATGCTTCTGGTTGAACCAATTTAGGGAAATCAATCGAGATTGAAGGAATCCCATGATTGAACAGTGACCGGAGTGTTCTTCGTGTTCATCGTGGAATCGATGGAATTTGGGTAAGTTATCGTGTAATTGATGTTACAGACATATAATTGGACTTAAAACGAACCTAATGGAATGATTAATTGAAGGAATTAGGATCGAATTGACAGGATTGGAACCAGGTTGTGTCGCGGGTGAATTGGACCCGTTTACCAGACAAACGGGTTGGGCTGGTGACACTGTAGCAGGCGCGTGGGTTTCACGCGCAGCCACTCACGGCGGCGCGTGGCGGCGCGTGGGCACGAATCTCGAGGTGAGGTCAACATGACTTCTGCCCTATTTAATGTAACGGACATTTTGGAATTGGTTTCGTGTCGATCGGACACCGTCTCGATATTGTTAGGGATGTCCGAAGGTTTTAAATTAAGTTTAAAAATAAGTAAAAATTTGGGAAAATTACGGGACTTTGATAGGATGTTAATGATGAGGTTAGTAACCCTCTAATGTGATTTGGACAGGATTGGGAGTCCCGGTGATAGTGGTGTGGCCCGGGAGGGCCGGTGGCACGCATATCGAGCCACACGGTTAAAACGGTCTGTGAGTGGACTTTGGTTTTATAAATCCTATGCATGCTTAAATGTGTTATATGGTTTATATACATGATTTCTATGCTGGTATTTGTGAGTATTGATTTTGGGTATGTTGCACGTATTTCGAGGTGTTTTCCGTATTTCACGTGTATCGGGATTAACGGTTTATTTGTGATTTTGCATGCTTGTGGTTAAATAAATATTATGATAAAATGGTTTTTATATTGGAAAGATGAACTCGGGCTTGAGGCCCACTTGTTTTGGAAATTTCGGACTTGGAGTCCTTTTGAGAATCGGGCCAGGGGCCCAGTTGGTTAATGAAATCGGGCCAGGGGCCCAGTTGGTATAAAATCGGGCCGAGACCCATTTGAGTTATGTTATCGGGCATGGGGCCCAGTTGGATTAAAATGATGATTTCGGGTCAGGGGCCCTATATTTAATAAATGTGGTTTCGGGTCAGGGACCCTAAATGGAAATGTTTTGTTTTATGGAAAATTCGGGCAGGGCCCATTGTGATGTTGTGAAATGAGTTAATAAAACTATTTTTCCATATACCATCTGTACACATGGATATATGATGGTCTCCTCCAGATGTCTAGGACACTAGGGAAGTCACGGTGCATTGCCTGTGAAGGGTCACCATACGGAGCAGCCGGACCGTATGATGACTCAGGAGCAGGATTGCTATGATTGACGTCAGGGACGTCAGACATCAGGGATGTCAGATATATGGACCCGGAGAGACCCCGGGCAGCACGCGTAGCTTGTGAAACCGTGAGATATGACGTCAGGGACGTCTAGCATCAGGGATGCTGGTGATGGTAATGGTAAAATACGAATTAATGAAATGGCTTTCCAGGTGGATTTATGATTGTGTGATTTTAATGAATTGATGTTCATTTATGGTCGTGGGTGGTGACCCACATGGTCGTATATGTATGGTGGTGGTATTCCACGGTTTTGGGCTGAGTTCCCACACTTGGTTTTTGGTTAACGGTTTTTGGGCTAAGGCCCTAAGGGCTCGGTTGAGCAAACGTTTTGGTTACTGGTTTTTGTGGCATGCATACGTTTTTATTGGAGGGCATAAATGTCTTATAAATGTATTTGGTAAACTTATTGGTTTTTGTCCACTCACAGCTTTTGGTTTTAATGCCCTTCAGGTTGATTACGGATGCGATTGCAGCAGGGACTGGGACATTGCACACCTCCTCCATCGATCCTTGCGCACTCTGGATGCCCTGTTTGGGCAGTGGCTCTTGGTCATCCTTTGTCTGACACCCCTTGTTGGACGGGAGCAGGGCACATTCCACGGTAATCCCGGGGGGATTGGGATGGGTCCTGTCAACTTGGTATCAGAGCATGGTTGCTCTAATTGTGCGCGCAGGTCGAGGGTGTGATGTCTCATTGGGCTGCAATTCGTTATCAACCTGATAGATAGTTTTTGGGTTTGGATAGTGGATGGAGTGTGATTGGCCCGATACGCCGTGCATTAATGTGATTCGACCCAAGTGGGGTTGATTGTGGTGAACTGGTATTGTGGGACCGTCGGTTCGGTCATGTGATATTGGATTGTTGTGCTGCTAGGTGCAGCCAGGTTCGGGGAACCTCACGTGAGTAATGGTCTAAAATGTGAACCCTTGTGGTGGTTTCTAGTGTGAGGGATGTTGGTTCATCGGAGTTGGCCGATGACCTAGTGGTGGAACCCACGTTGATGGGATGGTAGGATTGGATTTGACGTCTATTCGATGTCAGGACCGCGGGGTCGGTCAGGTTGTGGATTTTATATTACGGAAAACTGTTTGGTTCGGTTGAACCATAGGGTGTGATTGTGGAACCCTAGTATTAAAAAGGTAAACCTTAATTGTGATTAGCGGGTGAGAACTTGTGCTGCGACGAGTGGCTCAGGTCATGGATGACCATGTGGATGGCTCTGGTGAGTCTAGGCAGAACTATGGGATTCGATTTACGGATACGGTTCTGAGATAAATTATGGAATCCCGTGTTGGATCGGGTATTGGTGTGATGTGTGAATGCGGATCTCGATAGCAATGACAGTTAGTCGGCAGTCATATGGTGATGACTGGCTATCGAGGGTAATTAGTGTGGTCTGATACTTGGGGATCAGGGGACGTTCAGGGAACGTTCGTTTTCCTGATGTGGATTGTCAGAGTGGTGGTACCCATAGTCGTGAGGTACGGGATCGTCGTTCGGTATGAACGGAGATCCAGGATTGTCGTATTTGCACACGGTGTGCAAGTATGGATGTTTGCGGGTTGGTACTTTTGTGCTGATGCTAGTATGGATGCCTATGTGCTGATACTAGTGTTGTTGATAGTGTGTTGGTGCTGGTACTAGCGCTGGTGCTAGCGTCAGTAATGGTGTTGACGATGAGCCACAAATTGGGGTGTGACTCCGTCATGATGAACATATGTTCGGTCCTTGAGATTCGGTATTGGTTGAGTGATGGACTGGATGGGTTCCAGTTAAGATCGTAATGTGTTGGGATAAGTTCCAATAGTGGTGAGATAACCAGTAAGGAGTGGATTAAAAAGGGTGACGTCCCCTACGTCATGATAATTGGTGGATTTGGGGGAGTTGTTGGCAACTCCAAAATTTGTGCGATTTTATGTTTTTAAATATCCCTAAAATGTACATGGAAATGATTAAAACTGGAAAATACGAGGAAAACCATTAGTGGTATAAAGGTAGGAATTTGTAATTGAGAACTTGGGAAACCGAGTGTTGAACCTGTAAAGGTCGGGAAGTGCGAACGGAACAATAACGGATTGATTGTGGACACGGGGTTGTCTAAGTGAATTGAGGAGGTAGGAAGTCTAGTGGTTAGACTTGACGTCTTGTTGGGAGCATGTCTGTTTCCAACATGGTTGGAACCTTAGTGTCGAGGAGAGTTGTGATTGGGGAACGAGAGTGGTGCTCGTTTTTGGTGATTGGTATTCCGAAGTCATTGGGGTTGACTTCTTGCTTTCTGCCCTGGCAGACATTGACTGTAGTTACCAGTACGTTGAGCGTGTATTGGTTGGTGAGCTCTTGTGTGTTGCGAGGTCATTAGGAGGAGCTACGTGTTCGAAATTAGGTAAACGAGATTTTTCATTTTCTGCTTGGTGGCAGACGATGTTGGGGTACATGGCGTGGTGAGTGCAGTGAGTTTTGTTGCATCCACGTAGGATGAGTATTGGTGTCATTATTTTGGATCATCCTTGGTTTTCCTAGGTGGAATGACAAGGATCGATACGAACTTGGGTATGTGAGTCGTAAATGACGAGATTGAACTTCTTTTCGAAGTGGGGCCCGTATGGTATTCTACTCGGGTGAGTAGGTTTTCAAGGTAGTTGAATTTTGTCAACCTTAGACGTGTGGAGGTTGGATTGGCTTCCCTATGAAGTCAATCAAGTGTATTGAACGGGTAACCGATAGGTTCGGTTTTGGTGTGTCTTGGTAAATGTGAATGAGATTTCGGGATTTGGAATCGAATTTCTGGGTGACGATTCAGGATTCGATTTTGGAACTTGAAAGTATATTTCCGGATTTGGGTACGGAATGGTTATTCCAAATGCTAGCTTACGGAATAATGATTTCGGATTCGGATTTGGATATGAATTAAAATGTGATGTCTGGGTTTGGATCCGGGATTTCTTACGAAGTTGCGGATTCAGATTCGGAAGTGGAACTAGATGTTGGGTGGAGTTTCGATTTGTCTCATGCTGGATTGGGCAAACGTACTCCATTATTGGAACGCGTTCGGCTATGACCTAGGTGGTTGTAGTCTGGTCATTAGGTAGATGTGTGTACTTCGTACATGGTTCGAGGTACAATACTTTGTAGACTTGTGATGTCTAGTTACGGTATACGGGATATATACCCGAGGTGTGTCAGTGAGCGTGTTGGTAGTCGGATTGGTTCCGATACCATGGGATTGGTTGTGGACCGGACATTACTATGCAATGGGTCATGGTAATTCCGATGTGTTTAATTACACACAGGTCGTGTGAAATGTCGGTAAGGGTATTGGTGAGTCGAGTACGTTGGTGGCATGTGTAGCCGCGAGTGAGTCTAGTGTCAGTTTTCGACTGACAACAACTGTGTGGTGACAGTTTGTCAGGATGTGTCAACATAGATCGTTGAGTGGGGTCAGCTGACTCCTAGTGGGAGTGGGAAAGGAATAGTCGAGTTGTTGCGTAACGAGAGGGTTGATTTGACAAGTGGTGTCAAATTCGAAACAAGTAGTTTCAGTCATTCGACGGGGTCGAATGTAGTCGTTGCGTTTTGAGTACTAGTGGTACGGTTGGGTGTAGACAAGTTTTGTCTAAGTAGTTGGTGTACGGGTGTACACGTGTTGCGTGGTCGATTCCCCTTTCCACGGGGTGTTTGTGGAATAAGGATAGTCGAGTTTCGAGAGCGAAACTTATTAAGGAGGGAAGTACGTTGAGATTAGAGCGGTTGGAATTTCGAGGACGAAATTTATTAAGGAGGGAAGATTGTAACGACCCGTCCCGAATTCCGGGATTAGTTTAGTGACTAATCTTGATTAGCGAGGTTGAACGGTGGTTAGTAGGGCGGAATCGGACAAAATGTGCAAAATGACCGTTTTGCCCCTAGTCGTGGGCAAAATGTTGACTTTTTGTTCGGGCGGTCAAATGGATTTTGACCAATGACCGTGACGTAGTTCGGGACGTCACGAGTTTATAGACAGGTGGCACGTTCGATTCCGACATTCGTAGAGAAAGTTATGGTGTTCGGAAGTTGAGGGGTATTTTGGTAATTTGGCTTATTAGGGGCCAAATGTTGACTTTCTGACCGGGAGGTCCGATGGGCGAGGGCCAAGGACCGTTACGTAGGTATCGTCGATACGAATCCAATGACAGGTGGCATGCCGAAATCGGAGATCCGACGACGACGTTATGGTCAAGGAAACGAACTAACGAACCGAGGCCGGGATTAAAATAATAATATAGTAATGAATAGTGACCGTTGACCCTACACACCTGGATGAGTGACAAGTGTCACCCATCCCTTGTTTCCAGCTCCTTGTTTCCCTCCAAACATCATCATTACTACATCATCATCATCTAATCCACCATTTCCCCTAATTTGCTCCTCTTTGTTCCTAAACCGTGCACAAAATGTGGGATTCGGATTAGGGAGAATTGGCTCCCTTCTTCTGCTGTTCTTGTGAGAAAATGGGAGACTAAGATGAGGGAATTAACGGGGAAACACGAGGGGTTGTGAGAGTGTTGAATTTTGGATTTTTGATTTCGGGAAAATGAGAGGGAAAATTCGAATTGAAGGAATTGGGCTGTGATGATCGAATTGGAGGTTACAAACATCTTCCTGAGGTTGTGACGAGTCGATCCACATCAAAAACGAGAAGGATTGGTGCCGTTTTGGCTCTGTTCGAGCTTGGTGACAGAGGAAGAAATCGAGGCTGAGTCGTGGAGTTTGGGGCTGTGATTGACTCAATTGTTGTGGGGATTGTGTTCCTCATGATCCCACGATGCTTCTGGGTTCATCAATTGAAGGAAACCGATCGAGATCGATGGAACTCCATGGTTGCACAGTGTACGGATGTTCGAGCTTGAGTCGTGGAGATTGAGCAATGGATTGATGCAATTGAGTTGGGGGAAATGTTTAACGGAGTCCACTGATGCTTCTGGTTGAACCAATTTAGGGAAATCAATCGAGATTGAAGGAATCCCATGATTGAACAGTGACCGGAGTGTTCTTCGTGTTCATCGTGGAATCGATGGAATTTGGGTAAGTTATCGTGTAATTGATGTTACAGACTTATAATTGGACTTAAAACGAAGCTAATGGAATGATTAATTGAAGGAATTAGGATCGAATTGACAGGATTGGAACCGGGTTGTGTCGCGGGTGAATTGGACCCGTTTACCAGACAAACGGGTTGGGCTGGTAACACTGTAGCAGGCGCGTGGGTTTCACGCGCAGCCACTCACGGTGGCGCGTGGCGGCGCGTGGGCACGAATCTCGAGGTGAGGTCAACATGACTTCTGCCCTATTTATTGTAACGGACATTTTGGAATTGGTTTCGTGTCGATCGGACACCGTCTCGATATTGTTAGGGATGTCCGAAGGTTTTAAATTAAGTTTAAAAATAAGTAAAAATTCGGGAAAATTACGGGACTTTGATAGGATGTTAATGATGAGGTTAGTAACCCTCTAATGTGATTTGGACAGGATTGGGAGTCCCGGTGATAGTGGTGTGGCCCGGGAGGGCCGGTGGCACGCATATCGAGGCACACGGTTAAAACGGTCTGTGAGTGGACTTTGGTTTTATAAATCCTATGCATGCTTAAATGTGTTATATGGTTTATATACATGATTTCTATGATGGTATTTGTGAGTATTGATTTTGGGTATGTTGCACGTATTTCGAGGTGTTTTCCGTATTTCACGTGTATCGGGATTAACGGTTTATTTGTGGTTTTGCATGCTTGTGGTTAAATAAATATTATGATAAAATGGTTTTTATATTAGAAAGATGAACTCGGGCTTGAGGCCCACTTGTTTTGGAAATTTCGGACTTGGAGTCCTTTTGAGAATCGGGCCGGGGGCCCAGTTGGTTAATGAAATCGGGCCAGGGGCCCAGTTGGTATAAAATCGGGCCGAGACCCATTTGAGTTATGTTATCGGGCAAGGGGCCCAGTTGGATTAAAATGATGATTTCGGGTCAGGGGCCCTATATTTAATAAATGTGGTTTCGGGTCAGGGACCCAAAATGGAAATGTTTTGTTTTATGGAAAATTCGGGTAGGGCCCATTGTGATGTTGTGAAATGAGTTAATAAAACTATTTTTCCATATACCATCTGTACACATGGATATATGATGGTCTCCTCCAGATGTCTGGGACACTGGGAAAGTCACGGTGCATTGCCTGTGAAGGGTCACCATACGGAGCAGCCGGACCGTATGATGACTCAGGAGCAGGATTGCTATGATTGACGTCAGGGACGTCAGACATCAGGGATGTCAGATATATGGACCCGGAGAGACCCCGGGCAGCACGCGTAGCTTGTGAAACCGTGAGATATGACGTCAGGGACGTCTAGCATCAGGGATGCTGGTGATGGTAATGGTAAAATACGAATTAATGAAATGGCTTTCCAGGTGGATTTATGATTGTGTGATTTTAATGAATTGATGTTCATTTATGGTCGTGGGTGGTGACCCACATGGTCGTATATGTATGGTGGTGGTATTCCACGGTTTTGGGCTGAGTTCCCACACTTGGTTTTTGGTTAACGGTTTTTGGGCTAAGGCCCTAAGGGCTCGGTTGAGCAAACGTTTTGGTTACTGGTTTTTGTGGCATGCATACGTTTTTATTGGAGGGCATAAATGTCTTATAAATGTATTTGGTAAACTTATTGGTTTTTGTCCACTCACAGCTTTTGGTTTTAATGCCCTTCAGGTTGATTACGGATGCGATTGCAGCAGGGACTGGGACATTGCACACCTCCTCCATCGATCCTTGCGCACTCTGGATGCCCTGTTTGGGCAGTGGCTCTTGGTCATCCTTTGTCTGACACCCCTTGTTGGACGGGAGCAGGGCACATTCCACGGTAATCCCGGGGGGATTGGGATGGGTCCTGTCAAATGATCTATACAGTGCAGTACCAAATACATTTTATTGATATCCACATGCAAGGCATATATATATACATGGATAAAAATCCAAACCAATCATTAAGTTTCATCAGACGGGTCTCAAGCCCAAATACCGTGAAACGTGCCATAACCAGATTTTCCATATCATCAAAACCACTATTGTTTTTAGCATGTGAATATATATAAAATGTAAACCAGAAAACATTTATTCAATTCCATTTTAGGGTCCCCGACCCGCAATCGTATGTAGAAATCAACTGGGCCCCTGGCCCGATTTCACAAGTTAACTGGGCCCCTGGCCCGATCCACATGTTAACTGGGCCCCTGGCCCGATTTCATAGTTCAACTGGGCCCCTGGCCCGATTTTACTTTATTCAAGTTCGTAACCGTTTCATGAAATCATATCCAACCACATTTATGGAAATCGGTGCAAATCCAGAAAACCTCGGTTTACGTGAAAATACGTAAATCACCTCGAAATGCGTGAAACCATTTAAATTCACCGATATCCAAAGTAAATCATTTAATCATAATTATAACAATCATAAAACAGTTATGCATGCATCGAATTTATGAAACCAATGTCCACTCACAGACCGTTTAACCAAGCGCCTCGATATGCGTGCCATAGGCCTTCCCGGGCCACACCACTATCACCGGGACTCCCAATCCTGTTCAAATCAATTTAGAGGATCACTAACCTCATCATTAACATCCTATTCAAGTCCCGTAATTTTCCCGAATTTTTAAGTATTTTTAAGCTGGATTTAAAACCTTCGGACATCCCGAACAATAACGAGACGGTGTCCGATCGACACGAAACCAATTCCAAAATGTCCGTTACATTAAATAGGACAGAAGTCATGTTGACCTCACCTCGAGATTCATGCCCACGCGCCGTCACGCGCCGCCGTGAGTGGCTGCGCGTGAGACCCACGCGCCTGCTACAGTGCATCGTCCTAACCCGTATGTCTGGTAAACGGGTCCAGTTTACCCGCGAGACGACCCGGTTCCAATCCTGTCAATTCGATCCTAATTCCTTCAATTGATCATTCCATTAGTTTCGTTTTAAGTTAAATTAAGGTTCTGTAACGTTGATTACACAAAACATTACCTACAATTCCACGATTCAACGATGATCCACGAAGAACACCCGGTTACTGTGCAATCATGGAACTCCCTCAATTGCTGCAGCTTTCATCCAATTGATGATTCCAGAAGCATCAACGGACCCTGAGGAACAATTCCCCCACATCAATTGCATCAAACCGGTGCTCAAACGTCACGACTCAAACTCGAGCACTGTCACTGTTCAACAATGGAGTTCTGCCATTCTCCAACGTTTTCCTTCAATTGATGAACCCAGAAGCATCGTGGGATCATGAGGAGTCATTTCCCCACAACAATTGAGTCAATCGCAGCTCCAAACTCCACGACTCATCCTCGATTTCTTCCTCTGTCACCAAGCTCGATCAGAGCCAAAACGGCACCAATTCTTCTCGTTTTTGACGTGGATCGACTCGTCACAACCTCAGTAAGATGTTTCCAAGCTCCAATTCGATCATCGCAGCTCAATTCGTCCAATTTGATTTTCCCTCCCAAAACTAAATCTTTCGAATTCTCAGTTCCTCCTCACTGTCAATCTCTCGTGTTTACCCAGTTGAATTCACTCTCAAATTGCTCACAAATTCACACTCTCAGGTTCAGCAATGGAAGAGGAATTGGTTGGGAGAGTATTGGATTTGGTTGTACACGGTTAAGGAAAATATGGAGGTTAATGGAAATTAAAAGATTAATTAATTAATTAAAAACTAATTAAACATCATCATGAGGTCTCCCCCAAAAACATGGATTCTGATTTCAAGGGACTTGTCACTCATCCAGGTGTGTAGGGTCAACGGTCACTATTCATTATTATATTATTATTTTAATCCGAGCCTCGGTTCGTTAGTTCGTTTCCTTGACCATAACGTTGTCGTCGAATCTCCGATTTCGGCATGCCGCCTGTCGTTGGATTCGTATCGACGATACCTACGTAACGATCCTTGGCCCTCGCCCATCGGACCTCCCGATCAAAAAGTCAACATTTGGCCCCTAATAAGCCAAATTACCAAAATACCCCTCAACTTCCGAACACCATAACTTTCTCCACGAACGTCGAAATCGAACGTGCCACCTGTCTATGAACTCGTGACGTCCCGAACTACGTCACGGTCATCGGTCAAAGTCCATTTGAAAATCCGAAATAAAAGTCAACGTTTTGCCCACGCCTAGGGGCAAAACGGTCATTTTGCACAATTCGTCCGAAATCGCCCAACTAATCCCTGATTAGTAAATCATAATTAAATATTATTAAATCCTGATATTTAGGACGGGTCGTTACATTACGGTAATTTGGACTTTAGGGGCCAAAATGTTGACTTTTCGTTTGGCAACTAATTTTCACATGACTCAAAGACCGTTGGGTAGGTCTCGATGTCCTGAGTCCGTAGACAGGCGGCACGCCGAAATCGGACTTCGTACGAGGAAGTTATGGTCAGAAACGTGAATTCGGAAGTTTCGCGTCTCGGTAATTGTGTCGAATATTTTATTTTGAAATTATGATTAGAGGACACCTGAATGAGTGACAAGTGTCACTCATCCATTGGCTAGATTGGATCAGCTCCACTAAGAATTTAAATAGAATTAAAAACCCACTTTTGATCCAGCCACTCATCTAAAGAACCCCAGACTTGATATGAACCTTTGATCTCATTCCTGAGATTTAATCTGGACCGTCCAAATCATTTCGGCATAATTCCCTCCATCCTTTATATTTCCTACCCGATTGCACACACATACCGTCCATTCAATCAACACCCTTGCATTTCACCCATGCTCTGTGTCTGTGTGTGAGAGACTCACTGGTGAGGGCTGAGGGACGGCGGTGAACGGCGGTAGACGACGGCGAGGTAGGACTGTGCTAACCCGAAAACTGTCTAAAAACTCAGAGTATGAAAGCTTGAATTCCAACGTATATTTTTGATTCATTTTGACCCTAATCGACTCTCTGGACTGTTAGGAACCTCTAGGGCTCGATTTTGTGATGAGTGGTGGCCTGATCAAAGGTTAAAAAGCGACGGGAAACCCAGAATCTGTTCATCGAGGTAAGACTTCGATTCAGCCCTTGTTTTATAATTTTGTTTAGTTAGAACCGTTTCTGGGATTGAGACGAACATTTAGGAACAAACCTGAGTTAAAATGGTTGAGAATTGACGAAATGGTAACCGGGTCAGATCGCGGGTCAGATCGACCCAGTTGCAGAGAAATGGGTCGACCCGTCGCGATGTTGATGGTGATGATGTGGCACACTGTCAGACCTGTCAGGTGACGTGGACCACTCTTCGGACGACACGTGGCACATGTCAGTGCACAATCAGCACTGACATGTTAGTGACGTGGCCCAATCAGGGACTGCCACGTGTCACTAACATGTCAGTGATGTGGACCAGTGCCGTGCTGACACGTGGCACATGTCAAATCTGACACGTGGCCTGACAGATCAGTGAGGTGGACCAATCGGGTGTTGACACGTGGCACCTGTCAGAGTCTGACATGTCAGACTTGACAGCTGTCAGATGACGTCAGCGATGACGTCAGTAGGAACTGTTCATGCGTTGACCGACGCGTGGGGGCGCGTGTGAATAGTGTTTTTGGTGGGACCGCCACCATTCTTTAGGTTTCGACGATCCGGATCCAATGGAGGTGGTTTCAGTTCGATCGGAGATCATTAAGTTGGTCAAATTGAGGTTTATTATCTCGGGAAGTGCGTTCGGGCGGCCTTTCCGGGCCGGTTTCGGTCCAGGGTTTCATGGTTAAATGTTAGGGGTTTATATTGACCTTTACGTATACTTTGGACATGACAGGGATTGTACAATTGTACCAGGACGAGGGTATACGTTCGGTTCCTAGCAGGATTGTATTGTGAGTGGGCCCGATTTCATTAAACACTTGCATGCTTAAATATTTTCCGATTTACTTATATGTTCACATGCTGGAATCAAGAAATGGTTTTGATGATATTGGGTGTTAGACGGGAGCAGGGCTCGTCCCCATGTGGTCCTAGAGAGGATCAGGGCGGGTCCTGTCATATGCATACTCGGTTAGAAATCAAAAGTCCACTCACGAAGTTCGAACGCGTCAATCGCGTCCCGTAAGCTCCTCGGTTGCCTCGGGAATGTCCTGGCTTGTCAAAGATCACAATTTGGGTCACAAACACTTCCAATAAGCTTATATTAATTTCCCTAATTTTTCGGGATTTTAAGACGTAATTAAATTAAAATCCTAAACTTTCGAACTCTCCCAACTATCCCGAACGACATCCGATCGACTCGAAATTTAACTCAAAATGTTCGTTACACTGTAAGGATCAAATCACATGTTGACCGTGACCGGAGATATGGCCTCATGCGCCCTCACGCGCGCGCCGCCCAAAGTGGCTGCGCGTGAAAGCCACGCGCCCTGCACTGTAGCTACAGTGTCGTCATCTTCACCCGACTCACTGCTAAATGGGTCCCAAACCCACAACACAACCCGGTTCAATCTCCTACAAAACCAGCCTAATTCCTTTAATTTGTTCATCGAAAACCTTCCATGGTAACTTAATTTAGGTTCTCTGTCAGGACCCGACCCTCCTGGGTCAGGACCTGACTCATCTAGCACCATATTGTCCGCTTTAGGCCTCGCCCTCACGGTTTTGTTTTCGGGAGCTCATGGTGCAACTTCCCAAGAGGTCACCCGTCATGGAATTGCACCAGCCTCAACTCGCTTAACTTTGGGGTTCCAATCCCCCCCAAAGCCACTTGAGCTCCCAAAAGGCCTAGTGCTAGATAGGTATGTGCCTAAACCTTTAAGGCACACCACCATCATCTCCTAGACCATTCCCCCTCGCAGGAATGTGGGATTGTTCACCGTTCCCTCCAGGACACGGGTCTTACAAACCACCCCCCTTAGGGCCCAGCGTCCTCGCTGGCACACTTCCCCGATCGGGGTCTGGCTCTGATACCAAATTGTCAGCACCCGACCCTTCTCGGTCAGGACTCGACTCATCTAGCACCATATTGTCCACTTTGGGCCTCACCCTCACGGTTTTGTTTTCGGGAGCTCATGGGGCAACTTCCCAGGGGGTCACTCATCATGGAATTGCACTAGCCTCAACTCGTTTAACTTTGGGGTTCCAATCCCCCCCAAACCCACTTGAGCTCCCAAAAGGCCTAGTACTAGATATGTGTGTGCCTACACCTTTAAGGCACACCACCATCCTCGCCCAGACCATTCCCCCTCGCAGGAATGTGGGATTGTTCACCGTTCCCTCCAGGACACGGGTCTTACAATCCACCCCCCTTAGGGCCCAGCGTCCTCGCTAGCACACTTCCCGGTCGGGGTCTGGCTCTGATACCAAATTGTGAGGACCCGACCCTCCTTGGTTAGGACCATATTGTCCGCTTTGGGCCTTACCCTCACGGTTTTGTTTTCGGGAGCTCTTGGTGCAACTTCCCAGGGGGTCACCCATCATGGAATTGCACCAGCCTCAACTCGCTTAACTTTGGGGTTCCAATCCCCCCAAAGCCACTTGAGCTCCCAAAAGGCCTAGTTCTAGATAGGTGTGTGCCTACACGTTTAAGGCACACCATCATCCTCTCCCAGACCATTCCCCCTCGCAGGAATGTGGGATTGTTCACCGTTCCCTCCAGGACACGAGTCTTACATTCTCCATTATTAATTTCACACAACAAGCTCTAAATCCAACTCTTCTCTCAAGATCAAACAGACGGGTCAAACTTTTGAACCTCACTCAATTCATCTTAGTTTTCAAATTAATTGATACAAAAACTTTGTATGACCTAAACAAACATTAAACCGTAGCCAATTTCATGAATACTTACCCGTAGGTGGTCGTCCTCAAGCTCGAAATTTTCCAGAAACTGGAACTTGGGTTCTTGGCCAAACCGCGATCAATTTCCTTCAATGTTTGTACGGTTGAAGTCTAAAAGAGTCCAGAAGATTATTTCCAACCTCAGTGTAGCTCATTTCCCCTCATAAATCAAATTGAGAAATTTCCCTCCATTTTCGATTTTTTTCCCAGAACTGGTTTCTCCGTTTCTCTTTCTCAGAATGGCTCTCGAATGACTTCTCAATGATTCTAACCTCTCTGTTTTCAAACCGGCCTACACAATTCACTAAAAGAATCCCTCAGACCCACTGTGATTCTGTTTCCCGCAACTGACCGAAAACCATTTTCAATTCTACATGTGCTCTGTTCCCTATTACAAACCCACCTAAATGTGCTTCCACTACCTCAAAACTGCCCCAATTCAGTCCTTCTCAGTGACAATTGACACTCACGTGGTTAAACAATCCTCCCTCCAAGTCACTCACTCTGTTAAACAATTAGTCCCACGCACGGCTGTCCAAACTGCAGCCTTGGCAAATTACCATTTTGCCCTCCTTCACAAAATTACCAAAGTGCCCTTCTCGTTCTAGAACCGTAACTCATCCGTCCGAGATCCGTTTTCAGCGTGCCGTCTGTCTACGGATTCAGGGCATCGAGACCTTCCTAACGATCTTCGAATTGCGTGAAAATTCCATGTCGTTTGAAAAGTCAACAAATTTTCCCTTCTCGACTTAATTATGGAAATGCCCTTGAACTTCTGAACGTCATAACTTCTTCCCTGGTCGTCGGAATCGGACGTGCCACCTGTCTATGGACTCGTGACATCCTGAAATACGTCACAGTTATCGATCAACGTTCGTTCGACCTGCCACGCAAAAATTAAACTATTTGGCCATACTATTCACAAGGGTAAAAACGTCATTTCATTTATTATTTTACAAATTTACATCCTTCGAATTTCAGGGGCGTTACATCCCCCCCCCCCCCCATAAGAAATTTCGGCAAATATGGAAATTGTTCTCGCATCTGTGCTTCAGGTCCCCATGTGGCTTCCTCCACATTCTGATTTCTCCAGAGAACCTTTACTAAGGGAATGGTCTTCCGACGAAGAACCTTATCTTTTCGATCCAAAATCTGTACGGGTTGTTCTTCAAAGCTTAAGCCTTCTCTGAGTTCAATGGGTTGCTCTTCCAGTACATGAGATGCATCATACACATACTTCCGTAGCATCGACACGTGGAATACATCGTGGACCTTAGAAAGTTCTGGAGGTAGTGCTAATCTATATGCAACTTGGCCGACCCTCTCAATAATCTCGTATGGTCCGATAAAACGAGGGCTCAACTTTCCCAGCCTGCCAAACCTCACTATACCTTTCCAAGGAGATAGCTTCAGAAATACCCAATCTCTGACCTCAAACTCAAGATCTCTAATCCGATGGTCCATATAGCTCTTTTGTCTGTCTTGGGCTGCCTTGAGCCTATCTCTGATGAGTTTGACTCTCTCTGTTGTCAATACCACCAACTCGGATCTAGTCAATTTCCTTTCACCCACGTCCGTCCCACATAACGGGGTTCTGCACTGTCGTCCATACAAGGCTTCGTAAGGTGCCATTCCAATGCTCGCCTGATAACTGTTGTTATAAGAAAACTCCAACAATTCTAGATGCGATTCCCAAGTACCTTGAAATTGTAAAACACAAGCTCGCATCATGTCCTCCAAAATATGAATGGTCCACTTAGACTGACTGTCGGTCTAAGGATGAAAAGCAGTGCTGAAACGTAGTTTCTTCCCAAAAGTCTCTTGCAGACTCTGCCAAAACCGTGAATTAAACCTCGGGTCCCTGTCAGAAAGTATCGATTCTGGAGTACCGTGCAATCGGATGATCTCATCGATGAACAACTGAGCAAACTGTGTCATCCTGAAATTCTCTCGTACAGGCAAGAAGTGGGATGACTTCGTAAGCCTATCCATAATCACCCAAACTCCATCGTGGCCTCTGGGTGTCCTAGGAAGTCCAAACACAAAATCCATCGTTATGTGATCCCATTTCCATTCTGGGATAGGAAGTGGTTGCAATGCTCCATAGGGTCTTTGTCTCTCAGCCTTCACTTGCTGACAAATCAAACACTTACTGACAAACTCAGTGATCTTCCGTTTCATACCCAGCCACTAATAATGTTCTTGAAGCGTATGATACATCTTGGTCCCTCCAGGATGCATCACATAGGCAGAACTGGGAGCCTCATCCAGAATCTCCTTCTTCAGTGCTCCATCGTTTGGTACACACAACCGTCCTTCCTTTAGTAAGGCTCCATCATCTCTGACTGTAAAATCTTGCCGCTTTCCCGTTTCCACTTCAATTCGTAGTATGCACGAGACAGGATCTTAGAATTGAGCATCAATGATCTGGTCGATTAGGATTGGCCGCACCTAGAAACTAGCTAGCAAAGCACCTTGGCTATTAAGTCCCAAATTAACGCTGGTCTTACGGAGTTCAACTAATAGGGGCAAATGGGTCATCCGTAGGTGTGCCACAGAATGTGTTGATTTCCGATTCAACGCATCAGCTACCACATTAGCTTTTCCATAATGGTACTCAATCGTGCAGTCATAGTCCTCGTCTCTGCCTCACATTTAATTCCTTTTGTGTGAACAAGTACTTCAGGCTCTTATGATCAGTAAACAGTCTACAGAACGCACCATACAAATGATGTCTCCAAATCTTTAGAGCATGTACCACCGCAGCTAGCTATAAATCATGGGTAGGATAGTTGCGTTCATGCGACTTCAACTAGTGGGAGGCATATGCAATCACTTTCCCATGTTGCATTAACACGCATCCCAATCCTTGTAAGGATGCATCGTTGTACACCTCAAATTCTCCACTATCATCCGGAAGGGTCAATACATTAGCAGATGTCAACATTTTCTTCAACTCCTGAAAACTTCATTCACAATCCTCATTCCAAACAAATCTGACTCCCTTCCTCGTCAGCCATGTCAATGGGGCAGCAATGGTAGAAAATCCTTCCACAAATCGCTTGTAATAACGAGCTAACCCTAAGAAACTTCTGACCTCAGTGACTGTCTATGGTTGTTCCCACTTTGCTACTGCCTCGATCTTTTGGGGATCCACACTGATTCCTTCATCCGAAATCACATGTCCCAAGAAACTCACGCTGGTCAACCAAAATTGACACTTACTAAGCTTTGCATACAACTGATGCTTCCTTAGGGTTCCAAGCACCATCCTTAAGTGCTTTTTGTGCGCCTTCGCAGTCTTTGAGTAGACTAAAACGTCATCAATGAAGACGATAACAAAGTGATCCAAGTATGGCTGCAACACTCGGTTCATCAAATCCATAAATGCCGCTAGTGCGTTAGTCAAACCGAACGGCATCACTAGGAACTCATAATGACCATAACGGGTTCTAAAGGCTATTTTGGGTACATCCTCCTCTTTAGTCCACAACTGATGATACCCAGAACGAAGATCGATCTTGGAGAAGTGTTGAGCTCCCCTCAGTTGATCAAACAGGTCATCGATCCGTGGTAGGGGGTATTTATTCCTGATTGTTACCCTCTTCAGTTGTCTATAATCGATGCAGAGCCTCAAGCTCCCATCCTTTTTCTGAACAAACAAAACTGGGGCTCCCCAAGGGGATACACTCGGTCTAATAAATCCCATCTCGGCCAACTCCTGCAACTGCGCCTTCAATTCCTTCTGGTCAGCTGGCGCCATACAGTAAGGAGTCTGAGATATAGGTTGCGTACCTGGAACAAGATCAATGGTGAACTCAATCTCTCGGTGAGGTGGCAATCCCGGCAAGTCCTCCGGAAAGAGATCTGGGAACTCTCACACTATCGGTATATCCTCCACCTTCAATGGTGCAGCACGTGTGTCCACCACGTGAGCCAAGTATCCCTGGCACCCTTTCCTTAGCAACTTACTTGCCTTCAGAGCTGAAATCACCCCAACGTGAGTTGCTCGCTGTATTCCCTGAAAGGTAGTTTCAGGTAACCCTGGACTCCAAAAAGTGACCTTCTTATCGACACACTCGATAGAAGCATGATAGAATGTTAACCAATCCATCCCCAAAATGACATCAAAATCATGCAAGTCCAGGAGTGACAGGACCCATCCCAATCCCCCCGGGATTACCGTGGAATGTGCCCTGCTCCCGTCCAACAAGGGGTGTCAGACAAGGGATAACCAAAAGTCACTGCCCAAACGGGGCTTCCAGAGTGCGCAAGGATCGATGAAGGAGGCGTGCAATGTCCCAGTCTTTACTGCAGTCACATCCGTAATCAACCTGAAGGGCATTAAAACCAATAAAAGCTGTGAGTGGACGAAAATCATTAAGTTCATTAAACACAGTTATAAGACATTTATGCCCTCCAATAAAACTGTATGCATGCCACGAAAACCAGTAACCAAAATGTTTGTTCTACCAAATCATTAGGGTCGTAGCCCAAAAATCGTTAACTCAAAACCAAGTGTGGGAACTCACAACCCAAAACTGTGGAATACCACATCCAGACATACAAAACCATGTGGGCCACCGCCCAAAGCCATAAACATAAATACATAAATCTAAAACCATTTAGGGTCCCCGACCCGAAATACCATTTCAATAGCCAATAATCCATTTTTACCACATAAACACCAATCCAACAGAAAAGCCATTTCATAGATTCGTTAATCCATATTTACCAAATTACCATCACCAGCATCCCAGATGCTTAGCGTCCCAGACGCTTGACGTCCCAGATGTCATATCTCACGGTATAATAAGCGACACGTGCTGCCCGGGGTCTCTCCAGGTCAATATCTTTGACATCACAGATGTCTGACGTCCCGGACGTCAATTATATCAATCCTGCTCCTGAATCATTATACGGTCCGGTAACTTCGTACGATGACCCCTCGCAGGCAATGCACCGTGACTTCCCCAGTGTCCCAGACACCTGGAGGAGACCATCATATATCCTCGTATCAAGATGGTATATGGAAAACAGTTTTATTAAATTATTTCACAGCCTTACAATGGGCCCTGCCCGAAATCTCCATAAAACATCACAAATCCATTTAGGGTTCCTGACCCGAAATCACATTTATTAAACATAGGGTCCCAGACCCGAAATCACATTTATAACCCAACTGAGCCTCATGCCCGATTTTGTAAACCACTGGGCCCACGACCCAATTTTATAAACCACTGGGCCCACGACCCTAATTCGTAAATCAATTGGGCCCCTGGCCCGATAATATAACTCAAATTTGTCTCAGCCCGATTTTGTAACAACTGGGCCCCTGGCCCGATTTCATGAAGCAACTGGACCCCCGGCCCGATTACGTAACTCAAATGGACTCCAAGTCCGAGGTTTCCAAAACAATTGGGCCTCAAGCCCGAGTTCATCTTTCCGATTTCAAAACCATTTCATCATACTATATCCAAGTCAAGAGTATGGAAAAATTCGTGTAAAACTGGAAAAACTTCGATTTACGTGCAAGCACGTAAATCGCCTCGAAATACGTGAAATCGTATAATTTACCAATATGAAAATCCACATCATACAATCACAATCATAATCCATATAAAACAGTTAAGCATGCATAGAATTTATAAAACCAAAGTCCACTCACAGACCGTTCAAACGCTGCGCCTCGATACGCGTGCCTTAGGCCTTCCCGGGTCATACCACTATCACCGGGACTTCCAAGCCTGTCCAAATCACACCCAAAGGTTACTACTAACCTATACAAGTCCATATTAAGAACCCTAAAATTTCTCGAAAAAGTCAACGTGCCCCGTACACTTTTTCCGAGGTGAAAAACCTCGATTTGACCAACTTAACGATCTCCGATCGACCCGAAACCATCGCGATTGGATCCAGATCGTCGAAATCTTTAAAATAGTCTTGGTCCCACCTAAAAATACGCTCCCACACGCCCTCAAGTGCTGGTCAAAGTTCTAGTCAAACATTGACCAAAAAGTCAACACTGATGTCATCAAAGTCAACGCTGACGTCATCATGAACAGTAAGTCAACGGGTAAAAGTCAACGAGTCAACTCGCCAGAATTTCTCGGCGGAAAACTCTATTGATGCTCCAAACTTCAAACTTCGATATCTCACTCGTTTCTCAACCAAATTGGGCGTTCTACCTATGTAAATCCATCTACTCGAGCCAAGGATTCCAAATATCAACCCAGAAATTTCAGAAAGTACCTGGATATTAAATTATGGACATTCAAAGTTTCGGCCAGATTTCCAATCATCATTCCGATCACCTCCAATGTCCAAATCCGTCCCAAATTTCACCTACAAGCTCGTGAGAACTCAAAGAACATCATCCTAAGCTTAGAATCGATCAACACCATCAAAATTTAAAACCTAAAATTTGAATCTCACGGTCTACCTTCCGAAATTCCTGCCACCGTGCATGACGGTCCTTGTTGTGGCCACCATTGGGTTCGTCTCAACATCCTCTCCAACTTTCATTCATGGGTCATAAGCAATGGATGATGATTGAGAGGTGTTTGTGCAGAGAGGGAGAGTGTTCACGGGTTGAGAGAAAATGAAAATGTGAGAGTGTGAGTGATCTTATCCAATTAAAGAGAGAAGGAGATGAGATCAACGGCCCAGATTCAATCTGTGGTTTAAAATGAATGGTGAGGATTTCGGGTGAGAAAATTAATTAAATAACCCAACGGCCAACAAGGATCCAGATTTTAGGGAATGTAGGGGATGAGTGACACTTGTCACTCATCCAAAGGTCCAGATTGATTTGATTAAAGAAATCGGATTTTATTATTATAATATTATTTTAATCCGAGTCTCGGTTAATCGAGTTTACTTCCGTGACCATAACTTTTTCGTCGAACCTCCGATTTCGGCATGCCGCCTGTCATTGGATTCGTATCGACATGCTCTACGTTACGGTCCTTGGCCCTTCGCCATTGGACCTCCCGGGTCAAAAATCAACATTGGGCCCCTTTTCAACTAAATTACCAAAATACCCCTCGACTCCCGAACGTCACAATTTCTTCCTCGAATGTCAGAATCGAACGTGTCACTTGTCTATGAACTCGTGACGTCCTGAACTACGTCACGGTCATCGGTCAAAGTTCATTTGACTGCCCGATCAAAAAGTCAACATTTTGCCCACAACCAGGGGCAAAACGGTCATTTTGCACATTTTGTCTGATTTCGCCCTACTAATCACCGATCAACCCCACTAATCAAGATTAGACACTAATTTAATCCCGGAATTCGAGACGGGTCGTTACAACCTTCCCTCCTTAATTAATTTCGTCCTCGAAATTCCAACCGATCTAATCTCCAACGTTCTTCCCTCTTTAATTAGTTTCACTCTCGGAATTCCAACTGTCCTGATTCCACAAACGCCCCTTGGAAAGTACAATCGTCTTTGCAACACGTGTACACTCGTACACCAACTAATCAGAACAAAACTTGTCTGCACCCAAACGTACCACTAGTACTCATATCGTATCGACTACATTCGACCCCGTCGAATGACTGAAACCACCTATTTCGAATTGACACCACTTGTCCAATCTACCCTCTCGTTGACGCAACAACTCGACGGTTCCTTTCCCACTCACCAATCTATCCTGGTATTTACTCCCACTAGTATTCATCAGACCTCACTCAACAATCTACGTTGACACATCCCGACAATCTGTCACCACTTGGCAGTTGTCAGTCGAAAACTGACACTCTATTTACTCGTGGCTACACAAGCCACCAACGTACTTGACTCAAATATACACTTACCGACCTTTCACACGACCTGTGTGTAATTAGACTCATAGGAAATACCATGACCCATTGAATAGTAATGTCCGGTCCCCGACTACCAACACGCTCACCGACATACCTCGAGTATAACCCGTATACCGTCACCAGGCACTACAAGCCTACAAAGTATTGTACCTCGTACCATGTACGAAGTACACACATCTATCTATTGACCAGACTACAACCACCTAGTTCATAGCCAAACGCGTTCCAATAATGGAGTACATTTGCCCAATCCAGCATGAGACAAATCGAAACTCCACCCATCATCTAGTTCCAATTCCGAATCCGAATCCGCAATTTCGTAAGAAATCCCAAATCCAAACCCAGACATCATATTTTTAATCCATGTCCAAACCCGAATCCGAAATCATTATTCCGTAAGCTAGCATTTGGAATAATCATTCCGTACCCAAATCCAGAAATATACTTTCAAGTTCCAAAATCGAATCCTGAATCGTCACTCAGAAATTTGATTCCAAAACCCGAAATCTCGTTCACGTCTACCATGACACACCAAAACCGAACCTATCGGTTACCAGTTCAATACATTCGATTGACTTCATAGGGAAGCCAATCCAACCTCCACATGTCTAAGGTTGACAAAATCCGACCACGTCGGAAACCAATTCACTCGAGTAAGATACCATACGGGCTCCACTTCGAAAAGAAGTTCTGTCCCGTCATTTACGACTCACATACCCAAGTTCGTATCGATCCTTGCCATTCCACCTAGGAAAAACCAAGGATGATCACAAATGATGACGTCAAAACTCATCCTACGTGGATGCAAACAAAACTCGCTGCACTCACCACGCCATGTAACCCAACATCGTCTGCCACCAAGCAGAAAATGAGAAATCTCGTTTACCTAATTTTGAATACACAACTCCTCCTGATGACCCCAAAACACACATGGGCCCACCAACCAATACACGCTCAACGTACTGGTAACTACAACCAACGTCTGCCAGGGCAGAAAACAAGAAGTCAACCCCATTGACTTCAGAATACCTATTATCGATACGGAACGAGCACTCCTCTCGTCCCACAATCACAACTCTCCTCGAAATTAAGGCTCCAACCATGTTGGAAACAAACATGCTCCCAACGAGATGTCAAGTCCAACCATTGGACTTCCCACATCCTCAACTCACTTGGACAACCACGTGTCCACAATCAATCCGTTATTGTTTCGTTCGCACATCCCAACCTTTACAAGTTCAACACTCGGTTTTCCAAGTTCTCAATTACAAATCCCCACATCTATACCACCAATGGTTTTCCTCGTCTTTCCAATTCCAATCATTTCCTTGTCCTTTCTGGAGATATTAGAAACATACAATCACACCAACCTCGGAGTTGCCAAAAACTCCCCAAATCCACTAATTCTCATGACGTAGGGGACGTCATCCCAAGATTACTCAAGTCTCAATCATACCTTTTTATCCACTCATCACTTGTCATTTTACCACTGTCGGGACTAATCCCAACACATCACAATCTCAACTAGATCCCATCCAGTCCATCACTCAACCACTACCAAATCTCAAAGACCGAACTTATGTCCATCATGACGGAGTCACGCCCCAACTCGTGGCTCGTCATCATCACAATCACCGACACTAGCACCAGCGCTAGTACCAGCACCAACACACTATCATCAACACTAGTATCAGCACACAGGCATCCATACCAGCATTAGCACAAAAGTACCAACATACATACATCCATACTTGCACACCGTGTGCAAATCGGACAACCATGGATCTCCGCTCATACCGAACGACGATCCGAACCTCTACTCGTACCCCACAACTATGGGTACAACCATTCTGACAATCCACATCAGGATAATGAATGTTCCCTGAACGTCCCCTGATCCCCAAGTACTGCAACCACACCAAATACCCTAGACTCACTAGAGTCATCCACATGGTCATCCATGACCTCAGCCGCTCGTCGCAGCACAAGTTCTCATCCACTAGTCACAACTAAGGTTTACCTTTTTAATACTAGGGTTCCACAAACACACCCTATGGTTCCGCTGAACCCAACAGCTCTCCGTAATATAAAATCCACAACCTGATCGACCCCGCGGTCTAGACATCGTATAGACGTCAAATCCAAACCTACCATCAACTCAATGTAGGTTCCACCACTAAGGTCATCGGCCAACCACGATGTACCAACATCCTTCACACTAGCAACCACCACTATGGTTCACATTTTTAGACCATTACTCAAATGAGGTTCCTCGAACTTGGCTGCACCTAGCAGCACAACCATCCAAAATCACATGACCGAACCGATGGTCCCGCATTACTAGTTCATCACAATCAACCCCACTTGGGTCGAATCACATTAACGCACGGTGTATCGGGCCAAACACACTCTATCCGCGATTAAAACCCAAAACTATCTTTCAGGTTGATAACGAATTGCAGCCCAATGAGACATCACACCCTCGACCTGCGCGAACAAAAAGAGCAACCCTGCTCTGATACCAAGTTGACAGGACCCATCCCAATCCCCCCGGGATTACCGTGGAATGTACCCCGCTCCCGTCCAACAAGGGGTGTCAGACAAGGGATAACCAAAAGTCACTGCCCAAACGGGGCTTCCAGAGTGCGCAAGGATCGATGGAGGAGGCGTGCAATGTCCCAGTCTCTGCTGCAGTCGCATCCGTAATCAACCTGAAGGGCATTAAAACCAATAAAAGCTGTGAGTGGACGAAAATCATTAAGTTCATTAAACACAGTTATAAGACATTTATGCCCTCCAATAAAACTGTATGCATGCCACGAAAACCAGTAACGAAAACGTTTGTTCAACCAAGTCATTAGGGCCTTAGCCCAAAAACCGTTAACTCAAAACCAAGTGTGGGAACTTAGCCCAAAACTGTGGAATACCACATCCAGACATACAAAACCATGTGGGCCACCGACCAAAGCCATAAACATAAATACATAAATCCAAAACCATTTAGGGTCCCCGACCCGAAATACCATTTCAATAGCCAATAATCCATTTTTACCACATAAACACCGATCCAACCGAAAAGCCATTTCATAGATTCATTAATCCATATTTACCACATTACCATCACCAGCATCCCAGATGCTTAGTGTCTCAGACGCTTGACGTCCCAGACGTCATATCTCACGGTATAATAAGCGACGCGTGCTGCCCGGGGTCTCTCCGGGTCAATATCTTTAGCATCACAGATGTCTGACGTCCCAGACGTCAATTATAGCAATCCTGCTCCTGATTCATTATACGGTCTGGTAACTCCGTACGATGACCCCTCGCAGGCAATGCATCGTGACTTCCCCAGTGTCCCAGACGCCTGGAGGAGACCATCATATATCCTCGTATCAAGATGGTATATGGAAAACAGTTTTATTAAATTATTTCACAACCTTACAATGGGCCCTGCCCGAAATCTCCATTAAACATCACAAATCCATTTAGGGTTCCTGACCCGAAATCACATTTATTAAACATAGGGTCCCAGACCCGAAATCACATTTATAACCCAACTGAGCCTCATGCCCGATTTTGTAAACCACTGGGCCCACGACCCTAATTCGTAAATCAACTGGGCCCCTGGCCCGATAATATAACTCAAATGGGTCTCAGCCCGATTTTGTAACAACTGGGCCCCTGGCCCGATTTCATGAAGCAACTGGACCCCCGGCCCGATTACGTAACTCAAATGGACTCCAAGTCCGAGGTTTCCAAAACAATTGGGCCTCAAGCCGGAGTTCATCTTTCCGATTTCAAAACCATTTCATCATATTATATCCAAGTCATGAGTATGGAAAAATCCGTGTAAAACCGGAAAAATTTCGATTTACGTGAAAGCACGTAAATCACCTCGAAATACGTGAAATCGTATAATTTACCAATATGCAAATCCACATCATACAATCACAATCATAATCCATATAAAACAGTTAAGCATGCATAGAATTTATAAAACCAAAGTCCACTCACAGACCGTTCAAACACTGCACCTCGATACGCGTGCCTTAGGCTTTCCCGGGCCATACCACTATCACCGAGACTTCCAAACCTGTCCAAATCACACCCAAAGGTTACTACTAACCTATACAAGTCCATATTAAGAACCCTAAAATTTCTCGACAAAGTCAACGTGTCCCGTACACTTTTTCCGAGGTGAAAAACCTCGATTTGACCAACTTAACGATCTCTGATCGACCCAAAACCATCGCGATTGGATCCAGATCGTCGAAACCTTTAAAATAGTCTTGGTACCACCTAAAAATACGCTCCCACGCGCCCTCAAGTGCGGGTCAAAGTTCTAGTCAAACGTTGACCAAAAAGTCAACACTGACGTCATCATGAACAGTAAGTCAACGGGTAAAAGTCAACGAGTCAACTCGCCGGTCAATGAGTCAACTCTCCGGCGACCGAGTCAACTCGCCGAAATTTCTCGTCGGAGAACTCCATTGATGCTCCAAACTTCAAACTTCGATATCTCACTCGTTTCTCAACCAAATTGGACGTTCTACCTATGTAAATCCATCTACTCGAGCCAAGGTGTCAGGACCCGACCCTCCTCGGTCAGGACCCGACTCATCTAGCACCATATTGTCGGTTTTGGGCCTCGCCCTCACTTTTTTGTTTTCGGGAGCTCATGATGCAACTTCCCAGGGGGTCACCCATCACGGAATTGCACCAGTCTCAACTCGCTTAACTTTGGGGTTCCAATCCCCCCCAAAGCCACTTGAGCTCCCAAAAGGCCTAATGCTAGATAGGTGTGTGTGCCTACACCTTTAAGGCACACCACTATCCTCTCCCGGACCATTCCCCCTCGCAGGAATGTGGGATTGTTCACCGTTCCCTCCAGGACACGGGTCTTACAATCCACCTCCCTTAGGGCCCAGCGTCCTCGCTGGCACACTTCCCGGTCGGGGTCTGGCTCTGATACCAAATTGTCAGGACCCGACCCTCCTTGGTCAAGACCCGACTCATCTAGCACCATATTGTCCGCTTTGGGCCTCGCCCTCACGGTTTTGTTTTTGGGAGCTCATGATGCAACTTCCCAAGGGGTCACCCATCATGGAATTGCACCAGCCTCAACTCGCTTAACTTTGGGGTTCCAATCCCCCCCAAAGCCACTTGAGCTCCCAAAAGGCCTAGTGCTAGATAGGTGTGTGCCTACACCTTTAAGGCACACCACTATCCTCTCCCAGACCATTCCCCCTCACAGGAATGTGGGATTGTTCACCGTTCTCTCCAGGACACGGGTCTTACACAAGGATTCCAAATATCAACCCAGAAATTTCAGAAAGCACCTGGATTTTAAGTTATGGCCATTCAAAGTTTCGGCCAGATTTCCAATCATCATTCTGATCACCTCCAACGTCCAAATCCGTCCCAAATTGCACCTACTAGCTCGTGAGAACTCAAAGAACATCATCCTAAGCTTAGAATCGATCAACACCATCAAAATAAAAAACCTAAAATTTGAATCTCTCGATTTACCTTTCGAAATTCCGGCCATCGTGCATGACGGTCCTTGTCGTGGCCACCATTGGGTTCGTCTCAACATCCTCTCCAACTTTCATTCACGGGTCATAAGCAATGGATGATGATTGAGAGATGTTTGTGCAGAGAGGGAGAGTGTTCACGGGTTGAGAGAAAATGAAAATGTGAGAGTGTGAGTGATCTTATCCAATTAAAGAGAGAAGGAGATGAGATCAACGGCCCAGATTCAATCTGTGGTTTAAAATGAATGGTGAGGATTTCAGGTGAGAAAATTAATTAAATAACCCAATGGCCAACATGGATCCAGATTTTAGGGAATGTAGGGGATGAGTGACACTTGTCACTCATCCAAGGGTCCAGATTGATTTGATTAACGAAATCAGATTTTATTATTATAATATTATTTTAATCCCAGTCTCGGTTAATCGAGTTTACTTCCGTGACCATAACTTTTTCGTCGAACCTCCGATTTCGGCATGCCGCCTGTCATTGGATTCGTATCGACACGCTCTACGTAACGGTCCTTGGCCCTTAGCCATTGGACCTCCCGGGTCAAAAGTCAACATTGGGCCCCTTTTCAACTAAATTACCAAAATACCCCTCGACTCCCGAATGTCACAACTTCTTCCTCGAATGTCGGAATCGAACGTGCCACCTATCTATGAACTCGTGACGTCTTGAACTACGTCACGGTCATCGGTCAAAGTCCATTTGACTGCTCGATCAAAATTCAACATTTTGCCCAGGATTAGGGGCAAAACAGTCATTTTGCACATTTTGTCCGATTTCGCCCTACTAATCACCGATTAACCTCACTAATCAAGATTAGTCACTAATTTAATCCCGGAATTCGGGACGGGTTGTTACAAGGAGTATCAGGTCATCTACCAATCCAACGTCACCTACCAATACGGGACACTCCCTCAACACTTGGTTTACCACAAACACCTCTCATGTGGGCATACTCACACCCATATCACAACCCAGTGCGGCCACCTCTCTACCCGCTAGAAAACCACAACTTCGTGCTATAAAAGAATGGGTAGCTCCGGGATCTATTAAAACACACACATCATGTCTAAGGATTGTAAGTGTACCTGTCACAACACCAGGTGCTACCCGGGCCTCCTGCTGTGTAACCGCAAAAACGCGGGCCTGTGGTTCTGCTGCTCGCCCACTGCCCCTTAGTCCACTGGTCTCTCCAGCACCTCCTTTAGTACTCCCTGTCCCAGAAACTGCAGCTGTGTTCCGTCCCTGCTCTACCGCACCCTGACCTGCGCCACCACTCTGTAACAAAGATGGACACTCTCTCCAGTAGTGGCCCCGCTCACCACAGAAGAAACAGATAACACTAGCAACATCTCGAGTAAACCATCACTCTGTCTTCCTGTGGAAGCAACTGAGGTCACACTCGCCTGCGGCGCCGGCTGCATTCGCTTGCGGCGCCGGCTGTGCTTTGGGTACTTTGAATCCGGGACTTTGAAAACTGACAGGCCTACCAAATCGATCACTGCCCGCGGACGAAGCTCCACTGAGAACTGTGGACGTGTCGATAAACTAGCCTCAACCCGCACTGCGGCATCAGATAGCTCTCTGAGAGTAGTGAAAGCTCCAACCGTCACAATGGCCCGTATTTCATCTCGCAGGCCAAGCTCAAACCTACGACATTTCTCAGGAACCGCTCTCGAAACGTTTCCCAGGTCACTGTATGGGCATCCCAACCCGATAACTTCAGAGTATACCACCACTCAAAAGCAGCTCCATCTAGCAGAAATGTGGCCAACACCACTCGCTCATTAGGAGGACATCGCATTTGTAACGACCCGTCTCAAATTCCAGGATTAGATTAGTGACTAATCACGATTAGTGAGGTTAATCCGTGATTAGTAGGGCGAAATTGGATGAACGATGCGAAATTACCGTTTTGCCCCTAGTCGTGGTAAAATGTTGACTTTTCATTTGGGCGGTCAAATGGACTTTGACCGATGACCGTGACGTAGTTCGTGACGTCACGAGTTCATAGACAGGTGGCACGTTCAATTCCGACGTTCGAGGAGGAAGTTATGAAGTTCGGAAATTTAGGGGCATTTTGGTAATTTTGGTTAAAAAGGGGCAAATGTTGACTTTTTGACCGGGAGGTCCGATGGCCGAGGGCCGAAGACCATTACGTAGATAAGAACGATACGAATCCATAGACAGGCGGCACGTCGAATTCGGACGTTCGACGGCGAAGTTACGGTTCACGGAAGTTCCAAGATACTATTCACGGTGAAGCATTTTACGAGGGACTTTTGGACTTTAGTGGGCCCAGTTGCTTTTCAGCAACCAATGGATGAGTGACAAGTGTCACTCATCCACTGGCTACCATTCCACATACATGCATATCATCCCTTGCATTGCATCGATCATTCCCATTTTCCTCAAATACCCAATCTCACACCCACCATTTTCTCCCATTCGTGCAACCCAAATCCAGCCAACCATCACCCACTTCGACCAGGACTGAGACCAGGGAGTGAGGAGAGGATTGACGGAGGTGGTGGCCGGCCAGGACGGCACTGCCGTGCACGGCAGAGGCCAAAACCCGTGCAGGTATCGGTTTAAACGATTTTAATCCATTTTCAGTTTTAATTATTATGGGTCGATTTGGACGATTTTAATGAGTTAAATAGGTTTCTAGGACGTTGTTAGGAAGGTTTTGAGGGTGGTTAGATGTCGAGGAAGCCTGAGGAAGGTTTTGGATATTCGAACTGTGAGGGGTTCAATTGAACTGGTCGGGTTTCGTGGGTTTTAGGGCTTCAAATTAATCAGGTTAGAATCCTAGGATTAAATGATGAAGATTGGGATCGATTAGGAGTGAAACGGGTAAAAACTGGACCCGTTATGGGCTTGAACCAGCCACGCCGGTCCAAGTTGCAGGCGAACTGGACCGGACCTGTTCAAACCGGTCGACGCGAGGTTAAGGGTGACACTGTAGCAGGCGCGTGGGGAAGAATTTGGGGGATGTTTCCAACATACGAAATCATCTATTCGATGTAACGAACATTTTGGGACTAGTTTCATGTCAATCGGATATCGTTTCGATATAGTTCGGGTTGTCCGAAGGTTTAGGTTCGAGTTTAAAAATAGTTAGAAATTCCGGAAAATTACGGGGCTTTAGTGACGGGTTATATAAGTAGTTAGTAACCCTCTAAATTAATTTGGACAGGTTTGGGAGTCCCGGTGGTGACGATTGACCTGAGAGACGATTATGGTACGCGTATCGAGGCGCGGCTTCGGACGGTCTGTGAGTGGACCTTAATTTCTAAACTGTGATGCATGCATAAATGTTTTATATGGATTATGAATATGATTTTATGATGTTGATTTGGATGTTTGTGAATTATATGGTTTCACGTATTTCGCGGCGATTTACGTGCTTGCATTTGGATGTTGATTTGGATGTTTGTGAATTATATGGTTTTGGAAATGGTTTAATGAAATGATTTTGAATTTGAAAAGGTAACTCGGGTATGAGATCCATTTGAATTACGAACTCTCGGACTTGAGGTCCAGTTTATTTAACGAGGCATTGGGCTGGAGGCCCAGTTGGTTTACGATTCGGACCGGAGGTCCAGTTTGTATGTGGATTCGGGCCTAGGGCCCAGTTATGTGTTACAAATGGTTTTTACGGGTCATGACGGTTTATGGGAACCGGCATGAACCCATGAAAGGATTTTATGGATTATGACGGCTTATGGGGGCCGGACATGAATCCTGGAAAGATTTAAAGAATGATTTCAAGGTTTTTCATATGCCATCCTTTATATATGATTGTCTCCTCCAGGGAGGGTCGTTGGCCTGGGTGGACCCTGGAGTAGTCACGGAGGACTGACTGAGTGGAGTCACCCCCAGTTGGGTTCCTTACTCTCAGGATGGGCATGGTTCGTTACCTCCAGGGAGGGTCATTGATCTACGGACATTGACCTGGGTGGACCCTGCAGAGACTTGGGTTTGAGACCCCGATTAGCACACGTGTAGCTCTATTTCACCATGACAGGTTCTGGATATGAAATATAATGGATAAACATGATTTCAAGTGGTTTGGGAAATTGTGTTTTATGATGATAAATGGTTTTGGGCTGAGATCCCATGTATGTTTACTATACTATGGTTTTCTGTAAATGGTTTTGGGCAGGAGCTCGTGTGACTTGTATTTATGGAATTTGGGGCTGAGACCCTAATTATGGTTGTTTAAACATATGTGTTTGGATAAATGGTTTTACTATGCATGCATGCTTTTTAGCGGAGGGTAGAAAGGTCTTTGATGAAATGTTTTTATAAATTCTTTATTTTTGTCCACTCACAGTCTTTCTGTTTTTAATACCCTTCAGGTTGGATACGGTGTGGACTGTAGCAGAGATCGAGATATCACATGCCTCCTCCGGATCCTGGCGTACTCTGGTAGCCCAGGAGGGCAAAGGTCGGAAATATTCCTTGTCTGACACTCCGTGTCAGATGGGAGCATGGTCATCCCGCACTAATCCTAGGGGGATTGGGATGGGTCCTGTCAGCATTACCGCAAATATCCGCTCAAACCAGGAAATCCATCGATGGGCTTCCTCGGGATCTGCCCCATCGCTAAAGACCGTAGCCCCAAGGCGCTGGGCTCGCTCGATCGTAGCACTCTCGGCATCACTAACGACGCCTTCTGCAAGTCGTGGAGGGGGTTCACGTCGTGGAGGCATGGACGATCATTTCTGCTGAAAGAGGCATAAGTTAGTACAATAACCTAGGCACATCCAAGTGCCAGACATAAACTGTAAACCTATGCTCTGATACCAATTGACAGGACCCGTTCGGATTATCGCCTCGATAACCGGGGAGAGTCCTGCTCCCGTCTAACAATTAAACACACACAGCCAAAATAACCACACACAAAAAAATTACACCACATACATTGTCAGACCAGGGAGATTAAACGATACAACCAACTGAACAACCAGTCCACAGTTTCACAGAGCATTTTTACAAAACAAGATAAGGATAAAACCCCACTCTGTGAACTAACTACACCACAAAGGAAAAACTTTATGCCTCTGCCTCTGCCTCGGCTTTAGCCCCCAAAACTTATGCCACGACCTGGAGGGTATTAAAACGAAAAAGTGTGAGTGGACTAAAACAAATGGTTCCCGAAAACAGTTCAATGAAATCGGGGTTCACCCTCCAGTTTTACAACACGCATGTATAACTAAATATTCGAAAACACTTTTACGAATCATATGGTAAACGTTACAGTAAACAGTCATAAAACCATGTAAAACCAAATGTAACATCAACAAATCAAGCCTGTTGGATCTATCCGAGTCTTTAAACTCATGTGTCAGGCCTTCCCGGGATATCAACGAGTCTTTAAACTCAGAACACAATCAATAGGCCTCGGGGGACATCACAATAACCGAGTCTTTAAACTCATCACAGTAACTGAGTCTTTAAACTCATCACAGTAACCGAGTCTTTAAACTTATCAAGGGCCTCCCCCGTCATCAAGTAACCGGGTCTTTAAACCCAAAACTAGATCCAACAATCGTACCGGGTCTTTAAATCCAAAATCATGTGTAAAATCATAACAAACCAGGATCCATCGTGATCCATTTTCCAAAACCAATCCGAAATCACATTTTATCATAATAGGACTTATGTCAGAACTTTCACATTCAATCCCAAATCTTACTCACAAATCATAATCAAATCATCATTAAAACGTGACAAGCATAATCATATCAAATCACTTAATCAAACCATCCTCAATGCACAGGAGAAAAATGTAACCTCGATATACGTAAAATGCGATAATCACATCGAAAAACGTGCAATCACAAAAAACAGAAATGTCATAATTATCACCATGAAACCATATATAGAAACATAAAACAAGTGAGTAAAATCAGTTATGCATGCTCGGTTAGAAATCAAAAGTCCACTCACGAAGTTCGAGCGCGTTAATCGCGTCCCGTACCCTCCTCGGTTGCCTCGGGAATGTTCTGGCCTGTCAAAGATCACAATTTGGGTCACAAACACTTCCAATAAGCTTATATTAATTTCCTTAATTTTTCGGGATTTTTTGACGTAATTAAATTAAAATCCTAAACCTTTGAACTCTCTCAACTATCTCGAACGACGTCTGATCGACTCGAAATTTAACTTAAAATGTTCGTTACACTGTAAGGATCAAATCACATGTTGACCGTGACCGGACATATGGCCACACGCGCCGCCCAAAGTGGTTGCACGTGAAAGCCACGCGCCCTGCACTGTAGCTACAGTGTCGTCATCTTCACCCGACTCACTGCTAAATGGGCCCTAAACCCGCGACACAACTCGGTCCAATCTCCTACAAAACCAGCCTAATTCCTTTAATTTGTTCATCGAAAACCTTCCATGGTAACTTAATTTAGGATCTCCATTATTAATTTCACACAACAAGCTCTAAATCCAACTATTCTCTCAAGATCAAACAGACGGGTCAAACTTTCAAACCTCACTCAATTCATCGCAATTTTCAAATTAATTGATACAGAAGCTTCGTATGACCTAAACAAACATTAAACCATAGCCAATTTCATGAATACTTACCCGTAGGTGGTCGTCATCAAGATCGAAATTTTCCAGAAACTGGAACTTGGGTTCTTGGCCAAACCGCGATCAATTTCCTTCAATGTTTGTACGGTTGAAGTCTAAAAGAGTCCAGAAGATTATTTCCAACCTCAGTGTAGCTCATTTCCCCTCATAAATCAAATTGATAAATTTCCCTCCATTTTCGATTTTTTCCCATAACTGGTTTCTCCGTTTCTCCTTCTCAGAATGGCTCTCAAATGACTTCTCAATGATTCTAACCTCTCTGTTTTCAAACCGGCCTACACAATTCACTAAAAGAATCCCTCAGACCCACTGTGATTCTATTTCCCACAACTAACCCAAAACCATTTTCAATTCTACTCGTGCTCTGTTCCCAACTAAATGTGCTTCCACTATCTCAAAACTGCCCCAATTCAGTCCTTCTCAGTGACAATTGTCACTCACGTGGTTAAACAATCCTCCCCCCAAGTCACTCACTCTATTAAAAAATTAGTCCCACTCACGGCTGTCCAAACTTCAGCCTTGGCAAATTACCATTTTGCCCTCCTTCACAAAATTACCAAAGTGCCCTTCTCGTTCTAGAACCGTAACTCATCCGTCCGAGGTCCGTTTTCAGTGTGTCGCCTATCTACGGACTCAGGGCATCGAGACTTTCCTAACGGTCTTCGAATTGCATGAAAATTCCATGTTGTTTGAAAAGTCAACAACTTTCCCCTTCTCGATTTAATTACGAAAATCCCTTGAACTTCCGAACGTCATAACTTCTTCCCTGATTGTCGGAATCGGACGTGCCACCTATCTATGGACTCGTGACGTCTCGAACTATGTCACAGTCATCAGTTAACATCCGTTCGACCTGCCACGCAAAAAGTCAACAATTTGACCATACTATTTACAAGCGTAAAAACGTCATTTCATTTATTATTTTACAAATTTACATCTTTCGAATTTCCGGGGAATTACAACACACCTATCTAGCGCGATGTCTTTTGGGAGCTCAGTGGCTTTGGGTTCGGTTGGAACTCCAAAGTTAAGCTAGTTGAGATTTTTTCAATTCAATATGGGTGACCCCTTGGGAAGTTGCACCGTGAGCTCCCAAAAACAAAATCGTGAGGGCAAGGGCAAGAGGCCCAAAGCGGATAATATCGTGCTAGATGAGTCGGGTACTGACTGAGGAGGGTCGGGTCTTGACAATGTTATTACCTTGATATATGAAAAAAAAAAATGTGTTTTGAGCCTCTATCAAGGTAATAAGGTTTGATTATGTAAAATTTGAGTTAAGTCCTTTACATTTGTAAATCCAACACAAAGAATGAATTTGAGGCCCAACGTGATGAAACTTGGCCTATGCTCGAAGGAAGGATTATTAACGTCATTGCACTAAGGTTGGGAAGTTATGATACCTTTTGGGAGTCTATTGAGTCTTGGAACGAATTTGAGCACCACTTGTCCTATATTTTCTTTGCCTCTAAACGTAGCCCTATTACAACCTTCGTAAAAGACCTTATGATTCTTAAGATGGAAAATTTTAATTAGTTGAGTCAATCACTTGAGTAAGCTTATGGTTTTTGTTCATTTGTGCAAGTATATTAATTTTGATCTTGAGGTGTTTGTTTGAGATTTTGCAAAAGTACTTCATTTCTATTATGTGAGCATATTTTCTCACATACTTTGAGTGCAAACACAAACCCTTACAAATTGAGTGAATTTATGAGTGCATATCCTTGTGAGTTGATTCATAATTATTTTATTCACGTTGAGATCCATTTCACCATATTTACTCATTATCTTACTTGTTGAAACTTTTTGTTACCATGTATTAACTCTTGAATTCCATATGCTTAAATGTTTTAAGTGAAAATCTTTTATGCCATGATAATCACGAAATTTTGAAACAAATGGTTAAGGATTTACTTGTTTTGACTTCGTTGTTTAATTTTAGTATTTGTTAGGGACTAGCAAAGTTTAAGTGTGGAGGTATTTGATAGGTCGTTAATTAAGTATTATTTTATATTATTTTATACACTTTATACTTAACTTTTAATATTAAAATAATAAATAATTAGAGAAAATAATATATTTTGTGGGATTTTTTCAGAAATAAATAAAGTATGAAATTTTGAGCATTTTGGCGAAAAAATCATCCCAATCGAAGTTTTAAAGAAGAAGATATGATTGAAATAAGGGAGGCCACCGAAAATCTCATGGAATTTTGATGGGAAGCCACTGAATTCCAGCCCAAGAGCCTAAATCCAACAGCCTAGCGAGCCCAGCCCGCTACAAATTCCTTCAAGCCCAAATTATTGGCCCAAAACTCACGCCTAGACCCGTTTGCAGCACCTGACAGGCCCTAGGATCTGTCGACAAGTGATGGCCGTTGTTACCAGTCTTTGTCGAAGCGCGCCTACAGAATTCCTCTGCTTCAATCAGCTCGCGTGCACCGAGTTTACCTGCCCTGTTGGTGGCAAGTTACCAAACGTCACTGTTCCTGCAGCGCGCAGCCACCAACTCCTACCTGGCTCTGTCACCCGCTGCTCGCCGATTTAGCCACCCATTTGCAACAGCTGGCTACCAAATTCCACCAGCACCAGCTGCTCCCACCTGCCGAGTCACACAGCATCACTCTTCTGATTTTCCAGCTATTATTTCCCTAAAAAATCAGCACTAAGTCATCATTTTTTCTATTTTAATTATTTTTATTGTAAATTTTATTTTCTTTGTTTTTTTAGGAGCTTTTCTCCCCTACAAATAGGGGTTCATTTCCCTTGTGCTGGGGTGACTTTTTTCCTAGAAAGCCCCTAAACACAAATTGTATGTTTCCTTTAGAAATATCAAGGCTAAGTATTTCTGTTGCAATTCTAGAGTTTAAGTTCGCATTCTCGTGTTTATTCCTCCATCTTCATAAGGTTTCTTCTGCTTTCAGAAAATCTTGTGAATAACATTTCATTGTTTCCATCCATTTTCGGAATCACAAACTATTCTTGGATTCCGAAAGTGTAAACTGTTTCTCCCTTGCTTAAACTCTCATTATTGTTTCGGTTTTATTTTTAATTCAATATTTATGTTGGTATTTTCTTTCTAACTTTTGTTGACATGAATATAATTATCATGTGTTTTACTTTCCAAACTTCATTTACTTCATACATTTGAGTGATTAAGCTTCAATTCTATACTAAGTGTTTTTTACCGCTATTCGGTGCACTTAGTAGAAAATTGAAGAGATTTAAATATGTGACACACATTCAAATCATAAACATTAGATTAATCATTTTATAAGTGTTTATGACCGTTGTTCGGTGCATTTATAATATTGAAAAATGTATGCATGTGTAAGATGGTGAAAGTAGAATTTCGTAATATGTTCAAATTATACAAATGTTAGAGTGTTGGTAGAATTTGTGTTTGAAGAAAATCCACTTGTACAAATGTTAAAGTAGGAGTAGAATTAATTTCATATTTGTTTTACTTGTTTTATTGTCTATATTATGATTACAATCCCTCAAAACTCCCCATTTAATTCTTTTATTCATTTATTCATTAATTCATTCATTATTTTATTCTTTGATTATTCATTATTCTTTCTCACTAACATATTATTAATATTCTCTAATTTACCCGAATAAGAACGATCTCTATTTACCAATACTAAAATGACACAAAAAGGGTTTAAAATATGTATATACTTGAATTACGGATTTATTTTAATGTGTATTCTAAGCTTATCACACATATTTCGAGATTTATGTTTTATGTTATATTTTGGGTTTAGGCCAAATTTTCTACATGCTTGAGATTTCACCAAAGGTGATTTGAATAGCGATTTGAATGATGGTTTGGAAATGAAAGGTTTTCATTATGCTTTGAATGATGATTTGTGGATTTGAATATTGGGATCTGAAATGGTTTTTGGATAAATTAAATGATGTTTCGGGTTTGTGACCATGTTGGAAAGATGTTTGACTCAGAGTGTGAGTCCATGTGAATTTGAAAGAAATATTGTGATTTGTGAAATGAGTTCTGGACAGTGTTTTACGATGGTTTTATGGGAACTGCTTTGTGAAAGCTATGCTTTGGGCAAAAGCCCTATTGAGATGTTTGAAATAAATGCTAGTGAAATGATTTATGAGATTTGGTTTTGGGATGAGGCCCTACGTGAGACATGTGATTGTTTTGAAAGCAAAGTTTTGTGAAAATGTGTTTATGAGATTTGATAATTGTTTTCATTGAGACCATCATTTTGATATTGATGTGACTCCGGTTGTGAATGTGTTTCCTCATATGGAGTCTCCGGAGTGAATTTGTTTCCCCGGAGAGGTCCCTATAATATGTTGCTCGCCTCCAGGATGTGTTGTATCCACCCCCCCCCCCCCCCCCCCCTCCCCCGGCGAGCGCGCGCGAAAAGGTCTCGATCCTCGATGGATCCATACTAGCTCTCTCAGCTAACACAACATGACCCATATCACCAAAATGGGTCCATCTAAATCTGGTGTGATGTGGGAGCACCAGGCACCGTTTTCTTCTCAAGTCATTCCAATTTGGCTCACAACATAGGTGTCAAGTTTTTACACCCTTTTTGAACCTAAGAGAAATTGCAACCATGTTGCAAGCATAGAAGCAGGAAATGAGGAGTCTCATTCACCAACCAATAATATATGGTGATAGCTACTGGCGTGATCCTCCCACAATCACATCACTCCTCAAATCAGCTCGACCTTTACAATTTTATGCATCCATGAGTCATGAGGAGTTCACTAAGAACTTTCAAGAGAAGGAAGTATATTTATTAGCTATCTTGTCATAAATAACTCTCGAAGTTCCATCCAACTTCAACAAGAGACATTGATTCCTCATCAGTGACATTCCAATTCAACTGAATCCCAATTCCACTAAGTCCACTATATCCAGCCACAGGACTCCCAACGCTCTCAACTCTGTCGGTACTTTCCGATAATATGGTTGCAACTAGGTTACGTACCCTGGAAACTCCCTCTAGCTGTGGCAACCATGTAAACCTTCCGATGACGCATCGGAAAATTCGGCATAACCAACTCACTTCAAGCTCACTGAGCTAACTGGAGACATCATAACACATGTCCCACGTCCCTAGCAACCACCATGTCGTATCGTCCCGGCCTCTAAGCCGTAACTCACTCAGACATCAATCCACATGTCCTGGAACTCAATCTGTCTTACCATTTTATCCAGCTCGACAATCTTGGTTTACCAACTACACCCAACGTAGTACTGGTTGGAGTTTTCGCTTCACGTCCCAATCCTAGGGAATCAACTCATGCACCCAACACTCGTGCACACTTGCCAAGGCAAGACAAAACAACTGCTTCTGCTCCAGATGCAGTACGCGTGTCCAATAGTCCAACCAGACTCAAAAGATATTGTAATCTCAACTGACCCTCCCGGGATCCTCTCGGTCCCGCTTATCAATCACTGCATCCGGAATAATTCAATCGTTGCTGAGATTTCGTTCATTCATCTCGATCGTTGTTGGATTCCATTCAACTCATCTCAGTCATCCCCGTTGGGTTTCCACCCATCACATCTCAGTCACTGCTAGATTCCATCCAACTCGACTTACTCATTGTAGTCATCTCAGTCATCTCAATCACTACTGAGACTCTGTTAACTCATCTCCACCGAGATAGTATGACATCTTGGCACAATTTCCACCAGCCGCTCATCGTCTCCTATCATTGTCTCTATTGTTGTGTGCGATGACGATCCCACATACCTCTCGGTAATCCGGCGCGACTGACGAATCATCCCGTCTTAGTCGTCACTAGAACATGAGCATATCAAGTTCGATAAGACTTGTCCACATCCATCGATAGCAATGTCTGTCATGACCTCGCGCAGACTAATCCAAGAAGCTCACTGCTATCTCTACCAACCGCTCATAACGACGACTCATCACGCTCTTGGGTGGCAACTCATCGTCCGTACAATTCGTTCAGCCCGTATAATCCATTGATCGCTCCACCCCAGAATCTGATCCATAAGTACCACTCTCCCGGTAACTTGTCCAACCAATCTCAACTCAGGTCGTCTACGACCTCGGCTACTCATTGCAGCACATCTATCCTGACTAATCATCAGCCACGACTCTACAAAGTTGTCATACTCAGCCCTCCTCGGGGTCAAACACACTGAAACATGTCATACGATGCCCAACATAATCTATCTGGGGTTCCTCCCCACGTCATTTTCCTATTCTTACCCTCACTATCAGGTTGATGACGGGTTGTTCTTATCGTAGAGACATCACATCCGACACACACGCAATCATCACCAGAGCAACCTAGTGCTCTGATACCAAACTAACAGGACCCATCTCATTCCCCCTGGATTATCGTGGGATGTGCATGCTCCCGTCTGACACCACGTTTTAGATAAGGGATAAAACTATAACCCGGTCGGGGTTATCCAGAGTACGCAAGGATCTGTGGCGGCATGTGATGTCTCGATCTTTACTACAGCCTGCATTCGTGATCGACCTGAAGGGTATAAAAAACATTAGAAGCTGTAACTGAACAAAAATAACAGTTTATCAAAAATAATTTATCGAAAAGACATTTATACCCTTCACGTAAAAGCTGCATGCATTAGAAAACAAAACATTTCAAATACTTTCTCAAAAGCAAGTCGTATTGCTTTTCAAAACAAAATACAGTGAAGAATGTTTCTCAATCGAAGTCATTTCCTCAGTAGGGACTCAGCCCAAAAACCAAATCACACAGGGTTTCAGCCCAAATCAAATCCACGTGGGACCTCAGCCCAAATATCATAGCATGTGGGGTCTCAGCCCATCATCATCATTAGTCACGATCCAATCCCAGCAACACGTGCCCATAAGTTCATAAAAATTTACGTTTTTAATGGTTTAATATGTGAATTGAGGACACATTTTCTATTTTTGTCCTAAGTTTTCAAATATTTGGATCGGTTCTGACAAACGGTAACGGGTCCATTCATTGTGAAAGGGGCGGACCATCCAGAGCTGGTCCTCCTTATGTACCGAAGACTTTATCCTCTTCGACCAGTTATAAAACAGATTTCTTGGTGGATAAGCTTTCAAATGAAACAAACTGCACTTCACAAATCACAACGATCTCTGCCTATAAAAGAAGAAAGAAACCAACCATTTGGTAAACATCGGAGACAAACCCATCCGTGTACGTGTTCGGTACCCAACATCCTATGCCCCTTTAATTGTTTGGTAGTAAGCCACTTAATATACTCAACCCTCTTCCCTGCTATGAAATCACGGTAAGCACCAACAACAAATTATATAGAGCAACAAAAAAGAGGGTATCATTGTACATTTACAAGAAAATTAATCTTCCCCAAGATAAATAAACGAATCAATTATCTCTAATCAGCATATTACTACACAAAACTTTTGTTCTGAATCATGATGTTCAACACAAAGGTGCAAAATGTCACTCTTTTATCATCTGCCGGCCAAGTATAGTCCAATCTGTCAACAATAATCCCTTGGAAATTACCAAGATTATATTTAAATTTAATGCACCGATCGATGCCTTTTCAACCTCCAATTGCGGACATTTCAATACGTTTTTTAAAACAACAGAAACTTAAATCCATCATATGAGAAAAACAGGTTTCGAATTTTCAAAGATTTCAAGAGACCCAACGCCTGCTAGCAATGGCAACAGTGAGAGACCAGAAGACAAAGTTTCATCATTTCAGCCATGATCATCCATTGGAACTCACGAATTATTCCGCTCCGAAACAGAAAAATACCTGCGCAGGTTGCAAGCTCATGATCCTGTCTGGTAAAGACTACTACGCCTGCCTTACATGCCATTTTTCCCTTCACCAAGTTTGCTACAGCATGCCCCAAAAAAGGCGCCATGCGTCTCATCCGAACCACCACCTGAGCCTCCATACATCTTCTCCAACATCGGCCAGCACCAAAGGGGAATTAAATTGCCAGGCTTGTGGAAACCAGGTGACTGGATTTCACTACAATTGCGCCGAATGCCGGGTTTACTATCATACCTTGTGCTCTGCATTGCCCTTCTCTGTTTCAACTTTTTCACATTCTCATGCATTGAAGTTGACATTTTCGCCCCCATTTGATTTATGCTGTGATCTCTGTAATGAGCCGGGGTACGACGGGTGGCTATATAGGTGCCATATCTGCGAGTTTGATACTCATATTTCTTGCGCCATTTCCAACCAAACAGGCCTTGAAGAAAATCAAATTCCAACTCTGCCCACCAACGCATTTTCGAGAATTTCGTATGAAAATTACAGTAGCGAAGGGAATGAGCTGCTGCAGTTGGTAAGGCAGACGGTACGTAGGGGCAATATTGGAAGTGTTGGTGAAGAAAATGTAGTTTCTTCTAAACTATAATTCAATGGAGGGAAGCCAAATTTTGTTGCTGAAGACACTATGAGTATGACTCCAAGTTATCAGTTCAGTGATGCGTGTTTTTCGATTGATTTGGCGAAGCCTTATTCATCTTATGGCCACAAAAATCTAGAGAAAAAGGAAATTGGTATTCTTCAGGGTCCAAAGGGTACTTCTGATGCTGTTGCCCCCAAGGTTTTTAACAATTTGAAACCAGAAAAACAAGGTGGGATTTATGTGAATGGACCAGGTACTGATTATTCGAATAAAATTGGACCCGAAAATAAGATGAATGAAGCGTTCTTGATTCGGAGTGACACTCTTACAAGGAAGGAATTAGGCCCAAAGGAGATGAAGAGGAAGGGTAGTGAACAAATGGGGAGATCCACAAGTGGAAATACCGTAAGTTGATATTGAACTTCATTTCTATACTCCTTTGCTTCTTATTTACTTCACTTTCAAGTATCAAATTACAAATGTTTAATTACATTAAGAGAATGTCATGTTCTTGGTTTTCTCATAAATTGTGTAGTAAAGCCTCTAATTTTCTCATCAAATATGCCTTGTTCATCAAGAAATGTGTTTTACAGTTCCAAATTAAGATTAAATTACATGAAATTTAGAGCACACTCTGCGATCTTTAGCTAAGAAATTAGGTCGGTTATATATGGAGACCAAGAAAGTTGACCATTCTTCAAGATTTTGAGCTGTAAATAACAAAACATGTCCCAAATAAATGTGTTTCCATGATTGCAGGAAATGTCCGCCGGTGGTTCGTGTTGGCAGAGTGCGTGTGGTTGCTGGTAAGTACAAACTGAAGGTTGCAGGACAGCCCGAAGGATAAGAAAACTTGAGTTGCGCGCAGACAAGCCTTTTTGAAAGTGATTTTAGTTGCCAAGAATATATTGCTGTATCATATTCATATATATAAGTTCCAACAATATCTGTGTACGTACAGTTCACAAAAGCAATAGAAGTTGATCGCATTATGAACTATGAACCATTGTAATGCCAAAAAATTCGATCAAAATCGACATTAATTACAAACAAATCTTTTATAATAACACTCACATTGTACTGCGACCAATTTCTATTTGACTTTTCCATCGTCTGGCTTTCTGCAATTGCTGCAAATTTGTATAAAAATCAATCTATCAAAACCCGATCATTTGAACAATCTAATTAAGATGTATAAGATCCAACGGCAGACAACTTAACATGAGGACAACCTACAAGCTGGGCAAGCATTGTTCTAAATTTCCTTTGGTGGTTCATGACTCAGCAATCCAAGGACGATAGAAGCTCTCTCTTTTCATCTTTATTCCCCCTCATACTTTTCAGGCTTTGCTTTGCATGTACATGAAAGTCAGATTTTAAGCCGCAATTGTCAACTAGTTGTGCCAAAATTTGTCGTGTGAATTCAATTACAAAAATATAACGTACTGAATCGTTTGTAAATAAGAAATATAACAATTCATTTTTAATTTATCCGACCTTCCCTTTTCTCTATCTCTCTCCTCGCATTTAAACTTTGCATGAAAGCAATTCGAGAACCACCATCCATAGCCAAAACTGAAATTGATCTTTCAAAATTGAGAGGGTTAATTTGGTTCATTTGAATAGTGTCTTGTGATGTGCAACACAGCCTGGCCGCAAGCTAACCTTTTGGAAGCTCTCCATGTTGTAATTAATAATCTTTGTACCTTCTGCCGACTGCTAGCTTCAGCTCCATACATGTGAAATACTAAATTTTATTTTTTTATGAAAATAAAATATTTAATGTTTGTATATATATATATATATACCCGCCGGGAGGTTAATATAATATGAATTGGCCAAAAAGAAAAAGAAACCCAATTTATTATTGGCCACAAGATTTATTATATCATTTTAGATGGGCTTGATATATCTGATTCGCAGGCCATCAAAGCCCCCATGATATCGACTTGAATTTATCAACCTCGTCATCTTTTTTCTTTTTTTCTTTTTGTTTTTATCCGAATCGTCCTCATCATTAACTGGAACCAGATAATTTAGTGGTTTATAACCAGTATTATTCATTAGTAATTTAATCCATCTGATTATTAAAATTATCAATAAAACGAAACATTAATTTTTTTTTAAAAAAATTGAGATTTAATTTTCTTTAGGATCAAACTAAAGATGAAAGTATCACAGCATTAGTTTCAAAGCACGGAGTCATTCGGATTTACCCTTAATCAATAAATTTTTCAAACTTACTCTTAATTAGTAAACTACGATCTTTATATATATTCTACCACCACAAAAGAACATTTTAATCAGAACTCGATAAATATATATATATATAATTTAAACTCATAACTAAAAATTTATCAAATATAATCTAATCCGTGTTTTTACAAATCGTCTACATCTCGGTAGGTATCAAAGCATTAGTTAAAGGATTGTACTGGGAAATTCTCTTTTGTAGAGAAAAAGGAAAACACCCACCATATCGCTTGTGGGGTCATTCTTGTGTCCTACTTGTATACATGTTGACAATGATACACTGGCATCGAGCTGTAGCCTAGTCAATCACAGATTTATCCTTCTTCTTTTTTCAAATGTATAGCGACGGAGTCGGCGGAAGTACTATGAAAAAAAAATCTAATTATTTTAAAAATGTTGTAAATGTATTAAAGAGTGTGGCTATTTATGTAATATTATGAAGGATAGTTTAGTCATATGTAAAATGGGTAGATATGTAATCTTTTTCTTTGTACTTAACCCTAATCCTACTTCTATATAAGTGGGTTTTAACTGAATGGAATGAGACGATTCTGATCGTATTCACAATAAGTTATCAGGACGAAGCCTAACCAACTGAAAAAACCCCTAATTCATATTTTCCCCCAAATCCACTCTCTGCCGACATTCAAGAAAGCCTAAATTGTGCCGTCAGCAATGCCATATGGTTTCGTTGACTCTATTTGAGCACAGTTTGAAGAAAGAGGCCAATCAAATGAAATAACGATGGTTGAAGAATAGAAGATTGAAATGGAACATGACGTGCAGAAGACGACGAGTCTCACAACTCACATGGATCCCGCACGGCCTCTGTTCTTCATGAGAACGACGCTGGCTGCCTGGCATTTCAAGTGGGGTTATGGTGTCTGTGGTCAATTTGGTTTTCTGGATTCTTATTCATTGGTCTCTCCCTCTATACCACTCAATGGTCTCCTTCCCTTAAGGATCAGATCATGAGGCCCAAACTTACTCAGCGATATATCGGGGTTTCGAGTCCTCTCAGGATCACCATATTTTCAGTGCCTAGGCCGTTTACTGGGTCTGTTGGCGATAGGCAGTGTCTGGCTGTCTGCTCATGGCTTTCTTTGTCCACACAGAGTACTCACCACAACAACATGTGTGCGATGTTGAAAGATGGCGGCAAGCGCTTAAGCTTCGTCCTGAGCAGCCTGAACTTGCTCTCTCTCCATTGCTTCTGTAGCATCGTCACCTATGTGTCCATTCATCCCACTGCAATCGTTCACCCTAATTCTGTTTTAGGTCAGGGTGTTTCAATCGGACCGTTTTGTACTGTTGGGTCGTCGGTGAAAGTTGGAATGGCTACCAATTGTACCCGGGAAGTCATATATTCGGAAATACATAAGTTGGGGAGCGTTGTGTTTTGTTGACGCAGTGGTGTTGTTGTTGGTGATGATCTTCTAGGGAGTACTGTGTTGGGATGTAACAATGTCACACCATGTCGTAGTTGGTGTCAAATGCCAAGACTTGAAATATAAGACTGGGGATGAATGTTTCCTTGATATTGGGGACAACAATGAGATCAGAGAACATACCTCAATCCACTGATCTTCAAAATCAAGTGACACAACAGTCATTGGAAACAATAATCTTATAATGGGTTCTTGTCACATTGCGCATGATTGCAAGGTTGGGAGCAATATCATTTTTTGCAAAAAATACCTTGATAGCAGGCCATGTTGTAGTGGAAGATCATGCTCACACTGCAGGGGCGGTTGTTGTTCATCAATTCTGCCATGTTGGTTCTTTCTCTTTTATCGGTGGTGGCTCTGTGATTGCACAGGACGTTCCAAAGTACATGATGGTTACAGGCGAAAGGGCTGAGCTTCGTGGTTTAAATCTTGAGGTTCTACGTCGTCATGGATTTACAGCCACAGATATCAGAGGCCTGAGAACAGATTACCAAAGAATATTCATGCCTGCTGAAAATTCCAAAGGTTTTGATCAACGCCTTGCTGAAATGGAGCTGCATGATGAATTGGCTCATATGCCTGTAATTCGTTCTATGGTGCAATCTATCCTCAACTCTTTTGAAGGAAAGCGGCGTGGAATATGTAAATTCAGACATTGGAATGGCTCTTAAAGCATGTCGTTTTCGTCCATGTATTATATCAGACACAGCTGCTGCGGTGGTATAAAGACCTTATGTCTATCCCTGATGATGGCACCACAGCCAACTCAACTTTGCCCATAAACGTGATATGCCTAGTAGGCATATGTCACCTTGTGGTTTTTCATTTGGGAAATAAAATATAATGCCCGAAGTAATTGACATTGATAATAATCATGAATTAATTGATATTTATCGTAATACGTGAATGAGAATGGAATTTATATTCATGTGGACAAATTAATATTACGGCAGTTATACAATGGGTATTGATGTTGAAGTTGATTATTGTTAATTATGTATATAATTGATGATCATATGACAGGACCCATCCCAATTCCCCCGGGATTACTGTGGAATGTGCCCTGCTCCCGTCCAACAAGAGGTGTCAGACAAGGGATAACCAAAAGTCACTGCCCAAACGGGGCTTCCAGAGTGCGCAAGGATCGATGGATGAGGCGTGCGATATCCCAGTCTCTGCTGCAGTTACATCCGTGATCAACCTGAAGGGCACCAAAACCAATAAAAGCTGCGAGTGGACGAAAATCATTAAGTTCAGTAAACACATTTCTAAGACATTTATGCCCTTCATTAAAAATGTATGCATGCACCGAAAACCAGGAACCAAAACATTTGTTCAACCAAGCCATTAGGGTCTTAACCCAAAAACCGTAACTCAAAACCAAGTGTGGGAACTCAGCCCAAAATTGTGGAACACCACATCCAGACATACAAAACCATGTGGGGCACCGCCCAAATCCATAAACATAATTCTAACCGAAAAACCATTTTATAGATCCATTAGTTTATATTTACCACATTACCATCTCCGGCATCCCAGATGCCTAGCGTCCCAGACGCTTGACGTCCCAAACATCATATCTCACGGTATAATAAGCGACGCGTGCTGCCTGGGGTCTCTCCGGGTTAATATCTATGACATCACAGATGTCTGACGTCCCAGACGTCAATCATAGCAATCCTACTCCTGAGTCACTATACGGTCTGGTAACTCCGTACAATGACCCCTCGCAGACAATGCACCGTGACTTCCCCAGTGTCCCCGATTTCAGCATGCCGCCTGTCTACAGATTCGTATCGACACGCACTAAGTAACGGTCCTTGGCCCTCATCCATTGGACCTCCCGGGTCAAAAGTCAACATTTGGCCCCTTTTTCGCCAAATTACCAAAATGCCCCTCGACTTCCGAACATCATAACTTCTTCCTTGGATGTCGAAATCGAACGTGCCACCTGTCTATAAACTTGTGACGTCCTAAACTACGTCACGGTCATCGGTCAAAGTCCATTTGACCACTCGATCAAAAAGTCAACATTTTACCCATCTTAGGGGCAAAACGGTCATTTTGCACATTTCGTCCGATTTCGCCCAACTAATCACCGATCAACCCCACTAATCATGATTAGTTACTAATCTAATCCCGGAATTCGGGACGGGTCGTTACAAACTTCCCTCCTTAATTAATTTCGTCCTCGAAATTCCAACCGATCTAATCTCAAACATTCTTCCCTCCTTAATTAGTTTCGTTCTCGGAATTCTAACTGTCCTGACCCCACAAACACCTCGTGGAAAGTACAATCGACCTCGTAACACGTGTACACTCGTACACCAACTAATCAGAACAAAACTTGTCTGCACCCAAACGTACCACTAGTACTCATATCGCATCGACTACATTCGACCCAGTCGAATGACTGAAACCACTCATTTCGAATTGACACCACTTGTCAAATCTACCCTTTCGTTGACACAACAACTCGTCGGTTCCTTTCTCACTCACCAATCTATCTTGGTATCTACTCCCACTGGGAGTCATCAGACCTCACTCAATAATCCACGTTGACATATCCCGACGATCTGTCACCATTCGGCAGTTGTCAGTCAAAAACTGACACTATACTCACTCGTAGCTACACAATCCACCAACTTACTTGACTCAAATATACACTTACCAACCTTTCACTCGACCCGTGTGTAATTTGACCCATCAAAATACCATGACCTATTGCATAGTATCCAATGTCCGACCCTCGACCTCGACTAATCCAATGGTATCGGAACTAATCCGGCTACCAACACGCTCACCGACATACCTCGGGTATAACCCATCGACCAGACTACAACCACCTAGGTCATAGCCAAACACATTCCAAAAATGGGGTCCATTTGCCCAATCCAGTATTAGACAAATCGAAGCTCCACCCATCATCCAGTTCTAAATCCAAATCTGAATCCGCAATTTCGTAAGAAATCCCGAATCCAAACCCAGACATCACATTTTTAATCCATTTCCAAATCCGAATCCGAAATCATTATTTCGTAAGCTAGCATTTGGAATAATCATTCTGCACCCAAATCCAGAACTCCATTGTCAAGTTCTAAAATCGAATCCTGAATCGTCACCCAGAAATTCGATTCCAAAACCCGAAATCTCGTTCACGTCTACCAAGACACACCAAAACTGAACCTATCAGTTACCAGTTGAATACATTCGATTGACTTCATAGGGAAGCCAATCCCAACATCCACACGTCTAAGGTTGACAAAATCCGACCACGTCGGAAACCTATTCACTCGAGTAATATACCATACGGGATCCACTTCGAAAAAAAGTTCAGTCCCGTCGTTTACGACTCACATACCAAGATAAGACTGATAAACTCTCCCCCTATCTGGATCATCTAGATCACGACCCAGATTCGACACTGCATCCCTGACTCTAAACGTCACGATCCTGCTCCACCTAGGATCCACACAGTTAACTACTAGATTCCAAACCATAGGGTCTTACACCCTCATCTAATTTACGTACTGTCACAACGTTCGACAACCAATTCCCACAACTAAACAGATCAGTCAACGACGAGACACGCCGAGACTGTGGGTTCTCACTGTTTACTTCGTATCGATCCTTGCCATCCCACCTAGGAAAAACCAAGGATGATTCAAAATGATGACGCCAATACTCATCCTACGTGGATGCAAACAAAACTCGCTGCACTCACCACGCCATGTAACCCAACATCGTCTGCCACCAAGCAGAAAATGAGAAATCTCGTTTACCTAACTTCGAAATACGCAACTCCTCCTGATGACCCTGAAACACACATGGGCCTACCAACCAATACACGCTCAACGTACTGGTAACTACAAACAACGTCTGCCAGGGCAGAAAATAAGAAGTCAATGAGCACTCCTTTCGTCCCTCAATCACAACTCTCCTCAAAACTAAGGTTCCAAGCATGTTGGAAACAGACATACTCCCAATGAGATGTCAAGTCCAACCATTGGACTTCCCACATCCTCAACTTACTTTGGACAACCACGTGTCCGCAATCAATCCATTATTGTTTTGTTCGCACATCCCAACCTTTACAGGTTCAACACTCGGTTTTCCAAGTTGTTCTCAATCACAAAATCCCACATCTATACCACCAATGGTTTTCCTCGTCGTTTCCAATTCCAATCATTTCCGTGTACTTTCTGGGGATATTAGAAACATACAGTTACACCAATTTCGGAGTTTCCAACAACTCCCCAAATCCACTAATTCTCATGACGTAGAGGACGTCATCCCAAGATTCCTCAAGTCTCAATCATACCTTTTTATCCACTCATCACTTGTCATCTCATCACTGTTGGGACTTATCCCAACACATCACAATCTCTGCTGGATCCCATCCAGTCCATCACTGAACCACTACCAAATCTCAAATACCGAACATATGCCCATCATGATGCAGTCACACCCCAATTCGTCGCTCGTCGTCATCACAATCACCGACACCTGCACCAGCGCTAGTACCAGCCCCAACACACTATCAACCAAACTAGTATCACCACTCATGCATCCATACTAGCATCAGCACAAAAGTACCAACATACAAACATCCACGCTAGCACACCGTGTGCAATTCTGACAACCCTGGATCTCCGCTTATACAGAACGACGATCTCGCACCTCTATTCGTACCCCACAACTATGGATACCACCATTCTGACAGTTCACATCAGGATAATGAACGTTCCCTGAACGTCCCCCGATTCTCAAGTACTGCAACCACACTAAATACCCTCGATAGCCAGTCATTTCCACAAGACTACCAACTAACAGTCATCGCTATCAAGATCCGTATCCACACATCACCCTATTATTCGATCCAACTCGGGATTCCATATTTCATCTCATACCGTACCCATGGATCGAATCCCATCGTTCCGACTAGACTCACTAGAGTCATCCACATGGTCATTCATGACCTCAGTCGTTCTTCGCAGCACAAGTTCTCATCCACTAATCACAACTAAGGTTCACCTTTTTCAATCCACCCTATGGTTCAGAGGAACCCAACTGTCATCTGCAATGTAAAATCCATAACCTGACCGACCCCGCGGTCCAGACATCGTATAGACGTCAAATCCAATCCTACCATCAACTCAATGTAGGTTCTACCACTAAGGTCATCGGCTAACTCTGATGTACCAACATCCCTCACACTAGCAATCACCACTAGGGTTCTCATTTTAGACCATTACTCAAATGGGGTTCCTCGAACCCAGCTTCTCCTAGCAGCACAAAAATCTAATATCACATGACCGAACCGACGGTCCCACATTACCAGTTCATAACACACAACCCCACTTGGGTCGAATCACATTAACGCACGGCGTAACGGGCCAACATACTCTATCCACTATTCAAACCTAAAAACTATCCATCAGGTTGATAACGAACTGCAGTCCAAAGAGACATCACACCCTCGACCTACGCGCACAAAAAGAGCAACCCTGCTCTGATACCAAGTTGACAGGACCCATCCCAATCCCCCCGGGATTACTGTGGAATGTGCCCTGTTCCCATCCAACAAGAGGTGTCAGACAAGGGATAACCAAAAGTCACTGCCCAAACGGGGCTTCCAGAGTGCGCAAGGATCGATGGAGGAGGCGTGAGATGTCCCAGTCTCTGCTGCAGTTACATTCGTGATCAACCTGAAGGGCACCAAAACCAATAAAAGCTGCGAGTGGACGAAAATCATTAAGTTCAGTAAACACATTTCTAAGACATTTATGCCCTTCATTAAAAACGTATGCATGCACCGAAAACCAATAACCAAAACATTTGTTCAACCAAGCCTAATGGGCCTTAGCCCAAAAACCGTAACTCAAAACCAAGTGTGGGAACTCAGCCCAAAACTGTGGAATACCACATCCAGACATACAAAAGCATGTGGGCGACCGCCCAAATCCATAAAGATAATTCCAACCGAAAAACCATTTTATAGATCCATTAGTTTATATTTACCACATTACCATCGGCATTCCAGATGCCTAGCGTCCCAGACGCTTGACGTCCCAGACGTCATATCTCACGGTATAATAAGCGACGCGTGCTGCTCGGGGTCTCTCCGGGTCAATATCTTTGACATCACAGATGTCTGACGTCCTAGACATCAATCATAGCAATCCTGCTCCTAAGTCACTATACGGTCCGGTAAATCCGTACAATGACCCCTCGCAGACAATGCACCGTGACTTCCCCAGTGTCCCAGACATCTAGAGGAAACCATCATATATCCTCGTATCCAGATGGTATATGGAAAACAATTTTATTAAATCATTTCACGACATTACAATGGGCCCTGCCCGAAATCGCCATAAAACATCACAATTCCATTTAGGGTCCCCGACCCGAAATCACATTTATTAAACATAGGGTCCCAGACCCGAAATCACATTTATAACCCAACAGGGCCTAATGCCCGATTTTGTAAACCACCGGGCCCACGGCCCGATTTTGTAAACCACTGGGCCCACGGCCCGAATTTGTAAACCAACTGGGCCCCTGGCCCGATAGTATAACTCAAATGGGTCTCAGCCCGATTTCGTAACAACTGGGCCCCTGACCCGATTTCATAAAGCAACTGGGCCCCCCGGCCCGATTACGTAACTCAAAGGGACTCCAAGTCCGAGGTTTCCAAAACAATTGGGCCTCAAGCCCGAGTTCATCTTTCCAATTTCAAAACCATTTATCAAATCATATCCAAAGTCATAAGTATGAAAAATCCGTGTAAAATCAAAAAACCTCGATTTACGTGCAAGCACGTAAATCACCTCGAAATACATGAAACCGTATAATTTACCAATATCCAAATCAACATCATACAATCACAATCATAATCCATATAAAACAGTTAAGCATGCATAGAATTTATAAAACCAAAGTCCACTCACAGACTGTTTAACGATACGCCTCGATACGCGTTCCATAGGCCTTCCCGGGCCACACCACTATCACCGAGACTCCCAATCCTGTCCAAATCACATTAGAGGGTCACTAACCTCTTCATTAACCTCCTATTAAAGTCCCGTAATTTTCCTGAATTTTTAACTATTTTTAAACTTGATTTAAAACCTTCGGACGTCCCGAATAATATCGAAACGGTGTCCGATCGACACGAAACCAATCTCAAAATGTTCGTTACATTAGATAGGACAAATGTCATGTTGATCTCACCTCGAGATTCATGCCCACGCGCCGTCACGTGCCGCCGTGAGTGGCTGCGCGTGAATCCCACGCGCATGCTACAGTGTCATCGTCCCAACCCGTTTCTCTGGTAAACGGATCATGTTGGCCCGCGAGATGACCCGTTCAGTTCTCTGTCAATTCAACCTTAAATCTTTCAATTGATCATTCAACCAGCTTCGTTTTAAGTTCAATTACAGGTCTGTACACCAAATTTTACCAAAACTCACCTTAAATCCCACGATTCAACGATGAACATAGAAGAACACCCGTCACTGTTCCTTCATCGAAATTCGTCCATTCCAACTGATTTCTTCCAATTGATTCACCCAGAAGAATTAATGGACCATGAGAAACTGTTTCCCCACTTCAATTTCATCGTTTAATCACTCCACGATCACGACTCAACTTCGAATATTTCTCACTGTCACCAGGTCTGTTCAGAGCCAATTGGTAGCCAATTTCCTTCGTTCTTTCGATGGTTCTGATCGTGGCACTCCCAGAAAGTTAGAATTGAGCTCAATTGCGATCCCCAGAGCCCAAGGCTTGAATTTCGAATTTCCCTCCCAAAACTCAAATTTCGATTTTGGTTTCCAGTTTCCTTCTCTCAGTCCCTCGTGTTTTCCTAGTTATCACAGCCCCTTTAATCTCTCCAATCTCTCAATTCTGTCGTGGGAAGGCAGCCAATTCTCCCAGCTCTCACACTCAGTTTTTGTGCTGGTCACGGTTCAAAGAAAACAAGGAAGATAAAATAATGATGGAGGAAATGATGAAGGAGGAATGATGATGTAGGAAATGATGATGTTTGGAGGGAAACATGGAACAGATTTTAGGCCTTAAAACAAGGGATGGGTGACACTTATCACTCATCCAAGCATCCACAGTCAACAATCACTATTCATTATTTTAATATTATTTTAATCGAAGCCTCGGTTCGTTCGGTTAATCAAGTTCGTTCCCGTGACCACAACTTCGTCATCGAATCTCCGATTTCGGCATGCCGTCTGTCTACGAATTGGTATCGACACGCACTACGTAACGGTCCTTGGCCCTCGTCCATTGGACCTCCCGGGTCAAAAGTCAACATTTGGCCCTTTTTCCGTCAAATTACCAAAATGCCCCTCGACTTCCGAACATCATAACTTCTTCCTCGGATGTCGGAATCGAACGTGACACCTGTCTATGAACTCGAGACGTCCTGAACTACGTTACGGTCATTGGTCAAAGTCCGTTTGACCACCCGATCAAAAAGTCAACATTTTACCCATTCCAGGGCAAAACGGTCATTTTGCACATTTCGTCCGATTTCGCCCAACTAATCACCGATCAACCCCACTAATCATGATTAGTTACTAATCTAATCCCAAAATTCGGGACGGGTCGTTACATCATATGCCAAAGCCTAGAAGGTTACATCCTCAACCGAATGCACAAAGGTCCAGTAGATCTTGAAGGTTTGAAACCGAGAAGGCCCACAACATGAAAGCCCAAAAGGCTAACCTAATTCCCAAGTTCACAATATGATCTAGGCTAATATCAAGCCTAATAATATGTAAATAGGTTTACTGACATCCAATTGGTTGCACATCAGCCCAGAAGGCATGGTATACGGCAAACCCATAATGCATGGCATACGGCAAGCCCAGGAGAGAGAATCCAACCCATGATCCAAAAGACCGAGATCCTAAATATGGCTCAATGCATTATATGAATTTGTTTAAATTTCAATGTCAGAAGCATCTGATTACATATATCAAACTATATAATGCCAGAACCGTTAACTAAACTATCATAGGGACGATTTCTTGCCTGAAGTAAGAAATGAATGACAAATCATTCAGTTTTACAGGATTTAAAATCCACGCATGAATATAATTCGAAAAATGTGATTTTTCGCTCGAATATGATTTAATTCAATTCAAACACTTATTCTCACGCATGTGACCCATTGAATTAAATCTATAAATATATATGTTTTGTGGGGACGTTTATTGTCTGGCTGACAATATTATAGTCCGAGAGATATGACAAAAGAGTGTTATAGAATGATACTGCATTACCGTCAATAAGATTTTTTATTCTCCAAGTTCCAGAAGAATATTTTAGAGATTTACGGATATTCGAGACAACGGTTATCACATTGAAACCACTAATGAAAAGAAAGTGAAATATCTTTGCATAACCTCCAATCAGCATGACCAAAAGCATACACTCGAGAACTAGCTAGAAGCTAGCCAAAGGTTAGCTAGAAGCTAACTAGTACGAGCAATTGCTCATTATGTTTCATGACCGGCTGTGACACCCAGGTAAAATTAATGATGCGTCGTATCCTCAATATATTGTACGGGAATTCTCTTATTGGTAGACACATATGCCAAGTTTTCTCGTTAGCAGAAACCAAATATTAGACCATTATATGCAAAGATGAGTTAAGACTCCATCCTTTTCTTGTACAGACTACAGGGGAAATTTTGTAGACTTTCCAACCACCATGCAGACCGTTTTGAAAAAATTTCAAGGTTTAGGTTGAGATACCGACAAAGTGGTCAAATGCTACACTTTTGCCCACACGCATACTGTGTTTGCTAAACTCTTAGCCCAAATCATTACATTGAGGGTCACACCACCCCGATTCTCTTATATAGTCTATAAGACTCGATAATACAGGAGAGTTTACATCAAAATCATTTGATGACTATTGCATGCCCCTTGGTATTGATGCTGAATATTTGGTTATCATGTTCACACCCCTAATGGTCTCGCAGAAACATTAATTAACCTTGGTAATGCACACCAAGCTTCTCGTTTCTGCGTAGGGGCTATGCAATTTTGCATGTAGTATTATTGGTCAGGTTGAGGTTCACGTGACAGGACCGTCCCCTGAGAAAGATTGATAACCATGCCCGGTCCTGCTCCTGTCTGATAAGTTAAGTGAAGTTCCCAAAATTGCCCTCAGCACTTGCCAAACAAGGGATAACCGCACATGTGCCCACTCATGCCTCCACCTCTCGATCAGCCTCGATCATCGTGCCATGACCTGGAGGGTCAATAAAAACACAAAAGGTGTGAGTGGAAAAAATAATCAGTTTATAAAACATGTTATAGAAAAGACATTTCTACCCTCAACGTAAAACCAATGCATGCATTCGAAAATCATTTCACAATCCCTTTCATTTCCAGTATAAGAAAATCGTGTATGAAAAATTAAAATTATTTTCCTTTCCTCAAACCTCGGGCCTTAGCCCGAAACCATGAACACGGGGCCTCGGCCCAAAATCATGAATCAAAATCCAATTACAAAACATAACCCAAAAATCCATCAAGCCATATAATCGGGCTATTGCCCAACACATCCGAAAACATCAGAAATCAACAGTAAATCACAAGTCAATCTGATGGATCTCAAGTGCGCCCGAGTCTTTAAACTCAAAATTATGCGCATAATCAGGCCTTCCCGGGATATCAACGAGTCTTTAAACTCAAAACACAATCGATAGGCCTCGGGGGATATAACAATAACTGAGTCTTTAAACTCAAAACATGTCAATCAAGGGCTCTCCCTCGTCAATCAACCGAGTCTTTAAACTCAAAATAGATCCAGCGGTTTTTCTTTTCTTTTTCCGGATCTTTAAACCCAAAACCATTCGTAATTCATAACAAATCCAGAGTCATATCCATCATCCATTTCCAAATCCGAATCCGGAACCGTCATTCTGTAACCTAACATCCGGAACAACCATTCCGAACCCAAATCCGAAAATCCATTTCCACGTTTTCGAAACCCGAAATCTCGTTCATCAAAACCACTGTTATGAACTGGGCATCCAGCCCGAAATCACTTTTCCCAAAATCCGTTTTAAATCTTTGAAATCAAATCGTATTTCAAATCCCAAATTCAATCACCAAAACCATGGTTAAATCATAACATACTCGAAATCTCATAAAACGTGCAAATCCGTAATACTCTTGAAATACATTCCAAAATCGTAAAGCATACTCACAATCATAATTAAAACATTATCAAAACATGATACGCACAAATCATATAAACTCATTCATTAAACCATCATTCAAGCATAGGAGAAATCATAGTCTTGAAATACATGCAATTATATATTGCATATCGAAATACGTATAAATACGGAAATCGTAATTACCATAAACCATAATCATAGTCATAGAAATCATAAATATAAAACATAGGAAACGATTATGCATGCATTGAAATTTAGAAAACAAAGTCCACTCACACACCGTCCAAACGGCTTGCTTCGGAGCTGCACGTTTTTCCATAAATTCCAAAAATCATAATCCCTGTCCAAAATCAATATCGAGGGTCACTAACACTCCAATATACATCAAATAATTTCCCCAATTTTTCTGGGATTTAAATACGTATTTTAAAAGTATACAGAAACTTCGGATACTCTGAACACTATCGAAATGATATCCTATTTCCTCGAAACTAGTGCTAAAATGTTCGTTACATTGAAAGAAGTAAGTTTCATGTTGAAGTCACCTCGAGATCCGGTCCCACGCACCCCCACGAGCCGCCGTGAGTGGCTGCGCGTGAAGCTCACGCGCTGCTACAGTAAAGTCACTGTTCATCGTCTCTGTAACCCGATTATCTGCTAAACGGGTTATTTAACCCACTTATTGACCCGGTCCAATCCCTGCGAATTGCAACTTGTTTCTTCAATTGATTTAATTAAAAGCATCCTTATGATGACACGACCCATCCCAATCCCCCCCGGGATACCGTGGGATGTGCCATACTCCCGTCTGACACAAAGTGTCAGACAAGGGATAATCTAAAGCCACAGCCCCCTCGGGCTTCCAGATTGCGCAAAGATCGATGGAGGAGGCATGCAATATCCCACTCTCTGCTGCAGTCGCATCCGTGATCAACCTGAAAGGCATTAAAAACAACAAAGGCTGTCAGTGGACGAAAATAAATATGTTCATAAAACACATTTCACAAAGATATTTAAGCCCTTCAATAAAACTTATGCATGCATCGAAAACCAGTAAGCAAACTATTTACAGAAAATAACCGTTAGGGCCTTAGCCCAGAAACCATGGCTCAAAACCAATTGTGGGAACTCAGCCCAAATCCGTAAAACCAAATTCCAAGTTCCAAGTGAGCTACCGCCCAAAACCATAACCATACATACCTTTCAAGAAAAACATGTTTAAACCATCCTGGGCATCGCGGATTCCTAGCGTCCCAGACGCCATATCTCACGGTATCAAGCAACGCGTGCTACCCGAGGTCTCATCGGGTCAATATCTCTGACATCCCAGATGTCTGACGTCCCAGACGTCCAATCATAGCATTCTTGCTCCTGAATCATCATACGGTTCAGTAGCTCCGTATAATGACCCCTCACAGGCAATGCACCGTGACTTCCTCAGTGTCCCAGACACCTGGAGGAGACCATCACATATCCTCGTATCAAGATGGCTTATGGAAAACAGTTTATCAATCATTTCAAAACATCACAAGGGCCCTGCCCGGAATTTCCATAAAACCATCACAAGTCCAAACATCTGATTTATCAAATCCAAAACCATTTATTCAAATCCATTTAGGGTCCCTGACCCGAAATCACATTTATAAACCAATTGGGCCTCATGCCTGGTTTCGTAAACCAACTGGGCCCACGGCCCGATTTCGCAAATCAACTGGGCCCCTGGCCCAATAATATAAATCAAATGGGTCTCAGCCCGATTTCGTAAATAACTGGGCCCCTGGCCCGATTTCATAAAGCAATTGGGCCCCCGGCCCGATTACGTAACTCAAATAGACTCCAAGTTTGAGGTTTCCAAAAAAATTGGGCCTTATGCCCGAGTTCATCTTTCCAATTTCAAAACCATTTCATTCAACTATTTCCAAAACCATAAGTACGGAAAATCAGAGTAAAATCAAAAACCTCGATTTACGTGCAAGCACGTAAATTACCTCGAAATGCGTGAAACCATATAATTCACCAATATCCAAATCAACATCATATAATCACAATCAAAATCCATATAAAAAATTTATGCATGCATAAGATTTATAAAACCAAAGTCCACTCACAGACCGTCCTAAGCTGCCGCCTCAGTTTGCGTGCAGTAAGCCTCACCGGGCAAATCGTCGTCACCGGGACTCCCAAACCTGTCCAAATCATAATAGAAGGTTACTAACTACTTAATTAACCTCCCAATAAAGCCCCGTAATTTTCCGGTATTTTTAACTATTTTTAATCCAGGACCTAAACCTTCCGACACCCATGTTGAATCAAAGATTGAACTCGTCGCGAAAAGTCCTCACAGTTCCTGCAAACAGCAAACAATTAGCTATCGTTGCCTCGATCGATTTACCCGGGGGGTTGTTCGACCAAGAACACTCCGATGCCTAAGTTAGCTTTGAGAGAGGAAAAGGATATACTTCGAAACGAAGAATCAACGTACCTTAGAAATGAAATGTGCCTTGCTATTTATAGGAAAATCTTGGGAGCCTTGGAGAGTTCTGATTGGTCGGTTTGAATATTTAATTAGTAAATAATATATTATTATTAAATATATTATTTAATAATTGTAATGATGGCTCATCATGATAGTAAGGATATTTATTGTATTTTATTATTAATATTAATTATCCATTATTAAGAATAACGATAATTAACTCTCGGGGAGAATATCAATATTACGGAGACTTTAACCCAATCAAATAACGTATTTAACTGGTAAATAGATTATTTAATGTGCGGGTGTTTTTCAAATGATCAGCGTTATTTTCCAAGGGCAATTTGGTCATTTTTGGGAATTACGGGACACGTGGCGGCTCCATAATTTTCGGATGATTTTGGTTCCACAAATGCCCCCACATCGATTCGGTATTCAGGGAATCCGGAGGGATGTATATTGTTTGGAATCTTATATTACCAGGTTTCTGGTTACTGTTGGGTACAAGAAACGAGTCAGTGTTTATTTGACGATTATGCCCCTGATTATAAGGGTTAAAAGTCCATTTTTATTTTTAGAATGACTAATCTGGGTTTAGTGGTTTGAATCGGACATAATGTACAAAAATGACCATTTTGCCCCCAAGCATGGGCAAAATGTTGACTTTTGAGCCCAGGGGTCCAAAAGACGTGGGCCAGAGTCCTTTACGTAGGTCGAGTTGATACGAATCCATAGACAGGCGGCATGCCGAAATCGGAGATCGGATGCAAAAGTTATGGGTCTACAAAGGCGAGGGGCATTTTTCGTAATTTGGACGAAAAAAGGGGGAAAATGTTGACTTTTTGTTTGACAACTAATTTTCACATGATTCAAGGACCATTAGGTAGGTCTTGATGCCCTGAGTACGACGACAGGCAGCACGTCGAAAACGGAGTTCGGATGCGAACGTTACGGGTCACGGAAAGCTAGGGGCAAAATGGTAATTTGTCAAACCAGGGGCAACATGGTCTTTTAACCTTGACCAGACAATGACACCTGTTTTTTGTCCTCCTCTTGCCCCAGATAACATGGAATCCGGTTTAGGGGCTAAAGACACACACCTTTGACAATCATCCTTTAATTAAGGGTAATTGTAATCATTTTGTCCAAATTGATCCGTGATATCCCACCGCCTCATCGTCATTGTTCAATTTAAAAGCTTAAGGAACTGAATTGAGAGAGAGGAACTCGGGGGACTGAGAGAACTGGGCGTATTCAGAGTTCGAAAATTCAGAAAATCAAGGGAAATTCGAATTCGAATTTGTGAGCTAGGAGAAGGGAAATTGAGGATTGGATTAAGCTTCTGGGATCAAAACGAAACTCCCTGCAACAAAAACGAAGAGAAATCGTGTCGAATTGGGGAAGAACAGAAGCTTCCATGGCTGCTGAAAATCGAGCTTGAGTTCTACTAGCTGGAGGTAAGGAATTATCAAATTGATCTTGTAAAATCGTTCCTTATACTCTCACGATACTGACCGTATGAATTAATTTGAAAATCAGGGACGAAATCGATAAACCCGAATAGGAGACCCGTCAAAGTTTGATCGTGAGTCGTGAGGTTTTAGACATTCATTGAGGTAATTGAACTTACAGAACTTGAATTCAGTTGGACTAGAGGGGATCAGTTGAAAGAACGGAAGAAATCAAGGTCGAATTGATGGAGATTTGTCCGGGTCTGACCGCGGGCTTACGACCCGTTTATCAGAGAAACGGGCAGAGAAGATGCACTGTAGCAGTTACTGTGCTACGCGCGTGCCTTTCAAGCACAGCCGCTTACGGCGGCGCGTGAGAGCGCGTGGATGTGTTTCTGGGGAAGAGTTCAACATGTGTTTTACTATACTTAATGTAATGAACATTTTTGGTGTTGGGTCCGAGACAAACTGACATCGTATCAATACTGTTTCGAGGGTCCGATGGTTTAGGTTATGCTTTTAAATTTTTATTAAATTCCCGAAAAATTGTGGAAAATTGATATGATGTTTTTAGAGTCATTAGTGACCCTTTATGATGTTTTTTGGGCAGGATTCGAAATTCCTGAAAAGCGTCAGAAATTACGGAATCGTGTGCAGTTTGGAAAACGAGCAGTTTGGACGGTGCGTGCTTGCATCGGTAGCCTGGCTCGCATTCAATGTGACCCTTGCTAGTACCGCAAATATGCTTGCTACGCGTCAAGAGTCCGTCGAAGGTGTTTAGAAATTTTGTCGGAGCGGGTGTACTACCGGTGCCACGTGGTGGACGGAGTTTGGCTGAACAGTCGGCGGGGACTTGGCGGTGACTGAGTGCACTTGCGGACGTGACTAGTGAGCATCGGTAGGCCGGATCACACTCACTGTGACTCTTGCTAGTACCACATACATGCTCGCCATGCGTCAAGGTGCCGAGAGACCCAGCAAACTCGCCCTGTGGGAGCGTGGCGGTTTTCGTGGCCTAAGTCCATTCCGAGGGAAAGATATGGATTCTGAGAAGCCCGAAGACTTCATGGAGTGGAAGGCTCGCAATCAAATTGCCTTTCCAAGCGACGTTCTCGTGGATCTTGGCGACAGATGACACGACCCATCCCAATCCCCCCGGGATTTCCACAGGATATGACGTGCTCCCGTCTGACACAAAGTGCCAGACAAGGGATAACCCAACACCGCTGCCCCTACGGGCATCCAGAGTGCGCAAGGATCGATGGAGGAGGCATGCAATGTCCTGGTCCCCTGCTGCAGTCGCATCCGCGCTCAACCTGAAGGGCGTTAAAAACCAAAAGCTGTGAGTGGACGAAAATAAACAAGTTCGTAAAATACATTTTATAAGACATTTATGCCCTCAGTAAAAACATATGCATGCGTCAAAAACCAGTAGTCAAATATTTATTTGAAATAACCCTTAGGGCTTTAGCCCGGAAACCGCAAACATAGTTTCAATCCAAAAATCAATCCAAAAGTTATTTCATAAATCCAGTGGCACATGTTTATTACTTTACCATCTCCGGCATCCCAGATGCCTAGCGTCCCAGACGCTTGACGTCCCAGACGTCATATCTCACGGTATTAAGCAACGCGTGCTGCCCGGGGTCTCACCGAGTCCATATCTCTGACGTCCCAGATGTCTGACGTCCCAGACGTCTAATCATAGCAATCCTGCTCCTGAGTCACTATACGGTCCAGCCGCTCCGTACAATGACCCCTCGCAGGCAATGCACCGTGACTTCCCCAGTGTCCCAGACACCTGGAGGAGACCAATATACATCCTCGTATCGAGATGGTTTTATGGAACACATTTTATTATTCGTTTTCAAAATATCACAAGGGCCCTGCCCCGAATTTCCATAAAACCGTCATAAGTCCATTTATTTGATTATTAAATCCGAAATCATTTATTCAATTCCATTTTAGGGTCCCTGACCCGAAATCACATATATAAATTAACTGGGCCCCTGGCCCGATTTCTTAAATCAACTGGGCCCCTGGCCCGAATTTACTTTATCAAATCCGTAACTGTTTCATAAAATCATATTCGAACCACAATCATGGAAATCAGTGCAAATCCGGAAAATCTCGATTTACCCGCAATTACCACAATCAAAACATATAAAAGCAATTACCACAATCATGAAACAGTTATGCATGCATAGAATTTACCAAAACCAATGTCCACTCACAGACCATTTAACCGAGCGCCTCGATACGCGTGCCACCCGCCTTCCCGGGCCTCGTCGCTAACACCGGGACTCCCGAACCTGTTCATATCACATTAGAGGGTTACTAACCTCCACAATAACATCCTAATCAAGTCCCGTAATTTTCCCGAATTTTTAAGTATTTTTAAACCCGACTTAAAACCTTCGGACATTCCGAACAATGTCGAAACGGGGTCCGATCGACACGAAACCAACGCTAAAATGTCTGTTACATTGCGTAGATTATTTCCCATGTTGGACACTTCCCCATTGGACTCCCCACGCGCCCCTACGCGCCGCCGCAAGCGGCTGCGCGTGAAGCCCACGCTCCGCTACAGTGTCATCGTCTATCTCTGGTGAACCTGGTTCACCAGGTTCAGACCGGCGTTCATGGTTCTCTGGTTATTCTAGGTGGTTTTCAGTCCTAATTAGTCCATTAGATTCGTCCAATCATAATCTATTTATTTAGCTAATTGAATCACGAAGATTGAGCCCGTTTCTACCCTTCCAAACTTCGAATTTACAGCCCGTCAAAGCCCTGTTTCGACTCTCAGCCACCAGAGTTTCCCCCCATCACTGCGCCACAACCACAAGGTTCCTAGGGACCCAAGGAGTCCAACCGAACCGACAGAAACTTTCGACTTACGCCCAAACCTCACGACTTAACGATTGAACCAAAACGGTAAAACAGAGCACCGAGAGGGAAATGAGGATTACCTGCCTGCCGTCCGCCACCGTGCTCTCCGCCGCATCCTACTGGGTTCCAGAGCCGTCCTAGCCTCCCCTCGGACCAATTTGGTTCCACTCGATTACTCCTGGCTGCACCACCCAGTCAACACCTCTCGGTTTTTCCTGAGAGCATGCTCACACACAGAGGCTTGCCCTCACACGATACTCAGCCAACGTCACTCACCAGTCTGCCTGGCCGCTCACCCTTGATCGCAGAATCACACAGAACTCTCACAGACACGCAAGGGCGATCAATTGCTCACGGTTCCCATCTCTCTATTTTCCAGTTCAGACACAGTCCGCCAACGCTCCAAATCTCTCACTCAGTCCTTACCCAAAGTAAATCCCCTCAGCTCACAACTCAGCTAAACACACAATGAGGACGACAACTCGTGGGAACAATCTCAGACCCACTGGGAATTTGCTTCCCGCAAACTGAACCTCACCGGAATTTGAAACCACCCGTGCACTGTGCACGACTGATCCTCCCAGTTCCACTCAACCACGATTCCACTTCCTCAATCCTATTTAACAATTAATGGACACATTAAACCATACCCCACTTCAATTTCAAGGTTAAACAATGCCCCCGTGCACTGGTCGTGTTTCCCCATTCACGGTGCTACAGTGCCCGTGCAAGCAGCCCCCGTGAAATTACCATTCTGCCCTTGTGCAGAAAATTACCAAAATGCCCCTCACGCATCCAGACCCGTAACTCGGTCATACGGACTCCGATTGGTGCGTGCCCCCTGTCAACGAACTCAGGGCATCGAGACCTTCCTAAAGGTCCTCGGTCCTCGGCCATCGGACCACCCGATCAAAAAGTCAACATTTCCCCTCATTTCGACCAAATTACGAAAGTGCCCTTGAACTTCCGTACATCATAACTTCCACCACGAACGTCGGAATCGAACATGCCACCTGTCTATGAACTCGTGACGTCCCAACCTACGTCACGGGCATTGGTCAAAGTCCATTTGACCGTCCGAATAAAAGTCAACGTTTTGCCCACGACTAGGGGCAAAATGGTCATTTTGCGCCGTTCGTCCGAGTTCGCCCAACTAATCACCGATTAACCCTGCTAATCATGATTAGTCCGTAATCTAATCCCGAATTCCGGGACGGGTCGTTACAACAGATGTTCTTCTAGAGTTTCGGGACATGAGCTGGCTGCTCTCTCCATGAATGGCGGGAAGCTTTCAGACATCCCGATCAAGGAGTGGTTGTGCCTTCCACTGTGCTTGAAAGAGACCGTTGTTCAGAAGAAGGACAATAAACAAGGACCTATTGGTTCTTTGGAGAAAAAAGCATGCCGAGCAACTTCTTTCCTAACCAAAAAGCATACCGAGAAACTTCTTTCCTAACATATCTGCTCTGGTCCCGCGAATATGCCATCATGACGTGAAGGGCCTGCAGAAACGGAAAGTTATGTTGTTGATGTGAGATTACGATAACTTAAGAAAACATGAGGTCCTAATTTCACATCGGAAGCCAAAATGGGCGAGTTGGAGATGAGCCGTGCAGAGAGGATGCTGATAGAAAATGAGCGAGATACCACTCGAGATGAGCTTTCCCTGCTGTACAGAAATTTGCAGGACTCAGAAGGCTTAAAGGTTTTGATGACGAAGGCTTGAATGCTTCGCAGGGCGAAGGCTTGAATGCTTCCAGGGCAAAGGCTTGGATGCTTCGATGACGAAGGCTTAGGTGCTTTGCATGGCGAAGGCTTGGATGCTTCGCAGGGCGAAGGCTTGAATGCTTCGATGACGAAGGCTTGGATGCTTCGATGACGAAGGCTTAGGTGCTTCGCGTGGCGAAGGCTTAGATGCTTCGCAAGGCAAAAACTCGGATGCTTCGATGACGAAGGCTTGGATGCTTCGATGACGAAGGCTTTTTACACTAGAGAGAATAAGCTTTGAAAATTGTACATGGTGAACAAATCAATTTTTCAATCTCATTTCATTGATACTTGAATTTAGAAGACAACTTGAAAAGCAAAATTGAAAAGCTCCATAGAATTTTATGTCTTTCTAATGTTGACTTGCGTCTAGTTGATGCGGATCACCTTTGACGGTGGCTCGTTTGACTCTTTGTTCTCCATGTGATTTACAGTCTTCTTTTTGATGTAGTCTGTACAATGCCCCTCCCTCAGGAGATTTCGGAGATATCTTTCGAAAGATATACATGTGCTGATATTGTGCCCATAACATTCATGATAGGCGCACCATTTGGTTTTATCAGCATTCTCTTGATTTCCTTTGATTGGCTCCGGCTTCTTAAACCATGACTTGTTCTTAATTTCATTGTGGATCTAATGGGCTGGTAAAGATAGCTGCAAGTTAGGCTTCCCCATAACTGGCGTTTGGGAGTGTTGCCCCGCCTTTCACTTGTTGAGCTTTCCAGTCGCAGACTTTCCATGGGGTTCATCCTCATTGGAGGCCATTTCGCTAGTCCCGGCATGGTCATGAGTATGAGCGGTGCTCTTCTCGTCCTCCCAACTTGCATGTCGCTCTGCTAGCGAAAGTATTTTGGAAAGACTTCGCGCATTGCTCATGACGATGTCTCCGTAAAGCTGGCTGTCTCGAGGGAGTCCTTGCTTGAATGTCATTGCCGCAACAAGGTCATTACAGCCGATAATGTGAGATTTCTCCTCACAAAATCTCCAAATGTATTGTCGCAGAGTGTCTTTTGCTCTCTTTCGGACAGAGAAAAGATGGTCATCTTTCACCTTGATTGTCCGAAGTTGTGCGTATTCCTTCACAAATGTCAAAGTCAACTCTTCGAAGGACTCAATCGACCTCGGGGGGAGATGATTGAACCAAGTCATGGCTTGGCCTTGAAGGGAAGCTTGAAAAACTTTGCACATGAGCGCATCGTTAGACCTGTGGGGGAATGGCTCCTCCTCAATATCCCTTATAAAGGGCGTAGAGAGCCGTATCTGGCGACGTAGATCGTCCTCTAGATCGCCACCTTGTTGAGTACGAAGGTGCATGTCTAGCATTTTTTGAACATCATTAGCCTGCAACGCTCCTTGCTGAGGCGATGAGTCCCTTTTTGCTAATCGTTGAGAACCTCTTTGAGCTTCTCCCCCTGATCTCTGGGATCGTGCAGGGGAGTAGGCTTCATCTTCCCCTTCACTGCCGTGGGCAGATCGTTTTGGGTTTTTGTGTAGAGCTCGAAGTTGCCCCCTGCTCCCATGTGAGTGTTGTGAGCGCTCCGCCCGTGAAGTTGCCCCAGTCCTACCTCCTAGCCGTTCACGTACTAACGGCTTTAGGCGTTGTGGGCTTTTCGCTCGATGAGCGTGACTTTCTTCTCCAGAGTCACCTAGCGAAGTATCTCGTGACATTGTTTGGCAGTGGACCTGCTCTTTCCCAGGACGTCTTTGGGCATTCTCTTGTCTTCCACGTGACGTGGATCGTCTGTCCTACTCCTGGATTGGTCTCCCTGCTAGGAGTTGCTACAAGAGCTCTGACTGAAGTTGAACTTGTTTGCTTAACCCTTCAACTTGTTGCGCCAAGTTGTCCTGGGGAGGTTGGTGACGACTTCTCCCTGAGATGTCATGACACCCGTCCAGAAAGTCCCTTAGGACCATGTTTGTTTTGAGTTGATCATGTCGTGATGCATTTCCTATCAACCTCTCGTTTACTTGTTGTAAAGTCGAAGTTCCTTCCCCTAGCGCGGGTACTTGGTTAGCTGGAGAGGGGAATGCTCCAAAACTGAAGATTGGCCTCCCTTCGAGTGTCTCAATGGGCGCTTCTATGGACAAATGCCTGAGTTGAGCTGGGCGCTTCTCCAGAGTTTCTATGTGAGCTTCATTCCTCGTCTGAGCTGTTGAGGCAGAAACACCTTCTTCAGCTGATCGAACGGATCGACGAACCTTAGCCATACCGAATCGAAGAATTTCAAATTTGGAAAGCTGTTGATGGATAATTTGAACAACGTTCAGAATCTTCGAACAATGTCAATGAACGACGAACGAAGGGAGATGAACGATGAACAACGTTCAAAATCTTCGAACAATGTCGATGAACGAAGAATGAAGAAAGATGAACGATGAACGAATTCTCGATGAGTAATGAACAACGTTCAAAACCTTCGAACAATGTCGATGAACGACGAACGAAGAAAGATGAACGATGAACAAATTCCTGATGAGCGATGAACAACGTTCAAAATCTTCGAACAATGTCGATGAACGACGAACGAAGAAAGATGAACGATGAACAAATGAGAGAGCTTCTTCTGAGTATATCTTAATAGCTCTCAATGAAAGCACCAATTGTTGAATCAAAGATTGAACTCGTCGCGAAAAGTCCTCACAATTCCTGCAAACAGCAAACAATTAGCTATCGTTGCCTCGATCGATTTACCCGGGGGGTTGTTCGACCAAGAACACTCTGATGCCTAAGTTAGCTTTGAGAGAGTAAAAGGATATACTTCAAAACGAAGAATCAACGTACCTTGGAAATGAAATGTGCCTTGCTATTTATAGGAAAATCTTGGGAGTCTTGGAGAGTTCTGATTGGTCGGTTTGAATATTTAATTAGTAAATAATATATTATTATTAAATATATTATTTAATAATTGTAATGATGGCTCATCATGATAGTAATGATATTTATTGTATTTTAATATTAATATTAATTATCCATTATTAAGAATAACGATAATTAACTCTCGGGGAGAATATCAATATTACGGAGACTTTAACCCGATCAAATAACGTATTTAACTGGTAAATAGATTATTTAATGTGAATAGAGTGTTTCACATGCTGAACACTTTCCCAAATTATGGGCCACGCGCCCTCACGCCACCCAAGAAGCCATTGTGCACTGTTCATCGTCTCCTACAATGAACTGAACAGGTTTTTCTGATTCTTGGACCGGTCTGAACTTGTTCAAGGCCCAAACTCCCTCATTTTCGGTCCATTTTGTCCCATTTTCAATCCCTAAATATTCCTAATCCTATTTCCTATCATTTTAGTCGTTAAAAACCGAAGACAACTACAAAGTTCAAAGCTCCATGAATCGGCGATGGTGGTGGTGACGGTCACCTCCGTCCACCCTCCATCCCGGCCATCCTAAGCCTCCAGAAACCATCCCATTCTTCTCCTAAAGTCCCCAGAAGCATAACCTAGATATTAGTTTTGATTAAAATCCAATAAAACCGAATGTTGAATTTTTGAATATTTTACCTCACGGTCGAGCTCCCGGCCGTGGCCACCGCCGCGAGCCGCCGCCGTCCTCAGTCCCTCACTCTCTCACATGGTCACACATGAGTACCCTAATGATTATGGTGGTGTGGTGTTTGTGTGTTTGAAGAAAAATGAAGAATGAAGAATATGGGGGGTTTCGGGTTTGTAGAAGAACAAGGAAGAGAAGATGTTTGATCTTTTGAGAGGGATGAGGATTTAATGGATGGTGAGGATCTGAGGGATTAAATGGAATAAAGGGCCAAGATTGAGTGTTGTGTGGTTTAATTATAAAATAACAAATATAATATTATTTAATTAATGAGATCTCCTTTTTAGGGAAATTGGCCAATGGGATGAGTGACACTTGTCACTTATCCATAGGTTCCATTTAAAATATCTGCCCAATCAGAATAAGCCACCTCATCATCGCCTCGAAGTACGTGCATAGTGAAATTGAACTTACGTGACCTATAACTTCCCCGTTCGAAATCCGACTTCAGCATGCCGCCTGTCTATGGATTTGTATCGTCCCGATCTACGTAACGGTCCTCGGCCCTCGACCATCGGACATCCCGATCAAAAAGTCAACATTTCGTCTCTTTTAACCAAAATTACCAAAATGCCCCTAAACTTCCGAACGTCATAACTTTTTCCTCAAACGTCAGAATCGAACGTGCCACCTGTCTATGAACTCATGACGACCCAAGCTACGTCACGGTCTTTGGTCAAAGTCCGTTTGACTACCCGAATGAAAAGTCAACGTTTTACCCACGACTAGGGGCAAAACGGTCATTTTGCATCGTTCGTCCGATTTCGCCCAACTAATCATCGATTTAACCTCACTAAACATGATTAGTCACTAAACTAATCCTGGAATTCGGGACGGGTCGTTACATATGAATCTAATTATGGTTCTGTAAGTTCAATTTCATTTTAACGTACCTGAATCCGTGAATTCAAGCTCGAAATTTCGAAGAACATTCGAACATTGTTCCTTCATCAAAGGTCATCGATTCCCATCGTTTTTCTTCAATTGATCAAACCAAAAGCTTCGTAGGATTATCAGAAACTTGTCTTTGATCTCAATTGCATCGTCTAACTCCTCCAAATTCACGACTCAAAGCTCGATTTTTCCTCTCTGTCACCAAGTTCGTTCGAAGCCAAAACAGCAGAAATTCTCTTCTTTCTTACACTGGATCGACTAATAAAGGTCCCATAAAGCATAATCTAATCTTAATTGGACGTGGGCTGGTCTACAACACAAAATTGGATTTCAATTGTTCAAGAACGGTTTCGGGTTTTGAGTTTTCCTTTCACCATTTTTATCACTTTTCTTCCTCTCTCAATCTCAAATCGTTGTTCTTCCTCCCTTCATTCTTTTCCCGCTCTTCTTTTCTCTCAACAATTTGCAGGGGAGATTGATCAAATTCAATGGGGGTCTTTTGTCTCTGTTTTGTTTGAATATTTTCACCACCGTCATATCAATGTTTCACGATCACACCCACGTGCACCACCACTTGCCACCTCTTGCTTAGGACCACTAATCTAAATTTTAGGGTTACAGATGTCACTTAAGGGACACAATTAGTCACTGATGACCTTGACTCAGCAACTTACACAAAAGACAATTATGCCCTTACTCATTTGCACAATTTACCAAATTACCCCTAACCTTCCTCAAGCCGTAACTTTTCCATTCGGACTCCGATTGATGCATGCCGCCTGTCTACGGATTCAACATCTCGAGACCTGCCCAACGGTCTTCGAATTACGTGAAAAGTCCATGTCATTTGAAAAGTCAATGAATTGCCTCTTTTTAACCAAATTACCCTTGAACTTCCGAACATCATAACTTTCTCCTCGAATGTCGGAATCGGACGTGCCACCTGCCTATGAACTCGTGATGTCCCGAACTATGTCACAGTCATTGGTCAAAGTCCGTTTGACCGCTCGAACCAAAAGTCAACCGTTCACCCAATTCTAGGGGCAAAATCATCATTTTCTTCAAATTTTCCAAATTTTCCTTTTTCGAATGTTCGGGTCGTTACACCACGCCACCCAACGATGTTATGCATTACAGCTAGTGACTGGGTACAAACCAGCTGCTCCGTACTTATGCATTTATGGGTGTGCAATTACGTGCCAATTGTGCCGCCATAATGTACACATATGGGACTTCCACAAAGGAGGGCATGCATGTCGGTTATGAATCCCTCTCTATTATACGCTATTTAGAGCCCTTGACAGGCGATCTCATTCCCGCAATATTGTGGATAGTCACTTTGATGAAACAGTCTTCCCGTCGTTAGGGGGAGATAAGAAAGTCAAATGTTTTTGAAGAACGACGTGAATTGACGTAGAATGTCCCCACTATGTCTCATCTTGATCCCCAAACGCACAAAGTAAGAACATAATTCGAAGAATTCTAGATTTACAGAGCGTAGCTAATAATCTGTCAGACGCTTCCTCTAATTTAGCTAAAATGACGAGATCACATATACATGCTGCAAACTTGCCTGCAAGGATAGACGTCTCGATAGGACGCGTCGTCCCAGACGGACGAGGTGAGACCATGGCGGCTAACCAGTCATATGTCCCTTGATAGGACCCATCCCAATCCCCCCGGGATTAGTACGGGATGACCCTGCTCCCGTCTGACACAAAGTGTCAGACAAGGGATATTTCTGACCTTTGCCTTCCCGGGCTATCAGAGTACGCCAGGATCCGGAGGAGGTATGTGATATCTTGGTCTCTGCCACAGTCCACATCCGATGTCAACCTGAAGGGCAGTCAAAACATTAAAAGCTGTGAGTGGACAAAACAAGAGTTTATAAAAACAGTTTATAAGAAAGACATTTGTACCATTCACTAAAAAGCATGCATGCATTCGAAAACCATTTACCATATGTGGGAACTAAGTCCAAAACCAAGATTGAAAGAACCATAATGAAAACGACCCTTCGGGCCACCACCCAAATCCATAAGGGACTCGGCCCAAATCATAAGAAACCAACCATACGGGCCACTGCCCAAAACCTGTGTAAACACACACCATATATCATAACATATATCATATTTATATCACATACACATATAATTCACACAACCAATCTTGTCACGGTTTCCAAAGCTACGCACGCGCTACCCAGATCTCAATCTGAGTCTTCTCAAAGTCAAGATCAATGTCCGCAGACCACTGACCCTACCCGAGGTAATAGTAACCATAGCATTCCTGAGAGTAAGGAACCCAACTGGGGGGTGACTCCACTCAGTCGGTGCTCCGTGACTACTCCGGGGTCCACCCAGGCCAACGACCCTCCCCGGAGGAGATAGAATAAGTAAAGGAAGGTATATGAACATATATATACAGAACATAAACATTCATGCCCGGTTCCCCTGAACCGTCACGTACCATAATGACCAACAAGGGTTCATTCTGGTTCCCATAAACCGTCATGAACCACGATACCATAACAAGGGTTCATGCCGGTTCCCATAAACCGTCATGAACCTGGAAATCCATTTAAGGTTCCCTGACCTGAAATCAAAACCATAAAGTAACATGGGTCTCGTGCCCGAATATAGGAAATCAGCTGGGCACCGTGCCCGAAATCTGAGGTCATATGCCCGAGAAAAAACCAAATGGGTCTCATACCCGAGTTTATCCTTTTGGAAATCCAAAATCATTTCATTTAGACCAATACAGAAATACAGACCCGTATAGGCACCGTAAAGGGCAGAAACCTCGAATTACATGCCTATACGTAACCACACATCCAAATTGACAGGACCCGTCCCCGAAGGACATAGATAACCATGCCCGGTCCTGTTCCCGTCTGACAAGTCAACTGAAAATCCGAAACTACCCTTCAGCACCTGCTAGACAAGGGATATTTGCGCCTGTGCCCACTCATACCTCCACCTCTCGAATAGCCTCGATCATCGCACCACGACCTGAAGGGTCAATAAAACAGAAAAGGTGTGAGTGGACAAAAATGACCTCTTATAAAAACATTTGCCAAAACACATTCTTACCCTCTAGTTTTCACAAACGTGCATGCATATCATAAAACATGAGTAATAGTATGAAATTATTCAAGTATGAACAGTGGACCGATAAAATCAAAATACGTTTTCCCATGGTCCGTAAAAACTCATGTTCACCAATTCAGTTCAAGTTATAAAACAGCAAATCCCAGCTCTCAGGCTAAAACATGTGAACACCATCACCTGGCCACAAAGACCAAAAACCCGTACTCAAAACCGGTACGTTATCACAAATATCATGTTTCTAAATTCCATGTCCACATATTTTCCTCAAAATCATTTTCCATAAAACCACGGGACTTATGTCCATATCCTGTTGCTTAGAGTCACGTTTATCCCTGCAACGCGTGCAAATCAATAGGCTCAAGGACCGCTCAAAATCCGAGCATCCGCCGTTGTGAACACATCACCAGCCGGCAATCCGAATCTCGTGAACACATCACTTACCGATCCATATATAATCCAGCACATCTGATCTGAGTCAAGCCTCCCTCGGCTGCTCGACAAAGATCGTGCTACGTGACCTCTTCGGGGTAAACACTTCCATCCCGAAGGCGAGCGTTATCTCCAGGGTGCACTCCGGGGAAAAACATATTTCCACCCGAAAGCCCTAATTATCCGCAACATATCATCATCACAAAAACCAGTGAAAACAGTTGCATTGAAAACCAAATCATTTATCCACACAGGGTCTCAGCCCCAAAATAACCAAAGTCCCGATTTACTTTATAAATCCGAAAATCATCAATATCATCATGTAATCACATGGAAATACAAATTCAATCAAAATCACAATTCCATTGGGTCTCAAGCCCAAAATATCATTTTCACGCAAATCCGTGCAACCGTAAACCCGAGTTACCATGATCACGTAAATCCATAAAATCAATCACTGACACATAATCCGAGTCCAAATATCATTTTTAATTCCCTGACTCATAACCCGAGTCAAAACATCATTTTCAATCCGGGCCTAGCCCAAAAACATCAATTTCATCATTTCTCGAAAATCGTGCCAAAATATAATATAATAATCATAAAATCGAGAAATCACCGGATTGAAACATCAATCATGCCAAAGCATATAAAATCATATAATAAAGCATTTAAAACATATATGCATGCACCACGGTTAGAAAACAAAGTCCACTCACACACACCGTCCAAAACGGTCCGTTTCCGAGCTGCACGTTTTTCCGTAAATTCTGGAAATCACAACTCCTGTCCAAAATCATTATAGAGGGTTACTAACATCTCAAAATACTTCATATAATTTACCCCAATTTTTCCGGAATTTAAATACGTATTTTTAACGTAAAACAAAACTTCGGATACGCGGAACATTAACGAAACGATATCCGATTTTCTCGAAACCAGTGTCAAAATATTCGTTACATTGAATGGAACAAAAGTCATGTTGAGCGCACCTCTGGATTCTCTTCCATGCGCCTCCACGCGCCGCCGCAAGCGGCTGCGCGTGAAAGCCACGCGCGTAGCATAGTGTCGCTACAGTGCATCGTTCTCACCCGAACGTCTGATAAATCGAATTACTCGAATCATGGTCTAAATCTTCACGACTCACGATCGATCCTCGACGGGTCTCCTATTTGGGTTTCACTAATTTCGACCCTGATTTTCAAATTAATTCACACCGTGAGTATCGTGAGAGTGTAAGGAACATTTCTACAAGAACAATTTCATACAATCATACCTCTAACTCGCTGAACTCAAGCTCGATTTTAAGCTGCCATGGGAGCTTCTGTTCTTCCCCAATTCGACAGCAATTCCCTTCGTTCTTGTTGCAGGGAGCTTCGTTTTGTTCCCAGAAGTTGAATTGAATCCTCAATTGTGATCCTCACCGCTCATATTTTCGAATTCGCATTTCCCCCAATTTTCACGATTTTTCGATTCTCAATTGTCCCAGATACGCAGTCCCTCGAGTTCCTTTCTCTCAATTCGGCTCTCCTAATCGTTCAATTACACAATTGCAGCAGGGACAGTGGTTATTACTTATTAATTGGCAATGATGAGGACAATCCCTAATTTAGGGGTTAATGTCCAAAGTCATATGATTGTGTTTCCCCTTAATACCCGATTCCATGTTATCTGGGGCAAGAAAGATGACAAAGTGACAGATGTCACTGTCTGGCAGCAAGATTCAATGTTAAAAGACCATTTTGCCCTTCGTTCGACAAATTACCATTTTGCCCCTAGACTTCCGTGACCCTTAACTTGGTCACCCGAACTCCGTTTTCGACGTGCCGCCTGTCATTGGATTCGTATCAACGAGACTTTCGTAACGGTCCTTGGCCCTCGTCCATCAGACCCCCGGTCAAAAAGTCAACATTCGGCCCCTAATATGCCAAATTACCAAAATACCCCTCAACTTCCGAACGTCATAACTTTCTCCTCGAATGTCGGAATCGAACGTGCCACCTGTCTATGAACTCGTGACGTCCCGAACTACGTCACAGTCATCGGTCAAAGTTTGTTTGACCGCCTGATCTAAAAGTCAACGTTTTGCCCACGCTAGGGGCAAAACGATCATTTTGCACAATTCGTCCGATTTCACTCCACTAATCCCAGATTAGTCATTCAAAACCATAATTAATTAATATTCAATCCCGACACTCGGGACGGGTCATTACACAAATGCACTCATGGCATCACAAACAAGTATTTAAAACATATAATAAACATTTATGCATGCACCAATTTAGAAAACAAGGTCCATTCATAGACCGTCCGAGCTGCCGCCTCGATTTGCGTGCCATAGGCTCTCCCGAGCCAATCGCTATCAGCGGGACTCCCAAACCTGTCCAAATTTTAATAGAAGGTTACTAACTACTTAATTAACCTTCCATTAAAGGCCCGTAATTTTCGCGCACTTTTAACTATTTTTAAACCGACCCTAAACCTTCCGACACCCCGAAAACTATCGAAACGATGTCCGATTGACACGAGACCAGTCCCAAAATATTCGTTACATCGAATAGAAGATTTCATATGTTGAACACTTCCCCAAATTATGGCCCACGCGCCCTCACGCGCTCCAAGAAGGTCAAAAACACTATTTATCGTCTTCTACCTCCAGCAGTTACTGTGCTGAACCGGTTCACTGTTCATGCATTGTGCTGAACCGGCATGACCGGTTCAGTGTTTTTCCTCTCTTATTTTGGTCGGATTCCAACCCTAATTAATCCTATAATTCATATCTCTTCATTCCCTATCATTTCCAATCATCAAACAACCTAAAAACATCAAAATCCCATTAAACCGATTTCCCCCTTTTTCGGTTTAACCTTCCATTTTCGTTCCCAGGTTTTGCAGCCAGCAAACCATCCTCAAAATCATCTTATTAGGTTCCTATTAACCCCCTAAGATCATTCTAATCACCCAAAATCAACCTTAATGTGCGAAATGAAAATAAAAAGGAAAAATGGTGGAACCGAGTACCTCTCGGGTTCCTCCTCCTCTCGCCGCCGTGGATGGTGGTTCTGGCCGGCCACCACTTCCTCATGTCCTCCCCTCCATCTCTGGTCTCAGTCATGATCATTGGGTAAGGGTTGAATGGGTTTTGGGTTGCACATAGATGGAGAGAAATGGTGAGATTGGGGAAATGGTTTGTGTTTGAAAATGGAATGGACGATGCATGTACCAATTTGGGTGGCCTGTGGATGGGTGACACTTGTCACTCATTCATTGGGCCTCCATTAAATATCTGGGCTCTACTAAAGTCCAAAAGTTAACTCGTTTCGTAATTCGTGCAATAGTGCACTTGAACTTCCGTGAACCGTAACTTCGTTGTCGAACGTCCAAATTCGACGTGCCACCTGTCTATGGATTCGTATCGTCCTTACCTACGTAATAGCCCTCAGCCCTCAGCCATTAGACCTCTCGGTCAAAAAGTCAACATTTGACTCCTTTTAACCAAAATTACCAAAATGCCCATAAACTTCCGAACGTCATAACTTCTTCCTCGAACGTCGGAATTGAACGTGCCACCTGTCTATGAACTCGTGACGTCACGAACTACGTCACGGTCATTGGTCAAAGTCCATTTGACTGCCCGAACGAAAAGTCAACATTTTACCCACACTATGGGCAAAACGGTCATTTTGCATCGTTCGTCCGATTTCACCGAACTAATCACCGATTTACCTCACTAATCGTGATTAGTCACTAATCTAATCTAGAAATTTGGGACGGGTCATTACATACCTGCTCAGAAGCGAGGTAGACTAATAGGTTTGAAGGATTCTCATCCCTAGAAGATGATAGATTTGGCACAATCGAATCCCTTCTAAATATCAACTAATCCATCTCATGAGATAATTCCGGATTATGGGTCTGTGATGGCGTTGGGGGACGCTCCAAAGTCAGAACCCACTCCTGAGAATAAAGAGATATCGGTAAATCATGCATGCTTATGTGAGATAGGGAATCAGAATGATATTATCATCGATGATTTATATGTATTCGCAGTAGCTACCGAAATAATAACTAGAAATGAAATCGAACCTTACTCCGTTGATGAATTAATTCCAAAGTAGAGAAGACTGACCAAATTTGTAACGCCCCGAAAATCCAAATAATGTAAATTTATAAAATAATATGTAAAATGACGTTTTTACCCTTGGAGGGGTGTGGTTAGAAGTTGACCTTTTGTTGGAATACTTTTTGTACATTTTCCAAGGACCATTAGGTAGGTCTCGATTCCCTGACTCCGTAAACAGGTGGCACGCTGAAATCGGATTTCGGATAAATAAGTTATGAATCCAGAATGATGAAGGGAATTTTGGTAATTGTGTTAAGGAAGGGTAAAATGGTAAATTGAACAGTGGAAGCTTAATCAGCTAAAGTGAGATGTTTAATTGTTTGAGTGACACATGTCACGAGGAAAAGCAGATGAGTGGCTGTCGGTCGTGGGTGAGTGTGTGCACAGGTGTGTGTGTGTGTGTGTTTGAAAAACAGAGCACCGTTTGTTGCATTTGAAAAATTTCTAATTGAATTGATTGAATCAAACCACCGTGAGGGACTGGGAAAAATAGAGATGTTGGAGAGACTTAAGAGACTGAAATAGAAAGAAAAACACGAGGGACAGAGAGTAAGTGAGAACCCAGAACTGACAAAAATTGGAAAATAAGGTGAAAATTCGAAGTCGAAGTTGTGAGCCTTGAGGATTCAAATTGAGAACTGAGTTAGCTTCCTGAGAAAATTTCGAATCGATCCACATCAAAATAGAAGGATGAAACTAATTAGAGAAACTAAGATGAATTGCATGAGATTAGAAGTTGAAAACCGTTTGAACATTCATTGGGTAAATGATGGATTGAGGGTCTGATTCATGTAATTAATGACGGGGAACCTAAATTGAGATAGAATAGATGGAATTCGGTGGAAGAATTGAAAGAATTAAGGTCGAATTGAAAGAGAACAAACCGGGTCATGTCGCGGGTTCGTAACTCGTTTAGTAGAGAAACGGGTGAAGTAGGTGACACTGTAGCAGTAATGTACAGGAGCGTGACTTTCACGCGCAGCCCCTTTGGGTGGCGCGTGAAGGCGCATGAGGCCGTATCTTCAATCAAGGTCAACATATGATTTTATCCTTCCAATGTAACGAACATTTTAAGACAAGTTTCAAGTCGATCGGATGCCGTTTCGGGATAGTTTTGAGTGTTTGAAGATTTAGGGTTTAATTTAATTACGTTTAAAAATCCAGAAAAAATTGGGGAAATTAATGTAAGCTTAATTAAAGTATTTGTAACCCGAAATTATGATCTTTGACAGGCCATAACATTCCTGAGGAATCCGGGGAGCGTGCAGGACATGATTAACGCGTTCGGACTTAGTGAGTGGACTTTTGTTTTCTAACCGAGCATGCATAACTTTTTTTATTTACACATTTCATGTTTCCATATATGATTTTATGCTTATGATTATGATATTCCTGCTTTACATGATTGCACGTTTTTTGATGTGATTTATCACATTTTTACGTATTTCGAGACTATGGTTTCTGCTATGCTTTAATGATGGTTTGGTGGATGATTTTATATGATTTGTACGTATCAGGCTTTGATAATGTTTTGATCATGATTTTTGGGTATGATTTGGGATTTGAAGTGAAATTCGGACATGAGTCCCATTTTGATTAAATATGATTTCAGATTTGGTTTTGGTTTTGGAATTTGGATTACTATGAATTCTGGATTTTCTATGAATTACACATGGTTTTGGATTTAAAGACCTGGTTGATTGATGTGACGGGGGAGGGCCCTTGATTGAGATATGTTGGGTTTAAAGAATCGGTTATTGTGATATCTCTCGAGGCCTATTGATTGTGTTTTGAGTTTAAAGACTCGTTGATATCCCGGGAAGGCCTGATATATGCTACTTGAGTTTAAAGACTCGGATAGATCCAACAGGTTCGTTGATGTTACATTCGGCTTTACATGATTTTATAATTGTTTTCCATAACGGTTTCAATATGGTTCATATAATTGTTTTCAGATACTTAGTTATGCATGCGTGTTTTGAAAAAGGAGGGTGAACCCTGGTTTTCATTAAAACTGTTTTTCATAACTATTAGTTTTAGTCCACTCACACTTTTATGTTTTTAATACCCTCCAGTTCATGGTGCGAGGTTTGGGGCCAACGCCGAGGCAGAGGCAGAGGCATAAAGTTTTTCCATTGCGTGTGTAGTTAGCTCACAGAGTAGGGTTTTATCTTTATCTTGTACTGTTAACTATGCTCTGTGATAATGTTGACTTGTTATACAGTATGTTGTATCGTACGTTCTCCCGGGTCTAACAAATGTATATGATGTAATTATTATGGTTATTTTAGTCATTTGTGTTCGGTTGTCAGACTGGAGCAGGGTTCTTCCTGATTATCGAGGTGATAATCGGGGTGAGTCCTGTCAAAAATGGAAAGAACCAATCCAGGTCGAATTAGATTATTTGACAAAAAGGAAGGTATTTGGACCTGTAGTTCCCACACTTCCCCATATTAAACTTGTAGGATTTAAATGAGTAGTCATAAGGAAACATAATGAGAAAGATGAGGTTGTGAGATGTACAACTCATTTAATGGCGTACAGTTTTCTCAATACCTTGAGATTGATTACGAGGAGACGTATTCTCCCGTAATGAACATCATAATGTTCTTCTACCTTATCAGTTTGGTAGTTTCCAGAAAAACAGAATATGCAGCTTATGAACGTGATTATTACTTATCTTTATAGGGGATCTAAATAGAAATATGTTTGAAAGTTCCTGAAGGACTTAAAATACCTGATGCAAATAGTTCCAGACCACGGAACACGCTTTCCACTTCCTTGAGGCGTTCACTTTACGGATTGAGATAATTCGGACGGATGTGGTATAACCATCTAAGTGATTTGATCAGGATGGGATAATGAAGAAGACCCATGCATGTTTATTAAGTAAACAAGTTCCAGGTTTGCTATTGATTGGTATTCTAGAAGAAACCAATGACACTACTAAGCACCTGAAGTTGGATTTTTAAATGAAGGATCATATGAGAACGAAGTTTTGTCTCGACCTGAAGCTCGAGTATTGGGCATATGAGGTTTTAGCCTATTGATTAAATCACATCTAGAAGATGTTGATATTAGACCCATAAGATGTTGAAATGTTTTAATGAGGATAAAGCAAAACCTTTAAGCACGCCTATGATCATCCGTAATCTAGACCCTATAAAGGACTCGTTTCATCTAGCAGATGATAACGAAGAGATAGTGAGATCAGAAGTTTCATATCTAAGTGTAATAAGCGCATTATTGTACTTGATTCAATGCACTAGATCAGACATTTCATCCGCTGTGAACTTGTTAGTTTCATTCAGCTCTGCGCCAACACGTTGTTTCTGGAATAGCATAAAAGACATTTTCCAATACCTTAATGGTATTTGAGATATGGGCTTATTCTATCCCTATGCATCGAGGAATGAATCAAACCCCCTTGATCCTCGGAATGATGCACGCCTCGTTGGGTATGCTGATGCAGATTACCTATCAGACCCACACAAGGCACGTTCCCAATCCAGTTATTTCTTTACCATTGGGAACACAGCAATATCTTGGAGGTCTACGAAATAGATCTTTGTTGCTACATCTTCGAATTATGCAGAAATTCTAACTCTTCACGAAGCAGCTCGTGAATGTATATGGCTAAGAGCCTATACGGGCATATTCGAAGTATTTGTGGATTGTACTCCACTAATAATGAACCTAATATTATCTACTAAGATAATGTTATCTCCATCCAGCAAATGAGAACTAGTTTCATTATAGAAGATAATAACGAGCCATTATCCAATGCAACATTTTAGAAGCATGTTCATGGTATTCGTTTGTGTAGATTGACAGATCTACCAAGTTCTTAATTCTCAAGGGGAGTATATATCAGGGGGAGTATCCTGAAGCATACCAAGCACCCTGAAGTATATTGAGTATCCCGAAGTATACTCACAAGACCATCGTGTACTCTTTTGTCCTACGACTAGGGTTATTTTGTCCCATTGGGTTTTGTTACCTGACTAGGTTTTAACGAGACACACATTTTGTTATGGTCACCCCATTAATAATGCATCCTGAAAATGTCATGATTCGACTCATATGCATTTTCTCATCTTTTCCATTCGACCACGGGTTTTTCCCACTGGGTTTACCGGGCAAGGTTTTGGTGTAGCAACCGTAATGCATACTATCTCAAAGACGGACTATCTACTAATGTTCCAGAAGAGACGACTTCAACTACTTCCGGAGATCCCGATGCAATCACGATCAATGCACGTTGCACTCTTTTTCCTTTGACCAGAATTATTTTTATCTCATAGGGTTTTTGTTAACTGGTAAGGTTTTAACGAGCCAGCATGTAGGCGTGTAGCCAAGCAGCACTATTACATGAAATATCCAAGGGGGAGTGTTGTAAATGTATTAAAGTGTATGGCTATTTATGTAATATTATGAAAGGTAGTTTAGTCATATGTAAATGGGGTAGGTATGTAATCTTTTTCTCTGTACTTAACCTTAACCCTACTTCTATATAAGTGGGTTTTAACTGAATGGAATGAGACGATTCTGATCGTATTCGCAACAAAAAAAATATTTTAACGCAAGACATCATTTCTATATTAAGTATGTAACATCAATGCCCATCAGTTTAATTACATTCATGTTTTATCATAAATATCTTATTTAATTAATTACTTAATTGCATACGCTGAAACATGAAAGAGTCCCCTTAATTAATGAATAAATATTGTTTTTTACTACCGTATGATGCCTACCATAAGAGCAAGGACTGAACATTCTTTGGTATGATACAATATTTGATGATATCGAAATCATACTATTTAATTTTAATCAGTTTGGTACGGTTCGATATTGCACAATTTAAAATTGATACCGGATCATACCGTACTAATTAAATTCGGTATGATTTCGGTACAGTTTCGGTTTTGAACCAAAATTTTATGAATTTAGGGTTTAAGTGAATGCTAATGAGAAATTATACTTTCTAGTATAACAAATATTCGGTTACCAAGTTTTTTTTTTTCATTTCTACTATTAATTAGGAAATATGATGTCAACTCCTTAGATGACTACTAGTGTTGTTAGTATTTAGGTTAAGAAAAATGGTTTCTAATGTAGTCCAACAAGAGTATTTTCAAGCATGGTAGACAATATAATTTTAATTAGATATCATTAGGCCACAAAGAACTCATTATAGTTTTTAGTATATGATGATATATCAACTAATAGTAAAATAGTTTTAGTTATTTAAAAAAAAATAGAAATGCTAATTCGGTTCGGTATCGGTACGGGACGGTTTTTCAAAATCTCGAAACTGAAACCGAAACCGTACCGACTTGAATCTGTACCGGTTCGGTACCGTACCGATCATCACATCGATTTTACTATTCGTTGTTTTTTCGATTTGATCTGATCTGAAACAATATAATTTCGATTTTTTAGTTTTATATGCCCACCCTTACATAAGACAGGAGGTCCACTGATTTTTATTAGAATAATGGACAGTGTGTTGGATGTATATATGGAAATATAGAATTATCTTTCTTAAACTATGGCTCCATCTCAATTCTTAACAATCCTATGTAATTTGTATCTCACATAGTCAAGGTTACGTTATCAAATACCAAAACACAAAGGAAAATGTTAAATTAAAAGTAAACTACGAATCGATTTTTGATAATATTATACTTTATTTAAAAGTTAGAATATGATAATTTTGTATTTTAAGGTCATTTTTCTATTTTTTAGCCATGTATATATATGGTCATCTTCTTATATAATTTATGATCGATTAGGATTCTAACACATTATATATTGTATAATTAAACTTATATATAATCATTTTTTTCCAAACCAAAAATAAAATTCGTGTTATTTGAGGTTTAACGGTAGAGTATGAAATTTATTAATGAGGATATTTAGTGAGGTGTGTTTAGGAAGGGTGGTGATGCTTATGACTTATATTGGGTGACAGTTTAATTATTGGATTTTGGTACAAAATCCAATAACTAAACCCTAAAAAATAAGTGGCTAACATAATTTTTTTAATATCAGATAATAAAGATTTTTCAAATTTAAAGTTTAAAAATATTTTTGAAGAATTTTTGCTTTTAATTATGTTATTTGAAGTTTGATTGTGCTTACATTACTCCTTAAAATGAACTACTGAAAAAAAAGAAAAAAAAAAGGGTTTTATAAGGGGAGTAATGTTTTCATGAAATAGAAGGAAAAAAAGATACTAAATAAGGATTAAAAGCTTTAAAAAAATCTTTGAGTAATTATTATGGTGATTAGAAATTATAAAGTTTCAAAGATATAATTAAGAGAAAATTTTCAATAAATATTAATGTTATTAAAAACTAATCAACGGAATTTCTTTAAATTAATGTAAGATCATAAGTCTCATATAAGATCGACTTAGAAAGGATGATCGGATTTCTTCCAACGCAAGAACTTATCATTTCGCTAATTTTTTTTCTTTTTAAAAACAACTCTTTAATTTGCAGCATTTTGTAACTTTGCTTGAAAATAGTCAAAATACAAGTGGGAGACAACTAATTAAGCTCATAAGATTTAATTATTATATACGATCATATTAGTCAACCTTAATGAATATTGATTATGACCACGGTCTGAATCTTACATTATCAATACAAAAATCACTCCCACTTGTCACGTCTAGTTAGCTCCAAGCAAGTAGATGTAAGAAAGATGCTCTCTCTCTCTCTCTCTCTCTCTATATATATATATATATATATATATATTGTTTATTTATTTTTATTACGTAATTTATAACAGATTATATATATTATGTGTAGTTATTATATATAAATTTTATTAGATAAATGAAAGGTATTAATATATATAGCTTGGAATTTTCGTGGAGTTTGAGTAGACTTTCATCGTAATTGACATACTCAACTCGACAAGAATCATATATAGATAATACAACGAATTGCTTCTGTATAGGAAACCGGCCTATAAATATAAAGGCATACACATCATGCCTAAACAATCTGATAATAATATTTTTGTGCATGCATTATAACTAGTATCATTACATATTACAAGATCATAAAAAGATTAAGTACGTTGAAAATTACTGAATTATTCTATATATATATATATATAAAACGCATTTAAAGTATCAAAATTAAGATCGTGCATTCATTATATAACCCAGTTTATAAAAATGATGAAAACAGAATTTCCCCAAAAGGAGAAGCAATAAGTATATTTTGGTGATTTATATAAGACATGACCATGGAGAACTGATAATTTATAGGGGAATTGTCCAAAATCTCCCCTTTGTCTAAAAATTATCCCAAAATCCCTCATTTCATTATGTTAACCTAAAATAAGAAATTAAAAAAAAAAATGAGTATTTGCACTTTTAGTCCAACTTATATATACCCTCCAAAGACTAATTTGTCTCTTTTTTTTCTATCTTCTCTCTTCTTCTTTTTTGTACAACTGGTTTGTGAATTTCTCGTTATATAACTAAATGGTAACTAACTAATATATATAAGTGGGAAATAATTGGCAACTATTGGGAAATCTATAAATCCAAATTCCCATATGAAAATCTCCAAATGAAGAAGAAGATGAAGATCTCCATGTGTATATGAAGGGGGGCATTGCATCATCTTCATCTTGTACTTTTTCCTCTGCCTCTACATCCTCTTTTTTTCTCTGCTCTCTTAATCTTCATCTTCATCTTCACATTCATGTTCATGGTTTTCTAGTTATTTAATTAAGTGGTAACTAATTGGTATAAGTGAAAATTAATCGGTAATTATTAGGAAATCCAGATAAAGATGAAGATCTCCATTTGAAGATGAAGATGGAAGTAAACAAAAAAGACGTAGAGAAAGAGGATGCAACCTCCCCCTTCATCTACATATGGAGATCTTCACCTTCATCTTCATCTAGAGGTCTTAATCTTCCATCTTCCATCTTCATCCTCTATCTTCATCTAGGTTTCCCAGTAGTTACCGATTATTTCCAACTTATATACCAGTTAACTATCATTTAGTCACATAACTAAAAATCCAGAAACTCATAAATATGAAAATGAAGATTATCAGAGAAAAGATAAAAAGCAGGATGCAGAAGTAAAGGAAGAAGACACAATTTTTCCCGTCATTTTCATCTGGAGTTCTTCATCTTCATCAGAGCTTGATCATCTTCATCACATTTCTTTCTTTTTGTAGGAAAAATAAAAGATAAAATAAAACTGAGTGAGAGAGAGAGCGAGAGAAATTACAAATTAGTCCAGTGAGCATAGGTTGGGCCAAAAATGCCCGTACTCATTTTTTGTTTTTTGTTTTATGTTTTTTGTGAGGATAATGAGGAATTTTGGAATAATTTTTAGGCAAAGAAGGGATTTTGGACAATTTCCCAAATTTATATTTAGATGGAGAGTGACATAGTATAAAACAAATACGTACTAAGCTAGCTTGGTCAAAAAGTATACAGTAGGGTCTCCTAGGAAAGTTCCCCACATTCCTCATAAACTACCCAGTTTAGGTCTGATTATTAAAAGTTAAATAGACCCTCAAGAAGTACCGTATAATATTTTTTTTATATAGCATTTTATTGCGTAAGAAAAAAAGTCATGACTTTTTTTTTTGTCTCGAATCTAAAGATATGTAAATTAGGTATAAATATTAGATATGTAAATTAGGTATAAATATTATTTGTAACGTACGCTCCTGGTATATTTTTATATGACTGATTTGATTTATTGATTTATGTGTATACACATATATCACAATTGAAATCATTTAGTTTCTAAATTATTTTTTCTAGTTAATTTTCTCAAAAAATTAATAACATTAGAGATCATTTATTCATATATATATATATATATATTAAACAAATATTAATAATTAAAATTCTTATGTTGAATTGTTTATTTGATAAAAGAATGTATCCAATTGACTTTATTTTTTTCATAAATAATTTTGAAATGAGAATTTAAGAATTGAACGTGCTAATTATGAAATATGTATATACAAGAGAAAAAATAAAAATGAAAGGGAGGTACGTGGTGGTATCCAAAATATGGGATACGAGTATTATCATTTAAATATTGGCATATAATAACTTCAAATTTAAAAATTATATACTCAATAACGAATAGAAATACTACTAACTCACTGTAATATATATACTCAATAACGAATAGAAATACTACTAACTCACTGTAATACTAATTTCCGTGTACTCTGCTCATTTATATCATAAGTGAAATAGACGCAATTAGATATATTCGTTTAATATAAACCCATCACTCACGAAACAGAAGCACTAAACTAAAAAGATTAAAAGAGATGATGAGGAGGACAATGATAAACCCAATACTTTATCAAGCATCTATCCAATATATATATATATATATATATATATATATATATATATATATATAAGAATCCCACACACATATTGGTAATTGCTCCTACTCGAAACAAGTTGCACCAATTTCACACTTCGTTTCAACAAACATCATTTTCCAACCTCTCACTCTCACTCTCACAACTCCACCGAATAATAATCCTCAACACGACTTAACTTGACCTACTTGTCACCACCATCACCACCACCACCGTCACCAGCCACTGCTGCAACTCCACCGGTATTAGTTTGGCCTAGCAAGCTGCTCATGGACCGCGCTTTAACAAACCCAAGCTTCATCCTCCTCTTTGTAACCCTCAAAGGATTCTCTGCTATCTCTTCATTTTCACAATCATCATCGCCTTTCTTGCCTTCTTTGTGTCGCGACTCCGAAGAAGACGCACCCGCCGCTGTATTATTTACCGTCGTGGACCGGCTTCTGACGCTCTTCATGCTCCGCAGCCGCCCTTTACCCAAGTGATGCTCGCAAAGAGAGTACCCAACTAGCGTCTGCTGGAAACACCTCCACCCTCTCCCGTTAACTCGACTGCACCTCGACCCCTCCATGATTGCACCTCCTCTCCCCCTCTTATTCCTTGTTGCACCACCACCAACAACATTCACATCATCATCATCATCATCAACATCCTCGTTTCCAGGTCTGTGTGCAACACATTTCTTATAGTTCCTCTTCATCTCATTCTTCCTCAATCCCTTGTCTCTACTTTGATCCATTATCGTTGTCCCTTCATCATTCCCTCCTTTCCCGACGCTCCCTCTTCGCTTCTTGAACGGAAAGGCTTTCTCTCCTTCAAACCATCCCCCTACACCTACGACACAAAATGAAAACGTTGTCACCAACTTACATGTCATGAACGGTATCAAGAAATGTTACACACTTCAATAATTTCATGACTAAATTGCCAATGGATCACCTCGGTGGGAAGGAGTTGGTGATCCCGATGCAAACCCAAGCAATGTTTCTGCACCCAAGATTGTTTCCCTCCTAAAATCGAACCATAATATATAAGACGGTCCATATGCGATGTGCTTCAATATTTACAGCCCACATAAAAAGAAAATAAAAATGCACCATGGCGAGATCGTGAGAGTTATGGTATTGGGGACCAGATGATCCCATGCTAACGTGCACCGCGTGACTACATTATTTGTTACCAACTATGTAGAGAAAATAAGAATAAAGGAAAAATTAAAGAAGAAAAAAAAAAGCAGCTAGAGGATTAGATTGGATGGGAAGGTACGGTGGCTAGCCAAAGCTGATATAAAAACAGTATTTCCACTTACACTATATATATATATATATATATTATGTATATATACTTTTTTTTTTAAGTGTGCTGGGTTAAGTAAAAAAATCAACTTAACTTTACTACTGCATTATGAGATTTCATGGAAAAAATGAGAGGAGAGCATGAGACGAATTGAACTTTAATTTCTTTTATATACTTATTTATTTTTCCTATCTCTCTTACCTTATATCATCATCGTCATCATCATGAGCCTTGTGATCTTCCTCTTCTTTTGATTCTCTCTGAATCTCATCCTCTTCCCCTTTCGATATCATTAACTCCTGAAAAAATAAATTAAAATATCAAATATTTTCAAGAGGGACTGGTGCAAATGAAGAAAAGTGCACCACTCTATATTACACCCGAAAAAAGAAAAATTGCAGAAATAGAAAAGTAGTTTAAATTCGACTAACCAGATTACCAGCATCAGAAAAGCCCCAACCTTCGCCCGGCCCTCGGATCGAAGAGAGGCCTTGATTGGGGTGGGCATGATCGGACGGCTGAGGACGGGGGTGGCCCACATGGGGAGTTTTGTGAGCTGGGTTGCGGGGTTTTGGTTGGGTGGCGAGAGTGGGACGATCATCATCACCGTCATGATGGTGGTGGAATTGCACCACGGTTGGTGGTGAGTAGTTGAGGTTAGGGAGGAAGGGATCTGATAAAGTCGGCGGAGATAGGGCTGAAAGCGGCAAGGGAGGCTGTCTTTTCCGGATCCTCATCGGGTTTAGATAAGAACAAATCAAACAACAATCGGTCTCTCAGACGACCTAATAAGAAAGGTACGATCTTCAAGCCTTGAGCCTCAGATTCTGATGATTTTGCTCACACAAACACACACACACAGAAGGGTTTGGAGGTGGAGAAAGAGGTGCAAAATCAAAATCCATATGAAAGACTACAACCAAAGAGAAAGAGAGAGAGACCAGGAAATTAAAATTTGTTGTTGCTTTAAATAATAATAACTAATAATGTTTTCTTCTCTCTCTCTCAAACTTTTATTTGTTGCACCAGAGAGAAGGGGTGTAATAGAAGGAGATGGGGAGGGGTGGCACGTGTGGGAGGGTCATATCAAAGGAGACGGAGCGTGGAGGAGCAGTAACTCTTAACCATATTCTCAAGTTTTTCCCTTAATAATCACCCATAATTTGGAAGTTTTTTTTTTTTTTGATCAGAATAATTTGGAAGTTTTACATTCAAGACTTCAGCAAATAGTAAAACTATATCTATTTACCTCACAAAATATATCCGAGTAGGTGAAAGTACATGTTAGACCATATTTGATAAATTTCTGATCATGAATTCGAACACATCAATTTATTTACTAAATAAAAATTCGAAAGACTCTCTCCAAGTAAAAAAAAAACTATATCTATTTAATATTTAATCTTGATATTGTAATATATATAAAAAAAAAATCTTTATAGAGCTCCGCATCTCATGATTGATTTATTGTATAACTTATCTATTTTTTTTTCTCAATATCATCATATTAAAAAAAACAAAAATATACTTTTAACTGTAAAAGATGACATACCAAATTGTAAAATATATAGGATGATGTAACATTCTTTGTCCTTATACATTTCTTCATGTATTCTAATTATTAATATAGGTCAATTTAAAAAAAAATCAATGGATAAAAACAGATCGAAAAGCAAGGATTTATTAATTATAAAAATGGAAGCACGCGTGTGGGAACCGGCTGAAATGGGTAAGCCGGTAAAGGAGGAGAAAATCACAGAAGAGGAGGGAGGGGGGGTGAAAGGGACAGGGTACGGACGACTGTTGCCAGGGTGGAAGGAGTAGAAGAAAAGAATACAAAATGATGGGGAGTGGGTAGTTTTATCGTTTCTACTTTTAAACAACGCTCGCTGGGTGGGACCCACATTCACCCCTTTGACGAGAGAGTCCTTTTGGTTGCAACAAAGGACTTGGATCCAGATGCCCTTTCTTTTTCTTTTTCTTTTTTCTTTTTTTTTTCCTCCTCTTTCTCTTTTTACTTAAATCTCCCCACTACCACTATCCACCACCAGCCTATTAGCTGGTCGTTTGTGACAATGGAGGTATACACATAATGTGAAGACAACTGGATAATTTGATTTGCTGTAATTTTTTTTTATTAATGTATGAGTATAATTTGATTGTGTAAAAAGAGATTATTCTTATTTTAATTGTTCGTAATTCATTTGATTGATCGTTTACTGTTGATAAGGCACATCTTAGCATCTTACATGCTTAATTATGGGACTAAAACAATGCCTAATCCGGTAACTTAGCGGGTCAACGAGTCTGCCAATCTAATTAAGAAAAAAAAAAAAAAAACTTAAGTTCCCTTTGATCCACCTGAATATAGGTCACCTCCACAATATTGCTGTGGACCAAAGGCTTCCAATTTGCCTGTAAAACCTTCAAAGCCCAACTTAACGATCCAATAACTTGACCCACATGTCCATGTTAATTATACCAAGCCCATTAACCTAATCAACTATCGTTGTTTATCATTTTCAACAATTTTTTTGGTTCAAAAAGCGTTTTCTTAATTTTAGTTTTGTTTTTTGGACTGCATGCAATATCTTGACATAAAAAAAATTAGAAAAATACTTTTAGTGATCAAATTATATATCGAAACGATTTAGATAGAATAGTGCAAAAATGAATATAACTTGAATTTTTTAAGTTTCATAAAGGTCACTTCTGTCCGAATAACTAATATTTGCAATCTCACAAAAATGAAACTTTACATAGTTAATTCGAAATAAGAGTCGTTAGACTTATTTAGATAAAGAAAACAAAAAAAAAACCATCAAAAGATACGAATGGGCCATTTCCACTAGGACTAGACATAGAGAACCTAAAAATTGAAATCATATTGTTCCGAATCAAACCACTAAAAACCGAATAGTGAAACCAATGTATGATTGGCACGGTACGAAAAACGTAACAATTTAGTTATGTACAATTTCGATATCGATATTTGATAAATCGTCCCATACAGGTATCGAATCAAATTAAAATTTCTATTTTAATTTTTTTTATATAATTAAAACCGAATTAGAAAACATAGAATTTACTACATCTAATCCAAAACCAAAAAACCCATGCGATCTGTGATTCATTTCATTTCATCCTTTCTTCCCAAGTCTTCTCTCTTCTCTCAGCCTCAATCTTCTCTTTCCTTTTCTCTCACTCTCTCACTCAAATCCCATTTTTGACGACAAAAACTGGACCAAGAGATGAAGCGGTTAGGGCGCAGAGGCTGAAGGAGGAGCACACGGCTTTAATTGCTTACACCTCCTACAGTCGTAGCTTTATGAAACCAAGTAGAAAAATGCGAAAAATCGGAACGACAAGCACGACATCGACCTTTCTTCTTTCTTCTTTTTTATTCACTACTATGATTAGCTTCAAATAGATTTTTAAATTAGGGTTTCAATTTTGAAATTGGATTTTCGATTTTGATTTTGAAATAGAGCTTAGATGGGTTTCTCCCATTTCCTTCTTTTACTATTTTATGTCGATTTAAACTATTTGAATTTGAGTCTGATGTCATGCTTGGGTTTGAGTCTGATATCATTCTTGGATTTATGCTCATTGTATGATTAGTCATTGATTTTTAGAAGTAACTCATTTGAGGCTTAAGTTTTAGTGCTTTGATGTTTTATCATGCGTCTTAACGAAACGTAAATCCACTAATAATATTTGTTGTTGCTGACAAGACCTACTCCAAAAGAGCCTTGATAATTGTACATGGTCTTGTTCCCGTCTTACACCTCAATCAATATACTTGAAACATCCTGAATAGAAAGTTCGTCAGACAAGAGATACACATAATTTGAAATACAACCAAATAGAATCTGTCCTTGCGGGGTCACTGCCCACATCCAACCCACTGACCCCGAGCAATGGAATCTATTAGTTTGGCTACGCCTGAGCCTTAAGTCGATAATTCAATTCGATTCGAGTATCATTCTAAGACTTTTATTACATCCAGAGTCTAAAACCATCTTCACGGAATCATCAAAGATCCACGTATATCGATATTAACGACCTTATTACGTGCACAAGTGAAGCTGCCTCGAAACCACAAACAATCACCTCGGGAATGGCACCATTAGATTCAGAATTAAAAAACAAGACACTTTCGTGCTGACCAGAACCAGACATGACCATCCACGCGCCGCTTAATGCCCCTGCGATTGAACCTCACGCGCGTGCAGGTGCAGTAGCACCTGCACTTGCCTTCTTCCTTTAGAGGGTCTACTCGTGGCCCCTGTAATCGGATCTCAACCTGTATGACATATCCGGCTCTAATTCCTGCAATCCTCAGCCAAATTTCAAGTTTGAATAATCAAAATTTATCTACTAAATGTCAGGAATTTATATATGGAGTCAAAATCAGATAATATCACCCAAATTGATTGTAATTTCAGCTTGAATGTTTCGGGAATTTCAAGTTTCCCTTCCTTCGTCCATAGAGGGCCTCCCACAGTCAGCAACCGTCACTTTGCTCGAACAGGCCATTAGAAGGTGATTATGTCCTTCAACCGAGTCAACACGCTTTGGTTATTGTCGATGAGAGCTTACGAATGTTTTTAGTAGCACCCTACCGAAACGGGAATTCCCCACAATTTTCCTTCCCTTTCTCTCTCTCTCTCTCTCTCTCTCATCAATTCTTCCCAGAACATCAAGAATCAGACTCCCTTGTACCCAACACCACACGTGCACCATTCCACCATAAGCCATTGGCCTCCACACCCATAGGGTGATGGTGAATTTGAGGTTTCGGTCCCTTCCCACCGAAAGCCCATCATGAGACCCCAGTTTTTTTTAATTAAAAAAAAACAGTATAAATATGACCTCCCCAAATGGTGACTGCCACCTCTCATCACATCCACGTGACACTTGTCACTTGAGGGACAGTCCACCTGCTCTGCTGGTGACTCACTAAGCAACCAATGTAGAATTACCAATCTACCCTCGGCTCTCGGCCATTGGACCTCCCGGTCAAAAAGTCAACACTTTGCCCCTATTAACCAAAATTACCAAAATGCCCCTTAACTTCCGAACGTCATAACTTTCACCTCGAACGTCGGAATCGAACGTGTCACCTGTCTATGAACTCGTGACGTCCCAAACTACATCACGGTCATCCGTCAAAGTCCATTTGATTGCCCGAATTAAAAGTCTATGTTTTACCCACGACTAGGGGCAAAACGGTCATTTTGCATCGTTCGTCCGATTTCGCCCAACTAATCACCGATTGACCCCACTAATCATGATTAGTTACTAATCTAATCCCAGAATTCGGGACGGGTCGTCTGCTCCCACTGGGAGTCATCAGACCTCACTCAACAATCCACGTTGACACATCCCGACAATCTGTCACACTTGACAATCGTCAGTCGAAAACTGACACTATACTCACCCATGGTTACACTAACCACCAACTTACTCAACCCGAGTATACACTAAACAACATTTCACTCGACCTGTGTGTAACTAGACCCATCAGAAATACCATGACCCATTGCACAGTATCCAATGTCCAGTCCACGACCTCGACTAATCCAATGGTATCGAAACCAATCCGACTACCAACACGCTCACTGACATACCTCGAGTATAACCCGTATACCATCACCAGGCACTACAAGTCTACAAAGTATCGTACCTCGAACCATGTACAAGGTATACACATCTATCCATCGACCAGACTACAACCACCTAGGTCATAGCCAAACACGTTTCAAATAATGGAGTCCATTTGTCCAATCCCGCATTAGACAAATCGAAACTCCACCCATCATCCAGTTCCAAATCCAAATCCGAATCCTCAATTTCGTAAGAAATCCCGAATCCAAACCCAGACATCATATCCTTAACCCATTTCCAAATCCGAATCCGAAATCATTATTCCGTAAGCTAGCATTTGGAATAATCATTCCGCACCCAAATCCAGAAATCCACTTTCAAGTTCCGAAATCGAATCCTGAATCGTCACCCAGAAATTCGATTCCAAAACCCGAAATCTCATTCACGTCTACCCAGACACACCAAAACCGAACCTATCGGTTACCTACTCAATACATTCGATTGACTTCATAGGGAAGCCAATCCTAACATCCACATGTCGAAGGTTGACAAAATCCGACCACGTCGGAAACCTACTCACCCGAGTAATATACCATATGGGATTCACTTCGAAAAGAAGTTCAGTCCCGTCATTTACGACTCACATACCAAAGTAAGGGTGATAAACTCTCCCCTTATTTGGATCATCAAGATCACGACCCAGATTCAACACTGCGTCCCCGACTATAAATGTCACGATCCTGCTTCACCTAGGATCCACACAGTTAACTACTAGATCCCAAACCATAGGGTCTTACACCCTCAACTAATCTGAATACTGTCACATCGTTCGACAACCAACTCCCACATCTAAGCAGATCAGTCAACGACGAGACACGCCGAGACTGTGGGTTCTCACTGATTACCTCGTATCGATCATTGCCATTCCACCTAGGAAAAACCAAGGATGATCCAAAACAATGACACCAATACTCATCCTACGTGAATGCAAACAAAACTCGCTGAACTCACCATGCCATGTAAACCAACATCGTCTGCCACCAAGTAGAAAATGAGAAATCTCGTTCACCTAACTTCGATATACTCAACTGCACCTGATGACCCAAACAAATCCTGGGTCCACCAACCAATACACGACCAATGTACTGGTGGTACACCCATAATCTGCCCTAGCAGAACCTGAGAAGTCACCCCAATGACTTCGAAATACTCATTACCAATGTGGAAAACCCGCACTCCTCGTGTCACCTCCATCACAATATCTCTCGATTTCGAAGTTCCAACTATATAGGAACCATGCTTAACAGTTTCTATTCCTAAGCTAGAAATCCTTCTCGGACCCTTCCGTCTAACAACGACTGTCGATAATTACTACAATGACCCATTTCATTTCTCACAATCCAATTTCTCCACAGCAAGTCTATCCTAAACTCAGGAGATATGGTCAATCGCAGTCAATCGTAACCAATCGTGAATGGATTCTCAAGTCCTTAGCTCATCCAGACATCGTCCACATGTCAATAAACAACCAACTCATCTATCCGGTTACGACCGTATGTGTACATCCAAAAGGATGTCAATTCACCCTAATCTGATGTACGCTCGACTAGAGAGTCACAACAGACCCCTGCTGTGATCTGCAGTCAAATCTCTGCATACCACCATAACTGACCAACTCTGGCCAACCCTGACCAACTGGTCGCTAATCCTTCATGACAGTACTCGATCCTCACGTCTCAACTACTGTTGGATCCTATCCAGTCCATCACTATCCGTGATCCACTCCTGAACCACAGATACCGAACAATCACCGACACTAGTACCAGTACCATCACTATCACCTGTCAGCATCAGCACTAAGTGTGTGAATCAGACCACTCTGGATCTCCGCTCATACCAAGCGATGATCCCGTACCTCTGCTCAAGTTGGAGAAACTCTGTCTCCCGCGTACCCAACCACTCTAGGTACCACCACTCTGCCAAACCACCGCTAGGTACTGAACGCTCACTGAACGTTCCCCAATCCTCAATTAACACAACTACATCAATCACCCTCGATAGCCAGCCATCTCTACACGATTTTCGACCAACAGTCATCGTTATCGAGATCCGCATCCACTCATCACACTATTATTCAGTCCAACTCAGGATTCCATATCTTATCTCATAACCGTACCCGTGGATCGAATCCCACCAATTCACTTCACATCTGACAACCAATCTCTATAGTTTTGGCTAGACTCACTAGAGTCATCCACATGGCCACCCACGACCTCAGCTGCTCGTCGCAGCACAAGTTCCAATCCACTAGTCATAATCTGGGATTCGCCTCGACAGACCACCCTGACTTCGGAAAATCATCCAATCCTCAGCAACTACGGACACACAATACTAGTTCAACTATCACAACTAAGGTTCATCTTTCCCAACCATCATAAACTAGGGTTCCACAATCACACCCTAGGGTTCCTCTGAACCCCACTGTCCCCTGCAGTGTAGTCCACAATCTGACCGACCCCGCGCTCCTGACATCGTATGGATGTCAAATCCAATCCTGCTATCAACTCAACGTAGGTTCCACCACTAAGGTCATCAGCCAACTCCGATGTACCGACATCCCTTACACTAGCAATCACCATTAGGGTTCACATTTAGAGCATTACCCAACTGAGGTTCACATTTCCAAGTCGCCACTCAAATGGGATTCCCATCACTCAATTGAGGTTCGGGGAAAACCTGGCTGCTCCCAGCAGCACAACAATCTACTATCACATGACCGAACCGACGGTCTCACATCACCAGTTCATCACATACAACCCCACCTGGGTCGAATCACACTAACGCACGGCGTATCAGACCAATCATACTCTATCCACTATTCATGATTTATTCCCACCAACTACCCATCTGACGCCCTAACTATCAGGTTGATAACGAACTGCAGCCCAAAGAGACATCACACCCTCAACCTGTGCGCACCCGAAGAGCAAACCTGGCTCTGATACCAGATTGACACGATCCATCCCAATTCCCCCGGGATTACCGTGGGATGTGTCATGCTCCCGTAGTCATTGCCCCGACGAGCATCCAGAGTGCGCAAGGATCGATGGAGGAGGCATGCAATGTCCCAGTCTCTGCTGCAGTCGCATCCGTGATCAACCTGAAGGGCATTAAAAACAATAAAGGCTGTGAGTGGACGATAATAAATAAGTTCATAAAACATATTTCACGAAGATATTTATGCCCTTCACTAAAACGTATGCATGCATCGAAAACCAGTAAGTAACTATTTACTAAAAACAACTATTAGGGCCTTAGCCCAGAAACCGTAAAACCAAATCATGTGGGTCTCTACCCAAAACCATGAATACCAAAAACCAAACATGTATTATATAAATTCGACATCCAGAATACCAATTCCAATTCCAAGTGGGCCATCGCCCAAAACAATAACCATAAATACCATTTCCAGGAAAACATGTTTAAACCATCCTGGACATCCCAGATGCCTAGCGTCCCAAACGCTCGACGTCCCAAACGTCATATTTCATGGTATAATAAGCAACGCGTGCTGCCAGGGGTCTATCCGGGTCAATATCTCTGACATCCCAGATGTCTGACGTCCCAGATGTCTAATCATAGCAATCCTGCTCCTGAGTCACTATTCGGTCCATTAGCTCCGTACAATGACCCCTCGCAGGCAATGCACCGTGACTTCCCCAGTGTCCCAGACACCTGGAGGAGACCATCACATATCCTCGTATCAAGATGGTTTATGGAAAACAGTTTATCAATCATTTCAAACATCTCAAGGGCCCTGCCCTGAATTTCCATAAAACCATCACAAGTCCAAATATATGATTTTCAATTTCAAAACCATTTATTCAAATCCATTTAGGGTCCGCGCCCCTAATTCACATTTATAAATAAATGGGCCTCTGGCGCGATTTCATAAAGCAATTGGGCCCCCAGCCCGATTACGTGACTCAATTGGACTCCAAGTCCGAGGTTTCCAAAACAATTGGACCTCATGCCTAAGTTTATCTTTCCAATTTCAAAACCATTTCATGAAATCATATCCAAAACCATAAATATGGAAAATTAGTGTAAAATCGGAAAACCTCGATTTACGTGCAAACACGTAAATCGCCTTGAAATGCGTGAAACCATATAATTCACCGATAACCAAATCAACATCATATATTCACAATCATAATCCATATAAAATAGTTACGCATGCATAAATTTTATAAAACCAAAGTCCACTCACATACCGTCCTACGATGCGCCTCGATACGCGTGCCATAGGCCTTCCCTGGCCTCGCCACTATCACCGGGACTCCCAAACCTGTCCAAATCACACTAGAGGGTCACTAACCTCTTCATTAACCTCCTATTCAAGTCCCGTAATTTTCCCAAATTTTAACTATTTTTAAACTTGATCCGAAACCTTCCGATGCCCCAAACATTATCGGGACGGTATCCGATCGACACAAAACCAGTCCCAAAATGTTCATTACATCAAATAGATTATTTCACGTGTTGAAATTTTCCCCAAAAGACCTTACACGCGCCCCCACGCGCCGGTTGAACCCCCTACGCGTGAAACCCACGCGCTGGTCACTGTTCATCGCCAACCTCGCGTTAGACCCGGTTCACTGGTTTGAACTGGTTCAGCCGAACTGCTGAACCGACCCGGCCGGTTTTCAGTTAATACTCAACCATTTCCTATGGGGTTTCTGCCTACGTGTTCTTCTAGGTCCAATTAAGAGGTTTATGAAATCAAAATCAAGAAAACACGTCTAGATCTTTACCTCTGAACAAAAACCCGAAGCCCAGATTTTTCGATCATCCTTCCTCTCGATCCAGACCTCATCGAGCCTCGAAATCAGGTTCAATGGGTTCGTCTCTGTCCCTAGGTCTCATTAGAACTAAATAGGAGTTCAAAACTACAGTTAAAGTCCGACTTTCAAAACTGGGATATAGTTAGCTCTCAGGTTACTCACCTTGGCCGTGAACCACCATGGTCGCCGTCGTTTACTAGCCGTTTCGCGTCGTCTCTCACTACCTCAGTCACTCTCATGGTTGTGCACACACAACAGAGATGGTGAGGTGAGGAATATGTGTGTTTGTATGGGGGAAAGATGTAACGACCCGTCCCGGAATTCGGGATTAGATTACTAACTAATCATGATTAGCAGGGTTAATCGGTGATTAGTTGGGCGAAATCGGATAAACGATGCAAAATGACCGTTTTGCCCCTAGTCGTGGGTAAAACATTGACTTTTCATTCGGGTGGTCAAATGGACTTTGACCAATGACCGTGACGTAGTTTGGACGTCACGAGTTCATAGACAGGTGGCACGTTCGATTCCGACGTTCAGGGAAAAAGTTATGACGTTCGGAAGTCAAAGGGCATTTTCGTAATTTGGACGAAACAGGGGAAAATGTTGACTTTTTGACCGGGAGGTCCGATGGACGAGGACCAAGGACCGTTAGGAAAGTCTCGATACCCTGAGTCCGTAGACAGGCGGTACGCGTCAATCAGAGTTCGAATGACCAAGTTACGGGTCTGGATGCGTGAGGGGCATTTTGGTAATTTTTGAACTGAGGGCATTTTGGTCATTTTCACCACGGGTTACTGTAGCAGCCTTGGGAGACAGTTGCTGCACCACCGTGTGTGGTGGTTCTGCACAATCCATTGTTTAATCAAGTAGTGGGCTGGTTAGTGGGATTAATTTAAGTAGTTTGAGATAATGGAGCATGGTTTGGACTGAACATAGTGCACGGGTAGAGTTTAAAAATTGGTTATGGGTTCTGTGTTGCGGGAAGCATGTTTCAGTGAGTCTGAGAGTGTCTCCCATGAGTGTTGTCCGCTTTGATCGATTAACTGAGTAGTGGAGATGTGAGGGGATTCATTTTGCACCAGTGTGAGAGTGGAGAGCTGGAGAGAAACCGTGAGGAAACCATTTCGGATTTTTGGAGGGAAAATTCAGAGTTTAATCTCTGAGGAGTGTTGGACCAAACCAAGGATGGTTTGAGTCTTCTGGGAGTGATTGGAACTCAGCCATATCAATTTCGAGGGGAACCAGCCACAGTTGAGCTGGAACTGAGGTCTCTGTTTCAGGGAAGTTGTAGAGCTTGAGACGGCGACTTCCAGGTACTGTCTTATTCAATTGATCATGAATTTTAGTTCATATTAGTCCTAGGATGCTTACTGTGAAGTTAATTTGATAATGGTGTTGGAATCAAGGAGTTATGGTGATTGACCCGTTTGGGTGATCATGGGTCGAAGGTCCATTTAAGGAACTGTTGAGGTTGATTCTTGACTCAGAACCTAAATTAGATGGTTAATGAACATATTAGGATAAAAAATGGAAGGAATAGAACATGAATTGATGTGGATTTAACCGGGTTATGTCGCGGGTTGAACAACCCGTTTGCAGGCTAGTCGGGTGAAGAAGGTGACACTGTAGCAGGCACGTGGGTGTCACGCGCAGCCACTCACGGCGGCGCGTGACGGCACGTGGGCACGAATTCCAAGGTAAGGTCAACATGACTTTTATCCTATACAATGTAACGAACATTTTAGCGTTGGTTTCGTGTCAATCGGATCCCGTTCCGACATTGTTCGGGATGTCCGAAGATTTTAAATCGAGTTTAAAAATAGTTAAAAATTCGGAAAAATTACGAGACTTGAATAGGATGTTAATGAAGAGGTTAGTAACCCTCTACTGTGATATGAACAGGTTTGGGAGTCCCGGTGTTAGTGACGGGGCCCGGGAAGGCCGATGGCACGCGTATCGAGGCGTATGGTTAAACAGTCTATGAGTGGACATTGGTTTTATAAATTCTATGCATGCATAACTGTTTCATGATGATTATATTTGTGATTATATGATTTGATTTGGATATTGGTGAATTAATATGATTTCACGCATTTCGCGGCGATTTACGTGTTTGCACGTAAATCGAGGTTTTTCGATTTTGCACTAATTTCCATATTTGTGGTTTGGATATGATTTCATGAAACGTTTATAGACTTGATAAAGTAAACTCGGGCTGAGACCCATTTGAGTTATAATATCGGGCCAGGGGCCCAATTGATTTACGAAATCGGGTCAGGGGCCCAGTTGATTTATATATGTGATTTCGGGTCGGGGACCCTAAAATGGAATTGAATAAATGATTTTGGATTTAATAAACCAAGTATTTGGACTTGTGATGGTATTATGGAAATTCGGGGCAGGGCCCTTGTGATATTTTGGAAATGCGCGTGGGTGTCAGGCGCAGCCACTCACGGCGGCGCGTGGGCACGAATTCCAAGGTAAGGTCAACATGACTTTTATCATATACAATGTAACGAACATTTTAGCGTTGGTTTCGTGTCAATCGGACCCCTTTCCGACATTGTTCGGGATGTCCGAAGGTTTTAAATCGAGTTTAAAAATAGTTAAAAATTCGGAAAAATTACGGGACTTGAATAGGATGTTAATGAAGAGGTTAGTAACCCTCTAATGTGATATGAACAGGTTTGGGAGTCCCGGTGTTAGTGACGGGGCCTGGGAAGGCCAATGGCACGCGTATCGAGGCGCATGGTTAAACGGTCTGTGAGTGGACATTGGTTTTATAAATTCTATGCATGCATAACTGTTTCATGATGATTATATTTGTGATTATATGATTTGATTTGGATATTGGTGAATTAATATGATTTCACGCATTTCGCAGCGATTTACGTGTTTGCACGTAAATCGAGGTTTTTCGGTTTTGCACTAATTTCCATATTTGTGGTTTGGATATGATTTCATGAAACAGTTATAGACTTAATAAAGTAAACTCGGGCTGAGACCCATTTGAGTTATAATATCGGGCCAGGGGCCCAGTTGATTTACGAAATCGGGCCAGGGGCCCAGTTGATTTACGAAATCGGGTTAGGGGCCCAGTTGATTTATATATGTGATTTCGGGTCGGGGACCCTAAAATGGAATTGAATAAATGATTTTGGATTTAATAAACCAAATATTTGGACTTGTGATGGTTTTATGGAAATTCGGGGCAGGGCCCTTGTGATATTTTGGAAATTAATGATAAACAGTTTTCCATAAACCATCTCGATTTGAGGATATGTAATGGTCTCCTCCAGGTGTCTGGGACACTGGGGAAGTCACAGTGCATTGCCTGCGAGGGTTCATTGTACGGAGTGGCTAGACCGTATGATGACTCAGGAGCAGGATTACTATGATTAGACGTCTGGGACGTCAGACATCTGGCATGTCAGAGATATGGACCCGGTGAGACCCCGGGCAGCACGCGTCGCTTTAATACTGTGAGATATGACGTCTGGGACGTCAAGTGTCTGGGACGCTAGGCATCTGGGATGCCGGAGATGGTAATGTGGTGTATGTGTACCACGAGATTTATGAAACGATTTTTGATTGAAAATGTGTTTGTGGTTTCTGGGCTAAGGCCCTAACGGTTATTTCTAATAAATATTTGATTACTGTTTTTGATTCATGCATACATTTTTACTGAGGGGCATAAATGTCTTATAAAATGTATTTTATGAACTTGTTTATTTTCGTCAACTCACAGCCTTTATTGTTTTTAATGTCCTTCAGGTTGATCGCGGATGCGACTGCAGCGAAGACCGGGACATTGCATGCCTCCTCCATCGATCCTTACGCACTCTGGAAGCCCGTTAGGGCAGTGGCTTGAGGTTATCCCTTGTCTGACACTCCGTGTCAGACGGGAGCATGACACATCTCGCGGTAATCCCGGGGGGATTGGGATGGGTCGTGTCAAAAGAAAAATGAGATTTTCAGGTTGCGATATAACAGAGAGGCGGTGGAATCTGTTTAGATGGGGAGCGAAGAGATGGACGGTACAGATTGAAGGAACAGGTCAGATGAAGGGCCAAGATCAAAAGGTGAGTTAAGTGGGAATTTTTAAATAATTAAAATCCTAATATTTAAATCTAATCTCACCAATCAAGACATAGGTCAACATTTTCAGGTTATTGGTCCACATGTCCCACTTAAAATGTCTGACCCAATCAGAATAAGCCACGTGTCCTCGCCTTGAAATACGCGCATAGTGAAATCGAACTTCTGTGACCCATAACTTTCCCGTTCGAAGTCCGATTTCAGCATGCCGCATGTCTATGGATTTGTATCCTCCCGATCTATGTAATGGTCCTCGGCCCTCGGCCATCGGACCTCTCGGTAAAAAAGTCAACATTTTACCCCTATTAACCAAAATTACCAAAATGCCCCTTAACTTCCGAACGTCATAACTTTCACCTCGAATGTCGGAATCGAACGTGCCACCTGTCTATGAACTCGTGATGTCCCAAAATACATCACGATCATCGGTCAAAGTCCATTTGACTGCCCGAATTAAAAGCCAATGTTTTACCCACGACTAGGGGCAAAACGTTCATTTTGCATCGTTCGTCCGATTTCGCCCAACTAATCACCGATTGACCCCACTAATCATGATTAGTTACTAATCTAATCCCAGAATTCGGGACGGGTCATTACAGAAGTAACTCATTAGTTCCAAGTCATTGCATGTAACAAGCAATGCAATTATTGATTTGAAGTAGAATATTAGGATCAACAATGTAGTTAATGTACTTCCCCTTATATCATTCATATTTATAAACGTTGATACTATGAGAATAAGTAGTCATATTAATTTGTATTTCATATATATTCTGGTTTATTGTTGCTACACTTCATTTTCATTATTTAGCTGTGTAAATTAATTCTTAATATTTTTCAATTTTAGAATACAAAAGTGGTGGGAAGTCTACACACAAATAAAGTGAGTAAAAGTGGAGCAACATTTAATTTTGTTTTTTATTCTTCTGTCACTTTGAAGATGTAATCTCACAACTTGTTTGTGCTTTTGGATTGTATGGACTGTATGGAAGTTTAGTATGTATGTTGATGATGGTAGTTTTGTGTGTGTGTGTGTGTGTGTGTGTGTGTGTGTGTGTGTGTGTGTGTGTGTGTGTGTGTGTGTGTGTGTGTGTGTGTGTGTGTGTGTGTGTGTGTGTGTGTGTGTGTGTGTGTGTGTGTGTGTGTGTGTGATGGTAGTTTAGAGTGTCTTGATGTGTTGATGATGTTGTTCAATTGTGTTGATGTGTTGATGAAGTTGTTGAATTGCATTGATGTGTTTATGACTTGATGAGGTTTGGCAGATTGGAATTTTGAGTGTATGTTGCTTGATGACTTGATGATAGTTTGGTAAAATGGAATTTTGATTGTATGTTGTTTGATGGCTTGAAGGCAGTTAGTTTGTCATATTTGATTGATTTTGTTGCTGTGTTGATGACTTGATAATGTTATTGTTGAATTGAATGTGTTTAACATATCTGGAAAGCTGATTGATAGAGATGCGGGTAGAAAATGATATTTCACAATTCCATAAAATTTTAGCTCAAAAATAAAACTATATGTATTGAAACCATACCAAACTTAATTGATATGGTATGATTTGATTTCACTTTCAAATTGTAGAATATAAATCCTTACCAGACTGGTTAAAATTAAACGGTATGGTTATGGTATCGATCAATATCGAACCATACCGAACTGTACCCATGCCTAACTTCCACCGTTATGGTTGTCTATCACCACCTCCGTTGAATTTCGAAGACAACGAGGATTGTGTCCACCACCATATCGTAGATATTTCAATCCACCGTGATTGAAACCACCGCTATCAACGGAGGACCGTGATCACTTGATTAAAATCCACTAGGTTACATCACGAGTCAAAATCCTGGAAGAAAACAAACTTTGGTGAAATTGACATCAAGATCGGTTGGATTATTCAGTTTATTCACTAAATCCATATCGGTACCAGGGGGAAGATCAGTCGAAGGAAAACTTTTTGAAATAGGAATTTTGTTTTCAGAAAATGTGAGGGACACCAAAATAGTTGGAAGCGAGCTATCTCACATGCTATTGTTTTTTTATGCTCACTGAGTTAGTCAACAACATTTTTTTTTTTGTAATTATTTTAATGTTGCTAATTTTATGAACTTTGGTAGAATTGAGTCTGATATCATGCTTGAATTTATGGTCATTGATGATTGTTTATGTAATGCATAATAGTTTATTGTGCCAGCCATTGACTTGTAGAAGTAACTCATTAGTTCCAAGCCACTGTTGTAACAAGCAATGCAGTTATTGATTTTGAATAGAATATTAGAATTAACAATGCAGTTAATATACTTCTCCTTATATCATTCATGTTTAAAACGTTGAGACTATGAGAATAAGTAGTCTAATTAATTTGTCTTACATATAAATTCTGGTTTGTTGTTGCTACACTTCATTTTCATTATCCAACAATGTAAATTAATTCTTAATATTTTTCAATTTTAGAAACAAATAAAGTGAGAAAAAAATGAAGCATCGTTTAATTTTGTTTTTTGTTCTTCTGCCACTTTGAAGATGTAATTTTGGATTGTATGGTTGTGTGGTAGTTTAGTATGTGTGTTGATGATGGCAGTTTAGTGTCTGTGTGTTAATAATGGCAGTTTAGTGTATGTGTGTTAATGATGGTAGTTTAGAGTGCGTTGATGATGTTGTTGAATTGTGTTGATGTGTTGATGATGTTGTTGAATTGTATTAATGACTAGATCAGGTTTGGCAGATTGAAATTTGGATTGTATGTTGCTTGATGACTTGATGGCAGTTTGGTAGATTGAAATTTGGATTATATGTTGTTTGATGACTTAATGGCAGTTTGGCATATTTGATTGAATTTGTTGCTGTGTTGATGACTTGATGATGTTGTTGTTGGCATATTGGTACAGAAGACGGTTGAAAATAATACTTCATAATTTCATAAAATTTTAGCTAGAAATCGAAACTATACTATAACCATACCTAAATTAATCGACATGGTATAATTTAATTTCACTTTCAAATTGTGGAATACATAACCTTACCACACCGGTTAAAATTAAACGTTATAGTTTTGTTATTGACCAATATCGAGTCATACCGAACTATGTTCAGGCTAACTTCCACCATTAAGGTTGCCTATCACTGCCGTTATTACCACCTCCGTCAAATTTGGAAGACGAAGAGGATCGTATCCATTACCATATCGTAGATATTTCAGTCCATCGTGATTGAAACCATCACCGCTAATGATGTGCCACGATCACTTGATAAAGACCCACCAAACTACATCACGAGTCTAAACGCTGGAAGAAAACAAATTTTGGTGAAATCGACACCAAGACCAGTTGGATTATCCGATTTATTCACTAGGTTTCTATTGGTATCAGGGGAATCCCCCCTAAACCTGAAGAATTTATTTTTTTTAAAGAGGAATTTTGTTTTCGGAGAATATGAGGGCCGCTAAAATAGTTGGAAGTGAACTATCTCCCATACTATGGTTTTTTATGTTCATTGAGTTAGTCGACAACATTGTTCTCAAGTCTGTCATTTTATATTTTTATTGAGAAAAAATACAACGAATATTAATGTGGTGATTATGTAGAGAATAATTATAGTATTCTCTATTTTCACATAAAATTAAGTTATACATGTATGAATAACCAAAATTCAAATTTAATCACTAGGTTTAGTGTAGTTGGTAAATTATTACATTCAAAGAAATAATTTCTTAGTGACTAAATGAGAGGAGTTCGAAACTCATTTGGAGCACGAATAAAGACTAAAGGTACACTTTATAATATTTACCCGACAAAATAATAATCAAATTCAGAGCCATAATTATTAGCTACCTCAGAGTATTTACCAAACAAAAGAATAACCAAATTCAAAGTTTCTGCCAAACAAAAGAATATCCAAATTCAAAGCTATAGCTATAGGTAGCTGTGGTTAATTTGGAAGATATGCGATGAAATTCAAAGTTGTTTGTACGTAGTGATTGAGATATGTTTCATTGGCAAAATACCATCCAATTAATAAAAGTATCACCAACTCTCACCAACCCATGTGTATAATACCAATTGAAAGCAGTAGCCACTCAAGCCAGCAGGGGCTTGGTTTCACTCGGGAGGCTTGTTTTAGGTTATTTTTAATTTAATTTTTAAAGAATACAGAGTGTTCTTATTAATATTATTGATCTGATATGGATTATGGATTATGGATTATGGATTATGGAGTCAGTGTGCTTAAAATCATCGAAGTATCGCTACTCAGCTGATCGATCAGTAATGGAGGGAGATTTATTACTTGAGCTGAGATGCAAACTATATTCAATATTGCTATTTCTTCTGGAATTTTGATACAGAATATATTGGAATGGAAATACGAGGGATCAGTAGGGATGACCCTACCTTCCTCTGATTGCGGAGAACCCATTAAAAGTCGAATTGATTTTATTTCACAAATCATAGACTTGTGTAGGTTTAAAATCCAAATGCTAAGATGAACAAGTTTGAAAAATTGAAATTACCAAGAATTTATAAAATGATAGGATTTAAACTGACAAGATTAATTTTCTCGATTTTGTAAAATTTCTCATTTGGATGATACAAAAATGGAATGAAATTTAAGCATACAATTGTTGTGCATAAATTATAGTTACAAAGATGAAATTTGGTAAATGACCAATCTTTATGGACAATATACTTGCATCCTATCATGGACGGTTGTACCTCTTCGCTAAACCCTTTGGATTTATCTAATTATCTTTGTATATTTATCATAATCAAAGCCTTTGATTCTTTAAATTATCATATCAAGATTATCTCCGTAAAAAAATCAACAATATTAAAGGTCATTTAGTTATTTATATGTATCAAATAAATCGACAAGTTTTGTAAGAATTAAGATCTTTAAAGTGAACCGTTTATTTGTTAGGAATTTACTAATGCCTAAATGACCTCTAATCTTGTTGATTTTTTACGAAAATTATTTTGGCATGATAATTAAGAGAATGAACCGTTCCAATTATAATATATGTACCAAAAAAATCGATAAATCGAAAGAATAGTATGAGAAAGTACCACTAAAATGAAATGCAAGTGTTTTCCCATTTTTATATGGAGTTTAAATTGGGAATTTGGATGCCCCAAATTTTTTGAAATTTCTAAATTTTAATTTTTATAAATCAAAATAAGAGTATTGATGCACAATTTTTTTTAAAAAAAAAATTTGACTTGTTATCAAATTTCTTGTTATTTTCTTTGGCTAAACATAACTTTAGGTTTATTAATCATTTTTTTTTAAAAAAAAACGTGAAAACGTCATTTTCAATGTTTGATAATACGGAAAAATTAATTAAAAAATATCACTTTGTTTTCTTTCTTATGTATTTTTTATTACAACAAATTTGTCGGTGAGAGAATATTTATCATCCTCAATTTTCTTCTGCGACCAACCAAACACTTGATTAATATAATCAATAAAGTAAATACACGGTTTGCGTTTTTTTTTTAAATATCTGAAACTTCAATAGACCCAGACACCACACTCGCCTCATGCAAGAATCTTGACTTGATGGAAAGTTCGCTTGCTTACTGGCTGCATTATTGGCTCATAATCACCAACTTTGCTTTTTCTTTTTCTTTTTTCCTTCTGTCTATGATTGAAGTTTTATGATGTGACATTCTTCTATATATTAGATCCATGATTAGCAACTAGTTAGTGCAGCTCATTAACTAATTTTAGTAAATTAGTGCCCAAATTATCAATGGCTTCTTATTCAACTTATCCCTTTGCATTGGCCACCACATATGCACTACTCTTAATGCTCTTCTATCCATCCAACGCTCAATTGAACACAACATATTACTCCACAACGTGCCCCAATGTCACCACCATTGTGCGCACCGTGGTTCAGCAAGCTCAGCAATCGGATTCCCGGATCGGGGCAAGCCTCGTTCGTCTTCATTTCCACGATTGCTTTGTCAATGTAATATTGTCAACCTTCGTATATGCCATGTTTTTCGGATTATCTCGAAAAAATTTGGAAAATCATTACATTATTACATTTTAATGTCTCAAATCTAATTAGTTGACGGATGTTTTCAGGGATGTGATGGTTCACTCTTGTTGGACAAGAGCGGAAGCATACAGCAGAGTGAGAAAGATGCAGCTCCAAATACCAACTCAACTCGAGGCTTTGATGTCGTCGACAACATCAAGACCGCCGTCGAAAACTCGTGCCCTGGTGTAGTATCTTGTGCTGACATTCTGGCCCTCGCTGCTGAAGCTTCTGTTTCTTTGGTGAGTACTCAAATCAATAGCTTCATAATGCTGCCATTGTCCCAATTTTCTGGCCTTTAAGGGATTTTCACACTTTCTTTTTTTATCCGTAATTTTCATTTTTTTTTTGCTTATATTAATTCTTTTTGTATTTACTGAAATTTACAGTTAGAAAAAATAAACGAGTAATACAAGATCTTAAGAAAAGAGGAGTGGAAAAATCAATTCCATAAGCAATATTGTTCATAAATTTTGAAAATTTGAGGAAGAGGGCCTTAGTGAAACCACTTCATGGCTCAAAGAGTTTTTGGTTGTTTCCCCAAATTAATCACCTAGTAGCTAGCCTAGTTAGTTTACGCGTTTATTGTATATTTTTAAAAATACTTCTATTTTCTGTGCAATTCTTAAATATTTTTCAAAATTAATGCACTTATCTTTACAACTAAAAGTATTATACATTTATTAAACTTGCTATTAACGGTTGTCGTCGAATGTGAGATCTGAGACCTCCTAGTATTTGGTGGAAAGAATATCACTCAACCCTAATATTAGTGTATATCTTATTACTAAAAAATATTATATATACGTTGACCTCGCCTACGTCCCACACACATCGGTGTGAAACTAATCCCCACCTCATCAGAATATATCCGGTGCCCAAATGAGGTCGATATGAGGCCAAAAACACGTACCCAATTATTTGTTATACAGGGTATATGGAGCTTTGTTCGACAACTTTGAATAATTAATTAACTACGTCTGCAATTCTGCAGTCAGGTGGTCCTTCATGGAATGTGTTATTAGGGAGAAGAGACAGCCTCACAGCAAACCAGGCTGGAGCCAATACCTCCATTCCCACTCCTTCTGAAGGCTTATCCAACATTACTTCCAAGTTCTCAGCTCTTGGCCTAAACACCAACGACCTTGTTGCATTATCAGGTAATTAATTAATTAATTAATTACGTACTTAATTACCGGAAAAAAAAGTGTACATTTATGTTTGAGATCTTTGGACCATACACAATTCTTATATATTATATTATTGAAAGTTGAATCATTGATGATGTTGGTGTCAAATTTTGCAGGGGCACATTCCTTTGGACGAGCTCAATGTCGAACATTCAGCAACCGACTTTACAATTTCAATGGCACGAGTAATCCCGACCCAACACTCAACTCGTCCTACTTGAACACTCTCCAGCAAACATGTCCACAGAATGGGAGTGGAACTTCTCTGGCCAACCTGGATGTCACGACTCCCGATAGCTTCGACAACAGCTACTTCAGTAACTTGCAGAGCAATCAAGGTCTTCTGCAGTCGGATCAAGAGCTGTTTTCGACAACGGGAGCGGCCACAGTGGCTATTGTTAACAACTTTAGCAGCAACCAGAGTGCCTTCTTTGAGAGCTTTGCTCAGTCGATGATCAATATGGGGAATATTAGTCCATTGGTGGGGAGTAATGGGGAGATTAGGTTGGATTGCAAGAAGGTCAATGGAAGTTGATTTAAAGTTATGGAGTGGAAAGTGGAACATAGCTTGGAGCCTTGGATATTCTGATCCATAAATAATTAAGTCATCTTTATATTTTGATAGATCAAGGTTATTGATGTGGAATTTCAAAACTAGTTGATTGTATTTACTTAAAAAGTTAAAAGGCTTTATTATGAACGGGAGTTCGGTTATTTTATACTTAACTGACAATATATATATATATATAGTCACTGTTCATTATCATTTATACACCAATTTAGTTTCACATCTAAATAATGACCGAATAAATGTGCCAATTAGTTATAAATTAAACAAGTTCACAATCTAATTATTAGACAATAGGAGTCGTTAATCACAAGGTCAACCTTGGATGTCTCTGGGGTTAATTGGCCTTGTGATTAACGATGCCTGTTACTGAGCGAGTTCAGTAGATAAGGTGCAGTTCCAGTATACTCTTCGTTCTGCAAACTTGGTGGCATACAGGCTTGCCCGATGGGGATTGTTTTCTAGAGCTGAATTTTTGTGATTTGAGGAACCATTAGATATTGTACAAGATGCTATTTTAGTAGATGTTAGTTGAACATTATAGATTGCTGTGTAGTATTTTTTTTTTTTCCTTCGATCGGATTGTAATCCCTGGAAAAATTTTGATGAGGTCACTTCACTTTGGGCACCACCACAATATGTATGATTTAATTATAAATGTATTATCGTTTTTTGATTAAAAAAAAGTTATCAGATAAAATGAGTTTATAGCTACCACATAACGATCCAAATTTACAACATAAACAACCATGATGACTACTTAGACAACCCATATACCAAGATTAGGAGCCCATAACTTAAACGATTATGATTATCGTATAAACGGGTTTAGGTTAATTACTACTTCGACTAGTCGTGCTTCACGTAAATGAGTTCATTTAATACTTAAACAATTCTTCTAATTATCATGGAAATAATATTAGATATCAAATATCAAATAGAAGTCATGGTTCATTCAAGTGGTAACAAAACTCATTTTTGTGGTAATTTTGATTGTTTAAACACAACTTGTTTTATTACATGGTAATTTATAGCATTTTATTGGTAACTTAAAATTTATATACAACAACGTCCATCATTTAGTAGTAACTATTTAGGTTCATGTGGTAATTATATTTCTTAACATTGTAAACATATTTCCAAAGAAAGGACGATTGAAGAACGATTTAGGATCTCGCATTGAACATTTTATCTTGAGTTTATGGAATTGCGAACTTAATTTTCAATAAGATGATTTATTAATATATATATATATTTTAATTATAATTTAAAATATTAAAAATATCAAATTCGAAACAAATATATAATAAAAAAAAATAATAATTACTAAAAGATCTTCCAAAGCGACTTGAAAGTACACCATTGGACGTCCGCTTTGGAGTTCTGCAAGTACCAACATCATGTAAAAGAACCACATGCCTAGTGGAAAACTCAATTTGAGCCGCTTGATCAATAGTAAAAGCTGGGCACATACTTCATCACAGCCGTTGATCATAATTATCATATTCTAAACAAAGCCTTACTTCTCCTAAATTCATTGCGCACACTCATCTAATCCCCTCCTCGCTCTTCCTCTCTGTGGGTTAGATCGCTAACCGCAAAAAAGAGGGTCTTCCATGGTGAGTCGACTCGGGCCAGGCTCAACTCGAGGGCTCTTCAACTCCCTCTCAACCTCACTCCAGCTTTAGCTTAGCTGGCCATCATCGACGGCGTTTCATCACGACCCAGGTGTTCAATTTTTAACCTCAACCTTAATTTCTTGTTTATCGGCTTCTGAAACCCTAGGCTACCATCTAGACACTGATAGCATAGAATCAATGCCTCCAATTAACCATTTTGATGCTTAGACTCAGCTTGACTTGCTAATTTCCGATTTGGGTTAGCTCCAATTAGGGTTTTTCCCATCTTGGTTTCTTCAATTTTGTTCTCTGCTTCTGGGTTTTTGGTTTGAGATTTATTGTAATTTAGTAATGAATAGGGTATTGTAATTTGGGCACCGAATGAAGATTTTCTGTTCAATATGGCTCCTTTTTGTGGTTCTTTGACGTGGGTTTCTTCAATTGTGTGTTGAAATTAGTTTTTTTTTTGTAATCGGGTTAGATAAATTTTTGAAAAAGTTAGATCTAAGGATCGGTTTGTGATGGCTGAAGAGACATCTGATGCAATGAACCTTGACCTGAATCTGGGTCCTGGTCCGGAGCCGGCATCAGCCTCGTCGAATGAGCCTGTAAATTTGGATGCTTGGATTGACACGCCCATCCACAGAATTGCGGAAGCTATGAGGATTAGGGCCCGAAACTGGAGATGGCCGCCCACTGAAGGGCAGAACATATCCATGGAGTTGAATCAATTGATGGTCAACTCTGGTAATTCAAGAACATTACAAGCAGGTGAGGGTAGTGTCACCGCAGAAGAAAGAACGAGTGAAGTGCCCAAAACCTGTGAAAATAATAATGGGATTTTGGAAAATGAGACTTCAGAAAATAAGGATGCTGTTGAAAAAGGCAGTGGCAATGATGGGAGTTTTTTCGATTGCAATATTTGTTTGGACTTGGCTAGGGACCCTGTTGTTACTTGTTGTGGTCATTTGTTTTGTTGGCCTTGCCTTTACAGATGGTTGCATGTGCATTCGGATGCAAAGGAATGCCCAGTTTGTAAAGGAGAGGTAACTATGAAGAATGTTACCCCAATTTATGGTCGTGGGAACAATGTGCATGAGCCTGATGACGGCTCAAGTCTTAAAATCCCTCTCAGGCCTCATGCGCGGCGGGTTGAAAGTTTGAGACAAACTATTCAGAGGAGCGCATTTACTTTTCCAGTGGAGGAGGTGATTCGCCGTCTTGGAAATCGATTTGATTTGCCTAGGGATATTGCTCAACCTGCAGAGCCTGAGAATGCAAGGGACACAGCAGAAAGAACTAATTCCTTGTTAAATAGGATTCTGACATCCAGAGGACTACGCAGAGAACAAATTCCAGTGGCAGATGAAGTTGTGGATTTAACACAAAGCAACATGACTGGTCTTGAAACAGGAGAAAACCGCCGGCTTCAGTCCTTGCTATTGCGAAGATCGCAATCACACAGGGCAACACTTTCTTCTCTCTCGTCTGCATTAAATTCTGCCGAAAGGTTAGTTGAGGCGTATTTCCGTAGCCATCCTACACCTGCAGGTAGAAATCAAGAGCACCAGCAGCAGCAACAGCAACCTCCGCCCGTTGACGATAGAGATTCTTTCTCAAGTATTGTAGCTGTTATAAATTCAGAGAGTCAAATGGACACAGCTGCGGAGATAGATTCCATGGTTTCACATTCAACTTCGTCTTCGAGGAGAAGAAACGATACATCAAGGGTTTCGGACATAGACAGTGGAGATTCTCGCGCTCCGAGAAGGAGAAGATTGAACTGAAAGCATCTACTTCAGTTCACCAACTGGACCTTGTATGTGCTCTATTACCCTTTCCCCCTCCTAAATGCCTTTGTATTATTACTTTCTTGGAAGTTTTCACCTTTCGCCCCAATCTTTGACTTTGATGAGGTGATTATGTAACTTCCAAACTATCTGCTTGAGTTATTTGGTTTTATATTTTCAATATAATGATCCTCCCTTAACCTAAGGATCTTAGGCGTTCCATTTGCGTGGCAAATCAGAGTTGTACCCTTGTACTACTAGTAGGTTGGTTTCTTAGTTCCCATTGTAAATAAGCTCATGAACTTTTTATGCCAGTGTTCATTTAGTCGTATTTCTCTATTATATTGAAAATCTCTATCCTGTTAATCTTATGGAAAAGCTGCAAGTTTCCTGATTTTTTTCCATATTGGATACCCATCAGGTTCATTGTTGCTTGCAACTCCATATCCGATGTTCATGTGTGGCTAGAAGGTCTCGTTAAAGCCTATATGATGTTTGATTATGTCACGTGTCATCGTCCCGGGTTACTCAACATGATTTTTTCTAGTTTTTTTCCTCGTCTCGTTGCAACCATCATGAAAAGATAGATCGTGAGTGGATGAGCGTATCTAATTCATAGAATGATTTGTAAACTAAACTACAAGATACTTATATTCTTCGATTTAAGTGTTAACAAATCTCTTCTCCTCTAGTTTTCTCCTATAGGTTTGTTATGGACAGTATCAGATTCGTTCAGCACTTGGTCAATCTACTGATGAAAAGACAGTTATTTTTCAGTTTATGGGGTGTTCAAGTACGACCCTTAAACAAATCAATCAAAAGGTCATCACATATCGACCAACAAGCTAGATGGGACAGAAAAGAATCGTACTTGAAAACCCAGAAGCTGAATTTTCAATCTCTCCATCGCTCACAAAAGAAATGGGGAGGAGGCTCGGTTAGAGCCCATTGCCCCATTTCTCCCTTGTCCTAATGGAAAGCAAGAACAATTTGTCCACCCACCATTCAATTGACATTGTTTTGTGACAGCAATTTTCTATTGAACTAATTATCCCTTTCATCTTTTAAAGATTTAGAGGGCAATACTTTGTAAATGCAGAAAAAAATATGAAAAATGAGACTAGTCTTCAACATACTGTTCTTTGCAGGATGCTGTATTATACTGTGGAGCTGTAAATCATGAGTAATTGTCAAGTAGAGGGCTTTTACCATTTCCATCGATCCTTTCCAGTAAGAACTCCAAACTTCCATTCTGTCCAAAGTTGAAGTTAAGAACATTGTAATTGTCTTTTGACAATGTGTATCCAAAATAACCCGTCAGTCAAAACTTCCAATCAGCTGCATTTTTCTCTACAACACAGCCATCCACATTGGGTTTTTAGCCCTTTTTGTTATTGTTAATACACCACGATCCAATTATATTCTTCTTATTCTATACATGATAAATTTTTATTCGACTCACGCAATGAAAATAAATCCAAGCCCACAAACTTAATACCTTGCTTTTAAATAAAACATCTTTTAATAAAAAATAAGAAAAACTTAACACCCTGCAAATACAGAAGGAAGCATCAGCAGAAGAAGCCCAAATCACAAAAGATACACGAAACCAAACACAAATTTTCAGACAAAACGAGAATTGCAAATGGAACTGTTATCTTCTTTTTTTATGGCCAAGCCAAATGGAACTCTTAATTATTATGGTTAAAAAAAACATAAGGCATTCATCCTTTTATTTTATTAGAAACAATTGTAAGGTGATTATTTTTGGAATACTAATAACGTTTTAAACCAAAAAAATTAAAAACAAAAAATCCCTACAAAGTCCCAAATTATGAATACTCGAAAAAAAACAATATTTTTTTTATAAATCAAATTGAATTAAAGGGCAAGCTCCAAAAAAAACCCACAAAAGGGGAAATACCACCCAACAAAGGGAGACACAACAAACAGCAGCCTACAAAAGACCAACCTAGGCTGAAACACCTAAGAACAAAAACAAACTACGTGTGAGAACAAAAACAAACTACTAAGTCACAGAGATATTCCAGGCATTAACAATAAGAACATTGTCCGCATTCCTCTTAAACTTAAAATTACACAACCTTAACCTAATCATTTCAACAACCCGGCTAAGGAGAACATCGTGATGGCACCGAATATTAGAGAAGATTCGATTATTTCGCTCTTGCCAGAGGATATAAACCGTTACAGTCAGAGCCAATTTCTTGATAGTAACACTCAAAGATCTACCTCGCCAACGAGTGGCAGCAGCTTCCACAAAGGAAAGCCAAGGAGGATTCATCCATGGCTGCCCACAGAGGCTAAGCACCCGCACACAGTAAAGACAGTTGAAACCATAACACAACTTGCATTTCATAGACCACCCTAGCGTATTCAAATCACCTTTTCTAACCTTAAGACACAATTCGAGTACAAGCAGAAGAGCAAACAACATCCAACGCAAAAAGTGGAAGCAAATTTACCATAAATTTTTACCTATAAAGAAATCCAAATGCCATAGACAAGAAAAATCTACAATCTCTAAGTTTTATATCAATATCGGTATTCAATTTATAAAATAAAAAAAATAAAAAAATTATAGCACTTATGAAAATTCATAATACAATAGACGCGACAACTAAGAAGCCACGATCAAAGATGCCTAAATTGTACAACTTGTATTTAAAAAACAACTCACTGCATTCGAATCAACTTGTCTAACCTTTAAACCCACATAATCGTATGATACAACTCGGAGTAAACAAGAAGAAAAACAAACAACATTGAACACAAATTGGAAGCAAATCTCACCCAAGTAGAAGGAAATTTTATGTGAAACTTACTTCGAAATAATTCTAAATCCCATAAACAAGAACAATTCACAATCTACAATCTCAGGTTTCAGATTGCCGTATGTACTCACAAACTAAATTAAAAGTTAATTTCAAATCTAAAATTCAACTAAATGAGAAATAATGTAATAAAGGATAGAAACAGAAATATAGATCATCTGACAACTCATTTACAACTTACATGGCAACAAAATAACCCAAATCAAAGATCCCTAAATCGAAGCCACAACCTTAATTGATTATGTAATATCAAACACTTCTATGTGGGAGAAAATCTAGTCAAGATCCCTTAAAAACTTAAATTATGTTCGGATGAGAAACTTCAAAGTATCAAAAGTTTTAGGCCAAATTAGTTAAAAATGCAATCACAGCAGACTAAATGTGTTGCACTTAGATGGATTGTAACGAACTACTTGATTGGTAATTTTGTTATGCTTGTCTAATCACTTACAAATCACTTCGAATAATTATATTTATTGCACATTTCTTAAGTAGCAAAAGGTTAGAACATAACTACAATATTTCTCTTTTGTTTCCATTGATTTCTCCTTTTCTTAATATGTTAGGCATATTGTTTTTTTTTTTCTTTCACATTGATGTGAACATATCAGTGGAAAAATTTAATAAGAACAAATAGGGAAGGAATATTAATTTTATTTCTCATTATTATTTGTTGATTATTTTCATAATAAAACGTTAGTTTTTTACGATGACACTATATATACAAAGTACTCGTAGGGCTTAAGCGAGTTTCAATCATGTTGTTGAACCGAGAAAATAGGTTGTTTTATGTAAGACCCGTGTCCTGAAGGGAACGGTGAACAATCTCACATTCCTGCGAGGGGGGAATGGTGGTGTGCCTTAAAGGTGTAGGCACACACCTATCTAGCATGAGGCCTTTTGGGAGCTCAGTGGCCCTTTTTTTTGGGGTTGGGGGGGGGGGGGGGATTGGAACCCCAAAGTTAAGCGAGTTGAAGCTGGTGCAATTCCATGATGGGTGACCCCCTGGGAAGTTGCACCATGAGCTCCCGAAAACAAAACCTTGAGGGCGCAGGCTTGCCGTTGATTATTGATGTGGCCCAAAGAGGACAATATCATGCTAGATGAGTCGGGACCTGACAGAGGAGGGTCGGGTCCTGACAGAATGGTATCAGAGCATACCCCAACCGGGAAGTGTGCCAGCGAGGATGTTGGGCCCTAAGGGGGGTGGATTGTAAGACCCGTGTCCTGGAGGGAACGGTGAACAATCCCACATTCCTGCGAGGGGGAATGGTCTGGGAAGGGAATGGTGGTGTGCCTTAAAGGTGTAGGCACACACCTATCTAGCATGAGGCCTTTTGGGAGCTCAGTGGCTTTGGAGGGGATTGGAACCCCAAAGTTAAGCGAGTTGATGCTGGTGCAATTCCATGATGGGTGACCCCCTGGGAAATTGCACCATGAGCTCCCGAAAATAAAACCTTGAGGGCGCAGGCTTGCCGTTGAGTATTGCTATGGCCCAAAGAGGACAATATCGTGCTAGATGAGTAGGGACTTGACAGAGGAGGGTCGGGTCCTGACAGAGGAGGGTCGGGTCCTGACATTTTATCTTCATTATTTTCCACCATCGTGCATGGGAAGGACTAGCCCTCAGCATTTGGTCCAGAAGCTCATGCACTTGTGGGTACCCACTAAACCCATTAACAAAAAGCTAGACCCGTTAACAAAAAGCCTGACCCGAACTGGCCCGAAAGTTGATGGGCTGCATTTGGACTTAGGGTGTTAACACCCGATAAACTCGAACCCGGTAAGCCCAGCCCGACCCGGTCGTATAAACCCGACCCATAATCCCGAATATATTAAATAATTATGGATTAAGTGATTCTATGATGAGGTCACAGATGAGAAATGAATATATATTATATGTAGGTTTAGGTAGGACGATATATATCATATTAATATATATATATATATATATTTGTTGTCAAAGGATGGAACAACATGGAATCAAATTTAGAAGCATTCATAGTGAAATTTACATCATTATCAAACTAAAACTAACTAAATAATTAAATATGACATGATTAAACACAACATAAATAGAGATTTTATATTTATTAATTAACGTATTTGCCTAATATTAGAATGGAGCATTACTTTTTTGACATACATATATATCATATTCGATGAACTATATTGTAGCTAATTTGCTGCATCAAGCTCGATAAAAGTCAGGCCCAAATCTGGCTCGATAATCGGTACAGGCTTTCATATTTGTAACCAAACCTGCCCGACCCGATTTGGCCAGAAACTTTTCAAATTATGAGATAGGCCTAGTCCGGCCCAACGCAAGCCCAACAAATTTGGACCGAGCTTGCCCGACCCGGCCCAATCATGAGGGCTAGGAAAGACAATATGAAGATGATCTTTATAAGTCAATTTGTGAACCCCGGATTAATAAGACATCAAAGTGATTTATTGCAATTATCGTTGGTGGTTAAAGAAGAGAATTTCCTTTAGAGGTTCTCGGCCCCTTTCCCTCCCGTCGCTGCCTTCTCCTTCCTTGTGTCTACGTTGTTTTCTTCAGCCAAGATGCTACCATCCTAGCCTTTGTTTTGCTACCCAATCTTGTTATGTAGTTAATTTTCGCTCTTTGCCCTTTCCTTTCTGGTTTGGCTCGATTTTGAAATGTTTTATTTCGTCCTTTTCCCTTTCCCTTCTGTCTCTGATCTTCCACCTTCTTGAATCTTGTGCTGGTTTCCAGTCAAAATGCTCCCTCCCCAGCCATGCTCCCTCCCCAGCCCATTTCTTCTAACCATTCCCAGTCTGTTGTTAATTTTTGCCCTCTTGGGGCTTTTTCTTCCCCCACTTCCTCTATTCGTTCTCCTTCAGGCCTTACTGTAACTTCCAGTGCTGTTTCTCTTGTGGCGGCATCTCCGTTGTCCCGTACTCTTTTGTAACGACCTGAACCTTTATTATTATTATTTTATTGTGAAATGACCATTTTACCCGTGAAGGGGGAAAAAGTTAACTTTTGACCTAGGAAATAATTATGACTTTGACCCATGACCGTGACGTAGATTGAGACGTCACGAATCCGTAAACAGGCGGCACGTTGAAATCGGACTTCGTATGAGAAATTTATGGCCACCCTCAGCCACCGTGAAGCTCCAATTCAATCCCTAAGGTCACTCTCACCCTCCTAGAGCTAATAGGATCCTTAGAAACCTTCGACAACCCTCCAGACCTCACGACCTTCACTTTGAATAAAACTGGAAAAACAGGGGACAGTGAACGCTTACCTGTGCTCTGACCTCCGCCGTGCTCGCCGCCATGCTCCACTGAGTCCACACGACTCCTCTCAAGTCACTGAACACCTCCACCCGTCTAATTTGATGGTTTGATCAACTGGGGTGCACAACCGTGCACGGTGTCCCTGCTCTGTTTCCCTGAGTTTCTGCTCACGACTCACACACAGTCACTGTCCAATCCTCACTATACCACGATTAATCACTCACCAACCCGTCCTTGATCAAACACTCAAGCCCCAAGCCTTCCAATACAGGGAATCGATCAAAAAATCTCACGGTCTCAATCTCCCTGTTTTTCCCTCTCTATGAACAAATTGCACGATTGCACAGCCATAAAATTTGTAGCCGTGCACACCCAACCCGACTAGAAACCTCTAGGTGTCTCCCACGTGTCCATCATCCTGTGGACTGAAATGAAAATATCCACTCACACTTCCCCAAATGGCCTTATCTGATTGTCCCAAATGCAAAAAGACTAAAATGCCCCTAGAAGTCCAATTTACCATTTTACCCTCCAACTTCCTAGAACCACAACTTTACCGTCCGACGTCCGATGACAGCGTGTGACAGGACCCGCCCCGATCCCCCGGGGACCACAAGGGGACGTGCCCTGCTCCCGTCTGACACCCGAACCAACATTTCAAATTTAACCTTAAAAGTTCAAATGCATAAATATCCGAAAATAAAGTTACACATGCAATCCGAATTCAAAAGATGCCAGACAAGGGATACAGTCCAAAATACAAATTTCAAGCACGACTCTAAGCTATCTTGCGGGTAACCTACCCAACAGGGGTTCAGGTGCACAATGCAGATCTATGCCTCAGCCTCAGGGTCTTCTTCTACCTCAGTAGCACGGCCTGGAGGGGTCACCAAAATATTAAGGGTGAGTGGGCCGAAACTCAAGTTTATAAAACAGTTTAATAATTAAAACAAATACTTTTACCCCTCCGTTTTCCAAACATGCATGCATAGTGTTTAAAACCATAAAATCATATAAGATATCACCAGTCACATAATAAACCATAATTATAACCACAGTCACTGCACTATACACTCCAATCCTGACATCCCAGATGTCCGACGTCCCTGACGTCCAATAAGGTCACAGTCCCAAGGCTACGCGTGCCACTCGGGGTCTCAATCCCGAGTCCAATCCCCAAACCCAGTCCGGGTACGGCATCCAAGGTGCCTAGCGTCCTAGACGCACGACGTCCCAGATGTCCAATCATAGCAATCCTGCACCTGAGTCATCATACGGTCCGGTACCTCCATAGAATGACCCCTCACAAGCAATGCGCCGTGACCACTCCGGGGTACCACATCCGGAGGAGACAGTATCACATGGGTGGATCTACACAGTGCAGTACCAAGGATAGTTATAGATATCCACATGCATATATGTATATATAAAATCCAAAACAATACTTAAATTCCACCAAACGGGTCTCAAGCCCAACATCGTAAATCGTGCCATAACCATAATTTCAAGATAATCAAAACCATTACTTGATTCCAGCATGTATATATATATATATATAAGTGAAAACAATTATGCATGCAAGGGTTTAATGAAATCGGGCCCACTCACGGTACAGTCTTGCTGCGAAACCGCGCGTACAACTTTGTCCCGGAACTACCGTACGATTCCTGTCAGTCCAATCACACACAAGGGCCACAACAAGTCCTTAATATACATCCACGAAGTCTTAAACTGAAACCGGCTCGGGAAAACCGCCCGAACACGTTTCCCGAGATAACCGGCCATATTCTGACTAACATAACGATCCCCGATTGGCTTGATTAATAAACCCAAAATGTTCAAAATACAGAAAGGATGAAAACCCCAGTTGACCGTGATCGGAGATGAGGCTTCATGCGCCGCCCAAAGTGGCTGCACGTGAAATCCACGGGCCCGACACTGTAGCTACAGTGTCATCTCCTTCACCCGTACGAATGCTAAACGGGTCCTCAACCAGCGACTCGACCCGGCCAATTAACCTTCAATTCCCTCTCGATTTCCTTCATTTTTAATCCTAACATCTTCCCTAACATGTTAATTTAAGGTCTGAGTCATCAATTGACATTAACAGTTCCTATATCAGTCCTTCGACCCGCGATCAACCAAACGGGTCGACCACCATAACTCACTGGTTTCTAACCCATTATAAAATTCGCTTAACAGGAAGCATAATAGGATCAAAACGAACTAGACTACACAATCAATTGAACCAACACTCACTTGGAAGTGGTTGTCCTCAACCTTGATATTTTCTAGAACTGGAACTCCTGTTCTAGGCCAATCCGCCATCAACCTCCTTCAATTCTTGTGTGGTTGAGTTCGTAATAAACCCATAAGACTAATCCCAATCTCTTTTTAGCTCCTCTCCCCTCACGAATTAATCTTCGAATTTTCCCTCCATTTTTCAGTTTCTCCCCGACTCAGTTTTCTCTCAACTCTCAGCCCTCACTGGTTCGAAATGAATCCTCTCACTCTTCACTACTCAGTTAACCCAATTGTGCAGTCAGCAGCCCGTGGGAAACACTCTCAGACTCACTGAGAATTGCTTCCCGCAAACAGAACCCAACCAATTTTAAAACTAGCCTGTGCTCTGAATTCCTGCCCAAACCATTCAACCATGTTTCCCACTGCCTCAAAGGCCTTAAACAAATCACCCCAACAAATCACCCCATGGCCGTGCAGTCTCCGTTTCCACCGTGTTTGAATAGTAACCCCTCCAAAAATTACAATTTTGCCCTCAGTTGACAAATTACCAAAATGCCCCTCCTCTTCCGTGACCCGTAACTTGGTCACCCGATGTCCGTTTGACGCGTGCCGCCAGTCGTTGTACTCAGGGCCTCGTGACCTACCTAACGGTCCTCGAATCGTGTGAAAATTAGTTGTCAATCACAAAGTCAACATTTCCCCCATTTTTGTCCAAATTACGAAAATGCCCTTGGACTTCCGAACGTCATAACCTTTTCCCCGATCGTCGAAATTGGACGTGCCACCTGTCTATGGACTCGTGACGTCCCGAACTACGTCACGGTCATGGGTAAACGTCCGTTTGACCTACCAATCAAAAAGTCAACAAATTGACCATACTATTCACAAGGATAAAAACGTCATTTCATTTATTAGTTTACAATTTTACATTTCTCGAATTTTCGGGGCGTTACAGTGACAGGACCCGTCCTAATCCCACTGTGACCACCCGGGGACGTGCCCCGCTCCCGTCTGACAACGACTCCAAACATACCAAAATTGCCCTTAATTAAAAACTAAATACTCAAATAGATAAATAACATGCAACAACATTGTTCAGAGCGATAGCTGTCAGACAAGGGATAGTAAAATAACAAAACGTGAGCACAATAGTCAGAGTACATTATTCTGATGCTCAACCTACCCACAAGGGGGTGTACAGGTGCACAGCTAACAATCTAAGCCTCTTCCTCCTCCTCCTCCTCTAGGTCCTCCTCTATTTCTGTGTCACGGTCTGGAGGGGTCAGTAAAACAAGTAAAGAGGGAGTGGGCAAAAAATAACAGTTTATAAATCAATTTTATAATAAAGTAAATCATAAGGTTTTACCCCTCCGTTTTCCAAATCTTGCATGCAGCAAAAACATAGTATTATAATGAAATCGTAATCACAGAATCAGCATAATAATAATCGAAAGGAGAAACTAACATATCAGTGCACTGTAAAACCCAACCCAAATGATGTCACGGTTCTAAGGCTACGTGTTGCCACTCAGGGTCTCACACCCAAGACTCTCTAGGTACATCAGTGCCCGGTATCCCGGTCACTGCCCGAGGTATACGAACATGCCTTCCTAAGAGTAAGAAGCCCAACGGGGGTCAACTCCACTCAGTCAGGGCCCCGTGACTACTCCAGGGTCCACCCGGGCCAACGACCCTCCCTGGAGGAGACAAGATAGGCAGGTAGTAAAGTATAGTACAATAACAGTTTAGTTTACCCTATGTCCTCCCGGACATCCCAGAACAAAATCCACATATAATCCAGACGGGTCTCATGCCCAAAACATTGTAATAAAAGATATAAACAGATCATATAAGACTCATCAAAATCATAAGTGGAAATAGTAAAACGGTTTATGCATGCAAGCCTTTTATAAATCAAACAGCTCACTCACACTCGATCCTCGATGCTCAACGACCGCTAAAACCTATATTAACATATCGAAGAGTCACTAAAGGGCCCTATAACTCCAATACTAAGACCCTAGAACAGATCCGCCTCGAATACGCAACCCGTGCACTATTCTTGAGGCTTCAAACCCCCTTTTGACTATCTTAACGATCACCGATCGACACGAAACCACTACTATTGGATCCGTATCATCGAAACGGGTCGTCGTTGACCCACGGCTTGACTCGATTCCACAGTCTATTTGCGGCCACCATTTTCGACGGGGTTCAATCCTATAGAGTCGTCTAGGTCTGTTCTATGGTTCTATAACCTTGAAACTAGAAGAGAACCGGTAGAAACTGACCTAGGCTTCGATGAAGATCACGGCCAAAGTCCAGTCGACTTCTCCGGCTATCCACCCCGTCTCAGCCGTCCAAATCGATCCCTATCAGTTCGTCTCTGACCCTAGAGCATGTCCATAACCAAAGAATCGATCCCTAAACGTTAAAATAGGTTGGTTCGAAACAGGGAAAACAAACGGGTCTCTCGGGTTTTGGGCCTTACCTCCGCCGTGTCGCCGCCGTGGCCTTCGTCGTCCATTCAGTCGTGTGTTCCTGGGGTCCTCACGGTGTCAACTGGAGCTCCGTTCAAGTCGAGATGGTGAGGGGATGGTGTTTTGCTTCCTGGACCCGATTCCTCTGTGTTTCGGGTCTGGGGTTGTTTGGGTCTGTGCAGGCCGGGACGAAGGGTTGTGGCTGCTGGTGGTGCACGGTGGGGTTCTGGGGATGATAGTGGTGCTGTGGGTGGTCGCCTAGTGGTGTGAGGGTTGCTGGTTCGATCGTTTGGGTTGAGAGAAAATGGGAGGATGTGTTTGCACGGTTTAGGGAGAAATGTGAGAGTGTTTGTGTGTGAGAGAGGAATGATCGTGCATGAGGAAGAAAAAGCAGATAGGATGAAGGGCTGGGATGGGTTTGATCAGAAATCCAATGGATGGGATTCAATGATGGAAAATTAATTAGTTTATAATGGACCAATAGGCTATAGGCTTGCTTTATTGGAATAGTGTTTACTTGGATGAGTGACACTTGTTACTCATCCGCTGGTTTGATTTAAATTTGAGTTTGGCACGGATTCCCATAATTAATTAATATTTTATACAGTTATTCTCGGTTCGTAAATTCCGCTAAAACACGTCTGTGACCATAACTTCTTCATACGAACTTCGATTTCGGCGTGCCGCCTGTCTACGGATTCGTGACGTCCCGATCTACGTCATAGTCATGGGTCAAAGTCCAAATTATTTCCCGGGTCAAAAGTCAAACTTTCCCCCTCCTCAGGGGCAAAATAGTCTTTTTACATTAAAATATTAATAAATCCGGTTCGGGTCGTTACAACCTACCCACCTTACAGAAATTTCGTCCTCGAAATTTACTCAAATAAATGTGGGTACTGTCCTCTCATCAAATCTTCGGATTCCCATGTCGCTTCCTCCACATCGTGGTTCCGCCATAACACCTTAACCAATGGAATTGTCTTGTTCCTTAAGATATATGATGGTCTCCATATACCATCTGGAGACAAGGATATATGATGGTCTCCTCCAGTTGTCTGGGACACTGGGGAAGTCACGGTGCATTGCCTGCGAGGGGTCATTATACGGAGCAGCCGGACCGTATGATGACTCAGGAGCAGGATTGCTATGATTGACGTCAGGGACGTCAGACATCAGGGATGTCAGATATATGGACCCGGAGAGACCCCGGGCAGCACGCGTAGCTTATGAAACCGTTAGATATGACGTCAGGGACGTCAAGCGTCTGGGACGCTAAGCATCTTGGATGCTGGTGATGGTAATGGTAAAATATGGATTAATGGATCTATAAAATGGCTTTTCGGTTGGATATGTGTTATGTGGTAAAAATGGATTATTGGTTATGAAATAGTATGTAGGGTCGGGGACCCTAAATGGTTTTGGATTTTTGAATTGATGTTCATTTATGGTCGTGGGTGGTGACCCACATGGTTTTAATATGTATGGTGGTGGTATTCCACAGTTTTGGGCTGAGTTCCCACACTTGGTTTTTGGTTAACGGTTTTTGGGCTAAGGCCCTAAGGGCTCGGTTGAGCAAACGTTTTGGTTACTGGTTTTTGTGGCATGCATACGTTTTTATTGGAGGGCATAAATGTCTTATAAATGTATTTGGTAAACTTATTGGTTTTTGTCCACTCATAGCTTTTGGTTTTAATGCCCTTCAGGTTGATTACGGATGTGATTGTAGCAGAGACTGGGACATTGCACACCTCCTCCATCGGTCCTTGCGCACTCTGGATGCCCCAGTTGGGCAGTGGCTCTTGGTTATCCCTTGTCTGACACTCCATATTGGACGGGAGCAGGGCACATTCCACGGTAATCCCAGGGGGATTGGGATGGGTCCTGTCAACTTGGTATCAGAGCACGGTTGCTCTTTTGTGTGCGCAGGTCGAGGGTGTGATATCTCTTTGAGCTGCAATTCGTTATCAACCTGATAGATAGTTTTTGGGTTTGGATAGTGGATAGAGTGTGATTGTCCCGATACGCCGTGCATTAATGTGATTCGACCCAGGTGGGGTTGATTGTGATGAACTGGTATTGTGGGACCGTCGGTTCGGTCATGTAATATTTGATTTTGGTGCTGCTAGGTGCAGCCAGGTTCGGGGTACCTTATTGAGTAATGGTTTAAAAATGTGAACCCTTGTGGTGGTTTCTAGTGTGAGGGATGTTAGTTCATCGGAGTTAGCCGATGACCTAGTGGTGGAACCCACGTTGATGGGATGGTAGGATTGGATTTGACGTCTATTCGATGTCAGGACCGCGGGGTCGGTTAGGTTGTGGAACCCTAGTATTAAAAGGTAAACCTTAATTGTGGCTAGTGGATGAGAACTTGTGCTGCGACGAGCGGTTGAGGTCATGGATGACCATGTGGATGGCTCTGGTGAGTCTAGTCAGAACTATGGGATTCGATTTACGGATACGGTTCTGAGATAAATTATGGAATCCCGTGTTGGATCGGGTATTGGTGTGATGTGTGGATGCGGATCTCGATAGCAATGACAGTTAGTCGGAAGTCATATGGAGATGACTGGCTATCGAGGGTAATTGGTGTGGTTATAATACTTGGGGATCAGGGGACGTTCAGGGAACGTTCATTTTCCTGATGTGGATTGTCAGAATAGTGGTACCCATAGTCGTGAGGTACGGGATCGTCGTTCGGTATGAACGGAGATCCAGGGTTGTCGTATTTGCACACGGTGTGCAAGTATGAATGTTTACGGGTTGGTATGGATGTGCTTATGCTAGTATGGATGCCTGTGCGCTGATACTAGTGTTGTTGATAGTGTGTTGGTGCTGGTACTAGCGCTGGTGCTAGTGTCGGTGATGATGTTGACGATGAGCCACAAGTTGGGGTGTGACTCCGTCATGATGAACATATGTTCGGTCTTTGAGATTCGGTAGTGGTTGAGTGATGGACTGGATGGGATCCAGTTAAGATTGTGATGTGTTGGGATAAGTCCCAATGGTGGTGAGATAACCAGTGGTGAGTGGATTAAAAAGGGTATAATTGAGAACTTGGGAAACCGAGTGTTGAACCTGTAAAGGTTGGGATGTACGAACGGGACAATAACGGATTGATTGTGGACACGGGGTTGTCCAAGTGAATTGAGAAGGTAGGAAGTCTAGTAGTTAGACTTGACGTTTTGTTGGGAGCGTGTCTGTTTCCAACATGGTTGGAACCTTAGTGTCGAGGAGAGTTGTAATTGGGGAACGAGAGTGGTGTTCGTTTTTGGTGATTGGTATTCCGAAGTCATTGGGGTTGACTTCTTGTTTTCTGCCCTGGCAGACATTGACTGTAGTTACCAGTACATTGAGCGTGTATTGGTTGGTGAGCCCATGTGTGTTGTGGGGTCATCAGGGGGAGTTGCGTAATCAAAATTAGGTAAACGAGATTTTTCATTTTCTGCTTGGTGGCAGACAATGTTGTGGTGTCACATGGCGTGGTGAGTGCAGTGAGTTTTGTTGCATCCACGTAGGATGAGTATTGGTGTCATCATTTTGGATCATCCTTGGTTTTCCTTGGTGGAAAGACAAGGATCGATACGAACTTGGGTATGTGAGTCGTAAATGACGGGGTTGAACTTCTTTTCGAAGTGGGGCCCGTAGGTTTTCAAGGTAGTTGAATTTTGTCAACCTTAGACGTGTGGAGGTTGGATTGGCTTCCCTATGAAGTTAATCAAGTGTATTGAACGGGTAACCGATAGGTTCGGTTTTGTTGTGTCTTGGTAAATGTGAACGAGATTTCGGGATTTGGAATCGAATTTCTGGATGACGATTCAGGATTCGATTTTGGAACTTGAAAGTATATTTTCGGATTTGGGTACGGAATGATTATTCCAAATGCTAGCTTACGGAATAATGATTTCGGATTCGGATTTGGATATAAATTAAAATTTGATGTCTGGGCTTGGATCCGGGATTTCTTACGAAATTGCGGATTCAGATTCGGAATTGGAACTAGATGTTGGGTGGAGTTTCGATTTGTCTCATGCTGGATTGGGCAAACGTACTCCATTATTGGAACGTGTTCGGCTATGACCTAGGTGGTTGTAGTCTGGTTATTAGATAGATGTGTGTACTTCGTACATGGTTCGAGGTACAATACCTTGTAGACTTGTGATGTCTAGTTACGGTATACGGGTTATACCCGAGGTGTGTTGGTGAACGTGTTGGTAGTCGGATTGGTTCCGATACCACTGGATTAGTTGTGGGCCGGACATTACTATGCAATGGGTCATGGTATTTCCGATGTGTTTAATTACACACAGATCGTGTGAAAGGTCGGTAAATGTTTATTTAAGTCAAGTAAGTTGGTGGCTTGTGTGGCCACGAGTGAGTCTAGTGTCAGTTTTCGACTGACAACAACTGTATGGTGAGTTTGTCAGGATGTGTCAACATAGATTGTTGAGTGGGGTCAGCTGACTCCTAGTGGAAGTGGGAGAGAAACCGTCGAGTTGTTGCGTCAACGAGAGGGTTGATTTGACAAGTGGTGTCAAATTCGAAACAAGTAGTTTCAGTCATTCGACGGGGTCGAATGTAGTCGTTGCGTTATGAGTACTAGTGGTATGTTTGGGTGTAGACAAGTTTTGTCTAAGTAGTTGGTGTGCGGGTGTACACGTGTTGCGTGGTCGATCCACTTTCCACGGGGTGTTTGTGGAATCAGGGTAGTCGAGTTTCGAGAGCGAAACTAATTAAGGAGGGAAGTACGTTGAGATTAGATCGGTTGGAATTTCGAGGATGAAATTTATTAAGGAGGGAAGATTGTAACGACCCGTCCCGAATTCCGGGATTAGATTAGTCATTAATGTAACAACTCGTCCCGAGAGTCGGGATGATGAGTAGGGTGATTAAGGTGTGATTAGTGAGGTTAAGCGGCGGTTAGGTGGTCCCGATAGGTCCTTGAGCCTAGAATGACGATTTTGCCCCTGGTTCGGGCAAAATGTTGACTTTAGTTCGGGTGGTCAAATGGGTGTTGACCAGTGACCAGGACGTAGTTTAGGACATCATGAATCCATAGGCAGGTGGCACGCCCGATTTCGACATCTGAGGAGGAAGTTGTGATGTTCGGAAGGTTGAGGGCTTAACCGTAATTTGGGTAAATTAAGGGGGAAAGTTGACTTTTTGGATGATCGGGTTTTGGTATGTTGACCTAGGATGGTTAGGTAGATCTCGTCGTCCTGAGTTCGATGACAGGCGGCACGTATTCATCGGACTTACGAGGCGAAGATATGGGTTTAGAAAGGTAGTGGAAAATCCGTAAAATTGGGTTAAAAGGAGGGGCAGTTTGGTCTTTTGTGCTCTGGAAATTGGACAGAGAAAGGGACAGATGGACGGCTGGGATTGAGCCATGTGAGAAAGGATGGAGTGGATGGTGACACGTGCTAAAGGTGGAGTGGTTTCTGGGACGTTCTCGTGTGTGCACGGCCCAAATAATTGGGGTGCACCCGTGCTATGTGTTCATGTTCTTCGACACACAGAGAGAAACAGAGGGAGGAAGTTGAGAGAATTGAAAGGGTGATCGTGGTTGCTGGTGAATTCTGGTGGGTGAGGAGTGACCGGAGAGTGAAGGAGAGCTTGGGAGGAGACAAGGAGGCACGGTGGCCGTGTGTGTGTGTGAGTTGTGAACCGCGGGAAGATCAGGGGGAAACAGGAAGGCAAGCAGAGAGTTTGCGAGGATTCGTGGTGCTGTGGCTGTGTGTAAGTGCAATTAACCTCGAGAGGAGGCTGAGGCGGCGTCGTAGACTCCAGGGAGCACGACGGCTAGCACGGTTGCGGACGGTTGCAGGTAATCTCTCATCCCTGTACAATTACTCTGTTTTTCCCGTGGGGTTCAATTCGAAAGTTGTGGGGTTGGGTGTAGAGTCGAGGGATTTGGAGGCCAGGGTGAGACTCCTGGAGGTCCCAAGAGTCGACTGTGTGTGCTGCCGTGAGGGGTGGTGCACGGTGGTGGATGGCACGACGGAGAGACTTTAGGTGCTCTGTTTTGGCCGTGGGTTCAAACGGCGAGTCGTGACGTATGGGCAAGAGTCGACGGTCAAGGGGAGTCGGGTTAGACTTAGAAGGGCCCTAGGAACCGTCTGGTGTTGCCACCGTGACGGAGGATGACCGGAGTGGCTGGATCGTGAAACAGGGGGAGTTTGGCCGTCTGTTTCGAGCTTCAGTCGACGGGATTGGGGCGGTGTCGAGGTCTGAGGAGCTGGGGAATGGATAGATTGGAACTGGACGAAGCTTTAGGTGAAGAAAGGGAGAGAAATCGTGCAGGCACGGCGGTGAACCGCTGACGCCGGTTCAGGTTGCAGACTACTGTGCTGAACCGGGTCTGCTCAAGGTTGAAGGGCACTGTAGCAGGCGCGTGAGGGCCAAGCGCAGCCACTTTGGGCGGCGCGTGGGGGCGCGTGCGGCGGCGATGGGGAAAACGGTCAACATGGTTTTTGGTCTAGGTGTTCTAACGAGTCTCTGGGAATTGGTTTCGGGTTGTTCGGACGTCGTTTGAGGTTAGTTCCGCGAGGATGACGGTTTAGGGTCTCGGTTTATTTCGTTTAGGATTCGGGGATTTTTGAGGGAATTTGGATGGATACTCGTAGATGTGTTAGTGACGTAAATTGGTGGTTGTTGACAGGATCGGGATTTCCCGAGGAAGCCGAGGAACGTGCAGGACGTTCGGGACACGATTGAGGGCTCGGTACTGTGAGTGGACCCTTTCCTTAAACTCGAACATGCATAACTATTTTCTATACTTGTTTTATATATGTGATTTCATGATTTTTGGATTTATGATGTGATTTTACATAATTGCACGTTTTTCGAGAAAATACGGTATTTGGCACGTTTTACGATAAAAGGTTGGTTTCTGATTATAATGTTATAGTTTTGAGATTTCAAATGGTAAATGATTTCTAATGATTATAAATGGATTTTGGAACATGATTTTGAGAAAGGGTTGGTTTTGAAATCGAAATTGACAATTGGACTTTGGTTAAAGGTTGAAAATGAATTTCCGGATTTGGGTTCGGAATGACGGTTCGGGATGCCGGAAGGGCGTCAGACCGGGGATTTCGAATTCGGATTTGGATATGGAAATGGACAATGGTTTTACAAATGATTTGGATTGGATTTGCTGGATCTGGTTATTGGGTTTAAAGACCCGGATATATTTGACGGGGGACGGGCCCGGATTGAGTTTAAAGACTCGGGAGTTTAAAGACTCGGATATATTGATTTTCCCCCGTAGGCCTTGAGTTTAAAGACTCGGATATGATTAAGGCCTGGATTGAGTTTAAAGACTCGGGAGTTTAAAGACTCGGATAGGTCCAGCAGGTTTGATCGGGAAATAATGATTTGAGCTTTGTGGTTTATGCTACGGTTTCTGATACTCATGCTATGGTTTCCATAACTGTTTTATAGTGTTTCTGTTTCTTATGATGTTTTATGAGAAGTGATTTATAACTGCGTTAACAAATGTTGGTTATGCATGTGGTTTTCAAACGGAGGGTTAAACTCAGTTTTTCTGATAAAGGATTTTAGCACTTTTCTTTTATTATGGTCCACTCACATTTTCTGTTTTAACTTGCCCTCCAGGTTGTGGAGCTAGCGCGGGGTCTTGACGTCGAGGCAGTGTCCGAGGCATAGAAGTGACGTGAGGGATCCCGGAATAGTTTAAGTCTTCCGTGTGCGTGTAATTTATCGTGTTTTTTTTTATTTTTCTTGGATTTCGTGCTATACTCTGTAAAACTATAACTTTGGAACATTGTGGTTAATTACTCCTGCGTCTGACTGGGTTTGAGTGAGTTTTTTCTGAGTGTTGCGTCGGGGAGTCAGACGGGAGCAGGATTTACCTCGAGTTTCGGGGTGAAACCGGGGTGGGTCCTGACAATTGGTATCAGAGCATAGGTTTGTCGGGTTTGTGGGGTTTGTTGGTTTGTGAGGTTGTGTTTCAGTTGCTTAACTACTTCTATGCCTCTTTCAGCGTGCGGTTGACGATGCCTCCGAGACGTAGACCCTCTCCACGATCTGAAGAAGAAATGGCGAGGGGAACTGAGAGTACTACGATTGAGCGAGCCCAGCGGCTTGGGGCTACTACTTTTAGTGGTGGGGCTGATCCTGAGGAAGCCCAGAGGTGGATTACCAGACTTGAGCGGATCTTTGCGGTGATGCATTGTCCGCCGGAGGAGCGAGTATTGTTGGCTACATTTTTATTAGATGGTGCAGCGTACGAGTGGTGGTATACCCTCGAGTTGTCTGGTTGGGATGCCCATACGGTGACTTGGGAGACGTTTAGGGAACGGTTCCTGGAACAGTATTATCCTCGTTCTTTTCGGGATGCCAAGGAGGCGGAGTTTCTGCAGCTCCAGCAGGGGAATATGACAGTGGCTGAGTATGAACGGAAGTTCCAGATGTTGTCCCGGTTTGCTCCTGCTTTTGTGGCCACTGAAGCCGAGAAGTGCCGTAGGTTTGAATTGGGCTTGCGAGGCGAGATTCGAGCCATAGTGATGGCTGGATCCTTTGCTACCCTCCGAGACTTGTCGGATGCTGCGGTAAGGGTGGAGGCTAGTTTGCCGGTGCGCCGCCGGGAACCATCTTTTCCTGGAGCTTCGAGCCAGCGGACATCGAAAAGAGGTAACTTCGGTGGAGCGTCATCGTCGGGCGATGATCGTTTTGGTAGGCCTGGCAGTTTCCAGAGTTCAGGATTTTGGGGTTACCAAGCACCGCCGACTCCGCAAGCTAGTGCGACGTCTGTAGCGTCCACAGGGAGACCGAGCAGTGGACCCGGATGGAATGTGTGTTTCTACTGCGGGGAGCGAGGACATTTTCGAGGTGAGTGTCCACTGTTGCCACAGGAAGGTAGTGTAGGCAGAGGAGCAGCGGAGCCGGGGCAGAGTACAGCGTCAGGGACAGCAGGCCCGAGAGGAGGTGGTGGCACTGCCACTAGTAGTTCGAGGGGACGTGGTAGAGCGTCGGGAGCTCAGGGATGTCAGATATATGGACCCGGAGAGACCCCGGGCAGCACGCGTAGCTTATGAAACCGTGAGATATGACGTCAGGGACGTCAAGCGTCTGGGACGCTAAGCATCTGGGATGCTGGTGATGGTAATGGTAAAATATGGATTAATGGATCTATAAAATGGCTTTTCGGTTGGATATGTGTTATGTGGTAAAAATGGATTATTGGTTATGAAATGGTATGTAGGGTCGAGGTCCCTAAATGGTTTTGGATTTTTGAATTGATGTTCATTTATGGTCGTGGGTGGTGACCCACATGGTTTTAATATGTATGGTGGTGGTATTCCACAGTTTTGGGCTGAGTTCCCACACTTGGTTTTTGGTTAACGGTTTTTGGGCTAAGGCCCTAAGGGCTCGGTTGAGCAAACGTTTTGGTTATTGGTTTTTGTGGCACACATACGTTTTTATTGGAGGGCATAAATGTCTTATAAATGTATTTGGTAAACTTATTGGTTTTTGTCCACTCACAGCTTTTGGTTTTAATGCCCTTCAGGTTGATTACGGATGCGATTGTAGCAGAGACTGGGACATTGCACACCTCCTCCATCGGTCCTTGCGCACTCTGGATGCCCCGGTTGGGCAGTGGCTCTTGGTTATCCCTTGTCTGACACTCCTTGTTGGACGGGAGCAGGGCACATTCCACGGTAATCCCAGGGGGATTGGGATGGGTCCTGTCACCATTCCCTCCATTGCCTTCGTCAACACGTGCACGGGGATCACGTCGGGGAGGCATATCAAACTGTTAAGAGGCAAAAAGGTTAAAATACATCGAAAGCGACCATGTACCAATACATACCGCTAACCTAGTACACTAACTACTAACCCTAGTGCTCTGATACCAAGCTGACAGGACCCGTCCCAATCCCACTGAGACCACCCGGGGACGTGCCCCGCTCCCGTCTGACAACGACTCCAAACATACCAAAATTACCCTTAATTAAAAACTAAATACTCAAATAGATAAATAACATGCAACAACATTGTTCAGAGCGATAGCTGTCAGACAAGGGATAGTAAAATAACAAAACGTGAGCATAATAGTCAGAGTACATTATTCTGGTGCTCAACCTACCCACAAGGGGTTGTACAGGTGCACAGCTAAAAAACTAAGCCTCTTCCTCCTCCTCCTCGTCCGGGTCCTCCTCTATTTCCGTGTCACGGTCTGGAGGGGTCAGTAAAACAAGTAAAGAGTGAGTGGGCCAAAAATAACAGTTTATAAATCAATTTTATAATAAAGTAAATCATAAGGTTTTACCCCTCCGTTTTCCAAATCTTGCATGCAGCGAAAACATAGTATTATAATGAAATCGTCACAGAATCAGCATAATAATAATCGAAAGGAGAAACTAACATATCAGTGCACTGTAAAACCCAACCCAAATGATGTCACGGTTCTAAGGCTACCCGTTGCCACTCAGGGTCTCACACCCAACAATCTCTAGGTACATCAGTGCCCGGTATCCCGGTCACTGCCCGAGGTATACGAACATGCCATCCTGAGAGTAAGCAACCCAACGGAGGTCAACTCCACTCAGTCAGGGCCCCGTGATTACTCCAGGGTCCATTCGGCCAACGACCCTCCCCGGAGGAGACAAGATAGACAGGTAGGAAAGTACAGTACAATAACAGTTTAGCTTACCCTATGTCCCCCCGGACATCCCAGAACAAAATCCACATATAATCCAGACGGGTCTCATGCCCAAAACATTGTAATAAAAGATATAAACAGTTCATATAAGACTCATCGAAATCATAAGTGGAAATAGTAAAACGGTTTATGTAATGACCCGTCCCGAATGTCGAGATTGAATACTCATTAATTATGGTTTAGAATGACTAATATGGGATTAGTTGAGTGAAATCGGACGAATTGTGCAAAAAGACCGTTTTGCCCCTGGCGTGGGCAAAATGTTGACTTTTAGTTCGGGCGGTCAAACGGACTTTGACCAATGACTGTGACGTAGTTCGGGACGTCACGAGTTCATGGACAGGTGGCACGTTCGATTCCGACATTTGAGGAAAAAGTTATGGCGTTCGGAAGTTGAGGGGTATTTTGGTAATTTGGCTAAAATGGGGCCAAATGTTGACATTTGAACCGAGAAATCCAATGGACGAGGGCCAAAGACCATTATGTAGGTCTTGTCGATACGAATCCAACGACAGGCGGCATGCCGAAATCGGAGATTCGACGACGAAGTTATGGTCACGGGAACGGACTCGATTAACCGAACGAACCGGGATTTCGATTAAAATATTATTTTATTATGAATAGTACCAATGATTGAACACACCTGGATGAGTGACAAGTGTCACTCGTCCCTTAAATTGAGGCTTAAAGACAGATCCATGTTTTGGGGTAAACATCATTATGATGTTTTATTATTTTTAATTAGTTGTTAATCCTTTTATTTTCCATTAAGCCCCTTTGTTCTCTGAACCGTGAACATTTGCAAAACAGATAAGGGAGAGTCTGAAATTGTCCACCATTTCCCTTCCATTTTTGAGCCAGAGAGTGTGAAACTGAGAGATTTGTGGGATTGAATTAACAGGGAAACACGAGAGATTGTGAGAGAGATGAAAACTGGAATTCGGATTTTAGAAAGTTTGGATGAAAATTCGAATTGGAAGCTTTGAGCCTTGTTGATCCAAATGGAGTTCAATTTTAGTCTTCTGGGATTGTCACGATCAGTTTCATCGAAAGAAGGAAGCAAATTGGTGCCCAATTGACTATGAACAGACAAAACGACAGTAAGCCTGTGTTGAAGCTGAGTCGTGATCATTGAGTGATAAAATGACGCAATTGATGAAGGAAAATTGTTTCTCTTAGTCCATTGAAGCTTCTGGATGAATCAATTTAAGGAAAACGTTTGACATTGACGACTTTCGAAGATGAACAGTGTTCGGGTGTTCTTCGAATGTTCAGCTTTGATGTGAAGGATTAAGGTAAGATTTCGTGTAATTGATGTTTCAGAACTCTAATTAGACTTGAATCGAAGCTGACTGAATGTTCAATTGATGAAAACAGTGTCGAATTGATAAGAAATTAACTGGGTTGACACGCGGGTTGCAGGACCCGTTTACAGGGGAAACGGGTGAGGACGACGACTACTGTAGCTGGCGCGTGGGTTTCACGCGCAGCCACTCACGGCGTCGCGTGAGGGCGCGTACGGCCTAGTTTCAAGGTGAGGTCAACATGACTTTGAATCCTCTCATTGTAACGAACATTTTGATGCTGGTTTCGAGGAAATCGGATATCGTTTCGTTAATATTCCGCGTATCCGAAATTTTGTTTTACAATACGTATTTAAATTCCGGAAAAATTGGGGAAAATTATATGAAGTATTTTGAGATGTTAGTAACCCTCTATAATGATTTTGGATAGGAATTGTGATTTCCAGAATTTACGGAACAACGTGCAGCTCGGAAACGGACCGTTTTGGACGGTGTGTGTGAGTGGACTTTGTTTTCTAACCGTGATACATGCATATATGATTTAAATGATTTAATATATGATTTTATATGATTTTGGTATGATTTATGTTTCAATCCGGTGATTTCTCGATTTTATGGATTATTATATTATATTTTGGCACGATTTTCAAGAAATTGTGAAATTGGTTAAAAATGATGTTTTGATTCGGGTTTTGAGTCAGGAAATCGAAAATGAAGTTTGGACTCGGATTATGAGTCATGGATTGAAAAATGATGTATTGACTCGGGAATGAGTCAATGATCGGTTTCATGGAATTACGTGAAAATGGCAACTAAGGTTGCAAACGCATGGATTTGCGTGATAATGTTATTTTGGGCGTGAGACCCAAGTGGATAGTGATTTTGACTCGGATTTGGAGTCACATGTGAATTTGATGAAATTGATAATTTGGTTTGATTTCTTGTGATTTTATGATTATTTTAATCAGTCTTTCGGGCACGTTTTCTGTGGAAAGTGTAAATGATGTTTTGGGCGAGGCACGGAGTCTAAATGATTTCTAAAATGATATTTTGACTTATTTGGTGAGTCAATGATGATTTTTGGATTATTTTATTGTTTTAAAAAGTGATTTTAACGGTTTACGTGAAAATGGTGATTTGGGCTTGAGACCCAGTCGGGAATGATCTTGACTTTGTATAAAGTCAAGATTTGATTGAAATGTTTCGGGATGTAGTTCCCGAGATGGTTTTCATTGTGATTGTGAAATGCCCAGACGGTCGGAGTTTGGGGGGATTACCCAGACGACCGGAGCTTGGGCGATGTGATTGTAGGATCGGGAGTTGATCCTATGGCAGTCAGCTTGTCGGATGTGACTGAGCCTGGAGGTACCACTCGGATGGGTCTGAGCCTGGGGATGTGTTCGCCCAGATGTGACTGAGCCCGAGGGTTGAGCCCAGAGGTGTCTGATCCCGAGAATGCGGCTGGATATTGGCCTACGCGTAGTGCAGCACTTGTGAGTAGTGCAGTTGATGGTTTGATTGTGCACTTGTGAGTAGTGCAGATGTGATTGTGATGGTTTGTGCACTTGTGAGTACTGCGGATTGATCGGATTGATTTGATTGACTGTGCACTTGTGATTAGTGTTGATTAATGTTGATTGTGATGACGTACCGGTATTGAGTACAGGTTTTTGGTCTTTGTGGCCAGGTGATTATGTTTTCACATGTTTTGGCATGAGAGCCGGGATTTGATGTTTTATAACATGAACTGATTTGGTGAACATGAGTTTTTACGGACCATGGGAAAATATGTTTTGATTTTATCGGTCCACTGTTCATACTTGAATGATTTCATACTATTACTCATGTTTTACGATATGCATGCAAGTTTGTGAAAACTGGAGGGTAAGAATGTATATTTGACAAATGTTTTTATCAGAGGTCATTTTTGTCCACTCACACATTTTCTGTTTTGTGACCCTCGAGGCCGTGGTACGACGTTCAGGACAGATCGTGAGGCAGAGGTAGCAGCAGAAATCAGCGCAAACATCCCTTGTCTGGCAAGCACTGAAGGGTAGTTTCGGGCCTTTGGTTGACTTGTCAGATGGGAGCAGGACCGGGCACGGTTTTTGACGTCCAGTTGGGACGGTGTCCTGTTAGTTTATGCATGCAAGCCTTTTATAAATCAAACAGCCCACTCACACTCGGTCCTCGCTGCTAACGACCGCTAAAACCTGTATTAACATATCTAAGAGTCAGTAATGGACCCTATAACTCCAATACTAAGACCCTAGAATAGATCTACCTCGAATACGCAACCCGAACACTATTCTAGAGGCTTCAAACCCCCTTTTGACTATCTTAACGATATCCGATCGACACGAGACCACCACTATTGGATCTGGATCGTCGAAACCTTGAAAATAGTACCGATCCCACCAAAAATACTGTTTACACGTGCCCCCACGTCATCACTGACACTTGTCAGGTGACACGTGGCACACTCTGGTTGCCCCTGATCTGAAAATCTCTGACAAGATGATGTCATCATGACATCAGAAGTGACGTCAGCATGATAATGTCATCACTGCTACAGTACCGGGTCGCCGTTGACCCACGGCTTGACCCGATTCCACAGTCCGTTTCCGGCCACCATTTTCGACGGGGTTCAATCCTATAGAGTCGTCTAGGTCTATTCTATGGTTCTATGACCTTGAAACTAGAAGAAAACCGGTAGAAACTCACCTAGGCTTCGATGAAGATCACGGCCAAAGTCCGGTCGTCTTCTCCGGCTATCCACCCCGTCTCAGCAGTCCAAATTGATCCCTATCAGTTCGTCTCTGACCCTAGAGCATGTACATAACCAAAGAATCGATCCCTAAACGTTAAAATGGGTTGGTTCAAAACAAGGAACACAAACGGGTCTCTCGGGTTTTAGGCCTTACCTCCACGGTGTCGCCGCCGTGGCCTTCTTCTTCCGTTCAGTCGTGTTCCTGGGGTCCTCACAGTGTCAACTAGAGCTCCGTTCAAGTCGAGATGGTGGGGGGATGGTGCTTTGCTTCCTGGACCCGATTCCTCTGTGTTTCGGGTATGGGGTTGTTCGGGTCTGTGCAGGCCGGGAGGAAGTGTTGTGGCTGCTGGTGGTGCACGGTGGGGTTCTGGGGATGATGGTGGTGCTGTGGGTGGTCGCCTGGTGGTGTGAGGGTTGTTGGTTCGATCGTTTGGGTTGAGAGAAAATGGGAGGATGTGTTTGCACGGTTTAGGGAGAAATGTGAGAGTGTTTGTGTGAGAGAGAGGAATGATCGTGCATGAGGAAGAAAAAGCAGATAGGATGAAGGGCTGGGATGGGTTTGATCAGAAATCCAATGGCTGGGATTCAATGATGGAAAATTAATTAGTATATAATGGACCAATAGGCTATAGGCTTGCTTTATTGGAATAGTGTTTACTTGGATGAGTGACACTTGTCACTCATCCGCTGGTTTGATTTAAATCTGAGTTTGGCACGGATTCCCATAATTAATTAATATTTTATTCAGTTATTCTCGGTTCGTAAATTCCGCTAAAACACGTCTGTGACTATAACTTCTTCATACGAACTCCGATTTCGGCGTGCCGCCTGTCTACGGATTCGTGACGTCCCGATCTACGTCATAGTCATGGGTCAAAGTCCAAATTATTTCCCGGGTCAAAAGTCAAACTTTCCCCCTCCTCAGTGGCAAAATAGTCTTTTTACATTAAAATATTAATAAATCCGGTTCGGGTCGTTACATACAGCGTGCCGCCTGTCGTTGCACTCAGGACGTCGAGACCTATCTAACGGTCCTCGGTCTACGTGCAAACTATGAGTCCAGCAAAAAGTCAATATTTTCCCTCTATTTAACCAAATTACGGTAATGCCCTTAACCTTCTGATCACCATAAATTTTTCTCCGATTGTCCAAATCGAACGTGCCACCTGTTTACAGACTCGTGACGTCCCAAACTACGTCACGGTCATCGGTCAATGCCCAATTACCCGCCCGAACTAAAAGTCAACATTTTGCCCATTCTAGGGGCAAAATCGTCATTTTGTGCTAATGGTCCAACAGTAACCCACTAACCACCGATTAATCTAACTAATCCGTTACTAATCTCTTCGCTAATCCGGACTTTCGGGACGGGACGTTACACACACGACCACGTCTCCTCGACTCGAACAAGGACTGGGCTGGGACTGTTAGGATCTCAAAAGGACGGAGAGACAGACGAGACGACCCACAGCGGAGGTAAGCCATGAAACCCGAGAGACCCCTATTTTACCCAATTGTTCGAACGGCCTTTTCAACGTGTGTGCTTCGATTCTCTCTGTTGGGACATGTTCTAGTAGTAGTGACGACCTGAGAAGAGGTGGTTTCGACGTTGGAAATGGACGGGAGTGACGGAGAAGACGACCGGAGTAAGCCGCGAGATTTCTTCAAGTCCCAGGTATGGATCTCGTCCTTACTTCCAGTTTTTGAGGTCACAAACCTGTAGAACAGACCTAGACGAACCTCTAGAAGCAAACCCTGTCGAAAATGGTGGCCGGAAACGAAATCTGGAATCGGGTCAAGCCGCGGGTGTACGGTGTCAGGATCCGTCCCAATCCTCACGGGATTAACGAGGGACGCTCCTGATCCCGTCTGACATGAAGTGTCAGACCAGGGAAAATTTGAACCTTTAGCCCAAAGGCTTCCAGAATACGCCAGGGTCCAGAGGAGGTATGTGATGTCTCGGTTTCTACTACGGTCTGCACTGTATTCAACCTGAAGGGCATTGAAAACAGAAAGACTATAAGTGGACAAAAAGTAATAGTTTGATAAAACATATTTCCTAAAAGACCTTTATTCCCTTCACTAAAAAGCATGCATGCATAGTAAAACCATTTATCCAATCACATATGTTTAAACAACCACATCTATACGGGCCCCTGCCCAAAACCATTTACAGAAATACGGAACGTAATAAACATATGTGGGATCTCAGCCCAAATCCATTTATCAACCATAAAACACAATTCCGCAAAACCAAGAAATCATGTTTATCCAATTTCATATAACCAATTCTGTCACGGTATCTAGAGCTACGCGCGTGCTACCCGGGGTCTCAAGACCAAGTCTCCCCAGGGTCCACCCAGGTCAATGTCCGTAGATCAATGACCCTCCCTGTGGGTTATAACCCATAGCCTTTCTGAGAGTAAGGAACCCAACTGGGGCGACTCCACTCAGTCAGTGCTTCGTGACTACTCCGGGGTCCACTCAGGCCAACGACCCTCCCCGGAAGAGACAATTCATATATATATATATATATATGATGGTATACAAAAAACCATTTCAAAGGTTCATGCCCGGCCCCCATAAGCCGTCAATAACCATAAAAACCTTTCAAGGGTTCATGCCGGTCCCCATAAACCGTCATGAACCATAAAAACCATTTATGGGTCCCCGACCCGAAATCACAATCTTAAAACATAATTGGGCTCTAAGCCCAAATCCACATACAAACTGGGCCTCGTGCCCGATTTCGTAAACCAAATGGGCCTCGTGCCCCATACGTAAGTCAACTGGGCCTCGAGTTTGATACGCAAACCAATTGGGCCTCGAGCCGGTACGTAAACCAACTGGGCCACCGGCCCGATGCCTTATTAAATTAAATGGACTTCAAGTCCGAGAGTTTATAAATCAAATGGGTCTCGTGCCCTATCCATATTTCCAAATCCGAAATCGATTCAAAAACCAATTGGGCTTCTGGACCGAGAACGTAACTAAATGGGATTTCGAGTCCGAGGGTTTCCAAAACAAATGGGTCTCGAACCTGAGTTTACCTTTTCAAATCCAAAACCATTTCAAGAAATCATATCCAAAACTATAAGTACGCAAAATCAGTCTAAAATCGAAAAATCTCGATTTACGTGCAAGCACGTAAATCACCTCGAAAAGCGTGAAACCATATAAATCACATGTAACAACCCGTCCCAAATTCCAAGATTTGATTAGTGACAAATCACGATTAGTGAGGTTAATCGGTGATTAGTTAGGTGAAATCGGGCGAACGATGCAAAATGAACGTTTTACCCTTAGCCGTGGCAAAATGTTGACTTTTTGTTCGGGTCGTCAAATGGTCTTTGACCTATGACCTTGACGTAATTCGTGACGTCACGAGTTCATAGACAAGTGGCACGTTCAATTCTGACATTTGAGGAGGAAGTTATGACGTTCGGAAGTTTAGGGGCATTTTGATACTTTTGGTTAAAAGGGGCAAATAGTTGACTTTTTTACCAGGAGGTCCGATGGTCGAGGGCTGAGGACCATTACATAGATCAGGACGATACGAATCCATAGACAAGCGGCACGTCGAATTTGGACGTTCGACGGCGAAGTTACGGTTCAAGGAAGTTTCGGGGTACTATTGCACAAATTACGAAACGACCTAACTTTTGGACTTTAGTGGGGCCCAGATATTTTATGGAGGCCCAATGGATGAGTGAAAAGTGTCACCCATCCATTGCACAGCCCACACATATTCATGCATCTTCCCCGTGCATCGATCATTTTCCTTTCTCCCTAAACAACCAAACCCGATCTCACCCACCCCCTTAAACCAATCCAACCCTTCCCTTTTGTGCATGATTGTGAGACCTTGAGTGTGAGAGAAGGCTGAGGATGTTGAGGAAGGAGGCTGGAGGCGGCTGGGCCGCCGTGCACGGCTGAGAAACGGTAAGTACCCGGTTAACCCATTTTACCTCTATTTGTCGATTTAAGCATTATGGGCCGTTTGTATCGGTTTTAATGGGTTATTTAGGTTTCTAGGAGGTTTCTAGGATGGTTTTGGTAGGTGGTAGACGACTGTGATGCCGTGGGAAGGTTTTGGAAATTTTGAACCATGAGGTTCAAGTTGGACCGGTCGGGTTTCATGGGTTTTAGGGGTTTTATTTACTTGATTTAGGTTCCTAGGATCTAAACTAGAAGATTAGGATTGAATTGGCTTGAAACCGGACCAAAATATGGGTTGTAGGGGCCTGAACCGGTCACGCCGGTCCAGTTGCAGAGATTGGGCCAAACCGACTGGTCTGAACCGGCCAGAGGTCAGGGACGGTCTACAGTGTCCCGGCGCGTGAGGCCCACGCCCAGGACAGTCCTTCGGCACGTGTGAGCGCGTGATGAGGAATTTGAGGGTGCTTTCAACACACAAAATTATCTATTCGATGTAACGAACATTTTGGGACTGATTTCATGTCAATCGGACATCATTTCGATAGGTTTCAGAGTGTCCGAAGGTTTAGGATCGAGTTTAGAAAGAGTTAGAAAATCGGGAAAATTATGGGACTTCAATGAGAGGTTAATGAGGCTATTAGTAACCCTCTAAATGAATTTGGACAGGTTTGGGAGTCCCGGTGACGGTGATTGACCCGGGAGACGATTATGGCACGTGTATCGAGGAGGCAGCTCGGACGGTCTGTGAGTGGAGCTTGGTTTTCTAAATTGGTGCATGCATAAATGTTTATTATATGTTTTCATACATGTTTGATGATGCCATGGGTGCATTTGTATGTGGTTACGTATAGGCACGTATATCGAGGTTTCGGCCCTATACGGTGCCTATACGGGTCTGTATTTCCTTATTGGCTTTGATGAACTGGATTTGGATTTCAAAAGGATAAACTCGGGTATAAGACCCATTTGGTTTTGTGTCAGGAATATGACCTCAGATGTCGGACACGGTGCCCAGCTGATGTCCTATGTTCGGGCACGAGACCCATGTTACTTTACGGTTTTGATTTCAGGTCAGGGAACCTTAAATGGATTTCCAGGTTCATGACGGTTTATGGGAACCGGCATGAACCCTTGTTATGGTATCGTGGTTCATGATGGTTTATGGGAACCAGAATGAACCCTGGTTATATTATGATGGTACATGACGATTTATGGGAACCGGCATGAATCCTGGTTATGTCATTGTGGTACATGACGGTTTATGGAAACCGGGCATGGATGATGTTTTATATATATATATGAATGGAATGGATAATATGGATCATGACGAATCAGGGTAACCGGGCATTGATATTTGTGTTATGTATATATATGTTCATATACCTTCCTTTACTTCTATTATCTCTTCTGGGGAGGGTCGTTGGCCTAGGTGGACCGCGGAGTAGTCACGGAGCACCGACTGAGTGGAGTCACCCCCCAGTTGGGTTCCTTACACTCAGGAAGGCTATGGTTACTATAACCTCGAATAGTATCAGTCGTCTGCGGACATTGACCTTGACTTTGAGAAGACTCGGATTGAGACTCAGGTAGCACGCGCGTAGCTTTGGATACCGCGACGGGCTTGGTTGTGTGACTTATATGTATAGATGATATATGATATGATATATGAGATGTGATGTGTGGTTACACAGGTTTTGGGCAGTGACCCGTATGGTTGGTTTCATGATGGTTTTGGGCTGAGTCCCGTATGGTTTTGGGCAGTGGCCCGTATGGTTGAATCTTTATGATTCATTGATATGTGGTGTGCACAGGTGTGCACAGGATTTAAGCAGTCGCTCGTGTATTTGGTTTCAGTATGGTTTTGGTTTTGGGCTGAGTCCCTAATTGGTGTCTGATGGATTTGGGCAGTGGCCCGTATATTTGATTTGATTAAGGTTTTGGGCTTAGTTCCCACGGATGGTTCCATTTGATTTAATGGTTTTCGAATGCATGCATGATTTATAGTGAAGGGTACAAATGTCTTTATGGAAATGTTTTTATAAACTTTTGTTTTGTCCACTCACAGCTTTTAATGTTTTGACTGCCCTTCAGGTTGACAGCGGATGTGGACTGTAGCAGAGACCGAGATATCACATACCTCCTCCGGATCCTGGCGAACTCTGATAGCACGGGAGGGCAAAGGTCGAAAATATCCCTTGTCTGACACTTTGTGTCAGACGGGAGAAGGGTCATCCCGCATTAATCCCCGGGGGATTGGGATGGGTCCTGTCATCACAATCATCCAAATCAACATAATAGAATCATATTAATAATCCATATAAAACATTTATGCATGCATCACAGTTTAGAAATCAAGGTCCACTCACAGACCGTCCTAAGCTGGCGCCTCGGTTTGCGTGACGTAAGCCTCACCGGGCTAATCGTCATCACCGGGACTCCCAAACCTATCCAAATCAATCTAGAGGGTTAATAACTACCTTATTAACCTCTCATTGAAGCCCCGTAAGTTTCCCAAATTTTTAACTATTTTTAAACTCGATCCTAAACCTTCGGGTGTCCCGAACATTATCGAGACGGTGTCTGATCGACACAAAATCAGTCCCAAAATGTTCGTTACATTGAATAGATTAAAAGTTATGTTGAAGTCATCCTCATTAGACTCCCCATGCGTCCTCACGCGCCGCCCAAAGGGGCTGCACGTGAAAGCTACGCGCCCAACACTGTTCATCCATAACCTCTGTCGAACCGGTCCTCTAGTATTGAACCGGATCGGACCGGTCTGGGCCGGTCCAGGGCCCAAACTTGTTCATTTTCAATTTGTTTTGTTCCCTTTTGATTCCTAAAGTTTCCTAGTATCAAACCTAAACTTCCTAGCTATTAAAAACATAAAAAAGTCCACCGAAAACATACCTTCCATGGACTAGCCGTGAGCTTGAACTTCAAGCTCAGTTTTCCCCCGTTCCGGTCGTCCATTTCCATAAAAACCAATCCCAAACAAGTCGTCCTTGTCCCTAGGCCATAATAAAATAGACAAGGGGATCAAACCACGACCAAAACCCGATTTCCACAATTCAAAACTCACGGGTTCACGAGTTTCACTTACCTCCGCTGTGGATCGTCGTGATCCGCCGTCTCCTCAGTCCCTCAGGTCACTCTCTCTCGGTTAGTCGTACATAATAGTAGATGAAGATGAGATGGGGTGGTGATGGTGATGGTGATGTGTGTGTCCGTTCTTTGAAAGAAAAGAAGATGAAATGGAAATGGTGGTCGTGGGAGAGAAGAGAGATTAGTTAGATGATGATGATTAGAAGAGAGAGAGAGAGAGAGAGAGAGAGAGAGAGAAAGAAAGAAAGATGGATGGTGAGAATTGAGGAAGGATAAGGATGGATGGCTAGGATTAAAAGATGAGATGAGTGGAAATTATAAAATAATAAAAATAATATTATTTAATTAATTAGATCCACAAATTGAGGGTTTGGGCCAATGGGATGAGTGACACTCGTCACTCATCCATGGGTCCCACCTAAAATATCTGCACAATCAGATAATGCCACCTCATCATTGCCTCGTAATACGTGCATGGAAAAATAGAACTTCTCTGACCCATAACTTTCCCGTTCGACATTCGATTTCGGCGTGCCGCCTGTCTATGGATTCTTATAGACCCGATCTACGTAACGGTCCTCGGCCCTCGGACCTCCTAGGTCAAAAGTCAACTATCTGCCCCTTTTAACCAAATTACCAAAATACCCATGAACTTCCGAACGTCATAACTTCTTCCTCGAATGTCGGAATCAGATGTGCCACCTGTCTATGAACTCGTGACGTCCCGAACTACGTCACAGTCATCGGCCAAAGTCCATTTGACTGCCAGAACAAAAAGTCAACATTTTACCCATTTTATGGACAAAATCGTCATTTTGCACCGTCCGTCCGAAAGTACCCCACTAATCACCGATTAATCTCACTAATGCTTGATTAGTCACTAATCTAATCCCGAAATTCGGGACGGTTCGTTACAACCTTCCCTCCTTAATTAATTTCGTCCTCCAAATTTCAACTATCCTAATTCCATATCCACCTCGTGGAAAGCAAATTCGATCTCACCTCATGTGTACACTCATACACCAACTAACCAGAACAATACTTATTCGTGCCCAACCGTTCCACTTATACTCACGTCGCATCAACCACATTCGACCACGTCGAATGACAGTATTCGTACGTTCTGAATTGACACCACTTGTCAAATTTACCCTTTCGTTGACACAACAACTCGACGGTTCCTTACTCAATCACTAATCTATCCTGCTATCTACTCCCACTGGGAGTCACCAAATCTCACTCATCGATTCACGCTGACACATTCGACAAACTATCGCCACTTTACAGTTGCCAGTCGAAAACTAACATTATACTTACTCTTGGTTACACTAACCACCAACTCCCTCAACCTGAGTATACACTTACCAACAAGGCACTCAACCTGCATGTAACTGGACTCATTAGAAATACCATGACCCAGTGCACAGTATCCAATGTCCAGTTTACATCCTCAACTAATCCAATGGTATCAGAACTAATTTGACTACCAGCACGCTCACCAATGTACCACTGGTATATCCTATATACCGTCACTAGGCACCACAAGCCTGTCCAGTATCGACCCTCGCACAACGTATAAGGTACATACATCTATCCATAAATCAGCCTACAACAACGACGACGAGGATGACCTAAATCATAGCCAATCACGTTTCAATTCTGGAGTCCATCTGTCCAATCCAGTATTGGACAAATCAAAACTCCAACCTATTATCCATTTCGAGTCCCACAGTCACCGGACCAACATTAATACGTCTACTCCTAATCACAAAATCCAATACGTACCAATCTGACTCACGCCCACCAAGGCGTATCCTCTCATGCCAACTGGGCATCCAAACTCATCCACGTCTACTGAGACGCACCTGACTACGCCCAAACTACGCATTAAATTAAACACGTAATTTGAGTGTTGTGCAATTTAAACCCTTTTTGTGTAGATGTAGTATTGGTAAATAGGGATCGTTCTTAACCGGGGAAATTAGGGAACATTAATAATGTATTAGTGGGAAAGAGTAATGAATAAATGAATAATGAATAAATTAATGAATTAAATAATTAAATAATTAACAAATTAATGAATTAATGAATTAAAGAATAAAAGAATAAAAGAATAAAAGAATTGAGAATTAAATAATGAATGAATTAAAGAATTAACTAATCAAAGAATAATAAACTAAGAGTATTAAAGAATAAAAGAATAAAGAGATGAAAGAATCAAAGAATAATAAACTAAAAGTAGAAAAGAAGAATAAAAGAATAAAACAATAAAAGAATAAAAAATAAAAAAGAATAAAAGAATAAAAGAATAAAAGAATAAAGAATTGAAAAGGGGAGTTTTGAAAAGAGTTGTAAATATAAAATAAAGAAAACAAATAAAAATAATTAAATACTTAATTTTACTTCTACTTTAACCTTTGTACTAGTGAACTTTCTTCAAACACATATTTTTACCAACACTCTAACATCATGCTCATATTGAACCAATCACGAAATCATACCTTAATCATCTCAAATACATGCATACATTTTTCATATTATAAATGCACCGAACAGCGGATTATTACTTACAATATGATTCACCTTAAGTAAGTGATTTAATGCGCCGAACAGCGATCAAACATTAAATCTCTTCAACTCTATCCTAATGCCCCGAACAGCGGATCAACATTTAGTTTCGAATTGAAGTTTAAGTACTAAAACATATGAAGTAAAAGAAACTCAAAAAGTAAAACACATGGAGATTGCATTCTTACTTACAAATGTTAGAAAGAAAATACCAACACATATATTGAATTATAAGTAAAACCAATAACAATAACAAGAATTTAAGTAGAGAAGTATGGATTTTCACAAGAATCACCGAACAGCGGCAGGAAACTTGTGAAGATGGAAGAAGAAATACGAGGAATTCGGTCTTAAAACTCTTGAATTGCCTTAGAATTACTTGGCCTAGGTATTTCTTAAGGAAAGCATAAAAATGTGTTTAAGAGATCTCAAAGAAATATCACAAGAACAAAGTAAAGATGAAATGAAATTAAGAAAAATAAAAATAACATAAATTAAGAACAAGAATTAAAAGAAAACTAATTAATAAGAAAATCTACAAGAAGTAAAAATGGTCCCCAAAAATGTCTCTCAAAAGAGAGAAACAAAAGAACTAACTTAAGAACTAAGAACTAAGAAAGAAATGGAAGAATGAAACTAATTGGGGACTCCCCAAATACATGAAATGACCTCCCTATTTATAGGTGGAAAAAGCTATCAAAAATAATATAAAAATACAATAAAAAATGTGGAACAATGGAATGATGAGTAATAAAGATTTGTGATGATGTTTAGATGTGATTTAAGTTGATTTTGTGCTGGAAAGTGGGAAAAATGGCTGGCAACCTTTGCTGGAAAAGGAGGAAGAAAGTTCGGCGGATGCATGCTGAATGGGCGGCATGGAGAACGGCAGGCGCTTGCTGAAAAGAAGGGCTTCGGTTCGGCAGGCGCGCGCCGAAGTGAATCTGGGCTGCGCGAAACTGGGCTAGGCCGCACGGAACTGGCGGGCCGGGCTGCTGGATTTTTTTTTCTTTTTCTTTTTTCTCTGTTGGGCTGGGCTGCTTTTATTTCTTCAAATTGGGTTTGGGCTGCTACAAATGAAAAATCAATTAATTAGAATTTATTTCACCGAAATTCGTCCATAATATTTTCGTTAAAATTCCGATCGAGACGATTCTTTCGCCAAAATACTCCAAATTACAAACTTTATTTATTTAAACAAAAATAACACAAAATAAATTATTTTATCTATTTATTTAATATTTTAATATTAAAAGTCAAGTATAAAGGGTATAAAATAATATAAAATAATGCTTAATTAACGACCTATCAATTACCCCCACACTTAAACTTTGCTAGTCCCTAGCAAATACTAAAATCAAACTACAAAATCAAAACAAGTAACCTTTAACCATTTGTCTCAATATTTCATTATTACAATCATGGCATAAAAGATTTTCACTTAAAACATTTAAGCATATGGAATTCAAGAGTTAATACATTGTAACAAAATGTTTTAACAAGTAAGATAATGAGTAAATATGGTGAAATGGATCTCAACATGAATAAAACAAGTATGAATCAACTCACAAGGATATGCACTCATAAGTTCACTCAATTTGTGAGGGTTTGTGTTTGCACTCAAAGTATGTGAGAAATACTCACATAATCGAAATGAAGTACTTTTGCGAAATCTCAAACAAACACCTCAATATAAAAACAAAACATACTTGCACAAATGAACCAAAACCATAAGCTTACTCAAGTGATTGACTCCACTAATCAAAATTTACCATCTTAAGGATCATAAGGTCTTTACGAAGGTTGTAATGGGGCTAAGTTTAGAGGCAAGGAATATATAGGACAAGTGGTGCTCAAATTCGTTCCAAGACTCAAAAGACTCCCAAAACGTATCATAGCTTCCCAACCTTAGTGCAATGATGTCAGTAATCCATCCCTTCGAACATAGGCCTAATTCCATCATGTTGGGCCTCACAATCATTCTTTGTGTCGGATTTACAAATGTAAGGGACTTAACTCAAACATTACATAACCAAACCTTATTACCTTGATCGAGACTCAACCTTTTTTTTTTTTTTTTTTGATTTTTTTCTTTTTGATTTTTTGATTTTTTTTTTTTGATTTTTTTTTTATATCAAGGTAATAACATGTGTCAACAATACAATAAAGCTTGAGTCGGTAAATCCAAATAATTCACATAAAAGTCTTCCAACATCATTATTTTCTCCTTACACAATCTTTATATCTTCAACCGAGTCCTTGGAACAAGGGTAAATGATGTCTATACTAAGCTCAAGTGTTTAGATAATCATGGTGATGAAAGAAAGGCTTAATGTGGGCTCAAAAGGGTTAAAACTAAGGGGGTCGCAACTTGTGCGCACAAAATAGGGAACATGGATGTTTGAATTTGTGGTGTTAACCCTAATGCCTTAATCATTTCCAAAATCAGAGAGTTTATTGACTTAAAAGCTTTGAAAATCACATAAAATAAGTTCTAGTACTCTAGAGTTCATTAAAATCTATTGCAAGTAGTTATGAGGCATATGTATATCAATTTAAACAAAGAACTTATGAATCACTCATCAAAGATGTATATAAAGTTCTAAAGCTCACATAAGGTTCATATGATTCATACTTATCTTATTATGCTCGTTTATGTACCAATTTACATGCATTATCTTCAAGTTATAACACTTAATCACAAAATATTAACAAACAAATTCAAGTTGTAGTGATTATCTTTATGGCCATAACATATTCATTTCTGTTCATTTATATCATTGACAAGTTAAATGGCAACTTAAGACTCATAAAAACACTAAGTTAAAACAAAAAGATTCAAGAAAACAATAATATATATATTTTGAATTTTTTGAATTTTTTTTTTACACGAATTTCACTTTTAAAAATTTTTTTCACATTTTTTTTTTGAATTTTTTTTTTTAAACAAATTTTCTTTAATTTTTTTTTCAACAATTAAAATTGCAAACCATTCCCCCACACTTAAATTCTACATTGTCCTCAATGTAGGAAAATACGAAGTAATTAAACATAGAATCAAAGTAAGGAAGATGATTTACGAAAATAATAGGAAAACACTAAATAAACAAAATAAAAGAGAGTGAAGGGTAAAAGGATAGCAAATCTGTATTGATGACTCCTTCACATCCCGGGAACACATTGGGTTGCCTCCCAACAAGCGCTTGAAGTTTAACGTCCATCCAGCCTAGACAGAGATGCAAGTTAGTTAGTCAGAGATGTACATTAGTTAAGAATGCAAGTTAAATATGCAAATTGAAGTTAATGATGCAATTTGAGTTAAGAGATGTAAGTTAGAGGAAGAGTGCAATGCAAGTTAAACTAAATATGCAAGTTAAATGAAAGATGAAATGCAAGTTAGAATGAAAGATGCAAGTTAGTTAAACTAAAGATCCAAGTTAACTTTGTCATGACAAATAATGTAAATTAAGATATAAACAATATTTACATGTCGGGGGAAGTCAAAGATATATATGGTTCACATAGCTTCAAAGTTTAGATGGAGACTTATACGTCCGTGCGGCCCAAGTAAATATCTTGGATTAATTCAACTGTTTGGGCAACTTCAAAAGTGATCAGGTTAGAAAGAATACACATAAGAGGCAGGGCTATTCTCTTAGACCCAAAACCCGTTATGAGTACCGTCTCTTGTCCTAGACATCACCCTCGAAAATTTCTTACTCCAGAGGAATTAAGATGACTCAAGTGTTAACAATTACCGTGGGTGAGAGTTAACAAAAGAGTCATCGCCGATAAAGATCAAAATCTAAACTTCGAAGCACAAGTGATCTACATATAGCTGAGACTAATGCATGAATGCAATAGCTATTTACAAGTATGTTTTTTATGCACAATTTACAAATATAACATGACAATTTACGTATGAACAATTTATACAAGTATGAACAATTTATTTACAAGTATGGTTTTATTCACAAGTAATGATATTTACAAAACAATTTCTCATTAACAAACTAACATAAGTATAAGATTTATTTAACAATTTAGATTTACACTAACACAAAGTGAAGATAAATGAATATTTTTACGAATAAATGAAGAAAAAGAAATTTTTTTATTTTTTATTAATTAATTTTTTTTTCTGAATTTAAAAATTAAATAAATGAAGAAAAAGAAATTTTTTAAATTTTTAATTTTTTTTTTACGAATTTTATGTTTTTTTTAATTACAAATAAAAATAAAAATAAGGAAAAGTGAATATTTACCATAAGCATTTATGAACAATTAAAAAGAATGAACATTATGTACAAGTATGAACAAGAATAATATAACAAGTAAGAAAATTATAAACAAATATAAATGAAAATCTATTATGAACAAGTATGCATGTATACTATGAAATATAAAAGTTATGAACAAGTATAAAAGGTAACAAGTAACATATATACAACATTTATTTACAAGTATGAATTAACACTAACATAAAGCTAAGATAAGATTTTTTTTTATTATTATTTTCAAATTTTTTATTTATTTCGAATTTTTTTTTTTAAATTTAAATTTAAATTTTATCAAGACATAACCAAATAAATAATTACATAAGAATAAAATAAGTGTAATCAAAAAGTTAATGGAATAAAAAGTTAATGAAATAAAGTTAATGGAATAAAAAGTTAGTGGAATAAAAAGTTAATGAAATAAAATTAATGGAATAAAAGTTAATGGAATAAAAAGTTAGTGGAATAAAAAGTTAGTGGAATAAAAAGTTAATGAATAAAATTAATGGAATAAAAGTTAATGGAATAAAAAGTTAATGGAATAAAAAGTTAGTGGAATAAAAAGTTAATGAAATAAATTAATGGAATAAAAGTTAATGGAATAAAAAGTTAGTGGAATAAAAAGTTAGTGGAATAAAAAGTTAATGAAATAAATTTAAAGTTAAAGGAATAAAGAAAAAGTTTATGGAATAAAATTAAAGTTAATGGATTAAAGAAAAAGTTAAAAAGTGTAAAGAAAAATAAAATAAATTAAAAGTAAGGAAAAATGAATATTTACAATATGCATTTATAACAAGTACAAATTAAATTAAATTATGAACAAATATGATAGAATTTTAAATTTACATAAACAATTTGAATATGAACAAATATATATATAAAAAAATTATGAACATTTATGAACAAGTATAAATTAGAAACTATGAATAAGTAAAGTATGAACATTATAAACAAAAATAATAAGAACAAAAATAAGATGGATAAATAAAATATAAACAAGTAAGTAAGGGTTATAAACAAATATAATATTAACAAAAGTAAAATTTATAAACAAGTATAATATGCACAATTTATATACATACACTAACTGTCAGGACCCACCCCGGTTTCACCCCGAAACCCGAGGTAAATCCCGCTCCCGTCTGACTCCCCGACGCAAAACTCAAGTAAAACTCACTGGAATCCAGTCAAACGCAGGAGTAATTAAACACAAAGTCCCGAAGGTAGCATTTACAGAACATAGTACGAACATACAAATAAAACCGATAACTACACGCACGCAGAAGCCTTTACTCTACTCTGGGAACCCTCACGTCACTTCTATGCCTCAGACTCTGCCTCGACGTCAAGACCCCGCGCTCGCTCCACAACCTGGAGGGCAATTAAAACAGAAAATGTGAGTGGACCAAAAAGTACAAAAGTTCAAATCCATTTTATAAGAAAACCGAGTTAAACCCTCCGTTTTGAAACCACATGCATAACCAGCAGTTATAAACACATTTATAAAATAATCATTATAAACATCATAAGAACAGATACACTATAAAATACCATAAGAAACCATAGCATGAGTATCAGAAACCATAACATCAAATTATCATTTTCCCGATCAAACCTGCTGGATCTATCCGAGTCTTTAAACTCCCGAGTCTTTAAACTCAATCCAGGCCTTAATCATATCCGAGTCTTTAAACTCCCGAGTCTTTAAACTCAAGGCCTACGGGGGAAAATCAATATATATTCGAGTCTTTAAACTCCCGAGTCTTTAAACTCAATCCGGGTCTTTAAACCCAATCCGGCCGGTCCCCCGTCACATATATCCGGGTCTTTAAACCCAATATCCAGATCCAGCAAATCCAATCCCAAAATCATTTAAAAACCACTTACCAAATCCACATCCAAACCCGAATCCGAAATCACTGGTCCGATGCCCTTCCGGCATCCAGAACCGTCATTCCGAACCCAAATCCGGAAAATATCCATTTTCATACCAAAACCACATGTAATCACAAATCATATTTCATAACCCATTTATCATGATTTGAAAACCTTTATCAGTGAAAATCCTCACTGGTGGCATCAAAATCCGAAAACCAACATTTTCTCAAAAACCGTGTCAAAACCGTCTTTTTCTCGAAAAACGTGCAAACACATAAAATCATCATTTCGTATTCAATAAACATAGATTCATAAGTAAAACCATAAAATACGTATATAAAAACAGTTATGCATGCTCGAGTTTAAGAAAAGGGTCCACTCACAGTACTGAGCCCTACTCGCGTCCCGAACGTCCAGCCCGTTCCTCGGCTTCCTCGGGAAATCCCGATCCTGTCAAACACCGTCAAATTACGTCACTAATACGTCTAGGAAAGTTCACCTAAATTCCCTCAGAGTTCCCCGAATCGAAAACGTAATAACCCGAGACCTTAAACTTTCACCCTCGCGGAACTAAACTCAAACGACGTCCGATTGACCCGAAACCACTTCCAATGGACTCACCACAACTCCTAGACCAAAAACCTTGTTGATCGTTTTCCCCAACGCCGTCGCACGCGCCCCCACGCGCCGCCCAAAGTGGCTGCGCGTGGCCCTCACGCGCTGCTACAGTGCATCGGCTACCTCGAGCCAACCCGGTTCGCCACAGTCGCCTGCAACACAGACCGGCGTCAGCGGTTCACCGCCGTGCCTGCACTATTTCCTTCCCTCTCTTCGCCATTCTCATCGTCCAGTCCTTCCCTATTGATTCCCCAACTCCGTTCACCTCGACACTGTCCCTAGCCCGTCGACTAACTCGAAACCAGACAACCCCAAACTCCCCTGTTTTCCGATCCAGCCACTCCGGTCACCCCCCGTCATGGTGGCAACACCAAACTCTGCCCTGAACCTCACTGAACCTAACCCAACTCGCCTAGACCTTCGACTCAACCCCAATCATCACGACTTACCGTTCGAAGTGCACTGCCGAAACAGGGTAAAAGAGACCCATCTTCGACTGGGCTCCGCCGTGTACCTCCCCGTCACGGCGACCAACCTAGTCGATGCCTAGGACTCTCCTGAACCTCGCCCTGACCTCCAATTCCCTCGACTCTAGCCCTAGACCCACGACTTTCCAAATGAAATTCAATGGGAAACAGAGTACCGAATCGGAGATGAGGAAATTACCTGCCTCCTGCTGCCACCGTGAGCTCCTCCGGGGCTGGTCGACTCCCCACAGCCCTCACGACACCACGGCGATCTTTGTTGCACCGTGCACGGCCACCGCACCACCACAAGCCCTCAATCTTCTCCGTTTTCCCCCCTGAGTTCCTCTCTGGTTCCCGTGGCTCCCCTCTCGCACACACCACGATTTCTCACCTCCCAACCAACTCAACTGCTCTCTCCCACTCTCTAATCTCCCTCACACACTCACACACTCACCAGCCACCACAATCAGCCTTCCAATTCTCTCAATTCCTTCCCTCTGTTTCTCTCTGTGTCGAGTAACACACACACGAGCACACACGGTTGCACCCCAAATAATGGAACCGCGTACACACCAGAGAACCCCCCAGAACCCACTACACACTTGCCACATGTCACCATCCTCCACTCTCTCTCACCAACTGGCTCCATCCCAGCCGTCCATTCTTTTCTTCTGTGCACAAATCCCAATGTGCCACAATGACCAAAATACCCTTCTTTTTACACATTTTTACGGTTTTACCGAAACTTCCTAGACCCGTAACTCTCGCCTCGTAAGTCCGATGAACACGTGCCGCCTGTCATCGAACTCAGGACGACAAGAACTATCTAACCCTCCTAGGTCAACCTACCAAAACTCGATTATTCAAAAAGTCAACTTTTTCCCCTAATTACGATTATGCCCTCAATCTTCCGAACATCACAACTTCCTCCTCGGATGTCGGAATCGGGCGTGCCACCTGCCTACGGATTCGTAACGTCCTCAACTACGTCCTGGTCCCTGGTCAACTCCCATTTGACCACCCGAAATAAAAGTCAACATTTCTGCCCACCACAGGGGCACAATCGTCATTCTAGGTTCCCGGACCCCTCGGGACCACCTAACCCTTGATTAACCTTACCAATCACACCTTAATCACCCTACTTATCCCAATCCTCGGGACGGGTTGTTACAATCTACCCACCTAAAAAGAATTTCGTCCCCGAAATTCCACAGCTAGTTCCCGACACCTAGGGTCTCCTACCCGGAATCAACACTAGGTCAATAACAACCTCTCCTGGGTTTCCTGTCTATCATCTCCACCTTGGGTATTTCACTCCATCCCCAACTACTGTTACCACAGCCAACCCTAGCTATGTAACAACTACATGGTGTATGCAAGGGAAACTCTATGAACAGAAAACAAAGGTATTATACAATACCTCATTTCACAATACGCGACAGAAATCATAGAGTACATCCTCGTATACCACCACCCATCTCCCTCGGCTACTATTCCGGCCACAGTCGGACTAACTCCACAAAGTCCTAAAGGCAAACTCTAGCTTGTGGGTTCTCTCCTTCCACAGTCTCCAATCGATCAGTTATAGTCACTCCTTTCCTATACCTTCCGTCAACCTACTACAGACCTTACTGTACACTCCAAGTCCTCTAGAAAAACTCCTAGACGCTACTCCGAAAGCCAAAAACCAAACCAACAGAACAACCAAAAGTAAAACAAGTACCTGTCTCCGTATCTGGTGTCGACTGACCCTCCTGCTGAGTCATCGAGAACACCCGGGCCTGAGATCCTGACGCTCTACCACGTCCCCTCAAACCACTCGTGGCTGTGCCACCACCTCCTCTCGTGCCCGCTGTCCCTGATGCTGTACTCTGTCCGGACTCCGCTACTCCTCTGCCTACACCACCTTCCTGTGGTAACAGTGGACACTCACGTCGAAAATGACCTCGCTCCCCGCAGTAGAAACACACATTCCAGCCTGGTCCACTGCTCGGTCTCCCTGTGGACGCTACCGACGTCGCACTCGCTTGCGGAGTCGGCGGTACTCGATAACCCCAAAATCCTGAACTCTGGGCACTACCAGGCCTACCAAAACGATCATCGCCCGACGAGGACGATCCACCGAAGTTACCTCTTTTCGGTGTCCGCTGGCTCGAAGCTCCAGGAATAGAAGGTTCCCGGCGTCGCACCGGCAAACTAGCCTCAACTCGCACCGCAGCATCCGACAGATCTCGGAGGGTAGCAAAAGATCCAGCTGTCACTACGGCTCGAATCTCACCTCGCAAACCCAACTCAAACCTACGGCATTTCTCAGCTTCAGTGGCCACAAAGGCAGGAGCAAACCGAGACAACATCTGGAACTTCCGTTCGTACTCTGCCACTGTCAAATTCCCCTGCTGGAGGTGCAAAAACTCTGCCTCCTTGGCATCCCGGAAAGAACGAGGATAATACTGTTCCAGAAACCGTTCCCTGAACGTCTCCCAGGTCACACTGTGAACATCCCAACCGGACAACTCGAGGGTATACCACCACTCGTACGCCGCACCATCCAGTAAAAATGCAGCCAACAATACTCGCTCCTCCGGCGGACAATGCATCACCGCAAAAATCCGCTCCAGTCTGGTAATCCACCTCTGGGCTTCCTCAGGATCAGCCCCACCACTAAAAGTAGTAGCCCCGAGCCGCTGGGCTCGCTCAATCGTGGCACTCTCCGTCTCTCTGGCTACTTCTTCAGGTTGTGGAGAGGGTCTACGTCTCGGAGGCATCGTCAACCGCACACTGAAAGAGGCATAGAAGTAGTCAAACAATTGAAACACAACCTCACAAACCGACAGACCCAACAAACTCGACAAACCTATGCTCTGATACCAATTGTCAGGACCCACCCCGGTTTCACCCCGAAACCCGAGGTAAATCCCGCTCCCGTCTGACTCCCCGACGCAAAACTCAAGTAAAACTCACTGGAATCCAGTCAAACGCAGGAGTAATTAAACACAAAGTCCCGAAGGTAGCATTTACAGAACATAGTACGAACATACAAATAAAACCGATAACTACACGCACGCAGAAGCCTTTACTCTACTCTGGGAACCCTCACGTCACTTCTATGCCTCAGACTCTGCCTCGACGTCAAGACCCCGCGCTCGCTCCACAACCTGGAGGGCAATTAAAACAGAAAATGTGAGTGGACCAAAAAGTACAAAAGTTCAAATCCATTTTATAAGAAAACCGAGTTAAACCCTCCGTTTTGAAACCACATGCATAACCAGCAGTTATAAACACATTTATAAAATAATCATTATAAACATCATAAGAACAGATACACTATAAAATACCATAAGAAACCATAGCATGAGTATCAGAAACCATAACATCAAATTATCATTTTCCCGATCAAACCTGCTGGATCTATCCGAGTCTTTAAACTCCCGAGTCTTTAAACTCAATCCAGGCCTTAATCATATCCGAGTCTTTAAACTCCCGAGTCTTTAAACTCAAGGCCTACGGGGGAAAATCAATATATATTCGAGTCTTTAAACTCCCGAGTCTTTAAACTCAATCCGGGTCTTTAAACCCAATCCGGCCGGTCCCCCGTCACATATATCCGGGTCTTTAAACCCAATATCCAGATCCAGCAAATCCAATCCCAAAATCATTTAAAAACCACTTACCAAATCCACATCCAAACCCGAATCCGAAATCACTGGTCCGATGCCCTTCCGGCATCCAGAACCGTCATTCCGAACCCAAATCCGGAAAATATCCATTTTCATACCAAAACCACATGTAATCACAAATCATATTTCATAACCCATTTATCATGATTTGAAAACCTTTATCAGTGAAAATCCTCACTGGTGGCATCAAAATCCGAAAACCAACATTTTCTCAAAAACCGTGTCAAAACCGTCTTTTTCTCGAAAAACGTGCAAACACATAAAATCATCATTTCGTATTCAATAAACATAGATTCATAAGTAAAACCATAAAATACGTATATAAAAACAGTTATGCATGCTCGAGTTTAAGAAAAGGGTCCACTCACAGTACTGAGCCCTACTCGCGTCCCGAACGTCCAGCCCGTTCCTCGGCTTCCTCGGGAAATCCCGATCCTGTCAAACACCGTCAAATTACGTCACTAATACGTCTAGGAAAGTTCACCTAAATTCCCTCAGAGTTCCCCGAATCGAAAACGTAATAACCCGAGACCTTAAACTTTCACCCTCGCGGAACTAAACTCAAACGACGTCCGATTGACCCGAAACCACTTCCAATGGACTCACCACAACTCCTAGACCAAAAACCTTGTTGATCGTTTTCCCCAACGCCGTCGCACGCGCCCCCACGCGCCGCCCAAAGTGGCTGCGCGTGGCCCTCACGCGCTGCTACAGTGCATCGGCTACCTCGAGCCAACCCGGTTCGCCACAGTCGCCTGCAACACAGACCGGCGTCAGCGGTTCACCGCCGTGCCTGCACTATTTCCTTCCCTCTCTTCGCCATTCTCATCGTCCAGTCCTTCCCTATTGATTCCCCAACTCCGTTCACCTCGACACTGTCCCTAGCCCGTCGACTAACTCGAAACCAGACAACCCCAAACTCCCCTGTTTTCCGATCCAGCCACTCCGGTCACCCCCCGTCATGGTGGCAACACCAAACTCTGCCCTGAACCTCACTGAACCTAACCCAACTCGCCTAGACCTTCGACTCAACCCCAATCATCACGACTTACCGTTCGAAGTGCACTGCCGAAACAGGGTAAAAGAGACCCATCTTCGACTGGGCTCCGCCGTGTACCTCCCCGTCACGGCGACCAACCTAGTCGATGCCTAGGACTCTCCTGAACCTCGCCCTGACCTCCAATTCCCTCGACTCTAGCCCTAGACCCACGACTTTCCAAATGAAATTCAATGGGAAACAGAGTACCGAATCGGAGATGAGGAAATTACCTGCCTCCTGCTGCCACCGTGAGCTCCTCCGGGGCTGGTCGACTCCCCACAGCCCTCACGACACCACGGCGATCTTTGTTGCACCGTGCACGGCCACCGCACCACCACAAGCCCTCAATCTTCTCCGTTTTCCCCCCTGAGTTCCTCTCTGGTTCCCGTGGCTCCCCTCTCGCACACACCACGATTTCTCACCTCCCAACCAACTCAACTGCTCTCTCCCACTCTCTAATCTCCCTCACACACTCACACACTCACCAGCCACCACAATCAGCCTTCCAATTCTCTCAATTCCTTCCCTCTGTTTCTCTCTGTGTCGAGTAACACACACACGAGCACACACGGTTGCACCCCAAATAATGGAACCGCGTACACACCAGAGAACCCCCCAGAACCCACTACACACTTGCCACATGTCACCATCCTCCACTCTCTCTCACCAACTGGCTCCATCCCAGCCGTCCATTCTTTTCTTCTGTGCACAAATCCCAATGTGCCACAATGACCAAAATACCCTTCTTTTTACACATTTTTACGGTTTTACCGAAACTTCCTAGACCCGTAACTCTCGCCTCGTAAGTCCGATGAACACGTGCCGCCTGTCATCGAACTCAGGACGACAAGAACTATCTAACCCTCCTAGGTCAACCTACCAAAACTCGATTATTCAAAAAGTCAACTTTTCCCCTAATTACGATTATGCCCTCAATCTTCCGAACATCACAACTTCCTCCTCGGATGTCGGAATCGGGCGTGCCACCTGCCTACGGATTCGTAACGTCCTCAACTACGTCCTGGTCCCTGGTCAACTCCCATTTGACCACCCGAAATAAAAGTCAACATTTCTGCCCACCACAGGGGCACAATCGTCATTCTAGGTTCCCGGACCCCTCGGGACCACCTAACCCTTGATTAACCTTACCAATCACACCTTAATCACCCTACTTATCCCAATCCTCGGGACGGGTTGTTACACTAACAAATTAAAAATGATTTTCAATTTCCCCGGCAACGGCGCCAAAAATTGACTACGCCCAAACTACGCATTAAATTAAACACGTAATTTGAGTGTTGTGCAATTTAAACCCTTTTTGTGTAGATGTAGTATTGGTAAATAGGGATCGTTCTTAACCGGGGAAATTAGGGAACATTAATAATGTGTTAGTGGGAAAGAGTAATGAATAAATGAATAATGAATAAATTAATGAATTAAATAATTAAATAATTAACAAATTAATGAATTAATGAATTAAAGAATAAAAGAATTGAGAATTAAAGAATAAATGAATTAAAGAATTAACTAATCAAAGAATAATAAACTAAGAGTATTAAAGAATAAAAGAATAAAGAGATGAAAGAATCAAAGAATAATAAACTAAAAGTAGAAAAGAAGAATAAAAGAATAAAACAATAAAAGAATAAAGAATAAAAAAGAATAAAAGAATAAAAGAATAAAAGAATAAAGAATTGAAAAGGGGAGTTTTGAAAAGAGTTGTAAATATAAAATAAAGAAAACAAATAAAAATAATTAAATACTTAATTTTACTTCTACTTTAACCTTTGTACTAGTGAACTTTCTTCAAACACATATTTTTACCAACACTCTAACATCATGCTCATATTGAACCAATCACGAAATCATACCTTAATCATCTCAAATACATGCATACATTTTTCATATTATAAATGCACCGAACAGCGGATTATTACTTACAATATGATTCACCTTAAGTAAGTTGACAGGACCCGTCCCAACTGGACGTCAAAAATCGTACCCGGTCCTGCTCCCGTCTGACAAGTCAACTAAAGGTCCGAAACTCCCTTTCAGTGCTTGCCAGACAAGGGATGTTTGCGCGGATTTCTGCTGCTGTCACTGCCTCACGATCAGTCCCGAACGTCGTACCACGGCCTGGAGGGTCACAAAACAAAAATGGTGTGAGTGGACAAAAATAACCTCTAACCTCACGATCACAGATGATCAATCGAAGGACGTCCGGCCACTGTTCATCCTTCGAAAACCATCAAAGCTTCTTGATTTCGTTCAATTGATTCACCAGTAAGCTTCAATGGACTCAGGTAAGTATTTTCCCCAACTCAATTGCATCAATTCGTGGCTCAAACGCCACGACTCAAACTCGATTCTTCGTCACTGTGCAACCATGGAGTTCAGTCAATCTCCAGCGTTTTCCTTCAATTGATGAACCCAGAAGCATCGTGGGATCCTCAAGAACACAATCCCCACATCAATTTCGTCAATCAAAGCCTCAATTCCCTCGACTCAACCTCGAGATTTCTGAAAGTTTCCTTCCTCAGTTCTACCTCAATTCGACCTCAATTCCACTTAGTTCCTTCTACAAAATGGATCGTAGTAATCCCAGAAGACAGAAACTGAACCCAATTTCGATCAACAAGGCTCAATTCATCCAATTTGATTTTTCCTCCCAAAAACCCAATTTCGAATTCTTAGTTTTCAGCCACTCTCAACCTCCCGTGCTTACCCAGTTGAGTTAGTCTCAACAAACACTCGATTTTGCCCTCAAAACCAGTTAGAAATGGCAGCAAACACTCTCCAATTCTGCTGCTCAATGCTCACGGGTAAGAAGAACAAAGAAGGAGAAAATTAAGGAGAAAATGGAGGAAATGATGAAGGATAAATGATGATGTTGTAATGATGGTGTTGGGAGGGAAACATGGACCAGATTTCAGGGGATGGGTGACACTTGTCACTCATCCGAATGTGCACAGTCACTGGGTACTGTTCATATTAAAATATTATTTTAATCCCGGTTCGTTCGGTTAATCGAGCCCGCTTCCGTGACCATAACTTCGTCGTCGAATCTCCGATTTCGGCATGCCGCCTGTCGTTGGATTCGTATCGATGAGACCTACGTAACGGTCCTTGGCCCTCGTCCATCGGACCTCCCGATCAAAAAGTCAACATTTGGCCCCTACTATGCCAAATTACCAAAATACCCCTCATCTTCCGATCATCATAACTTTCACTACGAATGTCGGAATCGAACGTGCCACCTGTCTATGAACTCGTGACGTCCCGAACTACGTCACAGTCATCGGTCAAAGTCCATTTGACCGCCCGAACTAAAAGTCAACATTTTGCCCACACCAGGGGCAAAACGGTCATTTTGCACGTTTCGTCCGATTTCACTCAACTAATCCCCGATTAGTCATTCTAAATCATGATTAATTAATATTCAATCCCGATATTCGGGACGGGTCATTACAACCTTCCCTCCTTAAAGAATTTCGTCCCCGAAATTCCAACTATCCGTATTCCACAACTACCTTGTGGAAAACAAATGGACCTCACAACACGTGTACACCTGTACACCCACTAGCCAATGCAGAACTCGTCTGCCCTCAGACGTCACATCACAGATGCACGTCGTACTGACTACACTCGACCACCCCGAGTGAAAATGAATCACCAGAAATTGGCAATGTCGTCACTAAGCTGACTCCTTCAGTCTGACGGCCCCACGTAGTCACTAATGTGCCCTGACATCCGCTCTCATAGAGAGTCACCAAAACTCACCTGCCAGTCCATGCTGACACCACAAGCCAAACTGTCACCACCAAGCTTTACCACCCTAGTAAAGCGCCAATCAGTAACAAATCAGTGACAACACATCATACTACAACGTCCGTCAATGTAGCATATGATCATCAACATGATCTCCCCTCGCAGGGCAAACTCAATCCTGCGAAAAATACCTACAGCAGTTACCACAATTGTCACCCCCTCAGCGATCCCAGATGCTGGTAAGGTCACGACAAGGTAACATCTCGCCGCAAAGCAACTTGCGGTCACACTAACCACCAACTCACTCATCCTGAGTATATGCATACCGTCATCACACTCAAACAGACTACCGTCATCACACTCAAACAGACGGTGTAACTGGAACATATTGAACACCAGCCTAGCAGTGATCACAAAACTCAACACTAGAGTTATACTAGCCAACCATGGCTCAGAGCACCTGCTCAAACAATCACTGAAATCATCATAATCACTCTGCCCAGTGCATCGTGTTCAATGTCCAGTTCACGTTCACAACCCATCCCATGGTATCAGGATTAAGCCGACTACTAACACGTGCACCAACGTACTACTGGTATAACCCGTATACCGTCACCCGACACCACAAGTCTGCAAAGTATCGTACCCCAAACCAGCAAGAGACAAATCGAAACTCCGCCAATCAGTTAATTCCGATTCCGAATCCGAATCCGCAATTTCGTAAGAAATCCCGAATCCAAACCCATACATCACATTTTTAATTCATGTCCAAATCCGAATCCGAAATCATTATTCCGTAAGCTAGCATTTGGAATAATCATTCCGCACCCAAATCCAGTATTCCACTTTCAAGTTCTAAAATCGAATCCTGAATCGTCACCCAGAAATTCGATTCCAAAACCCGAAATCTCGTTCACGTCCACTCGGACGCACCAAAACCGAACCTATCGGTTACCCACTCATTATACTCGGTTGACTTCATAAGGAAGCCAATCCAACAACCACACGGTTAAGGTTGACAAAATCCGATCACTTCGGAAACCTACTCACTTGAGTAACATACCACAAAAGGGCTCCACTTCGAAAAGAAGTTCAGTCCCGTCATTTATGACTCACATACCGGAGTAAGAGTGACAAACTCTCTACCCAACTGGATCATCAGGATTACGGTCCAGATCTATCACGACGCCAGCTGACCATGAACATCACGATCCTAGATCGTCACAATGCCCAATGTCCATGACATCACAAACCCGATCCACCTAGGGAAAACCAAGGATGATCCCAAAACGATAACACCAATATTCATCACCAGGTCAAGTTTATTCTGGGCCCAACACGCCCATCTACAAACCAGACTGTTAACAAAAACAACCATCCGGACCCACAGTAGTCCGACACACCCAAAACACCTGATACAATATTACAACACAAATGGACAATACAAACCATTTACAAGGTATCACGAAAACATGTATCAATACAATTATTCTGACCTACGGTCAAGTCGATCGGGGCAGTTCCTTCGCAAATGTCCAAGTTTCCTACAAAAGTGACAAGTGGCAGTGCTGAGGCGACTTGCCCCACCACGCCGCTTACTTATCGACTGGGTTGAAGTTCCACCCGAATGAACGCCTACCGAGGATTGCGACACAAGATTATGAAGGCTAACTCGCTTCGTTGTTTCCTGACTCATCTGTTCAGTATCCTGACGCTCTCGGCGTCGTCCAGAGCCTAAAGATTGTTCTGGCACAGGTACAATAGTAGCCTCCACTCGGATAGCAGCATCCGATAATTCCCTCAGGGTGGAATACGAGCCAACAGTTACAGCACCTCGTAACTCATTCCTCAATCCCTGCTCAAACCTTCGACATTTATCCTCCTCTGTAGCCACATACAGAGGAGCGAAACTAGATAAGTGCAAAAATTGCTGTTCATAATCGACCACTGACCGATTCCCTTGCTGCAATTGGAGAAACTCAACCTCCTTAGCGTTCCGAAATGAGCGAGGATAAAACTGATCCAAAAATCGCTCTCGGAATGCATCCCATGCCAAGGTACGGGCATCCCAGCCAGTCAACTGTAAACTATGCCACCACCTGTAAGCATAGCCATCCAAAAGAAAAGTGGCTAAGGGTACCATGTCCTCCAGGGGACATATCATAACCTCAAAAATCCTTTCCAATCGAGTAAGCCAATCTTCGGCACCATCCGGTCCCGAATCACCACGAAACACAGTGGCTCCCAACCGTCGAGCTCGCTCAATATCTGGGCCTTTACTAACACTACTCTCGCCCCTCCCATCTTCAGACCGTGTACGGGACGCACGACTCGGAGGCATGACGTATCAACAGAAATCAAGAACCAAATGCTCTGATACCAATTTGACAGGACCCGTCCCAACTGGACGTCAAAAATCGTACCCGGTCCTGCTCCCGTCTGACAAGTCAACTAAAGGTCCGAAACTCCCTTTCAGTGCTTGCCAGACAAGGGATGTTTGCGCGGATTTCTGCTGCTGTCACTGCCTCACGATCAGTCCCGAACGTCGTACCACGGCCTGGAGGGTCACAAAACAAAAATGGTGTGAGTGGACAAAAATAACCTCTAACCTCACGATCACAGATGATCAATCGAAGGACGTCCGGCCACTGTTCATCCTTCGAAAACCATCAAAGCTTCTTGATTTCGTTCAATTGATTCACCAGTAAGCTTCAATGGACTCAGGTAAGTATTTTCCCCAACTCAATTGCATCAATTCGTGGCTCAAACGCCACGACTCAAACTCGATTCTTCGTCACTGTGCAACCATGGAGTTCAGTCAATCTCCAGCGTTTTCCTTCAATTGATGAACCCAGAAGCATCGTGGGATCCTCAAGAACACAATCCCCACATCAATTTCGTCAATCAAAGCCTCAATTCCCTCGACTCAACCTCGAGATTTCTGAAAGTTTCCTTCCTCAGTTCTACCTCAATTCGACCTCAATTCCACTTAGTTCCTTCTACAAAATGGATCGTAGTAATCCCAGAAGACAGAAACTGAACCCAATTTCGATCAACAAGGCTCAATTCATCCAATTTGATTTTTCCTCCCAAAAACCCAATTTCGAATTCTTAGTTTTCAGCCACTCTCAACCTCCCGTGCTTACCCAGTTGAGTTAGTCTCAACAAACACTCGATTTTGCCCTCAAAACCAGTTAGAAATGGCAGCAAACACTCTCCAATTCTGCTGCTCAATGCTCACGGGTAAGAAGAACAAAGAAGGAGAAAATTAAGGAGAAAATGGAGGAAATGATGAAGGATAAATGATGATGTTGTAATGATGGTGTTGGGAGGGAAACATGGACCAGATTTCAGGGGATGGGTGACACTTGTCACTCATCCGAATGTGCACAGTCACTGGGTACTGTTCATATTAAAATATTATTTTAATCCCGGTTCGTTCGGTTAATCGAGCCCGCTTCCGTGACCATAACTTCGTCGTCGAATCTCCGATTTCGGCATGCCGCCTGTCGTTGGATTCGTATCGATGAGACCTACGTAACGGTCCTTGGCCCTCGTCCATCGGACCTCCCGATCAAAAAGTCAACATTTGGCCCCTACTATGCCAAATTACCAAAATACCCCTCATCTTCCGATCATCATAACTTTCACTACGAATGTCGGAATCGAACGTGCCACCTGTCTATGAACTCGTGACGTCCCGAACTACGTCACAGTCATCGGTCAAAGTCCATTTGACCGCCCGAACTAAAAGTCAACATTTTGCCCACACCAGGGGCAAAACGGTCATTTTGCACGTTTCGTCCGATTTCACTCAACTAATCCCCGATTAGTCATTCTAAATCATGATTAATTAATATTCAATCCCGATATTCGGGACGGGTCATTACAAAGTGATTTAATGCGCCGAACAGCGATCAAACATTAAATCTCTTCAACTCTATCCTAATGCCCCGAACAGCGGATCAACATTTAGTTTCGAATTGAAGTTTAAGTACTAAAACATATGAAGTAAAAGAAACTCAAAAAGTAAAACACATGGAGATTGCATTCTTACTTACAAATGTTAGAAAGAAAATACCAACACATATATTGAATTATAAGTAAAACCAATAACAATAACAAGAATTTAAGTAGAGAAGTATGGATTTTCACAAGAATCACCGAACAGCGGCAGGAAACTTGTGAAGATGGAAGAAGAAATACGAGGAATTCGGTCTTAAAACTCTTGAATTGCCTTAGAATTACTTGGCCTAGGTATTTCTTAAGGAAAGCATAAAAATGTGTTTAAGAGATCTCAAAGAAATATCACAAGAACAAAGTAAAGATGAAATGAAATTAAGAAAAATAAAAATAACATAAATTAAGAACAAGAATTAAAAGAAAACTAATTAATAAGAAAATCTACAAGAAGTAAAAATGGTCCCCAAAAATGTCTCTCAAAAGAGAGAAACAAAAGAACTAACTTAAGAACTAAGAACTAAGAAAGAAATGGAAGAATGAAACTAATTGGGGACTCCCCAAATACTTGAAATGACCTCCCTATTTATAGGTGGAAAAAGCTATCAAAAATAATGACAGGACCCGTCCCAACTGGACGTCAAAAACCGTGCCCGGTCCTGCTCCCGTCTGACAAGTCGACTAAAGGTCCGAAACTCCCCTTCAGTGCTTGCCAGACAAGGGATGTTCGCGCGGATTTCTGCTGCTGTCACTGCCTCACGATCAGTCCCGAGCGTCGTACCACGGCCTGGAGGGTCACAAAACAGAAAAGGTGTGAGTGGACAAAAATGACCTCTTATAAAAACATATTTCAAAATACAATCTTACCCTCCAGTTTTCACAATCTTGCATGCATAACGTAAAACATGAGTGACCGATAAAATCAAAACATATTTTCCCATGGTCCATAAAACTCATGATCACCAATTCAGTTCATGTTATAACACATCAAATCCCGGCTCTCAGGCCAAAACATGTGAAAACATAATCACCTGGCCACAAGGACCAAAAACCCGTACTCAATACCAGTACATCATCACAATCAATACCAATCAGCATTACTTACCAGTGCACAATAAATATATCAATCCAATCAATCCGCACTACTCACGAGTGCATAAAATATCACCAATCACATCTGCACTACTCACAAGTGCTGCACTACGCGTAGGCCAATATCCAGTCACTCTCTCGGGAATAAACACCTCTGGGCTCAACCCCCTCGGGCTCAGTCACCTCTAGGCGAACACATCCCCAGGATCAGACACCTCCGAGTGGTACATCCAGGCTCAGTATCATCCGAGAAGCTGACTACCATAGGATCAACTCCCGATCCTACAATCACATCCCCCAAGCTCCGGTCGTCTGGGTAATCCCCCAAGCACCGACCGTCTGGGAATATCACAATCACAATGAAAACCATCCCGGGAATTACATCCCAAAACATTTCAATCAAATCTTGACTTCATACCAAGTCAAGGTCATTCTCAACTGGGTCTCAAGCCCAAAATACCTTTTACACATAAACCGTTAAAATCACATTTAAATCAATAAAATAATCTGAAAATCATCATTGACTCACCAACCAAGTCAAAACATCATTTTAGAAATCATTTAGACTTCGGGCCTAGCCCAAAACATCATTTGCACGTTCCTCGTAAAACGTGCCCGAAAGACTGATTAAAATAATCATAAAAATCCCAATAAATCATTAATTGCACAATTTCACAAATGACTCCAAATCCGAGTCAAAATCACTATTCACTTGGGTTCCCATGCCCAAAATAACATTACCACGCAAATCCATGCGTTGCAACCTCCGTTGCCATTTTCACGTAAATCCACAAAGTCAATCACTGACTCATAACCCGAGTCCAAATATCATTTTCAATCCATGACTCAATAATCCGAGTCCAACCATTATTTTCAATCAATTTCAATCCCGGACTCATAAACCAAGTCCAAACATCATTTTTACCATATTTCGTAATTTCTCGAAAATCGCCCAAAATAATAATATAATAATCATAAAACCGAGAAATTACCGGATTGAAACACAAATCATGCCCAAGCATATAAAATCATATAATAAGGCATTTAAATCATATATGCATGCATCACTGTTAGAAAACAAAGTCCACTCACACACACCGTCCAAAACGGTCCGTTTCCGAGCTGCACGTTTTTCCGTAAAATCTGGAAATCACAACTCCTGCCCAAAATCAATATAGAGGGTTACTAACATCCCAAAATACAACATATAATTTTCCTCAATTTTTCCGGGATTTAAATACGTATTTTAAACGTAAAACAAAACTTCGGATATGCGAAACATTATCGACACAATATCCGATTTCACCGAAATCAACGTCAAAATGTTCGTTACACTGAGAGGATCAAAAGTCATGTTGACCTCACCTTGAGACTAGGCCGGACGCGCCCTCACGCGCCGCCGTGAGTGGCTGCGCGTGAAACCCACGCGCCAGCTACAGTAACCAGCACAGTCGTCCCCTTCGCCCGTTTGTCTGGTAAACGGGTTGAAAAACCCGCGAACAGACCCGGTTCAAACTCACCCAATTCAACACCAATTAAATCCGTTCTTTCAACTGATCCCTTCTAATCCATCTCTAATTGAGTTCTGTAAGTTCAATTACTCGAATCATGGTCTAAATCCTCACGACTCCCGATCGATCTTCGACGGGTTTCCAATTCGGGTTCACCAATTCCGTCCCTGATTTCCAAATTAATTCATAAGGTAAGCATCGTGAGAGTGTATTGAATGTTTTTCCAAGATCAATTCGAAGAATTCTTACCTCTAACCCGTCGAACCCAAGCTCGAATTGAAGCTGCCATGGAAGCTTAGTTCATCCTCAATCCGACACCGTTTCACTTCGTTTTTGTTGTAGAAAGGTTCGTATGGATCCCAGAAGTCGAATTGAATCATCAATTTCGATCCTCTCAGCTCACAATCCCGAATTCGAAAATCCCCCAAATTCTCTGAATTTTCGAACCAAAATTCCCCCAGAGACCTCACTGTCACTCGAATCTCTCTCTCAATTCGGCTTCCTCAGTCTCCCAATTGCACAATGAGGCTGAAACACAGGTTAATTAGCTGTTAATGGACAATCATTAAGACAACCCATAATTTAGGGAATTTGTGTCTAAAGTGGTATAATTGTGTTTCCCATGATTCCCGTTTCAATGTTAGCAGCTGGGGTAGGGAAGATGACAAAGTGACAAATGTCACAATCTGGTAGCAAGAATCAATGGTAAAAGACCATTTTGCCCTCTGTTCGACAAATTACCATTTTACCCCTAGACATCCGTGACCCGTAACTTGGTCATCCGAACTCTATTTTCGACGTGCCACCTGTCGTTGGATTCGTATCGACGAGACCTACGTAACGGTCCTTGGCCCTCGTCCATCGGACCTCCCGATCAAAAAGTCAACATTTGGCCCCTACTATGCCAAATTACCAAAATACCCCTCAACTTCCTAACATCATAACTTTCTCTACGAATGTCGGAATCGAACGTGCCACCTGTCTATGAATTCGTGACGTCCCGAACTACGTCACAGTCATCGGTCAAAGTCCATTTGACCGCCTGAACTAAAAGTCAACATTTTGCCCACGCTAGGGGCAAAACGGTCATTTTGCACGCTTCGTCCGATTTCACTCAACTAATCCCCGATTAGTCATTCTAAATCATAATTAATTAATATTCAATCCCGATATTCGGGACGGGTCATTACAAATAATATAAAAATACAATAAAAAATGTGGAACAATGGAATGGTGAGTAATAAAGATTTGTGATGATGTTTAGATGTGATTTAAGTTGATTTTGTGCTGGAAAGTGGGAAAAATGGCTGGCAACCTTTGCTGGAAAAGGAGGAAGAAAGTTCGGCAGATGCATGCTGAATGGGCGGCATGGAGAACGGCAGGCGCTTGCTGAAAAGAAGGGCTTCGGTTCGGCAGGCGCGCGCCGAAGTGAATCTGGGTTGCGCGAAACTGGGCTAGGCCGCACGGAACTGGCGGGCCGGGCTGCTGGATTTTTTTTTTCTTTTTCTTTTTTCTCTGTTGGGCTGGGCTGCTTTTATTTCTTCAAATTGGGTTTGGGCTGCTACAAATGAAAAATCAATTAATTAGAATTTATTTCACCGAAATTCGTCCATAATATTTTCGTTAAAATTCCGATCGAGACGATTCTTTCGCCAAAATACTCCAAATTACAAACTTTATTTATTTAAACAAAAATAACACAAAATAAATTATTTTATCTATTTATTTAATATTTTAATATTAAAAGTCAAGTATAAAGGGTATAAAATAATATAAAATAATGCTTAATTAACGACCTATCAGCACCAAATATGAACCTAACGGTTACTTGCTCAACGATTAATCACAATACATTTGATTCACTTCATAGGGAAGCCAATCCCATCATTCACACATCTAAGGCTGACCAAATCCGACCTCATCGGACACCTACTCGTTCGACTAATACACCAAACAGGATTTACCTCGAAAAAAAGTTCAGTCCCATCATCCTCAACTCAAATAACCAAGTAAGAGCGATAAACTCTCCACCTATCTAGATCTCCAAGGTCACGATCCAGATCCATCACTACGTCACTCGACCATAAACGTCACGATCCTCGATCGTCATGACGCCCAAAGTCCTCAACATCATAATCCCAATCCATCTAGGATCCACACAAGCACACAATCAATCCACCTGAAATCTGATCATAGGGTCTTACTCCCTCCTAAATCCTTCGTCAGTCACATCACTCCTCAACCAATTCCCACATCGAAACAGATTAGTCAACGATGAGACACGCCGAGACTGTGGGTTCTCTCAAATCACCTTGTATCGATCCTTGCCATTCCAACTAGGAAAAACCAAGGATGATACAACATGGTGACATCAAAACTCATCCCACGTGAATGCAAATGAAACTCACTGCACTCACCATGTCACGTAACCTGACCTCATCTGCCACCAAGCACAAAATGAGAAATCTCATTCACCTAACTCCAAAAAACTCAACTCCTCCTGATGACCCAAGACAAATCCCGAGTCTGCCAACCAATACACGATCAGCGTACTGGTGAGAACAAACATCATCTACAATGACAGAATCTGAGAAGTCACCCAAAATGACTTCGAAATACCCATTACCAATGCGGAAAACTCGCATTCCTCTCGTCACCTCGATCACAACCTCTCTTGATTCTGAAGTTCCAACCATATTGGAACCAACTCACTCAAACATCAACCACATGTCTGTAACTAGACTAACTCTATCTGTGATCCACTGCCGGACCACAGATACCGAACACATGCCCAGCTCGACGGAGTCACATCCCGACTCTTGACTCATCGTCATCACAATCACCAGCACCAGCACTAGTACCAGCACTAACACCCTAACATCAACACTAATATCAGCACACCATGTGTAAAACAACACTGGATCTCCGCTCATAGAGAGCGACGACCCCGCACCTCAGCTCGAATGGGAGAAACTCTGTCTCCCTCGTACCCAACAACTCTAGGTACAGTCACCTTGACATCTTATACGAGAAAATGAAACGTTCTGTAACGACCTGTCTTGGAAATCAGGATTAATTAGTGACTAATGACAGATTATTGAGGATAACCAGTAATTAGTTGGAGGAATACGGACGGACGGTGCAAAATGACGGTTTTGCCCCCTAGAATGGGCAACAAGGTTTACTTTTATTTTGGGTTGTCAAATGGACTTTGACCGATAGCAACGATGTATTTCGTGACGTCATGAGTTCATAGACAGGTGGCACGTCCGATTCCGACATTCGGGGAAAAAGTTATGATGTTCGGAAGTTCAAGGGTATTTTGGTAATTTGGGCGAAAAGGAGGAATTTGTTGACTTTTTACACAACGTGTATTTTTCACGTAATTTGAGGACCGTTAGGTAGGTCTCGATCCCCTAAGTACAACGACAGGCGGCACGCTATCATCAGACGTCGATAGGTTTGGATTTTGGTCTAAACCCACTAGGGGCAAAATGGTAAAATGTCCTTTAGAGGCATTTTGGTCATTTTAATACTCTGGGAATCTGTGCCCAATGATAGGTGGACACTTGGCTGCTTTGGAATGGTGGTGTAGTGGGATTGGAACACGTGTCCATTGTCTAGGGGTCTATGGAACTTTGTTTAACCGACTTAATTGGTTTCAAAACAAAATAATTTGGAAGCTTTGGTTGCCCGGGTTAGCTGTGCGCTGAAAACATGGCCTGATCGTGACCCCCAAACTCTCTGCAATCTTATCATGTGCCCGTACTCTTCCAAGAAAGGTGGGAGAAGACAATGAAAGGAATATGGCGGCTTGACCATGCCGGCTGCCATGGATGGCAGTGTTGCAATCGTGAGGAACAAAGTGCAGGGCACGCGGGATCATGAACTCTAAGGCCCTTGGTTTTCATTTCCTGGCCATGGTGTGTGAATGGGAAGGTGTAGGGAAGGTGAGAAGATGCTGTTGGTACCCATGGCGGGGCTCGATGGCGAAGGAACTGTTAATAACCTGTAACCGCCCTGTTTTGGTTGAAAATGGAATGTGGATGTCTAAGCATTATTCGTTGATTTGGTGAATTAGGTGTTGTTTTGGAAGTTAAAAGGAAATGTGTGGACTTGAAACCACGACGGGAGGTGGCCGGAAGTGGAAGAACATAATGGGGGAACATGGCCGGTTCAACTTTTGGAATTAAAAAGGTAATTTCTTGAGTTTAGACTCACGACTTTAGGTTCTAATTAATGGCAAAGACTGAGACAAACATGTAGGAATGAAAAGGATTAAAATCGTTTGCAATTGGATGGAAATCGGTGTCGAACCGCCCACACCAGTACAATTCAACCGGCTGGCCTGCTGAACTGGTCTGAACCGGTCGCCTAAGTTGGAAGACGATGAACAGTGACTTGGCACGTGGCTCCCACGAGTAGCCCTTTTGGGCGGCGCGTGAGGGCGCATGGGGCCCATTTTGGGGAAATTTCCAACACGACTTTTAAAGTATTCGATGTAACGAACATTTTGGCACTAGTTTTGAGTCGATCGGACATCGTCTCGATATGTTTCGGGATGTCTGAAAGTTTTAGAGCTCGTTTAAAAATAGTTAAAAATTCGGGAAAATTACGGTGCTTTTGTATGAACATTATGAAGTAGTTAATGACCTTATTATGAGATTTGGATAGGTTCGGGAATGCCGATGATAGTTGATTAGCTGGGAAATGACGTAACGCACGTGTATCGAGGCAGCGGCGTAAATGGTCTGTGAGTGGACTTTGCTTTCGAACTTATGGTGCATGCATATATATATATTATATGTTTTCTATACATGATTTCTATGTTTGTGAATTGATATTGTTGATTTACAGTTTTGGCACGGATTTTGAGATATTTACGAAAGTACACGATTTACGAGATACAGTTTTCTGACATGGTTTTACGATGGTTTTGATGATTTGATCTCAGGATTTGAAATATGATTTGATTTCAATGATTTATAACGGATTTTGGAAAAGTAATTTCGGGCTTGGAGCCCTGTTCATGTGATATCGATAAACGAGATTCCGATTTTGGAATCGAATTTTGGAAAGTTGATTCTAGATTCGGATTTGAAACTTGAAAGAGAAATTCTGTATTTGGGTTCGGGATGATGGTTCCGGATGCCGGCTTGCGAAATCGTTATTCGAATTCGGATGTGGATTTTCTATGGTTTTCACTTGATTGAAAAATGGTTTTGGGTTTAAAAACCCGAAAAAAGAAAAGAAAACGGCTGGATCTGGTTTTGAGTTTAAAGACTCAGTTGATTGACGGGGGAGGGCCCTGGATTGATATATTTTGAGTTTAAAGACTCAGTATATGTTTTGAGTTTAAAGACTCGGTTATGATATCCCCTGAGTCCTGTTGATTGTGTTTTGAGTTTAAAGACTCGTTGATATCCCGGGAAGGCCTGATTATGCACATGGTTTTGAGTTTAAAGACTCGGGCACACTTGAAATCCAGAAACTTGCATGATTGATGTTTTTCACTACTTTTTCACTGGTTTTCAGATGTTCTGGGCAGTAGCCCGGATAATTTGGATTTGATGGATTTTGGGCTGAGTTCCCGTACTTTGATGATTGATTTATGATTTTGGGCTAAAGCCCTGGATTTGAATTGCGAATTTGAGAAAAGAAACAATTCGGGTTTTCATTGACGGTTTTTGGATATGAAATGGTTTTGTGAATTGGTTTTATATGCATGCATTAGTTTTTAAATGGAGGATATAAATGTAATTTCTTATGAACTGTTTTCTAAACTTATTTATTTTTGTCCACTCACAGTCTTTTTATATTTTCGATACCCTCCAGGTTGTTGCGGTGCGGGTTGTTGGTCGAGAGAAACGGAGACATCACACACGCAATCCACAGTAGAATCTGCGCGCTCTGGGAAGTCCGGACGTTTTGAACGGTGCGTTTGGAAATCCCTTGTTCGACTTACGTGTCACATGGAGGTTGGATGTCGGTTTAGCCTTCGTGTCACACGTAAGTTAGACGGGAGCATGACTTAGCCCTTAATCCCGGGGGATTGATGGTGGGTCGTGTCACGTTCCCTGAACATCCTCCGATTCTCAACAACCACAACTACAACCATTCTCGATAGTAGTGCCTGCCACACACTCGTGCAGACCTAAATACCAAACATCGATATCGAGACTCCGCATCCAACGGAATCAATCACCCGTACTACCTACTCTGTATCCCCACTCTAGGATTATATCGACAAGAACCAACCCTGGTAACCTGTCCAACCAAACTCTAACTATTCATAACTCGACTCAACCAATGTCGTCTACCAGGTCTTCCATGACCTTAGTTTCCCAACAATCCATCACAACTAAAGTAGCACGACAACCAACTAGGTCTAACCGATAAGTACGACCTCGACTGCAGAATGCAGTCCCATCACTAAAGCTTTCATGACATGACCGACCGAAGGTCTCGACTCTGAAAAGTTGTCAAAGTCAAACCACTCGCCAACTCACTTTTCCGAACCATACCTCATACCTTAGGGTTTCGCGATCACTACCTAGGGTTCCTATGAACCTAACTCCTGAAGGCAGTATAATCCAAAATCTAACCGACCCCGCGGTCCGGACATCGTATGGACGACAATCTAATCCTACCGTAAGTTCAACTAGGGTTCCTCGACCCCGGCTGCTCCCGGCAGCATAGCCACCTAACTCAACAAAATCCGACCATCTAATGGTCACAACTCCTAACCAGTCGTCATAACCGATCCTACAACATCGTGAAAGACGATCCCAAATAACCATCTCACGATCAAAACTCTAAAGTACTGTTACGTTCATCCATCGGTAGGGTCCCACATACGATGACCCGATTTCAGGGTTTCAGGTTGACCCGGTCAACTGTAGCAGTGATGACATCATCATGCTGACGTCAATAATGACGTTATGATGATGTCATCATGTCAGAAAATTTCAGACCAGGGATCAACCAAAGAGTGACACGTGTTAGAGATGACGTCAGCATGTCACTGTAGCAGCGTTGACCACGCATTGACCAGTAGCGTGGGGGCACGTGTGAATAGTGTTTTTGGTGAGGCCGGTATCATTTTCATACGAATCCAATGGCGGTGGTTTCGTGTCGATCGGAGATCGTTAGATCGGTCAAAATAGGGTTTGAAGCCTTGGGAATAGTGTCTACGCTACGTTTTCGGGATGAATCTGTTCTAGGGTTTTAGGATTGAATTAGCCCTCGGCATTGGGCCGGGCCGAGCAAGTCCGGTCCAAAAGTTTTGGGCTTGGGCCGAGCCGGGCCAGGCTTATTAAATAATTTTTAAATTTGCGGGCTGGGCCGGACGGGCTTAATGACATATAAAAGAGCCCACGGGCTTTTATCGGGCCGGGTTTATATCGGGTTTTTCGGGTCGGGCCTATTAAGCCTACTTGGATCGGGCTTACGTGGACTTTTGCAATAAACTATATCTCAAATTTTAAAATTACAAAAAAAAAATATGCATGAAAAAAAAATACTCAAGGGTGCAAAAATGTGGGCTCGTTAAAATAAAATACTCAATGGTGCAAAAACGTTGGGCCTATAAAGTAGGTGAGGGAGTGGTTAGAGTTTGTATTGGGTATTGGGTATTAGGCTTTTTAAAATAAATTAGGTGGGCTTGGGGCTGAGATTTGGGTTTGGGTTGAAATATTAGTATTAAGAATGGGTTGAGTATTAATTTATAAATAATAAGTATTTTATATTTTCGGGTTTATTGGCCGATTATTACGGGCGGGTCGAGCTGGGCTTATTGGTTTATCGGGCTCGGGCCTATCGGGTTTGAACACCATAAGCCCAAGCCCAGCCCACTAACTCTCGAGCCAGGCCGGCCCACAACTCATAGCGGGTCGGGCCGAGCTTTTGTCCATCGGGCTTATCGGGCCCCCATAACCCCATGGGCTTTTGTGCCAAATGGTGAGGGCTAGATTCAACTAGTAGGGTCCTTTAGTGACTCTTGGACATGTTATTACAGGTTTAGGTGGTCGTTGAGCTGCAAGGACCGCGTGTGAGTGGGCTATTTGATTTCTAAAAGGATTGCATGCATAAACTATTTTACTATTCCATTTTATGATTTAGATGGGGCTATTATGGGTATTATATGGGGATGCTTATTACATATTATGATGTTTTGGGCATGAAACCCGTCTGGATTATATATGGAATTTTTTCAGGGATGTTCAGGGGACACAGGGTAACTATACTATTATTGTGATGTATTTTCCTACCTTACTATTTTCTATCCTCCAGGGAGGGTCGTTGGCCTGGGTGGACCCTAGAGTAGTCGCGGGGCACTGACGGAGAGAAGTTAACCCCCGTTGGGTTGCCTACTCTCAGGAAGGCATATTGAGTATACCTCGGGCAGTGACTGGGATACCGAGCACTGGTGGACTTAGGGGATTTCTCGGGCTTTGAGACCCTGAGTGGCAGCGCGTAGCCTTAGAACCGTGACATCATTATTAGGCATCGGGGGTGCCGGGATTGGGTTTTACAGTGCACTATTATGTTAGTTTTTCTCTATTCGATTATTATATGATTTTGTGATTATGATTCTATTATGAAACTACACTTACTTCAATGCATGCAAGTTTTGGAAAACTGAGGGGTAAAACCTTACAATTTATGTATAATATTAAATTGGTTTTATAAACTGTTTATTTTCGACCCACTCACTCTTTAATTTTTTATTGACCCCTCCAGGCCGTGCCACAGAGTTATAGGAAGATCCAAAGGACAAGCCTTAGTCTAGTTCGTTGTGCACCTCTACACCCCAAGTGGGTAGGTTGAGCACTATTTGTGTAATCTGACTATTGTGCTCACGTTTTGTATTGTACTATCCCTGGTCTGACATCATATTACTCTGAACTCTTATGTTTAAACGTTATTTATTTAATTTCAAGTATTTTGATTTCGGTTAAGGGTACTTTTGGTATGTTTGGAGTCGTTGTCAGACGAGAGTGGGACACGTCCCCGGGTGGTCCCAGTGAGATTGGGACGGGTCCTGTCATCTTTCTTGTTCTTCTGGTTCTTTGGGTTGTCTCACGTATGGCTCTAAGTTGGTGGATATGCAATTGGTTAATGCCATCTTCCTTAATCCCGCTGGTGGCTTCGGCGGTGCGGGTCCGTCTACTGCGCAAAGTGGGTTATGCCCTGATTTTATTGCCCATCCACTAGGTGGTCCTGGTGATGATGTTTCCACGCAAGTGGGCACTATTCCATTTTTTTGGATCATTCCTCTGTGGTGTCATGTCCAATTCAACCTGTCTTGGATGAGGATGTTGTGCCTGTCTTCCAGGCGCTATCTTCTTCCACTTCTTGCTCGCCTCATGTTGTTAACAAGGTGCATTATCCTCTATTTAATCCTTGTATTGTCCTGGAAAATGGTGTTTGCGATTCCCTGAATTCTAAGAGTGTGTTGGAACCAGCTGTGGCTCCCAAGGTCTGATATTGCAATGTGGTTAAGGGTAATTCTAGTACTTTGTGTGCTTCCACCCTGTTGCCTTTGATGGTTGATGGCAGCAGGGTTGTTTGTCCTCATCTGGAGGCGGCACAGGCTGCTGCAAAGGATTAGGAAAGTTGTTTGGTTGGTTATTTTATTGATCGCCAACTTCCCTTCTTGGCTGTTAATATTCTTGCTAAGAAGATATGGGCAAACTGGGGTCTAGTGGAGGTCTTGGACAATGATAAGGGTTTTTTCTTCTTTAAATTTTAGGATAGTTCTACTTGTTCAAATGTTCTTGAGGAAGGCACTTGGTCCCTTTCTGGTCGTATGATTTACCTTACTCGGTGGCGGCTTGGTTTGATTCTTTCTAAGGTCGCTCATGCCAAGGTTTCTATTTGGGTTAATTTCTTCAATGTTACCCTTGAACACTGGAATTTTGAGGGTTTTGGCTATGAGGCTAATGCAGTAGGTAATCCTCTTTATGTGTCAGGGCCCACCCCTAATCCCCCAGGATTAGGGACTAAACCCTGCTCCTGTCTGACAACCCAAAAACGAAAGACCGAAACAACTTCCCGAAAACCACAAATTACATTGTCAGACGCAGGAGAATTTACAACACCCCAGAGTCAGCTGTTATATAGAGCATAGTACCAAATTAAGAAAACAAAAACTGATACACAGAGTACACGCACAACGGAAAATTTGAAACACTCTGGGAAAACTTTCGAGTACTCTATGCCTCCGACGCTGCCTCAACGTCAACTCCCGCGCTAGCTCCACGACCTGGAGGGCAATTAAAACCAGAAAAGTGTGAGTGGACCATAAAGAATAAAAGTTTCAAAAACATTTCATAAACAAACCAGGATTTGGCCCTCCATTTTGAAAACATGCATGCATAACCCAATTTCTGAAAACATTTATAAAGCACATTATTTCCTCGTGGAAACCGCAGCAACATAAACACAGTATGATAACATTATAAAATATTAGCAGAAAAACAAAAAATACCAATATAATCATCCGATCAAACCTGCTGGACCTATCCGAGTCATTAAACTCCCGAGTTTTTAAACTCAATCCAGGCCTCAATAATCCGAGTCTTTAAACTCAACAGGCCTACGGGGGAAATATCAATATATCCGAGTCTTTAAACTCCCGAGTCTTTAAACTCAATCCGGGTCTTTAAACTCCCGAGTCTTTAAACTCAATCCGGGTCTTTAAACCCAATCCGGGGCCGTCCCCCGTCAATCACAATATCCGGGTCTTTAAACCCAATAACCAGATCCAGAAAATCTAATCCAAAACCATTCGAAATCCATATCCAAACCCGAATCCGAAATCACTGGCCCGAAGCCCTTCCGGCATCCAGAACCGTCATTCCGAACCCAAATCCGGAATTCCACGTTCAACTTTAAAACCAAATTCCGTTTTCCGAAATCCGATTCTAAAACCGAAAATCCTTGATCATCGAAATCATGTTCCAAAATCCCTTTATAATCATTGAAAACCATTTATCGTTTGAAATCCCAAAACCATGGCATCATAATCAGAAATCAAGCATTTCTCGTAAAACGTGCCAAAAATCGTACTTTCTCGAAAAACGTGCAATCATGGAAAACAGTTATAGCATATTCAGTAAACATGGAATCACAGTTAAAACCATAAAACAAGTACTTAAAAACAGTTATGCATGCTCAGTTATAGGGAAGGGGTCCACTCACAGATACCAGGCACGTCACTCGCGTCCCGAACGTCCTGCACGTTCCTCGAGCTCCTCGGGGATTCCCGATCCTGTCAACAGTCACCAAACTACATCACTAACACGTTAACGAAAGTTCTCCTAATTCCCCACAAAATTCCCCGGATTCTAAACGTAACGAACCGAGACCCTAAACCTTCGATCCCGCAGAACCAACTCGAATCGACGTCCGATTAACCCGAAACCTATCTCAAAAGATTCGTTACAACAATTAGACTCAAAACCTAGTTGAACACTTCCCCGGATAACACCACACGCGCCCCCACGCGCCGCCCAAAGTGGCTGCGCGTGGGCCTCACGCGCCTGCACACAGAGTCATCTTCAACCTCTAGCCAGCCGGTTCAACTGAACCGAACCGGCGTGACCGGTTTCCCCTCAAATCCCGTATGTTTTTTATCCTTTCAACACTATTAGGATCGTCCTACTCCTAGAAACCTAATTCCCTAAGCAAAACACAACATCACAGCCTCTAAACCATCTTCCAAACTCGAACCAGAAACCCGTCCAAAACTCTGTTTTGGTTCCAGGCCAACCGTCCCTTCCCCAGTCACGGCTTCGACCTCTACAGGTTCCTAAGGACCTAAGGAGTCTATTAGAACCTACCAGACACCTCGACTTATCCCCTAACTTCACGACTCAATGTTTGAAATTCACAGCAAAATAGAGCAAGCAACAGAGTTTGAGGAAATTACCTGCTCGCCATCCACCACCGTGTTCGCCGCCACGTCCTGCAGGGTTCACAGGGCCGTCCTAGCCTTCCCTCGATCCTAATTGGATCAACACACGGCAACAACACCACCAAGTTCCCTCAAAACTTCTCTGTTTTTCCTGTGAACTCACACTTCGCACACACCACCGTTCAGCCCACAAGTTCCACTTCAAACTCACTCACTAAGTCTCACTTCATCTCTGTTCACTCTCACCAGGTCACAAAGTCTCACACTTCCCTCACCTGATCAATTTTTCCTCTCAACTCTGTCTCTGTTTTCTCTCCTTGCACGACTACACAAACACACACACCCGTTTAACAAACACACCATGCACGGCCTAGAACCCACTAGACAACAGCCACCTGTCACAATCCCATGGTCCCAATTCCAAAATATCCAAATCAGCCCTGTACACTTGGCCTTATGCTATTTGTACAAATCCCAATGTGCCAAAAGACCAAAATGTCCCTGTGAGTTAAAACTACCATTTTGCCCTTCGCCGTTCTAGACCCGTATCTCGCCCGTCCAATGTCCAATGAACGCATGCCGCCTGTCGTTGAACTCAAGACGACGAGACCTATCTAACGGTCCTAGGTTTACGTGTAAAAACCTCGTTACACAAAAAGTCAATTTTCCCCCTTCGTTTACCCAAATTACGATAATGCCCTCAACCTTCCGAACATCATAATTTCCTCCTCGGATGTCGGAATCGGGCGTGCCACCTATCTACGGACTCGTGACGTCCCGAACTACGTCACAGTCATCAGTCAATGCCCAATTGACCGCCCAAACTAAAAGTCAACTTTTTGCCCAAACTAGAGGCAAAATCGTCATTCTACCCTAACAGACCAAAAGTAACCAACTAAACACCAATTAGACTCACTAATCCGTTACTAATCACTATACTAATCCCAGCTCTCGGGACAGGTCGTTACATTATGTGGACTCCTGAACTGAGTCAAGGAAACGTATTTCTTTTATGAGGATATGTGGGCCTTTTTGAGAGGTTTTGAGATGATTTATAAAATGTTTTCCATATACCATCCTTATGAGTGGATTTTCTCTCTAGGTGTCAGGGACACTGGAGTAATCACAGAGAATTGCCTGAGAGGGGCCGCTCTACATGAAAGACCGTAGAGAGGCTCGAGATCAGGATTGCTATAAGTTAAAACCTCCGCCCCCCAAGGAGGGTCATTGACCTGGGTGAGTTCCCATGTAATTGGATTTGGGCAGTGACCCACATACTTTGGTTTTACGGTTTTTGGCTAAGTCCCTAATGATTTGAGGAAGGAAGTGGCTTTGATTGATAAACGATTTTATTAACTTTAATTTGATTAAGGAATGATTGAGTTAATTGGTTTTTGAATGCATGTATGCTTTTTAGTGAAGGGCATAAATGTCTTTTCCTTAAATGTGTTTTATTAAACTATTTATTTCCGTCCAATCACAGCTTTTATGGTTTTTTAAAACCCTTCAGGTTGATCGCAGATGCTGGCTGTAGTAGAGACCGAGAGATCACATGCCTCTATAGATCATGACGCGCTCTGGAAGCCCCGATATGATTAAGCTTGGGTTATCCCTTGTCTGGCACGTGGTGTTAGATGGGAGTATGGCACATCCTATGTTAATCCCAAGGGGATTGGGATGGGTCGTGTCAGTTGAGAGCACCAAGTCTTATCCTTTGCGGGTCGATGGTTCTTGTTAAGGCAGTTTTGAGTAGCCTCTATGTCTACTGATTTTCTAATTTATTTTTTTCTAAGAAGTTGCTCTTTGATCTTGAGCGATTAATGTGTCGCTTTCTTTGGTCGGATAAGCTTAATGGGTCTTATTTAGCTAAGGTTGCTTGGAATGATGTGTGTTGCCCTTAGCAGGAAGGTGGCCTAGGGTTGTGGTCTCTTCGTGTGTGGAATACGTCCTTTATGGCTCGTTAAATTTGGTTCCTGTGTTCGGATGTGGTCGAGAACTTATGGTCGGATTGAGTTAAAGCCTATTATGTTCGTGATCACTGTTTTTGGACTATTACCCCGCCTTCGTCTTGCTCTTGGAATTGGAGGAAAATCTTGAAGCTTAGATCCAAGATTCGTCCCTTCATTAAATCGGTGGTGGGAAATGGTTCTTCCATTTTTCTTTGGCATGATTATTGGTCCCAACTTGGGTCGTTGGTTGGTTGGGGTGGTAGTGACTTGGTTAGAATTTATGGTATTCATTCGAATGCTAAACTCGACGAGGATATTCTTGGTTCTTCTTGGAATTGGCCTATGTTTTGTTCTGGTCCTTTGCTTAAGATTCAGGCAGCGACTGAGTCTATCCCTATTTCTCCTCTTCGATGTGATGGTGTGTTGTGGACCCTAACCTCTAATGGTGTGTTTTCTACTTCTTCTTTATGACAAGTGCTTAGGGAGCCAAGACCCCAATGTAGCTAGGCTAAAGTTGTTTGATTTTCTGCTTCTATTCCTCGAGCTGCCTTTGTGCTTTGGCTCGCCTTAAGAAGGAAGTTATCGACCTTTGATCAGATTAGTCATTTCACTGATAGATCTAGCCTTGATTATGTCTTTTGTGGTGTGGTTTTGGAGACTCATGAGCACTTATTTTTTAATTGTCCTGTTACTGGCAGTATTTGGGGTTCAGTTTAATGTATGTGTGGGATTCCATGGTTATATCCTCCCTGGCCTTCTTTCATTTCTATGGCTGCAGCTAATTGGGGTGGCTCATCTCTGAAATCTGTGATCCTAAGATTTTGTCACCAACTTCTATCTATTGCTTATGGAAAGAGTGTAACCTTCGTGTTTTTATTGTCATACGGATGTCACCTCAATCGATCTTATTGTCCATTGTTAACATGATTTGCAGTCACCTTCTAGCTCTTAAATTCCACCCTCTGCCTCTAATGTTCATCTGTTTCGTTCTTGGAACATTGATTAGTAGTCTTAGCTTGCTTTGTAGTTGAGTTTCTTTTGTTTCCTTTTTTCTGGGCTTTGCCTTGTTTGTCTCTCCTTAAATTTGACTCTAGGTGTTGTTTCTCTTCTTGATTAATACATTTACTTATAAAAAATAAAAAATAAAGTGGTTTGTTGTATGTTCTTCACACAATTAAGGGTCTTGTACTCTTATCAAAACGCACCCTATTCACTACCGCTAAGTCGCCAACATGAATTGATATCGGCTAAAAATTAATTATGCAGAAATATTATTGTTACCAATGAAGTCCAGTATTCGAAAATTATTCAGATATTAAACGTTGGTTACTCCAAAAGCACTGTTTTTCTTGTAAAGGGTATTGTTGCTACTTGCTTGGATGACGATGATGATGACAATGCAATGAAGACTCTTTTAAAATAGAGGGCCGATTTTATAAATTTGTTCTTGTTATAGAAGTATGATCTTCATATAGAGTTGGAATATCTCGATATTAATTCTCAAATTAAAATCTTGAAATAATAATTTTTGTAAAAAAGTTTCGTTAATATTTTTCATGTAGGTTAAAGAATTTTTGGGATGTATTGATTGTGGACGTTGTGCCTGGAAAGTGCAAAGGCGTGATGAGAAAAGGGAACGGGAGCAAAATGATTGGAGAAGGCTAAGGGCATGATTGAGGACACGGAGAGTGCGTTTGAAGGCATCCTTCCTTGTGGCCCTAATTGTCCCATGGTCAAACCATCCCCGTCCTTACCCAAACACACGCCTAAATATTATGGTTAGTTCATGGACAAGAATATTCGATCATGATTTTTACTCAACAAAGTATGGCTTCTTAGAGTGAAAAATAAAAGCGAATCACATACGCAAAATTACCATTTGAAGAAGGGATTCATACAAATTGGTAGTGATTTCGCTCTTATATCCTCCTATTTGAATCCAAAGTTGTAATGGTTTCTCTTTGGTTGATGAAAGTGTTTCATCATGATTATGGTTATGATTATGGTAAATTTAAAGCAATATTTTGGGGGCTTGTGTTCCAATTTTGGGCAGCAGAAAAAGAGCATCCCAGGTTGAGAATAGGGACATAGGATGCATGATGATGATGATTATGATGATATAATGAAAGAAAAGCATGACAAATTCTTAATCATGATGTCTATAGGGGGAACAAGGATCCTTCTATTCTATTCCCAGGGTTGGTTGCATGCCTTGGTGTCTTCTCTCTTCTTCTTCGATCATCTTGTGATCATCATCATCATCATCATAGAATAACAATTATTTGGTTTGATGAAGAAAAAATAAAAGTGCTTTTTAGCCTAGGATTAGGGAGAGAGTGTGCAATTACGTAAATGATATGTAGAACATCGCTCTCATAATTACTTCACTCATGTTACACAATTATTATGTCAAAATCATATTAACTAATTATTTTAATTCTGTGGTGATTGTTGAGGCATGCCATGTTGTAGTCTTGTAGACTATTGATGTGAGTCGCACAATGAGAAAACAACCCACAATATGAGCAACTTGACATTTTCAACGAGTCATCATTACACCAAATTAGCTATTTATTAAGGTTATGTAATCTCATTATCTAGACTTTTCATTTGTTATTCCATTTTCCAGAATTTCGACCTTACAAAGTGCAACCTCAATAGAAAATTTTAATCATCCACTTAGACTTCAATAACGAAAGAAGATAGTATTTCTTAAAGAATGATGATAATCAAACGCGCAAATTAACATTGTCTAATTTTTGGGCGGACTTTTTCGTAATTATAATCTTTAAATGAGAATTTTAGAAAACAACTTTAATTATAAGATAATATTGTACGAAAATGAAACTCGCACTAAGAGAACGGATACTTTCCAATAATGAAATAGCAGGTAATTAAAGAATTAGGTAATCACAGAAGTGTGTGATCATTCCTATTGGGACAATTACTAATTATGCATAATTATAATATAAGAGGTGACCATAGCTGGGAGGGTTTGGGAATCGATTTGGTTGTTCGACACCAGTGTTGTTGATGTTAATGTTTCAATTCGAATCTAATGAACGTTTTCTCTATAGACAAAAAGAAGAAGAATATTAAAAGGAATTAGTTTGACTGTTATTGTTTACTAACCGTTATCAATCGGAATAAAAATTAATTGATTACTAAAATGCCTTGTTTTTCAATTTTCTCAATATCTCTATTGACAGGACCCGCCCCGATCCCTCGGGGACCACAAAGGGACGTGTCCCGCTCCCATTTGACACCCGAACTAACATTCCAAATTTAACCTTAAAAAGTTCAAATGTATAAATATCCGAAATAAAGTTATACATACAATCCGAATTCAAAAGATGTCAGACAAGGGATAAAGTCCAAAATATAAATTCCGATCACGACTCTAAGTTATCCTGCGGGTTAACCTACCCATCAGGGGTTCAGGTGCGCAGTGTAGATCTATGCCTCAGCCTCAGGATCCTCTTCTACCTCAATAGTACGGCCTGGAGGGGTCACCAAAATATTAAGGGTGAGTGGGCCGAAACTCAAGTTTATAAAACAATTTAATAATTAAAACATATACTTTTACCCCTCCGTTTTCCAAACATGCATGCATTAGTATTTAAAACCATAAAATCATACAAAGTATCACAAGTCATATAATAAAACCATAAATATAACCACAGTCACTGCACTATACACTCCAATCCTGACATCCAAGATGTCCGACGTCCCTAACGTCCAATAAGATCACAATCCCAAGGCTACGCGTGCCATTCGGGGTCTCAATCCCGAGTCCGATCCCCGAACCCAGTTCGGGTACGGCATCCCAGATGCCTAGCGTCCCAGACGCACCACTTCCCAGACGTTCAATCATAACAATCATGCTCCTGAGTCATCCTACGGTCCGGTCCCTCCGTAGAATCACTCCTCGCAGACCACTCCGGGGTACCACATCCGGAGGAGACAGTATCACACGGGTGGATCTATACAGTTCAGTACCAAAGATAGTTATCGATATCCACATGCATATATATGTATATATAAAACCCAAAACAATACTTAAATTCCACCAGACGGGTCTCAAGCCCAAACATCGTGAATCGTGCTATAGTCATAATTTCAAGATAATTAAAACCATTACTTGATTCCAGCATGTATATATATATATATATAAGTGAAAATGATTATGCATGCAAGGGTTTAATGAAATCGGGCCCACTCACGGTACAGTCCTGCTGCGAAACCGCGCGTACAACCTTGTCCCGAAACTACCGTACGATTCCTGTCAGTCCAATCACACACAAGGGTCACTACAAGTCCTTAACATTTATCCAAGAAGTCTTAAACTGAAACCGGCTCGGGAAAACCGCCCAAACACGCTTCCCGAGGCAACCGGCCCTATTCCGACCAACTAAACGACCCCCAATCAACTCGATTATTAAACTCAAAATGTTCAAAACACTGAAAGGATGAAAACTCTAGTTGACCGTGACTGGAGATGAGGCTCCACGCGCCATCACGCGCGCGCCCAAAGTGGCTGCGCGTGAAAGCCACGCGCCTGACACTGTAGCTACAGTGTCATCTTCTTCACCCGTTCATCTGTTAAACGGGTCTTCAACCCGCGACTCGACCCGGCCAATTAACCCTCAATTCCCACTTCATTCCCCTCGTTTTTTATCCTAACATCTTCCTTAACATTTTAATTTAAGGTCTGAGTCATCAATTGCCCTTAACAGGTCCTATATCAGCCCTTCGACCCGTGATCAACCACACAGGTCGATCACCATAACTCACTGATTCCCATCCCAATTTCGAATTAACTTAACAGAGAGTTAACTAGGACCAATACGAACCAAAACCAATTGAACAAACACTCACCTGGAAGTCGTCGTCCTCAACTCTGAAAATTCTCAGAACCAGGGGCTTCAGTCCTAGGCCAATCTGTGTTTGATTCCCTTCGAACTCGACGTGGTTGAGTTCCAAATGGTCCCAGAAGGCTAAACCAATCCTTGGTTTCGTCCAACTAGCCTCACAAATTAAAAACCGATTTTCCCTCCAATTTCCAGATTTCAGTTCTCTCTGGTTTTCCTCTCTAGCTCTCAGCCCTCACTTCAGCAGAATGATCCTCACTCAAAATCCAACTCAGTTAATCGAACTTTTCCACTCAGCAGCCCGTGGGAATCCTTCTGATTTCACTGAAGATTGTTTCCCGTAACGGTCCCAAAACCATTCAACAATGGTGCCCGTGCCTGTTCCTTGCTTCAACCCACACCTCACTGCCTCAAAGGCCTTAAACAAATCCCTAGCCAGTCCACTAACCTGAATAAACAAAGGCTGGATCAGAACCACCAAGCACGGTGGTGCGGCTCTGTTTCCCACGATTGCAAACAGTAACCCCTGCAAAAATTACCATTTTGCCCTCTTGTTCAAAAATTACCAAAATGCCCTTCACTACCTAGACCCGTAAGTCAACCGTCTGATGTCCGTTATCAACGTGCCGCCTGTCTACGGACTCAGGACATCGAGACCTACCCAACGGTCCTCGAATCGTGTGAAAATCAGTTGCCAATCGAAAAGTCAACATTTTCCCCTCTTTCGTCCAAATTACGAAGATGCCCTTGGACTTCCGAACGTCAGAACTTTTTCCCCGATCATTGGAATTGGACGTGCCACCTGTTTATGGACTCGTGACGTCCCGAACTACGTCACGATCATGGGTCAACGTCCGTTTGACCTACCAATCAAAAAGTCAACAAATCGACCATACTATTCATAGGGGTAAAAACGTCATTTCATTCATTATTTTACAAATTTACATTTCTCGAATTTTCGGGGCGTTACATCTCTCTTATTATTACACTATAAAAACTCATTTATTGAAACATTCAATTTATTAAAGAAAAAAAATGTTCTTCTTCATTTTCTTAAAGATTTTATTCATTAAAAATAATCATCACTTTCTAATTTGTAAGATAGCAGTTTGATTTATGATAATATATAGGGGTGGCAATGGGTCGTGTCTTGTCGAGTTCGTGTCGTGTCATGAATTCTGTTTTATCCATTTATGCCCAACCCGAATCCGACCCGTTTAATAATCGTGTCAAGAATATCTAACCCGAACCCGACCTGTTAATGACCCGTGTAACTCGTTTAACCCATTTAATAAACACGTCATACTCAAAACCCAATTAACCTATGACCCGTTTAACATTTTTAACCTATTTAAATTATAAGATTTATTAGATATTTAGGTAGGTAAATGGATAGATATATGGGTTAGTAATGACACGTTTATTAAATAGGTCAATATATAAGCTCCCACCCATTTAATAAACGGGTCATAACGGGTTGACCCGAAAATGGCCCGAAATTTTAATCGTGCGGGTTGACCCGGATAAATTTTGTGCGGATTTCGAATTGTGTATAGAGTCGTGTCAAAAATTGTCACCCTTAATAATATATCACTATATTTCTCTTTTTTTTCATATGATAAAAGTTATAGAGCAATTTTTTGGTATATAAAAAATTAAAAGGTAATAGAAATCATTAACACCTCCTCTTATTAATCTCATTATTCATTTTGGGTACTGCAAATAAGGATTTCATGTAGGATCCACATGTTAAAAAAAAAATCTAATTTTGCAAGTAAACGTATGAATACTCCATAATAAGAATCATTGTGTTTGATTTGATTTGCATGACCCCAAAGTAAACACACTCCGTAATATATAACCCGTATAAAAATTTATAGCGAGTTGCACTTGGTTGTATTGTTTTTAACATGTTGAATTTGCAAAAGGGCAACCAATATCTTTAGAATTCCAATTGGAAAAACGTTTAATGATAACCAAACTATAGAAGAAATCATTGCATTATATTGCATTACGTAACTAATGATGCAAACAAAAAAAAATGAAGGAAATACTAATCACTGTTATATCAACAATTAATATCATTGTGATTCCATTAGCATATTTCAACATTTAAGTTGACTAAAAACACCTTCATTAGTTTGATTACCATCATCACTTTGAAGATCATTGTTTCTTTAGTGGCATCGCTATCACCCCAACCCATTCAATTTGAATCAAGAAAAGTAAACAAACTACTAATTCATCTGTTAAACACGTTTCATCATAAAACACTTCATTGAAATTTCATGTTTAAAGTAACCTTCCAAGGTAAAATATTGTTCATTGAGTTGCATAAAAATTCAAATATTTTGAATTCACGCACATTTCTAACCTCATTAAAGAAGAAATTTTCATGTAACTAGTTGTATTGTATGACATGATTTCAAACCAAATCGAACAAATAATCTATAAATTACGCAAATATATTTCCCTTCTAATGAAGTCGGCAAAAAATAAAAAGGGAATTGTTGGTTCATCTTGAAGTTTTTAATTATTACCCCCTCTTCGGTTAATATTTCATATCGGAGTAAAGTCAATATCTATTTTTATTTATTGGGGTTCCATTAAGTAGATCCTTCTAATTAGTTCTGAATATATATTTACTATAATTACGATTACCCATAAATAAGAATATTTTATTTTGGGGTAAATTATAACCTGGAAGATTTTTAAGTAATATTTAGAAAAGAGAGTTAAATAGAAGGGACCCTAGCTAGGTTAGGGTCCTGGGAGAAGGGGACGTGGGTCTGATGGCTTGCCTCAAAAGGGTCGAAGTATGTGACTTGCCACACAAATATTTTCGCAGGGCTGACAAAGCCATCAGAGATATCATCATTACAAAAAAAAAAAAAAAAATTGACACTTACCCCACATGCCAATTAACCCTTGCTACCTGCTCCCACTATACTGGTAAGTAGTAACTACCCATATTTACTGGGTTTAGTGCCATTTTTTACCGGGTGCCGATGTGAGGAAAATGTCCCACATTGGAAAAAACACAACTACAATTTGTGCCTTATAAGATCTTGGGCTACTCCCCCATTGCCAATTGGTTTTGGGGTGGAACCTCAATTTCTTACATGGTATCAGAGCGGGGTTATCTCACGTGTTGGCTTAACCGTCACACGTGTCACACGTACCCAATCAAATCGTCACGTGATAGGCTGGAAAATCCGCCACACGTGAGGGGGCGTATTGAGATGTGAGGAAAATGTCCCACATTGGAAAAAACACAACTACAATTTGTGCCTTATAAGATCTTGGGCTACTCCCCCATTGCCAATTGGTTTTGGGGTGGAACCTCAATTTCTTACACCGACCTCAAGGCCTTGATCTACCCGAAAGCCTACTTGTGGCTAGCTTCTCTGCTTTTTTTCATGGCAAACTAAATCTTTGCAGGTCCTCAAAAGATCCACTACACAAGTATATCTGCTCTCAGATTTTGTCTTTCTACACTGTTTTGTATAGCATCTTTTCTTTTGTAGCCTTTATTTTTTCTGCAACCCAAACCATCTTCAGTGTCTATAATCTTTCACATATTATGATCTCATCGTTAAAAGTGTAAGATGTCAGTTTTATAATATTTATGATGACTTGATGACTTAATTTAAAAATATTTAAACTTAATTTTTAAAAATAGGTATACAAATACGAGTGTAATTAATTTAACGAAAACAAAATCCAAACAATTTCGATTCGCAGATGAAGAAGCCAAAATGTGTCCACGTCAAAACTGAGTTGTGTTTTAAACCTGTAGTATTACTGGCCGTAAAATACAAGACTCAATCTATATGTATATAATGAAAGCAAAGGTACCAGGAATATTAATAATTTCCATTTACATTTTTGGTACTGGGAAAGGGACCACAAGAACGATGATGGATGAAGAGGGACTTGATAATTGAAAAAAAAAAAGCCACAATAATTAAATACGACAGCAAAGATTAAAAAACAAATTAAAAATAAATAAATAATGAAGGGAAAAAGAAAGCTCCAATAAGATCCGACGTACAAATGATTGCAGCTGTATACATTGTCTCCTCTGGGTTCTGCACTGTGTCCCAGTTCGTAGGTCCCACCCCCAACATCCCTCCACCACCATCGTTATGGATCATTGGCCCTCTCTCTCTCTCTCTCTCTCTCTCTCTCTCTCTCTCTCTCTCTCTCCCTCCTCCTCGCGCCCATATCCTAAAATCGGATCCAGTTTCTATCCGAATTATTTACTGTTGAAATATAAAATTTCGAAAAATTTAATTAATTTAGAAATTTATCATTTTACGAACTGTCAAACATAAAAATGCAATTTCACTTTTTAATTATTAAACTATCTCCTCTTCTCTTCCTTCCATCATTATTAATCTCAGATCACGCGGTGGTCACGTGCTTTATTGCATCTATCCAGGCCCTGGATCCTCATGAGTTCATAATAACTGACGGATGGTGTTCCGTCTGCATGCATGTACATAGGGACATGATGAATGCATGAATATATGCATGCATGCATGTTTCGTAAGCCGCACGTACTACGTACGTGCTCACATGAATTTTCAGTCTTAATTGAGAACGTGTACGGTGTATATTGACCGTGGCTTTATATCTCCATCTACGTGTACGGTGTGTGTACATTGACCGTGTCTCTCCATCTCCACCTCATGTGATGGATCTAGGAATTTCCTCACCTATATTATAGATATATATATATATATGTATATTTATTTAAGTAAGGAATCAAATTTACTCGTTCATTTTTAAGTATATAGGAATTATAATAGACACAGAATTTATTCAACGTACGTGGGCATTAAGGCTGAAACCTGTCTTCCTTGATATAAGGATCCAGTGATATATCATGTTTCCTTGATTACAAATAGTGATGAAAATATTGACACTATCGTTGATATATCGAGCGGTGAATTTGACCGGCGAAACGTAATGGGAAGAAAGAAATTGAACGAAATATCGACATTTTTCCTTGTTTTAAGCTCATCGATCTCCTTATTTCATTAAAACGGTCGAGATATGGACAAATTCCATGAAAATTGGACGTAAAATCATTGAGTTCCAGTCGTGTCATACTGCCGAGTCAAAAAAACCCGAATAGCAGACCCGCGCGAGGTAGAAGATGACTGCTTTTAAGTTAGTATGTGTACTTTATATATTATTTGGTTGCTTATATTTTCAATTGGGCTTGTTAGTTGAGTTGGTTGTGCCTTGTTTTCAATTTATAAGCACCTGCGTTCGACCTCAGGTAGGTGCGCACGCTGCTTGCTAATGTTTTTCTTTTTTTTTCATTTTTCCCTTATTTTCAATTCTATTTATCTTTTTTTACAATTTTAAATATATCAATCCTTTCCAATTTTTGAACAAAGATTGACTCTATTTTTTTTTTCTTTTTTTCCACTTTTAATATATTTGCTCATTTTATAATTTTTCTTCCATTTAAATTTTTTTTTAATGCTTATTGTTATGTTTTTAATTATATCAACATTCAATTATAGTAATTCACTTCAATTTATGTTTATGTTTAAATTTTTATATTACTAGCAGAACCCTATTGTATCATATTATTGATCATATATTTATTATATGAAAATCATTTTATAGTTTTTATTAGTATTATATAACCATCATTGGGTAAGTTTTTCCCAAAATTTCATTCCAAATTTCCAACTTTTAGACTGAATTCCCGTCATTTTTGTTGACTGTAAACGATATCAATATCGATATTTGGGGTGATATATCCATAAATTTGACTAGGGATATATCCGTCGATATCAATAATTTCATCATTGACTACAAATCCTGGCTAGCTGTTATGGGCTATGTCAAATATGTACGATTAGTTTCGTTACTTTGTGTTTTTGGAAGGGCCCTCTCTAATATATCTTTGTTTTGAATAACGGTGATATTCTTCCTAGTAAGGATGAAAACCTTATTTTAAAAAAAAAAAAAATAGTTAAATTTATAAAATATCAATTTAATATTGATATATGTTGATACCATTTCGGCCCAGACCGACTTAAGGCCAAGATCGACCTGAGGCCCAACGCCTCCAACCCAAGCCCACTCAGACAGACAAACCCTAGAAAGACCTGGTCAAACCCTATACGTGGACAGACCCCAACCTTCCACGTGTCGGCCTCACAGTGAATGCTCATTGTCCCACATCTGAGAAATAAATTCATTTAACACATCACACACATACAAAAATGGTTCACTTTTCCACATAAATGTAACTAAGAATTTACTAGTTACAACCATTTTACGAATTACTATTTGTCACGCACTCTTTCTACACAGACCCACCACTGACTTAGGCGTCGGAGTAGTATTCGTCCCCTAAGTTGGGCAGACCACTGACTTGGTCTGTCCAAGGACACATGGCTGAGCAGCATTCGTTCCCCAAGTTGACACATTTTGTGCATCAACATATCAATATCGTTGACGCTTAACAAAAAATGTTGAAAATTTAGTCCAGAATTTGAACATTTTGAATCAAATTTTAGAAATAATTTAAACAACCAATAATACTTATATAAGACTAATATCTATATTATGAAAATTAGGAGGAGATTTTTCTTCCCTTTTTATTTTATATTAAGGCCCTTAAATATGATATATCTCCTGAAATATTTTGGATAGCTTTTTCCTCTTAGTTTAGTGCCGGAACTCCAAAATATAAATATATTAATGAAAATTTTATAAATATTCGGATATTTTCACCGATAATTGGAAGTGAGAATATAAGTTAAGCAAGGGAAATGGCAATTGCACGCCTTGCATGACCGGCAAGTAAACAACCAAATCTTCATTTGACTATCAATGTCCATCATATCTCATCACTCAACATGCACATAATTTATTTGGTCATATATATGTGTATGTATGTATACTTTCAATCAAAGCTTTGAATTCTAGCAAGTAGCATGCATCTCTCATCACCAAAATCCAATCTGATTCGAGTTCTATCTTGGATTTGAACTCAATCTTGAAAAATCACAGACAGAAACAATGTTACTTAGTCAAGAAGCCCTGGTTTTTTCAATTCCTTCCTTAATAATTACCTCCTAATGTGACCACCCAACTAACCCATTCATAATATAATAATTGATGAGGATCAAATACAGGCAACCCCTAAATTACGCCCTTTTATAGGCAACTTAATTTGTTTTTTTTTTAAAAATTTTCTTTTACCCAATGACCGTGAAGGAGGAAATCACATTATATACATATTGAGTAACGATTTCACTTTTTACGATAATCAAACTTAAGATTTCCTACATAACTTATGGAGATAAATATCAATCACTAAATCATGTCACTAAATGGCTAGACAAATATTTTTTTTTCTAAATTTATTTTTAATCTTGCATAATTTAAGCGCTTATACTATAATTTACAATATGCTTTTTCTTTATTTTCCTTATTCTCCTTATTTTAGAATTTAAAATTTTGAATTTGATTATGTGAAAAATAATAATTAATATTTGTATAAAAAAAATTGTATAACTTCATAATTAGGTTTTGACATCAAATAGATCTAATTTAAACCCTAATAATATATTATATGAAAAATTTCTTAACTTTCTCCGGATCTCATCCCCTTTAATCGAAAAAAAAAATTATTAGGATAAACGCGGGACCAATCGCCTAATAATATTACTTAGGCTGTATATCCATATATATATAGAGATATATATATATATTTGACGAGGATAGTAAAAGGTCCACCGGCGGCCGCGAACAAATTAGGCTTTCAACCAACGTCCTTCTAGAAAAGCCAATTATGGGTTTTTACCAATTTTTCTTCTCTTTGAATACGGTCATATTTATGATTCTTTTTAGAAAAAAAATAATATTTACTAGCTCATACTGGCATGACCTAGACGGCTAGACCTATTCTTTGTTTATGAAATGAATCATTAATCTGAACAAGAGTCAAAATCTAAATGTGGCTACAATTGCTTACTTAATTGGTTTGCAGTTGAGGAGTTTATTCAACATTGGTTTTTGGTCAATAATACTTGTGACTAAAGGCAGCTTTATCATGTACAAATTAAAAAATCATTTTATCTAAAGCTAATACTTTGTTATTAAGTTATTCTCGTTCTAATTTGTTTTATATTATATCACTATTTGATCACTAAAATCAATATTAAAAAAAAAACCGAAGAAATATATTTTATTTTTTATTCGAATTTTAAGCTAATTTATCTACAAATTAATGTTATAATTAACGGAATTAAACTTCCAATTGACATATTGACAGAAAGAGCAGCTCTTTATTTTTCTTTTGATATGATTCGAGGAGCCTTCTAATTGCTAAAGCACTATATTTTTATTTTTTTGAAATTTTAACCCTTGGTACGTAATATTCTTATTTTCTCCATATAATAAAACTTTTGATAAAATCATTGTACAATATTATTTTTTAACAGTAAAAAGTTAATTAATGAATGTAAGTTTAACATGTATTTAGATAAGGGAATTGAATCCCATATAAACTAATTTGTCATAATTTGTCGTAATTTGTGCTTTAATTGTACGGAGTTTGTGAGTTCAATTTATATTGAGATGTAGTATATGAACACAAGATTATAAATATAATATTATAATATTGTTTATGGCCAATCATTCTAAACGTAAATTAAATGATTCCATGGATGTAGGGTTTAGGCTACTATGTTTGGTCCCATTTTTTGGTTATCTTTAATTTTGTTGATTATGACCATCGATTAGATGGATGCATCCATGAAATCATAACCAGATTTTAAGGCCGAAAGAGAATTAGTAAATTTATTAATAGTGTTTATTAAATTGTTTATAAAAAAAAAAGATAATACATGGATCCTATTTTAGTTGTACTTTCTAATACCGACCATTTAAATTTATTTATTTTTTAAAAAAATATCATAATCAAAATCGTTCATTTTCTAATTTATTATCTCAAAATGATATATATAAAAAATAGATAAGGATAAGGGTCATTTAGTTATTTGTATATATTAAATAAATAAATAATTTTACTGACAATTAAGATTTTTATAGCAAATCGTACATTTAGTTGATATAATTAAATAACTTAAAAATCTCTAATTACTTGGATTTTTTATGTAAATAATCTTAAATTGATAATTTAGAGCTTAAAATAATTTTAATCATAATATGTGTATGACAATAATTAGATGAATTGAAATTATAGTAAACGGGTACCACTGAAATGAAATATAAATAGTCTCTAAAAATAAATATATAAATTATGATACAAATGAATTATTATATTATTTATCAACAATCCAGTGCTAATGAAGAATTTTGTAGCGTCATGATTGATTATTAATCTTAAATAACCACGTGGCAGATAGCCAATTGGTAGTCTTGACCTAATCACTAAAATTGTATCTTAAACCTTATCATTGCGAAATTGTCAAATTGGTGATTAGTTGGGCAATGGAATGTAGGGGAGGCTTGCTCGTGTGCCCTTTCTTCCACAGACTCCTACTTTGTGCCACGGCCAAGAGGGTCCCAACTAATAATTTCACGTATACATTTTACACATTTCCACGTAGAAATTTAATTATTTCTTTGATTTGATTTATATAATTAAAATTGTTTAAATGCGTTAAATTACTTTAAATCAGGTAATTAATTTTAACATTGGTTTACGAACCAATGGGTCTAAAGTTTTAATTAAGGGTCGTAATTTTTGACACGACTCGATACACGATTCGAAACCTGTACGAAATTTATCCGGGTCAACCGCACAATTAAAATTTCGGGTCATTTTCGGGTTAACCTGTTATGACCCGTTTATTAAACGAGTGGGTTTTGGGTCAACATGTTAACCTCGTATAATGACATGTTAACCCGTTTAATAAATGAGTAGATTTCGAGTTAACAGGTTAACCCGTATAATAGCTTATATATTGACTTATTTAATAAATGTGTCATTACTAACTCATATATCTACCCATTTACCTACCTAAATATCTATTAAATCTTATAATTTAAATAGGTTAAACATGTTAAATAGGTTAAACGGGTCAAACGGGTCATAGGTTAATTGGGTTTTAAGTATGACCTGTTTATTAAATAGGTTAAACGGGTTATACGAGTCATTAACAGGTCGGGTTCGGGTTGGACATTCTTGACACGATAATTAAATGGGTCGGATTCGGGTGGAGCATAAATAAAGAAAACATAATTCATGACACGATACGAACCCGACACGACACGACCCATTGCCACCCCTAGTTTTAATCTCAATAGTATAATATGTAGTAAACTCCTCGTCTCCCTTGTAAAACAATGATTCAAATGTTTATTTTTTAAAAAAAAATAAAAACTATTTGGATGTTTATTTCAGAATAATGTTATTTAGACATGTTAGATTGACCATATTTAGTGATCAAATTAATGTGATAATTAATCAAATAGTTTACTATAAATATAAAATGATTTAATTTACTGAAATAACACCGTAAATTGATTGTCACATCAATGTGGCCACAAAATACGTTCAATTTAGTGTGTCTAAATAGTATTACCCTAAACTCAAATCAAAATGGAAGATATTTGCATGTAACCCCAATGACGATTTTTTTAACCACCATTTTCACTTTATTGAATTGTATAAAATCATATGAACAGTTTAGATTATGATACTGTTTGTACCCAAAATATTGTCGTACCAGAGTCCGGGATCACGCATTCAGTGGCTTGCTTCCAAAGGAGCGAATGCACAAGAGTTTGTGTGTGGGGGATCCCTTCGTTGTAGTCTGATGCAGTGGAGTGTGGTGTAAGTGACTAGCGCAAGTGGGGAGAAGGCTGAATGTAACGACCCGTCCCGGGAGTCGGAATTAGTGAAGTGATTAGCGATGGATTAGTTGAGTTAATCGGTGGTTAGTTAGTTATTTTTGGACTTTGGACGTAGAATGACGATTTTGCCCCTGGAATGGGCAAAAAGTTGACTTTTAGTTTTGGCGGTCAATTGGGAATTAACCGATAACTGTGACGTAGTTCGGGATGTCACGAATCTGTAGATAGGTGGCACGCCCGATTCCGACATCCGAGGAGGAAGTTATGATGTTCGGAAGGTTGAGGGCATTACCGCAATTTGGATAAAATAGGGGGAAAAGTTGACTTTCCGTACGACAGGGTTTTTACACGTAGACCAAGGACCGTTAAGTAGATCTCATCATCCTGAGTTCAACGACAGGCGGCATGCTTTCATCGGACGTAGGACGAGTGAGTTACGGGTCTAGAATGGCGAAGGGCGAAATGGTAATTCGGACTCACAAGGGGCATGTTGGTCTTTTTGGTGCCTTGGGATTTGTGCAAAGGAGATGAGGATAAGTGTACAGTGTGTGATTGGATATTTTGAGATGGGACCATGTGATTGTGGACACGTGGGGTGTGTGTAGTGGATTCTAGGGTGCACGGTGCAATTATATGTGTGTGTTAGTCGTGTTCGAAGAGGGAAAAACAGAGAGTGAGATTGAGGGAGGAATTGATCGAATTGCAGAGAGTGAGTGAGCCTTTGAGTGTGTGAGTGTGATCAGATGGAGGTTGAGAGTGCAGAGACTGGTTGAGAAGGATTGAGGGTCGAGAGGTGTGTGTGTGCGTGTAGCGGGGAAAAACCGGGAAGAACAGGACAGAGGACCACCGTGCACGGCTGTGCACTTCCGGGGGATCCCTTCGTTGTAGTCTGATGCAGTGGAGTGCGGTGTAAGTGACTAGCGCAAGTGGGGAGAAGGCTAAAAGTTTTGGTCTTTGATATCGCGGTCTTGCCCTAGATGAGCTGATCCAGTGGCATCTTATCTATGTGGTTCTTTTTTATGTATCCTTCGAGAATTTAAAATATTTTCTTTTGTGCTTAGTCCAAATTCAATGTCCGTGTGTTCATATTAGCATCGTGTAATTCAGAGTTAGATGGAGGAGTTAGACAAATCAACCTCTTCAACATAGACTGTTTGAATATTGAATTAGAACACAAAGATGGTTCCACAACTTATGCAACCATAAAACTCATTGGTTGATGTATTCCAATTATCGAAATCATACTTGAAGAAACCGATTGTAGAGATGGAGAGTACAAACACCTAGAAAAGCAAAATACTGAAATATTAAAATGATGAATGGAATTACAAGTGCATGAAGTAAGTTATCTCTTGACTAGCCTTGGGTTACCGATTTTGGTTGAGAGACTATCAACTGGATGAACATTCGTTGGAAATCATACTAAATTGTTTGTAGAGTAGTAAAACGACGTGATAATGTCTGGGAATGAGATTCTGAAGGTCTCAAAGACTAGTTTGAGGTAGTCGAAATGAAGCAAGTGGGGATAAAGTTTGGTAGTTGAAAAGTGTCCGTAAATGAACTTGGGATGCAAGTATTGTAACTATCCGTCCAGAGATTCGGGATTAATTTAGTGGTTAATGACGGATTAGTGAAGTTAATCGGTGATTAGTTGGAGGCGTTCGGACGGAAGGTGCGAAATGACGATTTTGCCCCTGAAATGGGCAAAAATGCTGACTTTTTATTCGGGTGGTCAAATGAACTTTGACCGATGACCGTGACGTAATTCGGGAAGTCACGAGTTCATAGACAGGTTGTCAGGACCCGTCCCAAATATCACCTCGGTACCCGGGACGAACCCTGCTCCCGTCTGACAATCACACTTACAGGACCAAAGATAACCTTAATACAACTATAAGTACAACTATCAGACGAAGGAGTAAATATATACAATAGTAAGTCAGAGCATAGTTCTACAAAATGGGCACAAAAGTCCTACAAGTCTAAGTCCGCAACGGAAGAACGTCGTAAGCTCTATGCCTCGATATCTGCCTCAACGTTCACCCCAGCTGTAACGACCCGTCCCGAATTTCGGGATTAGTTTAGTGACTAATCTTGATTAGTGAGGTTGAACGGTGGTTAGTAGGGCGGAATCGGACAAATTGTGCGAAATGACCGTTTTGCCCTTGGTCGTGGGCAAAATGTTGACTTTTTGATCGGGCGGTCAAATGGACTTTGACCGATGACCGTGACGTAGTTCGGGACGTCACGAGTTCATAGACAGGTGGCACGTTCGATTCCGACATTCGTAGAGAAAGTTATGGTGTTCAGAAGTTGAGGGGCATTTTGGTAATTTGGCATACTAGGGGCCAAATGTTGACTTTTTGACCGGGAGGTCCGATGGACGAGGGCCAAGGACCGTTACGTAGGTATCGTCGATACGAATCCAACGACAGGCGGCATGCCGAAATCGGAGTTACGACGAAAACGTTATGGTCAAGGAAACGAATTTACGAACCGAGGCTCGGATTAAAATAATAATATAATAATGAATAGTGACTGTTGACCCTACACACCTGGATGAGTGACAAGTGTCACTCATCCCTTGAAACCAGAATCCATGTTTTGGGGGAGACCTAATTATGATGTTTTAATATTTATTAATTAATTAATTAATCATTTTAATTTCCATTAATCCCATTTATGTTTTCTTAACCGTGTAAACCAAATCCAGTTTTCTCCCACCCTTAATTCCTCTTCCATTGCTGAACCTGAGAGTGCAAAATTGTGAGTGAGTTGTGTGTGAATTCAACTGGGTAAACACGAGAGATTGACAGTGAGGAGGAACTGGGAATTCGAAAAATTAAGTTTTGGGAGGGAAAATCAAATTGGAAGAATTGAGCCGTGATGATCGAATTGGAGCTTGGAAATATCTTCCTGAGGTTGTGACGAGTCGATCCACATCAAAAAAGAGAAGAATTGGTGTCGTTTTGGCTCTGATCGAGCTTGGTGACAGAGGAAGAAATCGAGGCTGAGTCGTGATCGTGGAGTGTTTAGACGACGGAATTGAGGTGGGGAAATTACTTCTCATGATCCCACGATGCTTCTGGGTTCATCAATTGAAGGAAAACGTTGGAGAATGGCATAACTCCATGGTTGAACAGTGACGGTGTTCGAGCTTGAGTCGTGACGATTGAACACTGGATTGAAGCAATTGGGTTGGGGGAAATGATTTACGGAGTCCATGGAAGCTTCTGGTTGAATCAATTTAAGGAAATCAATTGGAATTGAAGGAGTTCCATGATTGCACAGTAACCGGGTGTTCTTCGTGGATCATCGTTGAATCGTGGAATTGTAGGTAATGTTTTGTGTAATCAATGTTACAGAACTTAAATTAAACTTAAAACGAAGCTAATGGAATGATCAATTGATGTAATTGAGGCTGAATTGATAGGATTGGAACCGGGTCGTATCGCGGGCAAACTGGACCCGTTTACCAGAGATACGGGTTGGGCTGGTGACACTGTAGCAGGCGCGTGGATTTCACGCGCAGCCACTCACGGCGGCGCGTGGCGGCGCGTGGGCACGAATCTCGAGGTGAGGTCAACATGACTTCTGTCCTATTTAATGTAACAGACATTTTGGGATTGGTTTCGTGTCGATCGGACACCGTCTCGATATTGTTCGGGATGTCCGAAGGTTTTAAATTAAGTTTAAAAATAAGTAAAAATTCGGAAAAATTACGGGACTTTGATAGGATGTTAATGATGAGGTTAGTAACCCTCTAATGTGATTTGGACAGGATTGGGAGTCCCGGTAATAGTGGTGTGGCCCGGGAGGGCCGGTGGTACGCGTATCGAGGCACACGGTTAAAACGGTCTGTGAGTGGACTTTGGTTTTATAAATCCTATGCATACATAAATGTGTTATATGGTTTATATACATGATTTCTATGATGGTATTTGTGAGCATTGATTTCGGGTATGTTGCACGTATTTCGAGGTGTTTTCCGTATTTCACGTATATCGGGATTAACGGTTTATTTGTGGTTTTGCGTGCTTGTGGTTAAATAAATAATATGATAAAATGGTTTTTATATTGGAAAGATGAATTCGGGCTTGAGGCCCACTTGTTTTGGAAATCTCGGACTTGGAGTCCATTTGAGTACGTAATCGGGCTGCGGGCCCAGTTGGTTTATAAGTCGGGCTACGGGCCCAGTTGGTTTATAAATCGGGTCGTGGGCCCAGTGGTTCATAAAGTCGGGCATGAGGCCCAGTTGGATTAAAATTGTGATTTCGGGTCAGGGACCCTATATTGAATAAATGTGATTTCGGGTCAGGGACCCTAAATGAAAATGTGTTGTTTTATGGAAAATTCGGGCAAGGCCCATTGTGATGTTGTGAAATGAATTAATAAAAACTGTTTTCCATATACCATCTTGATACAAGGATATATGATGGTCTCCTCCAGATGTCTGGGACACTGGGGAAGTCACGGTGCATTGCCTGTGAAGGGTCACCATACGGAGCAGCCGGACCGTATGATGACTCAGGAGCAGGATTGCTATGATTGACGTCTGGGACGTCAGACATCAGGGATGTCAGATTTATAGACCCGGAGAGACCCCGGGCAGCACGCGTAGCTTATGAAACCGTGAGACATGACGTTAGGGACGTCTCGCATCAGGGATGCTGGTGATGGTAATGGTAAAATACGAATTCATGAAATGGCTTTCCGGGTGGATTTATGGTTGTGTGATTTTAATGAATTGATGTTCATTTATGGTCGTGGGTGGTGACCCACATGGTTGTTTATGTATAGTTATGATATTTCACAGTTTTGGGCTGAGTTCCCACACTTGGTTTTTGGTTAACGGTTTTTGGGCTAAGGCCCTAATGGCTCGGTTGAGCAAACGTTTTGGTTACTGGTTTTCATGGCATGCATACGTTTTTATTGGAGGGCATAAATGTCTTATAAATGTATTTGATGAACTTACTGGTTTTTGTCCACTCACAGCTTTTGGTTTTAATGCCCTTCAGGTTGATCACGGATGCGATTGCAGCAGAGACTGGGACATTGCACACCTCCTCCATCGATCCTTGCGCACTCTGGATGCCCAGTTTGGGCAGTGGCTCTTGGTTATCCCTTGTACGACACCCCTTGTTGGACGGGAGCAGGGCACATTCCACGGTAATCCCGGGGGGATTGGGATGGGTCCTGTCACCAGCGCTATCACCACGACCTGGAGGGGAATTTTAAAAAAAAAACAGAAGGTGTGAGTGGACTGGAATAAATAGTAGTTTCAAAACAATTTCTCGTCAAATCAGAGTTAAGGAAAAGTAAGAAGTTGTTCCCTCCGCTTTGACAACAGGCATGCCCAACGAAATATTAGAAAATCATAATATGAAACATCATAAGAAACAGAAACACTATAAAACATCATAAGAAACAGATACACTATAAACTGGTATAGAAACCAAAGCACGAATATTAAACCATCTTTTCCGATCAAACCTGCTGGACCTATCCGAGTCTTTAAACTCAACCAGGCCTCAAATATAAATCCGAGTCTTTAAACTCCCAAGTCTTTAAACTCAATAGGCCTATGGGGGTAATATCATAAATATCCGAGTCTTTAAACTCCCGAGTCTTTAAACTCAATCCGGGCCCGTCCCCCGTCAAATCAATATCCGGGTCTTTAAACCCATATCCAGATCCAGCAAATCCAATCCATTTCAGTGTAAAACCGTTCCGAAAGCCCTCACCAAACTTGAATTCGAAATCCCCAGTTCGAAGCCCTTCCGGCGTTCAGAACTGACATTTCGAACCCAAATCCAAAAAATCTATGTTCATACCAAAAACCATAGGAAATCCCCAAATCATGTTTCATAACTCATTTACCATCATTAGAAAACGTTTATAGGTTGAATTTCTCAAGTATAGCATCAAACGCTGAAACCCAGCTTTTCCTCGAAAAACGTGTCGAAAAACACGCAAACATTTCAATCACGCATAACCATCATGGAAAACATAAAAACACACATAATATCATAAAACATTGATAAAAACAGTTAGGCATGCTTGGAAGTAGGAAAGAGTCCACTCACAAATCTGAGAAAGTCAGTCGCGCTCCGTGCGCTCCTCAACCGTCTCGGGTGCCTCCCATCCTGTCAAAATGCACCAAATAGGGTCACAACTACATCAAGGATCCTAATCCTAATTTCCCCAATTTTTCGGGAATTAAATAATATTTTAATCCTAAACCCGTAACCGTCTGGATTCCCGAACCATCCCGTAACACCGTCCGATTAACCCGAAAACTATACCATTGGATTCCTTAGAACATTTAGGACTAAACTCATGTTGGAAGCTTGGCCGGATTCTTCCCCACGCGCCTCCACGCGCCGCCCAAAGTGGCTGCGCGTGGGCCTCACGCGCCTGCTACAGTGCATCTCCTTCCTCGAGTCATCCGGTTCAACACAGTTGAACCGGCGTGACCGGTTCAACACAGTTGAACCGGCGTGACCGGTTCAACACAGTTGAACCGGCGTGACCGGTTCTCTGTAATCCGACCACCATTCCAGTCCAATCCAATCCCATTCTCGTCGTCCCATCCTAAGCAACCTAACCATGTCCTAACCTGGAAGAATCACGGCCGGAAACCCACCGTTCACGGCCACGAAACAGACGGCCCGTAGCTCCTGTTTTGGTCGTCGGCCGCCCAGGTCCTCCCCCGTCACGGCGTTCATCTTAAACGACGCCTAGGACCTTCCTGAACTTCACCCTAACCTCCTAATCCCTCGACTCAACGCCCAACTCCACGACTTTGCGTTTGAACCTCACGGCCAAACAGAGTACAGAGTACTCTCCGTCGACTGAGCTCCGCCGTGTACGCCTCCGTCACGGCGATCGCTCTACACCACTCCTAGAACCTCCCTGAACACCGCTGCACTCACCAATCCCCTCGATTCTCATCCTACCTTCACAACTTTTGAATTTAAAAGCCACGGGAAAAACAGGGGAAAAGAACTCACCCTTCGATTCAGGCTTCGCCGTGAGCACCGCCGCTTACCACGGTGCTTGTTGGACTCCCCGTAGCCTCCTTAGTCTCCTAGTGGCTTGAATCGATCCACCACACGGCTCAGCAGCCACCACAGTCCACCGCCTTCTCTGTTTTCTTCAAAACTCAGCCGTCCACCGTGTGACCTCCGTGCACGGTTGCAGCTCCAAACCGCGATCACCAGCACCTCCTTGCCTCACTGTCCTTCTCTCAACTCACTCTTCACTCTCCCTTGCACTGAATCGATCACCGCCTCTTCAAACTCTCCTCTCTATTTTCTGCGTTTGTCGAAGGCTTGCACGGTTCAAAACTGAGCAAAGTGTGGTCGTGCACACTTGAGAACTCTTTGGAACAATCCAGCACCCCCACGTGTCCAACATCCAAGGGCTCAGCACAAAATATCCCAGCCCACTTCTGCCACTTGTCCTGATCCAATTGGCTGAAAGAAAATGACCAAAATACCCCTTATATAATTAATTACCGTTTTGCCCTCGAATGTTCTAGACCCGTATCTTTCCCGTCCGACGTTCGATGACAGCGTGCCGCCTGTTGTTGAACTCAGGACGTCGAGACCTATCTAACGGTCCTCGGTCTACGTGAAAATCACAAGTCCTTCAAAAAGTCAACATTTTCCTCACTTAATCAAAATTACGGTAACGCCCCCAATCTTCCGAACGTCATAACTTTTCCTCCGGTTGTCTGAATCGAACTTGCCACCTGTCCACGGACTTGTAACGTCCTAACCTACGTCACGGTTAAGGGTCAACACTCATCCAATCGGTAATTCAAAAAGTCAACTTTTAGCCTACTATTCACAAGGGCAAAATCGTCCTTTATATACAAAACTTTACAAAATTACAGTTTTACCCTTCCCGAAGGTACGGGTTGTTACAATCTACCCCCCTAAAAAGAATTTCGTCCCCGAAATTCAGTGAAACAAATAAGGGTACTGTTCACGCATCAAAGCCTCAGGTTCCCAAGTAGCTTCTTCCACTTGATGATTTCTCCACAATACTTTGACTAAAGGAACCGTCTTCCTTCGTAAAACCTTATCCTTTCGATCCAAGATCGCAACAGGCTGCTCTTCGAAACTCAAGTCTTCCCTCAGTTCCACTGGTTGTGCCTCCAAAACATGCGAATCATCTCGAATATACTTCCGAAGCATAGAGACATGAAAGACATTATGTACTTTTTCCAAGTCTGCTGGTAAGGCCAATCGATATGCAACAGGACCAATCCGTTCCAAGATCTCATAAGGTCCAATGTAACGAGGACTCAACTTCCCTCGTCTGGAAAACCGTACAATTCCCTTCCAAGGAGATAACTTCACTGCAAACCCAGTCTCCTACTGCAAACTCCAAATCTCTAACCCAGTCTCGTCGGCGTAACTCTTCTGGCGGTCATGCGCTGCCTTCAATCGATCCCTGATCAGTGCCACCTTTTCCTGTGTAAGGTCTACCAGCTCAGACGTAGTCAATCTCCGCTCACCAACCTCAGTCCAACACAATGGAGTCCGACATTGTCGCCCGTATAAAGCCTCGTAAGGAGCCATCCCAATGCTCTCCTGATAACTGTTATTGTAGGCAAACTCCATCAAAGGTAAATGAGACTCCCACGTACCCTGGAACTGTAAAACACAAGCTCACATCATATCCTCGAGAATCTGAATAGTCCGCTCCGACTGCCCATCTGTCTGAGGATGAAATGCAGTACTGAAATGCAACTTAGTCCCAAAAGCTTCCTGTAAGCTCTGCCAAAATCGGGAAGTGAATCTCGGATCTCTGTCAGATACTATCGACTCTGGAGTCCCATGCAACCGAATAATCTCATCTATGAACAACTGTGCAAACTGCGCCAACCTGAAGTTTTCCCATACTGGCAAGAAATGAGCAGACTTCGTAAGTCGATCCACAATAACCCACACACCATCGTGTCCCTTCGGTGTTCTCGGAAGCTTGAACACAAAATCCATCGTCAGGTGATCCCATTTCCACTCAGGGATCGGTAAAGGTTGCATTGCTCCATAGGGTCTTTGCCGCTCGGCTTTCACCTGCTGACAGATCAAGCATCTACTGACATATTCTGCAATCTCACGTTTCATTCCCGACCACCAGTAATGCTCTCGAAGTGTACGATACATCTTGGTCCCACCAGGATGCATCGCATAGGCTAAACAATGAGCCTCATCCAGTATCACTTTCTTCAATTCGCTATCCTCAGGTACGTACAACCGTCCACCCTTAACCAAGGCTCCATCCTCGCGGATCTCAAAGTCCTATCTCTCTCCAGCCTCAACCTCAATCCGAATGATGCCCAGAACAGGGTCCTCAAATTGAGCATCAATAACCTGATCAATCAAAACAGGTCGCACATGAAAACTCGCTAGGAGTACTCCCTGATTATCCACAGTTAACTTAACTCCCAACCTGCGGAGCTCAACCAACAACGGTAACCGTACTGTCCTCAAATGTAACAAGGAACTAGCTGACTTCCTGCTCAGAGCATCGGCGACCACATTAGCCTTCCCTGGGTGATACTCAATAGTACAGTCGTAGTCCTTAAGTAACTCCAACCATCGACGCTGTCTCAGATTCAGTTCCTTCTGAGTGAACAAATACTTTAAGCTCTTGTGGTCCGTGAAAATCTTGCACTTCTCGCCATACAAGTAATGCCGCCAAATCTTCAGAGCATGAACCACTGCTGCTAGTTCCAAATCATGTGTAGGGTAGTTCTTCTCATGGGGTTTCAATTGCCGGGAAGCATAAGCAATCACTCTCCCATGCTGCATCAAGACACAACCCAAGCCTTGCAAAGAAGCATCATTGTACACCTCAAACTCTCCACTATCATCTGGAAGGGCTAATACAGGAGCAGATGTCAACCGCCTTTTAAGCTCCTGGAAACTCTGTTCACAGTTTTCGTCCCACTCAAATCGAACTCCCTTCCGAGTTAGTCGGGTCAAAGGAGCGGCTAAAATCGAAAACCCTCAATGAAACGCCGATAATAGCCTGCTAAACCCAGAAAACTCCGGATCTCCGTCACCGTCTTAGGCTGTTCCCAATTGGCTACCGCCTCAACTTTCCGAGGATCCACGCTGATGCCCTCGGCCGAAATCACATGACCCAGAAATCCCACACTGGTCAACCAAAACTGACACTTACTGAGCTTCGCATACAACTGATGCTCCCTCAAAGTTTTAAGCACGATTCTCAGATGTTTCTCATGTGCCTTCGCACTCTTTGAATACACCAAAATATCATCAATGAAGACAATCACAAAACGATCCAAGTATGGCCGAAACACTCGGTTCATAAGGTCCATAAAAGCTGCTGGGGCATTAGTCAAACCAAAAGGCAACACAACAAACTCATAATGGCCGTACCTCGTCCGAAAGGCTGTCTTCGGTACATCTTCTTCTTTAACCCTTAACTGATGATAACCGGAGCGAAGATCAATCTTCGAAAAATACTGAGCTCCCTTCAATTGGTCAAATAAATCATCAATCCGGGGTAGGGGATATTTATTCCGAATAGTTACCTTATTCAGTTGTCTGTAATCCACACACAATCTCAATCCTCCGTCCTTTTTCTTGACAAACAAAACAGGTGCTCCCCAAGGTAACATACTCGGTCGAATGTATCCTATATCGACCAACTCTTGCAACTGGGCCTTAAGTTCCCTCAATTCTGCAGGTGCCATTCTATAAGGAGTCTGTGAGATAGGTTGTGTACCTGGAAGAAGATCAATCGTAAACTCAAGATCTCGATGTGGGGGTAGTCCTGGTAACTCCTCAGGAAAGACATCGGGAAACTCTCGTACCACTGGTATGTCCTCCGCCCTCACTGGCGTAGCACGCGTATCCACCACATGGGCTATGTAACCTTGGCATCCCTTACGCAACAACTTATTAGCCTCAAGTGCCGAAATAACTCCAGTAGGAAGTGCACGCTGATCCCCCTGAAACGTAGTCTCTACTAACCCGGGACTCCAAAAAGTAACTCTCCTATCGAAACAGTCGATAGAAGCATGATGTCTCGTCAACCAGTCCATACCCAAAATAACATCAAAGTCCCGGAGATCCAACAGTAACAAATCCGCCAGTAACTCCACCTCACCTACCATCACCGGACACTCTCTCAACACCTGAGTCACTACCAACACCTCTCCAGTAGGTGTACTCACTCCTAACGCACAATCCAAAGTAGACACCTCCCTCTCCTTAACCAAACTACAACTCCGAGCTATAAATGAATGGGTAGCCCCGGGATCTATCAAAGCAAAAACAGTGTGACCAAATATGGTGAGTGTACCTGTCACCACTCCAGGTGCCGACCTGGCCTCCTGCTGAGTCATGGCAAAAACTCGCGCCTGAGGTCCCGATGACCTACCGCGCCCTCTGGAACTACTCGTGGCACCACCGCCACCCCTAGGGCCTGCCGCCCCTGATACTGAAGCCGTACTCCGTCCGGGTTCTACTGCACCTCTGCCTGCTCCACCCTCCGGAGCTAACAATGGGCACTCCCACCGGAAGTGTCCTCGCTCTCCGCAATAGAAGCAAGTATCCCTACCGGGTCCACCGGTATATCTCCCCGTAGAAGCCACTGAGGTCGCACTCGCCTGAGGAGTCGGCTGTGACCTAGCTCCTCGAAAACCAGAGCCCTGGAAACTACCTGGTCTACCATACCGGGCTCCACCAGCTGATAACGAACCACCAAAATTTCCCCGTTTCGGGGGCCTCTGACTCGATGCTCCAGGGAATGAATGCTCTCGGCGCCGAACACTGCCCGAGTACTGTGGCCTAGCATGTAAACTGGCCTCCACCCTGACAGCAGCATCAGACAACTATCGGAATGTAGCAAATGAGCCAGCTGTCACTATAGCCCTGATCTCTCCTCGGAGGCCCAACTCAAACCGGCGGCACTTCTCCGCCTCGGTCGCTACAAATGCAGGAGCAAATCGGGACAGCATCTGAAATCTCTGCTCATACTCAGCAACTGTCAAGTTCCCTTGCTTCAAGTGAAGAAATTCTGCCTCCTTCGCATCCCTGAAAGAACAGGGATAGTACTGATCAAGAAACCATTCCCGGAAAGTCTCCCATGTCATAGTATGTGCATCCCAGCCGGACAGTTCCAACGTGTACCACCACTCGTATGCAGCTCCATCCAACAGAAAAGTAGCTAACAAAACCCGATCCTCAGGAGGACAGTGTAAAAACCCGTCCCGAGAATCGGGATTAGTAAAGTGATTAAGGTGTGATTAGTGAAGGTAATCAAGGGTTAGGTGGTCCCGAGGGGTCCGGGAACTTAGAATGACGATTTTGCCCCTAGGTCGGGCAGAAATGTTGACTTTTACTTCGGGTGGTCAATTGGGGATTGACCAGTGACTAGAACGTAGTTTAGGTCGTCACGAATCCTTAGGCTGGTGGCACGCCCGATTCCGACATCCGAGGAGGAAGTTGTGATGTTCGGAAGGTCGAGGGCATAACCGTAATTTGGGTAAAGTAGGGGGAATAGTTGACTTTTTGTACGGACGAGTTTTGGTACGTTGACCGAGGATGGTTAGATAGATCTCGTCGTCCTGAGTTCGATGACAGGCGGCACGTATTCATCGGACTTACGAGGCGAAGGTTACGGGTCTAGGAAGTTTCGGTAAAACCGTAAAAATGAGTAAAACAGGAGGGTATTTTGGTCTTTTTGGTTTCTGGGGATCTGTGCAGAAGTGGGATCAGGATTGAGTGGATGGTGACATGTGGCATGTGTGTAGAGGCTTCTGGTGCGATCCTGTGTGTTCACGGTCCTAACTATTTGGGTGAACCCGTGTGTGTGTGTAGTTCTTCGACAAACACAGAGAACAGAGGGTGAGAGTTTGAGATCAATTGATCGATCTGGGTGCAAGGGTGAGTAAATAGGGAGTTGTGAGTGTGATAGTGAGGCAAGGCGGAGCTGGTGGCCGTGAATTTGTGGTGCAATCGTGCACGGCGGCACGGCGGAGGTGTGGAGAAATTTTGGGGGAAACAGGGAGCTTGTGAGGTTGAGGTGGTGGCTACGCCGTGAGGCGAGGCAAACCAAGGCCAGGGGAGGCTGAGGAGACTGCAAGGAGTCCAACGATCACAGTGGTAGGCGGCAGTGCGCACGGCGGAGCTGCAATCGAAGGGTAAGGCTTCTTTGCTCTGTTTTGCCGTGAAACTTCAGTTGGAAAGTCGTGGACCTAGGGCTAGAGTCGAGGGATCTGGAGGTTAGGGTGAGACTCCTGAGGGTCCTAGGAATCGTTTGAGTGTGCTTCCGTAATGGGTGGTGCACGGTGGTGGAGGGCACGACGGAGGGACCTTCAGTACTCTGTTTTGGCCGTGGGTTCAAACGGCGAGTCGTGTAGGTAGGGGCTGAGTCGACGGTATAGGAGTGTTGGTCTAGGTTCAGTGAGGTCTTAGGGACCGTCTGGTGTCACTACCGTGACGGGAGGTGACCGGAGTTGAGGAGTCGTGAAACAGGGGGACATTTAGCCGTCTGGTTTTGAGTTTAGTCGACGGGCTAGGGACAGTGTCGAGGTGAATGGAGTTGGGGAATCGATAGGGTTGATCTGGACGAAGCTGCAGGTGAAAGAAGGGGCTGAAATGGTGGCCGGACGGCGGAGATCAGTTCTCGCCGGTCCAAGCCACGGCGGCCGGTTCAACACAGTGAGTCGAGGTTGATGGTGCTACTGTAGCTGGCGCGTGAGGGCCACGCGCAGCCACTTTGGGCGGCGCGTGGGGGCGCGTGCGGCGGCGTATGGAGGAACGATCAACATGACTTTTGGTCTAGGAGTTGTGGTGAGTTCAATGGAGTTGGTTTCGAGTCAATCGGATGTCGTTTGAGTGTAGTTCCGCGAGGGTGAAGGTTTAGGGTCCCGGGGTTCTAGGTCTTCGGTTCGGGGATTTTGAGGAAATTTAGGAGAATGTTTGTAGACGTATTAGTGACGTAATTTGACGGTGTTTGACAGGATCGGGATTACCCGAGGAAGCCGAGGAACGGGCTGGACGTTCGGGACGCGAGTAGGGCTCAGTACTGTGAGTGGACCCCTTTCTTTAAACTCGAGCATGCATAACTGTTTTCTATAACTGTTTTATGGTTTTGATTATGATTTTATGTTTATCGAATATGTTTGGTGGGTTTTACATCATTACACGTTTTTCGAGGAAGTCCGGATTTTAGCACGTTTTACGAGGAAGTGGTTGACTTCTGAAATTGATGCCCTAGTTTCGGGATTTCAATTGATAAGTGATTTCTCATGATTATAAATGGATTTTGGACTATGATTGTGATAATCAAGGTTTTCGATTTTAGAATCGGATTTCGGAAAACGAGATTTGGTTTTAAAGTTGAAAAGTGGCTTCCGGATTTGGGTTCGAAATGACGGTTCTGGATGCCGGAAGGGCATCGGACCAGTGATTTCGGATTCGGGTTTGGATGTGGATTGGTAAATGATTTTCAAATGATTTTGAGATTGGATTTGCTGGATCTGGATATTGGGTTTAAAGACCCGGATATATGTGACGGGGGACCGGCCGGATTGGGTTTAAAGACCCGGATTGAGTTTAAAGACTCGGATATATATTGATTTTCCCCCGTAGGCCTTGAGTTTAAAGACTCGGATATGATTAAGGCCTGGATTGAGTTTAAAGACTCGGGAGTTTAAAGACTCGGATAGGTCCAGCAGGTTTGATCGGGAAAATGATGATTTGGTGTTTATGGTTTTTGATACGGTTTCTGATACTCATGTTATGGTTTCTTATGATATTTTGTAGTGTTTCTGTTTCTTATGATGTTTTATAACGATTATTTTATAACTGTGTTCATAACTGTTGGTTATGCATGTGGTTTCAAAACGGAGGGTTAAACTCGGTTTTCATATAAAGTGATTTTGAACTTTTTGTACTTTCTGGTCCACTCACATTTTCTGTTTTAAATTGCCCTCCAGGTTGTGGAGCTAGCGCGGGGTCTTGACGTCGAGGCAGTGTCCGAGGCATAGAAGTGACGTGAGGGATCCTAGAAGAGTTTAAAGGCTTCTGTGTGCGTGTACTTTATCGGTTTTTATTTTCCTTGTAATTTGGTGATATGCTCTGTAAACGATAAGGTTGGGATATTTTGTAATTACTCCTGCGTCTGACTGGGTTCGAGTGAGTTTTACTTGAGTTTTGTGTCGGGGAGTCAGACGAGAGCGGGATTTACCTCGGGTTTCGGGGTGAAACCGGGGTGGGTCCTGACAGACAGTGCATCACCCCAAAAATACGTTCGAGCCGAGTGATCCATCGATGAGCTTCCTCAGGGTCTGCCCCACCACTGAAAGTCGTAGCCCCAAGTCTCTGGGCTCTCTCGATCGAAGCGCTCTCAGTCCCTCTCGCCGCTTCATCTTCAGGTCGTGGAGGGGGTTCACGTCGCGGAGGCATGATCGGTCGTACACTGAAAGAGGCATAGAGTTAGTCAGACAACCTAGACCCAACACAAATCGACACAACCTATGCTCTGATACCAATTGTCAGGACCCGTCCCAAATATCACCTCGGTACCCGGGACGAACCCTGCTCCCGTCTGACAATCACACTTACAGGACCAAAGATAACCTTAATACAACTATAAGTACAACTATCAGACGAAGGAGTAAATATATACAATAGTAAGTCAGAGCATAGTTCTACAAAATGGGCACAAAAGTCCTACAAGTCTAAGTCCGCAACGGAAGAACGTCGTAAGCTCTATGCCTCGATATCTGCCTCAACGTTCACCCCAGCGCTATCACCACGACCTGGAGAGGAATTTTTTAAAAAAACAGAAGGTGTGAGTGGACTGGAATAAATAGCAGTTTCAAAACAATTTCTCGTCAAATCAGAGTTAAGGAAAAGTAAGAAGTTGTTCCCTCCGCTTTGACAACAGGCATGCCCAATGAAATATTAGAAAATCATAATATGAAACATCATAAGAAACAGAAACACTATAAAACATCATAAGAAATAGATACACTATAAACTGGTATAGAAACCAAAGCACGAATATTAAACCATCTTTTCCGATCAAACCTGCTGGACCTATTCGAGTCTTTAAACTCAACCAGGCCTCAAATATAAATCCGAGTCTTTAAACTCCCGAGTCTTTAAACTCAATAGGCCTATGGGGGTAATATCATTAATATCCGAGTCTTTAAACTCCCGAGTCTTTAAACTCAATCCGGGCCCGTCCCCCGTCAAATCAGTATCCGGGTCTTTAAACCCATATCCAGATCCAGCAAATCCAATCCATTTCAGTGTAAAACCGTTCCAAAAGCCATCACCAAATTTGAATTCGAAATCCCCAGTTCGAAGCCCTTCCGGCGTTCAGAACTGACATTTCGAACCCAAATCCGGAAAATCTATGTTCATACCAAAAACCATAGGAAATCCCCAAATCATGTTTCATAACTCATTTACCATCATTAGAAAACGTTTATAGGTTGAATTTCTCAAGTATAGCATCAAACGTTGAAAACCGGCTTTTCCTCGAAAAACGTGTCGAAAAACACGCAAACATTTCAATCACGCATAACCATCATGGAAAACATAAAAACACACATAATATCATAAAACATTGATAAAAACAGTTAGGCATGCTTGGAAGTAGGAAAGAGACCACTCACAAATCTGAGCAAGTCAGTCGCGCTCCGTGCGCTCCTCAACCGTCTCGGGTGCCTCCCGTCCTGTCAAAATGCACCAAATAGGGTCACAACTACATCAAGGATCCTAATCCTAATTTTCCCATTTTTTCGGGAATTAAATAATATTTTAATCCTAAACCCGTAACCGTCTGGATTCCCGAACCATCCCGTAACACCGTCCGATTAACCCGAAAACTATACCATTGGATTCCTTAGAACATTTAGGACTAAACTCATGTTGGAAGCTTGGCCGGATTCTTCCCCACGCGCCTCCACGCACCGCCCAAAGTGGCAGCGCGTGGGCCTCACGCGCCTGCTACAGTGCATCTCCTTCCTCGAGTCATCCGGTTCAACACAGTTGAACCGGCGTGACCGGTTCTCTGTAATCCGACCACCATTCCAGTCCAATCCAATCCCATTCTCGTCGTCCCATCCTAAGCAACCTAACCATGTCCTAACCTGGAAGAATCACGGCCGGAAACCCACCGTTCACGGCCTCGAAACAGACGGCCCGTAGCCCTTGTTTTGGCCGCCGGCCGCCCAAGTCCTCCCCCGTCACGGCGTTCATCTTAAACGACGCCTAGGACCTTCCTGAACTTCACCCTAACCTCCTAATCCCTCGACTCAACGCCCAACTCCACGACTTTGCGTTTGAACCTCACAGCCAAACAGAGTACAGAGTACTCTCCGTCGACTGAGCTCCGCCGTGTACGCCTCCGTCACGGCGACCGCTCTACACCACTCCTAGAACCTCCCTGAACACCGCTGCACTCACCAATCCCCTCGATTCTCATCCTACCTTCACAACTTTTGAATTTAAAAGCCACGGGAAAAACAGGGGAAAAGAACTCACCCTTCGATTCAGGCTCCGCCGTGAGCACCGCCGCTTACCACGGTGCTTGTTGGACTCCCCGTAGCCTCCTTAGTCTCCTAGTGGCTTGAATCGATCCACCACACGGCTCAGCAGCCACCACAGTCCACCGCCTTCTCTGTTTTCTTCAAAACTCAACCGTCCACCGTGTGACCTCCGTGCACGGTTGCAGCTCCAAACCGCGATCACCAGCACCTCCTTGCCTCACTGTCCTTCTCTCAACTCACTCTTCACTCTCCCTTGCACTGAATCGATCACCGCCTCTCCAAACTCTCCTCTCTGTTTTCTGCGTTTGTCGAAGGCTTGCACGGTTCAAAACTGAGCAAAGTGTGGCCGTGCACACTTGAGAACTCTTTGGAACAATCCAGCACCCCCACGTGTCCAACATCCAAGGGCTCAGCACAAAATATCCCAGCCCATTTCTGCCACTTGTCCTGATCCAATTGGCTGAAAGAAAATGACCAAAATACCCCTTATATAATTAATTACCGTTTTGCCCTCGAACGTTCTAGACCCGTATCTTTCCCGTCCGACGTCCGATGACAGTGTGCCGCCTGTCGTTGAACTCAGGACGTCGAGACCTATCTAACGGTCATCGGTCTACGTGAAAATCACAAGTCGTCCAAAAAGTCAACATTTTCCTCACTTAATCAAAATTACGGTAACGCCCCCAATCTTCCGAACGTCATAACTTTTCCTTCGGTTGTCCGAATCGAACCTGCCACCTGTCCACGGACTTGTAACGTCCTAACCTACGTCACGGTTAAGGGTCAACACTCATCCAATCGGTAATTCAAAAAGTCAACTTTTAGCCTACTATTCACAAGGGCAAAATCGTCCTTTATATACAAAACTTTACAAAATTACAGTTTTACCCTTCCCGAAGGTACGGGTTGTTACACAGGTGGCACGTCCGATTCCGACATTCGAGGGAAAAGTTATGACGTTAGGAAGTTTGATGGTACTTTGGTAATTTTGTGAAATAGGGGTAATTCATTGACTTTTCAAACACCATGGAATTTTCACACAATTCGAGAATCGTTAGATAGGTCTCGATTCCCTGAGTACAACGACAGGCGGCACGCCGTCATCGGACGTCGGATGATTGAATTACGGGTTTAGTCTCGAGAAGGGTAAATTGGTAATTTGTACCTTAGAAGGGCAAAATGGTCTTTTGGATAAGCTTGGAATCTGTGACCACCTAGCTGATGACACCTGCCCCTTTTTCATCAGTGACTGAAGGGATTTGGACACGTGGGAGAGGTCTGGTTGGTTCCAGCCCCATCTATTTGGCATTTTTTTGTTTTAAATTTTGATCGAGTAGAACCATTTTCCCCCATTCCTCCTAGTTAGAACCCGAAACAGAGTAGGGGAACCAACCCAGATTATCTTGTGATCTTCATTAGTGTGAGAGGTGTGTGAAGGCAAGAGAGAGAATAGTTGATGAGGGTGGGGGTGGTGCTGTCACGGCAAGCCGCCGTGAACGGTGGCCACCGCACAGTGAGAAACAAAGGAGGTACATAGCCGTGAGGAACCGTGGTTGAACCGCCTTCATACCACTCCAACTGTTTATCCTGCCTAAAGGAAAAGGCTAGAGGAAGGTGGGACGAGTTTCTTAGTGGCCGTGGATTGAGCCGTCGTAGCTTGTGGCCGGCGAACCCGGCACGGTAAGCTACGGTTTCAAAAGTTTATAATGGTTTTTCGTGGTTTTTGATTGATTTTAATTAGTGGAACATGGTTTTGGAAGGAATTTGAGGTAATTAGGCTCATTTTCGAAGCTTGGGTCGGACGGTAAGTGCACCTTCCATGGCAATTGTTTTTGAAATTCAAACATGGTAAACTCGGTTATGATGACTGATAAGTGGAACGATTATTTGGTTGAGGTTTTGGACATCACAAGGAGGCTTATGGACAAGGAAATTGGGGACTGTGATGACTGGAACCATAGAAACAGAGAAGAGACTTTTTGGAAGATTTTACTCGATCGAGAAGGTATGGCCTCATGCCTAAATTAAGGTTTTGACACCGTAGATTGATAGGAGACACTTAGAGGAAGCTTTAGGGTTAAACAGAATTGAAAACGGATAAAAAAAGGACAAATTAGAAGTAAACCGCCCACGCCGATTCAATTAGACTGGCTTGAACCAAACCGGTCTGGACTCGGTTCGGCGAAAGGTTGAAGATGACTGCCTGGCGCGTGGTTCCCACGCGCAGCCACTACAGGCGGCGCGTGACACAGCCTTTGAGGATGGTTCCAACACGACTTTTAAAGTATTCGATATAACGAAATTTTAAGACTGGTTTCAACTCGATCGGACATCGTCTCGATGTGTTTCGGGATGTCCGAAGGTTTTAGGTCTCGGTTAAAAATAGTTAAAAATATGGGAAAATTATGGGGCTTTCGTATGATCATTGTGAAGTAGTTAGTGACCTTATTATGGGATTTGGACAGGTTCGGGAAAGCCGGTGATAGGGGGTTAGCCGGGAAAGCTTTAGTGCGCGCGTATCGAGGCGTCAGAATAGTCTGTGAGTGGACTTTGCTTTCTAACTCTTGATGCATGCATATATGTTTTTATATGTTTTCTATACGCGATTCTATGATTTGATTTATGATCTTGTTGGTTTACGATTTTGCACGATTTTCGAGGTATTTACGAAAATGCGTGTTTTACGAGATTTCGATCAAGTTTGGAATCTGGTTTTGATGATTTGATTTCGGGATTTTAAATATGATTTGATTTCAATGATTTGAAATGGATTTCGGAAAAGCGATTTCGGGCTTTTCCAATAGTATAATATGTAGTAAACTCCTCATCTCCCTTGTAAAACAATGATTCAAATGTTTTTTTTAAAATAAAAAATAAAAACTATTTAGATGTTTATTTCAGAATAATGTTATTTAGACATATTAGATTGACCATATTTAGTGATCAAATTAATGTGATAATCAATTAAATGGTTTACTATAAATATAAAATGATTTAATTTATTGAAATAACACCGTTAATTGATTGCCACATCAACGTAGCCACAAAATGCATTCAATTTAGTGTGTCTAAATAGTATTACCCTAAAATCAAATCAAAATGGAAGATATTTTCATTTAACCCCAATGACGATTTTTTAACCACCTTTTCACTTTATTGAATTGTATAAAATCATATGAATAGTTTAGATTACGATACTGTTTGTACCCAAAATATTGTCGTACCAGAGTTCGGGATCGCGCGTTGAGTGACTTGCTTCCAAATGAGTGAATACACAAGTGTTTGCGTGTGGGGGATCCCTTCTTTGTAGTCTAATGCAGTGGAGTGCAGTGTAAGTGACTAGCACAAATGGGGAGAAGCTGAAAGCTTTGGTCTATGATGTCCCAGTCCTACCCTAGGTGAGCTAATCGAGTGGCATCTTATCTATGCAGTTCTTTTTTATCCATCCTTCGAGGATTTTAAATATTTTCTTTTGTGTTTAATCCAAATTCGATATCCGTGTGTTCATGTTAGCAGCGTGTAATTCAGAGTTAGATGGGAGAGTTAGACAAATCAACCTCTTCAAGTTAGACTGTTTGAATATTAAATTAGAACACTAAGATGGTTTCACAACTTATGCAGCCATAAAACTCATTGGTTGATGTATTTCAGTTATCAAAATCAAACTTGAAGAAACCGATTGTAGAGTACAAACACTTAGAAAAGTAAAATACTGAAATATTAAAATGATGATTGGAATTACAAGTGGAGGAAGTAAGTTATCTCTTGACTAGCCTTGGGTTGCCGATCTTGGTTGAGAGATCATCAACTGGATGAATATTCGTTGGAAATCATACTAAAGTGTTTGCAGAGTAGTAAAACCACGTGATAACATCTGGGAGTGAGATTCTGAGGGTCTCATAAACTAGTTTGAGATAGTCGAAATGAAGCAAGTGGGGATAAAGTTTGATAGTTGAGAAGTGTCCAGAAATGAACTTTGGGATGCAAGTTGGATTAAAATGAAAACTTGTTGTTCTTGGAATAAAAAATAAGAAGGGATGAGAAGAAAACTAAATCTTGATCCTAGATCAAAAAGACCGGTTTTGCTAAGAAGGCTAGTTTTCGAGTAACAAAAAAACTTTTGAAGTTTGCGCTTTTTAAAATTGGTTGAGTTTGATCAATTTGCTTGTTTGATTGAGTTGTTAATTGTCTTTTGAGGATATGACTTCTTCTCCTTTTATAGACAGCATGAGAGTCAGGATGATCGACACGTGCATCTACACGTGTTTCTCCTTCGTGACGACTAAGTCGTCTCCTCCTTTTGCCTTATGTCATTTTTGGTGTCATGCCAGTGTGATTTCTATAAATTACGCTCGTACTTCCCAATGATCCAGTTGATGGATACTAACTAGGCTTTGAATTTTAATTGGATTGGGTCTATAATTTTTTAAATCCCCTCCCCAAGTGCGCAGTGATTTACTTCGGTTGTAAACATATAAATACGATGATTAAACAACCTTTAATTCTATTGACTTTTACGGAGAAAATTTTAATATGATAATTTAGAAAATAAACTATTCTAATTATGATATCATATAGATATTCATGAGTTACCTATTGCGTGAGCATCGTGTTCCAATCAAAATCCTTTTAGATCAAGACGTGATATTTCTATGAGAATATCTATATTGTTCTCAAAGGAATATTTTCTCTAACTAATATATATTAATAAATATAATTCAATAGATTAAAAATTAATATAATAATGTGATTCACATATTGTCTAATCAAAATTTATATAAAAAATGATACCAATTACTTGGGTTACAATTTGTATGTTGGTTTGACTCGATGAGCCTACTTTATATAAAACTTAAAAAAAAAAAAAAAAAAAAAAAAAAAGAAAAAAAAAAAAAAAAAGAGAGAAATATGTTTATCTCAAACTTATCATTAAAGCCTGCATGAGTTCAATTATTGCAATGATCCCAAAAGCATGACATATCAGACCTGGTCACATCCTCTGGATGTGCATTTTAATTACGACTTGTTTAAAAAGCTAACCCACGCGCGTGGGACCACACAACATCACTAATTATTCAAAACATTAAAAATAATAATCCAAACTCAAACAATAATAAAAGTATAAAAATATCTTGTAGTCGTTAAAAAAAGGAACAATTTTGCAACTTGATATGATTTGATATATAAATGTACGTCGAAATTATAAAATAAAATAAAATAATAACTTTATACCAATAATATGTGAAGAACGGGTGCAATTGTGTATTTATTTATAATGGAATGGAGTCCATTGGATGCCCTTATTCCATGGGAGATTGAAAGTTTGAGGGCTATCTATCATCCACCATGCACCACCAGCATTGCTATTTGCTAGGCTGCTGAAAAGACACAAAAGCAGGTTGCCCCCATAAAATTATATGGAAAAGCACTTCCATGAAAAAGGACTTCTTGGAATGGTGAAAGATGATCACTTTGTCTGCCTAAATTAAACACATTTATAATAGTCAAACCCACGCTCTCATGTTTCTACAGCAAACTTCTTCCGAACTGAGTTTTTTGCTTTCTTTTAATATATTGAATTCATAATTTGGTAAAATAAACATGATGTAAAATATATTATCATTGATAATTTAGTAAATATATTTATATGATGGAGACGTAGAGGTAATTCACGGATGCATCAACTTGATGTAATCGTCTTTGGGCTGGCTGCGATTCATTCATTTGGGTGTAATAATATTGAGATAATATTGGATAGCGACGCGATATCGGAAGATTATTTAGATGAATAATAGATTAGGTGTAGAAATTTCGTAAAGTTGGAGGTTCGTCGGAGTGGAAGAGGGAGGAGCTGGTTGGTGAGTCAGCGGTCCAAAAGCCATCGACGAGACAGAGTCATTTCATTTCAAATGGCGTCACTGATGATAATGATAAAAGGAAAGCAGCAGCAGGAAAGGAGCGGAGAGAAAAACTTGGAAACTGCAAAAACAAAATTACTTTAGTTTAATTGGCTATCATTTGAATACGAACAAAACACCAACAGTTCATTTATATATTCATCATCTCTATGAATATTTATATATATATAAAAATATAAGAAGCCATGCATCATTCCCTCTCATATTACCATCATCATGATCATCGTGATCATGATTCTTGATAATGATAAAAACAAACCGACAGGCCCCATCATCTCAGCCCTTGATTGATTCATGACATTAGATTTTTAATTCATTGTTTCTTTATAAAATCCCAAGCAATATGTTTCTTATTCATATGCAATGACAAGAAAATATGTATCTTTCGTTCTTTTAGCGTAATATGTCAATCACTTTCCATTTATTAAAATTGGAGCAAATTATATTTTACCATCTTAAACTTTTTACACATTCAACTCTTTCAAATGTTATAATTCATAACCTCAGTTAAAATTCCGAATTGGGATCAGTGGGTTCAATTTTTAATATATTAAATAAGGGTAAAAATGTCAATTGATGCATCCAAATTAGGGTAAAAACTTCAAAATGATTTTGTTTTGAATGAAGGCCACCACTAGCCGCTTCATACACTTCGAAGAACCACTTCTTCAAAGCTTCAATCGGGTACGCCAGCCACTTCGAAGAGCCACTTCAAAGCCACATTCGGTCGATGCAAGAAAGATTCTTGATCGGGTATACTTCTCGAAGGAACGAAAGGGCACAAGGGTTGTCTGAGACCATGGGAGATAAAAAGGTAATATTGGCCATGGCTTTGAATAACGGCAGGGATAATGATTTTGATCTGTTAAAGGAAGACGATTGAGGGATAAAGAAGGGTGGGGCTAGGGCCGGAGACATGGTTGACAATTTATATCTCACATTTGCTAGAGATTCAAGGTCTGGGATTCCAGAGCTGGAGCTAAGGGGATATGTACTTAAAAGAATGCTGTCACACAGAGCATCGAACCTTGTTGATTCAGATAGTTGACAAGGCGGCGATCTTGAGGAGAAGAACGACGACTGATTTGCCGAAAAAAAATGTAGAAGATGATGTAGACATATTCCTAGAAGTGGTAGCCGATAAGGAATAGAACCTAGAGCTATCTTCTCCAATATCCATACCTACAAACTTCCCCAGAACTTTCTCACCCCCCACTATGCAAACTCAGTGCATTCACATATGCTAAAGAAAGGCACTATGAGTTCGAAAACATGAATCAATCAGTTGTAAAATTTTAAATCTCGTAAAAAAAAAGCTCTAAACGTCAGATTAGTAAAAAAACTAACAAAAGCATTCCAGAACACTTGCAAGAACAATATCCATTCGACAGGAAAAGACAAATAGAGTAGTCACAACAGTTCATTCTAAATACAATTAACACGGGAAGGATGATTGACAACCTTCCAGATTTCAAGATTATGATTTTTGAATATACACATATTGAGTGAGGGTATTAGGGACATATGGGTAATTTGAGATCTCAACTTAATTTTTTAACGGAAGCCAAATAGAATTTTAACTGAAGTTTTGAATTGTAACATTTTGAAGAGTTGAGAGTGTAAATTGTTATATTTAAAAAGTCAGGTATGGACTTATTACAAGGTATAAAATTCAGGGTGGTAAAATAAAATTTGCCCTTAAAATTATGTTTACCGATGAAAATAAGGAATGAAGAATCCAATTAATAGCAAAAGATTAATAAAATATATTATATAGATAATATTATCTTTAAAAAAATGTCAATGTATTTGAAAAGATTATTGATTGATTTCATAGATGAATGTCATGATAATCGTGGGCCTTGTTGGTGAGAAGGAAATAATTTAGTCGGCAGGAGGACCATAATCACATATATATAAACTAAGCTACTTAATAATCAACAATATTCTCCTAATAATTTATTTATGTTGAATAAAACATTCTCTCGCCTTCCACCAAATAAATAGTAGTTACATATAATCTATAAATAAAATAATATATATATATATATATATATCAAATTTCGTACCTTATGCTTATTTTTCCACATTAAAGTCAAACACATTTCAATTTTTAAGGTCACAAATAATCATTTTTTTCCTTCTTCCCAATCTAAATGTATGGTTATTATATAATGATATTTTATTGGCGCCCACTTGCATATTAGAAAAGGTTTCCGATAGGGTGGATGGGTACACATATTATACTTTCATATTTGTCAATTTAAATTATTTATCTGATTTTTAAATTAGAGTTTAATCGTTCGATATTATTCAGAAATTTAGATAACCTATATAAATAAATATTTAAATTATTTTATTACTGGAAAATAATCGGTAAATTAACACTTTATACATAAATCTTAATAGAGAAGAAAATTATTATCAATATAATTGCAATGTCAATAGTGATATATAGAATTTATCGGTAATACATGTTATCAATTTTCCAAGAACTATTATAGAATCCTTTATTTTGTATGAGACAAAATTATGTAAACAATTATCCATGTAATTAAATTTTCAATATTTACTCAGCGAAGCTTACATGTTAATAGAGAATAAAAAAAATAAATAAACAATGGAATTAAAATAAAATTAAAAAATGTTAATATATTAATATAATTTACCATACATATCCAAAGTAAAGATCTAGCGATAAGTATAATACGACGTATAAAAATGCAAGGATACATGCCCCAAAAATTTGACTAGTTTTTAAGGGATAAAGGCCTCAATTTGTTTTTCTCTCTAGTCTCGTGTATGAACCGTTGTATAATTAAATAGATTCACGTGCGTTTGTCAACCTGGATTCGTCGGTCAATCTTTGCTCTTTTCACAAACCAAAAAATAAATAAAATAAGTTTATGTTTTGTGTCTCTCGTCATAATACATTATTATTTGAGATGTCCCTTCTGCCTTCTTTTTAAACCCCTCATCGCTTCCCTTTTCCACCAAATATTCTTCGTCTTCTTCTTCATTCAACTACTACAACAAAAATATGGAGTTGGCTCTGAGCTTAGGCGATGCCTCGAAGCCGTTTCTTTTCCTCGACAAGGCAGCACCGAAGATGGGTGCCGAAAACAACAAGGATCTAGGGTTTTGCATGGGCTTGGGGACTTGTTTTAGTACTGGAAGATCATCGGATGAGAGTAGAGAGAGCAGCCATGAACTGGTTCTTCATCATGATCAACCCCATGCTTCTTCTTCTTCAGATCCACCTCTTCAGCTCAATCTCTTGCCTTCCGCTCCTGTTCCTCGTACCCATGCTTCTTCCCACCTTCGCTTCCCATGGCTCTCTGATAATCGTACGTTATATCTTCTTTTTCCCTTCTCTTTTTTGTACCTTATTTTGTTCGGTTGCTGAGAAAAAATCTGTATACTTAAGTCTTTCCAGCTAAATATTTAAACCCGTTTGGCCAAATTTCAGTTTTTGTTTTCATTTGGGTATTTTTTTAGAAACCAAACATGACCCAACTAAAACCATTTAGCGAAAAAATTTACACTTCGTGCGCGCCTTCGTTCTTTTTAATTTTTATAGACGTCGGTAATGGAAGTAGAATCAATAAATAGCAACAACCGGAAGAGTAAACGGGGAGTGGAAGTCACTTTTGATTTGATTTTTTTTATTGGGTTAATTTTCTTTCAAACCAAGCAAGACCCAAGATTTTGGAACTTGTGGGCTCAAATGGGTTTTGGTTATTTTTTGTATCTGTGATCTGAAAATGATTTGGGTTCGTACGTTTTCAATTTTTGTTACAGTGGCAGTGTCTGAACCGGCCGGTTCTTCAGATGGACCGGTGAAGGCATTGGATGTGAACCGGACGCCGGGGGTGATGGCTACGACTCATGAGGAGGCGGAGGATGGGGCAGCGCCGCTGTCGTCTCCAAACAGCACGGTCTCGTCTTTTCAGATGGACTTTGGTGTGAGAAATTGTGGGAGGTCATCAAGTAAGAGAGATTTGGAGATTGAGGCTGACCGAGGGAGTTCGAGAGCAAGTGATGACGAGGACAACGGGTCAACTCGGAAGAAACTCAGGCTCTCGAAAGACCAATCGGCTTTTCTTGAGGAGAGCTTCAAAGAACACAGCACTCTCAATCCTGTAAGTTCACAAATTAATGAATTTGGAAATATTTTATTATATCTATTTATTGAGAGACAAAAAAAAAATCCCCATTTTAATGAAGTCACTGTTCGATTAATTTATTGGGTTATTATTCATAAATTCAATGTCTTTATTAATATTTTGCAGAAGCAAAAACTTGCTCTGGCCAAACAGTTGAATCTTCGTCCACGTCAAGTTGAAGTGTGGTTTCAGAATCGAAGAGCAAGGTATCATTTTAATTTATTTAAAGTTTTTTGTTATTACTAAAGTCACACTTGATTGTTTTGATAAACGGGCTTCTTTGCGATTATATATTTCATTTTTTCTTATATTTTTCTCGGAATCCGATGAAATCTATAGGACCAAGCTGAAGCAAACAGAAGTAGATTGTGAGTACTTAAAGAGATGCTGCGAGACATTGACCGACGAGAATAGGAGGTTACAAAAGGAACTTCAAGAATTAAGAGCCTTGAAAACATCTCAACCTTTCTACATGCAACTTCCGGCCACCACTCTCACCATGTGCCCGTCATGTGAGCGCGTCGTTACCACTGCCAACACGGCCACCGGGACCACCACCACCACCAACGGCATAAAGTCTGCCCTAAACAAGCCGAGGTTGCACCCTTTTGGGCAAGCCCATGTTCACATGCAGCACCAGGTCCAGGCCAGCAAAGGCGCTGCTGCATAAGATCGATGTCAACCTAAGAATCTGAGATCATATGCTCCATTCCATTTGTACATATGTTTGGCTTGGAGTTGGGTTTTTTTTTTCTTTTAAATTTTTAATTTTTGTTTTTAGTTTTGGCTTTCCCAATCTTTGTCTCTGTGCTTTCTGTCTTTAGAAGTTTTAGAAGCCGGAGACTGAAAAGGGTGATGATATATTTGTTTATTGATGATCGATCATGAGAAATTAGAAACGATTTTGCTACAAAAAGCCCTTAATTTGTGTGTTTTTTTTCTTCTGGATTTCTATTTGTTTCGACAGAAAATTCAAGATAATTTACAAATGGATATTCTTTTTTCTTTAGTTTTTATTATGATTGGTCGATCTCCAGTATAAATAGTACGTACGTAACATTTATGACTCACGTCAAGACGCAAGCATTATTCTTGCAAGAGATATCAATGATTATCTTTACTAGATAGACAGCTATATATTTATGGAAAATTTCTTGGTTCGTGATCTACGATTTTGACAAGTACATATATTTTTCATGTTAATCTTATGATCAACAATTGATGTTAAGACCACCTGACATGTTAAGAGTTTTGGAATTTTCGATTTGTATTGATAATTTTAAGGGTTATTCATTAGTTTGTTTGTGATAATATTAATATTTGTTTTAAAAAATTCTAATCATATTTTGGAGAATTTTCAATTCCTAATTATCATAATAATTACGCTAATACTATTTAACATTTTAAATTTATATTTAGTGATTTTTTTCTTTTATTTTATCATAATAATTTGATATTAAAAAATTAAATTGATTACATAATCGTGTGTTTGGATGAAAAGATTTAAGATTACCCGAAATTTATTAAATTATGAAATTTAAATTAGCGCAAATTAGATTTACAGAATTTGTAAATTTTTTTACTTGAATAATATAAAATTGAAATGAAATTTAAATATAGAATTTAATGTTTACACATATTATAATTATAAAGGTCGAATTGGAAAAATGACATCTTTTCATAGAATTTAAAGTAGGGATTTGAAGTATCCAAATTCCTTGTTTTTAATTTTTTAGAATTTCTAAATTTCAATTTTAAGTATCCAAACAAAAAAATTAATACATAAGAATTTCAAAATTCCGGCTTTTCAACAATCATTTGTTATTTTCCCTCATCCAACACACCCTTATATTTTAGGGTTTAACTCTTGAATTTTGTGCCAAAATTCAAGAATTATACTCTAATCTCTTAAGTCATAAGTACCACCATGCCTACCGAATTAAAAACCCCATACCATCCCTCCACCCTCAAAATTTTATATATTCTACCATTAAACCTCAAATAACAACGATTTCATTATTATTTTAAAAAATCAATTATTATACATTGTACAAGAATATGACAATAAATATACTTGACTAAAAAATAATGAAAGGATTTTAAAGTAAAAAAATAATTATAATATTCTAATTTTTAAATAAAATAAATTGTTAAGAAATAATGAGCAATATGCTCTCATTTTAATTCGATTTTCAGATTCTTTCAGCTATTTAAGTTAGCTGGCCGGGCTATTCGTATAGCCAACTTTTGTGAGATACATTTAAAACATGAAATCATTTCAAGATCTCAGATTGTACAGGTCTCCTAGCTATTCAATGACAAGTGTAGAGGGCAGTCTTTTTCAGCAATAAGTATAGGGTTTCTTTCAAGCACAGCTCGGATTTGGATTCATTAATATATATATAAGATTATAATCCTCTTGCGTTTCTTAATCAGTCTCGTTATATGTGAGTCATTATACCACGGTGTTGTTAATCTCAGTATTCTTATCAACTTTAATATGAATGGAAAGATTTGTAATTTGATTCCGTAAACGGTGACATTAATACCCGATGTATCTAATCACCATCCCCAATATCTAAGAGGATATTACAAGCTTTACAGTAACTAAAAGGAATACAAAAATCACAAGCAAACATCCAATGCGCATGCATATATTATTATTTAATTTTATGTTGTGTTCTACGGGTCATTAAAAGTGCAAATTCTCTGGTAAACATCATTATTGATATCATAAGAATAGAAAGAAAAATATTTCTTTCAACGGTTGTTTATGGGTTGTTTCAGTAGTCACTTGACTGTATTGTTATCTATTTCTAATATGATTAGAGATTATCTTTGAATATTTCCATGTAGTTGGTGTCTGTTTGGCTCCTGGGTTGCTGACCCTTCCCGCTTGTCTTCTGACTTTTGCCTTTTTCTTTAATACACTTAGATTTATCCAAAAAAAAATTATTTCTTTATATGCGTTTTTCTAAATGTAATATGCTAATTTAAATGTATTAAAAATCTGAATTTTACTATAATTTTAAATAATAATTATTTAAAATTGAAAACTTGGATGAGTATAACACCTTGGGCCCTAAGCATATATACCCTTGTCCTTGGGTCCGCATTGCATTTTTTTTTAAATTGTTTTGCAAACAACGTTATATTAATATATTCATTTATGAAAATAATGCTGATAAAATGATAAAGTGACCTCATTAAAATTTTCTTAGATTTTCAACTCATTTGAAAAAAAAAAGATAATGCGTATAAAGTGTCCTCTTTCCCTAACATTACACATTTACACTTGATACTGTAATTGGTGGACGTTTACTTATAAGCATCATTTAAAGTAGTCAATTTAGTGTCATCCCATGCTGGGTAGTGTCATTATTTGTTGATTAGATGCGATGGCACTCAGGGAAGTAAATTGTGTTAATGAAGGTTGACATTGAGAGAAGCATTATTCCAGACACCAATATATATCACCCATCATGACTTGGATCGACAATCTATATGTGTAAAGATTGTTTTCTTCACGAACAAGTTTTTTGTGTGTCATCCATTCATTTGTTTGTTTACACGATCATCTCAGATCACATGCTCTACTGCTCTTACATCTCTCTCTACGCTTAACCAAATTATTGCCACAATCAATTCATTATATTGACGTTGATACTTGATATATATATATATATATAGTATATGTATAAAAACTATTTAACCTGAAATACCTTGGAGTTTAAGATCATGTTATACAGCAATATTTTGCTCTTAATTAGCAAGCTTCATTGATGAAGCTGTCTTCATCTCTTGATTCACAAATCCCCCATTGTAGCTATAGGATAAGAGTGAACTGACCTTCCACACACGGGATAAATTTGTACGTAAAGAAAACTGTGTATGTTTAAAATATATTATTGGCTCGTTCTTTAGAACGATAATGTTTTAACGAGGCCACATATAAACACACTATACAAACTTTCTATTGTATTGTTTTTACGACTCAATGAAACTTAATATCTTATCATCAAACTGTTTAATTTGAGAGTATTCGCCATTATGTAGCATCATTACATAGAAATGCTAGAAGTAACATAGAAGGAAGGAAACACTCAAGGTACTCATCAAAAAACTCAAAGCGGTAGGTAGGCCATTTCATTAATTATTGGATATGTATAGTTACACTGCGAGTCATCATCATGCAAAATTTGCAAATTTATGAGATGATCATTTCATTGTTATGCCTGTACTAACGGATCCATACCTAACGTGTCATTAGGAATGATCGGTACTGATAAGTAAGAGAGTTCAAGTTGGAATTCCTCCGTCACCAAACTTGGAGTGGATATGTACGTGTAAGGGACGAAGACAGTGGATGGATGGAGCTTTAGAGAGGAGGGAACAGGGAAGGAGGCTGGTACTGGTGACTAAAGTATGCATGATGGTCATGTGTCATGGATGAAGCTATACAATGAATAATAATTGAAGGTTAACAAGGAAAGTTAGGCATACGGGTCTGGAGAAATAAATCAGAATCGGGCTCAGTAAGGAGGGAGAGCAGTTGAAAATTGACCACAAAATAGTGTGGAGTATTAATCAATAATTATTATAATAATGCATGAAAAGCAACAAAAACATGGAAAACATATATTGTCTGAAATTTGGTGTTGATGTGAGTGGACCAAAGCTATAAATATGCAGCCATAAATGATGAACTCAGCTCAGCAAATTAAGCCCATACAGACGTACACACTATTATTGTTTGCAAGGACAATCTGGTGCTCTCCGATCCACCTTGAAAACATTGATTCATCAACACAGTTTTTAATTAGAATATTACTTACATTTCACTTATGGGAATACGTATTAATTTTTCGATGTATAGAATAATATTGATAAAATAATAATCGGAATCATTCTAAATATTTATCATTTCAAGACTCTTTTTGCAAAAGAATCAACAATATTGGTATGTTTTTTCCCATCTTTGATCATGTAGTAACATAGTATTGTATGCAAGGATGAAAATATCGATAAATATCGGCGAAATATCGCCGATATTTTTTTAAAATTGGCCGGCGGCACATAAAAGGTAAAATTTGCTAAGTATAATTTTTTATGGAGGAAAGCAGTAAATATATGTGTAAATTTATTATGTCACCACAATAATTTCTCGTTTTTTCAAGATATTTTTTTTTGTTTGAACTATATATACTCTCTTATCTTTGTATATGGTTGTTGCTCTAGATTTTGGGCCAATGGCCTTGTACCGTGGTTGATCCAATACTGTGCCATGGAACTTTTTAGGCCCATTGCTGCAAGATAAATATGAACCATTCACCCAATTAGATTATGGGACTGAATAATTGGTTTTTTGTTTTTATTTTTTTTGTCTGTATATGCGAACATGTTGGGAGAATAAAGTGGGGTATGTTACAGTTTCCTATTTTGTAATTTAAAATAAACCATAAAGTAATAAATTATAATTTTTCCAATAAAATATATACATTGATTATCTACTTTTTTTTTTCTTTCTTTCTCTCTCTTTCTACAATATAGCATGAAATTACTTATTACATTAATCTGGGAAATAAGTAAATAACTGTATACTGCAATATTATTAAAGGTGGAACAAATTCATTAAAACAGCTAACCAATCTGCTTCAATATGTTATTTATCTTATAGTTTAGGTTTGACAGGATAAAAGTCAAATGGTTTAAGAATCCAAACTGCTCCGTTAGTAACCGATTTGTATTTAGATTTTCATTTTGGAAATATGTTAAATCGAAACCAGACTGTTAAGGAATATTTTATTTTTTTAATTAATTTTTAAATCTATTATTAATACAAAGTAAAATAATAAAAATAAAAGGATATCCAGATATACCCTAAATAAATACATATACACTCAGATAAGAATATAGTAAAAGATTATTAAGTGGTCTGTTTTGTTTGGTAAATTTTAATATAATGATAATGTTTACCATCCTCAAAATTTTGAGTATTAGTTATTCTGTTGTGTTTTTATATCCTTGTTTTTTTCATGCCTAAACGGTTTTAAACCTTTTCGATCCAAACTGAACCGTTAGTAATGATTTAGATCGAATCGATTTCATATCTAATTTTAGAAAATTCAAACCGTTAAAAATTTATCGGTTTAAATTTAGATATTATCCAATATCAACCGCACTATATCCACCACTAGCTACCTCCGTACCAGAGTTGGGTTTCTGATCCTGTTACATCAAAGCCCAATCTTGACCCCGACAATAATTGGCGCGATTAAGGTATGAATTATGATATCCCAATTTGACAGGATCTTGATACCAACCCCATTCATTGTCTCAGCCAGATTGTCTTCTTCTCTTTGGCCGGTGGTACACTCCTTCTCAAGTATTCTCCATCCTCAATCAAGCTCTACCCTCGAAGACCTTATTCAATGATGATATTGATCAATCTGCTCAGGTTGGTCTCTCCTTCTCCCTTGTATCTCAAATTTGAAATTTATATTCGTCAGTTTGCTGCTGCCGCCTTGGCCACCATATAAATTTGACCGTTTGTTTATATAGAATTTATAAGGTCCATAGGAAATTTTTGGGGAATTTTTATAAAATTCTATTTAAAGATATTCAAAATTTTATATTACATACTTTGGTGCATTATATGGTTTTTGCTGGGATTCATCGACCAAACTATTATACAAAAAATCAATTCTCTGTAAATTAATGGTGGCTCCGGATTTCACACAATCCCATTGTTCTAATACTTCTGCACAGCGTTCCTCTTCTTGTTTATCATCTCAAGCCTCAGCTTCATCATCCTTATATCAGATTATTGTCACTATCTTCTTGAATCAATTCTATACTAGTCACTCCCTGATGTTTTCTGAATAACCAAACAGGTAGATAAAATAACTAAAGTAAAGCAAAATGGAGCTCTATAATTACTATCTACACTATGGTTGGAGTTCTATGAGGTCTCCGACTCTGTGTGTGTGGGCGCGCTCACAGTCTAATGGAGCTCCATTCCAAAATCGCTATGGTTATTTACTTATTTTTATAGAGGGAGTGAAAGAGAACAAAGACTTTGGGGTAATGCATCAGAATGAGTATGGTGTACCATTTGGGAAACCAATGAATCAAAACCCTAGAGGCCGATTTGAGGTGAGTTGAATTGGTCTCCGCAAAGACCTAATCTTGTCTGATTAGCTACTCAAATTTTTATCCTTTTGAATACACCTAAATTTATGCAGAAATTCTTAAAAATCTAATTGAATACATTATAATTTATATGGACATTTTTTTAAGTTCTTAAAATCCTCTACAATCGCAAATTAGATACTTCTGAACTTTTTTAATGTTTTTTAAACACTCATAAAATATCAATGAATACATTTGAATTTCTAATAGCTTTTAAAATTCTCCACAATTTCAAATTAAATACACCCCTCTAAGATTATCCCAAACATTTAAAATGGAAAAACAAAAATTAAAAGCAACAAAGAAAGTTTAAGTTGTTGAGAGAAGCTTTGTCGATGATGAACAAGATGAAAGAGAAATGTTCGAATTTTGGAGAAGGCGAACGGAATTAATTCGTAACACATTGCATTGAACTTGGTTACTACATCTACATTGGTGACTTAAAAGATTTGTTTCAACTTAATTAGTGATTATTTGGGTTGTCTTTGCTTCTTCTTCCTTCCTTTCATTCAGATGTATAGCTTCATAAATGAAGATTTTTTTTCCTAGGTTTGAAGGAGGGTAGAAGCTTTGGTGTTCGATGGTGAATGGTTGAAGGGATGCCGGAGTATGCCAAGAATTTTTAGGCCTATTTATTTATTTATTTTTAATTTTGAGGAATTTTATTAGATTTTTTTTTGCCAATTTTTTTTTTAAAAGTGATATTTCTTAATTTAATGGTCTATTTTTTATAAATTCTCGTTAAATTTACTCTTATCTAATAAGATGAAGAAAAAGAAATTGAAGTGGAGTTTCAATGTATAAAAAAGCTTAGATATTATTATCTGTGAATGCAGTGTCAATGTTCGTTTTTTTTTTTTTAATCTTCAAAACAAGATGGCTATAGAGTGGATGATTTGTGATCTAAAAACACACAGGAAGAATTTCATATTCATAGGGTGGGTGTTAAAATCTAAAAGATACATGACCGAAGAAGTATTACCATTACCTACCATTTTCATACAAACATGAAAGCTCAATCCATCCTGTACGACTCACTTTGTCGACGTACATTTGGTGGATTTTAACTTCCCTTGCCGACAATGAAGAAAAAAGCCCAACCTGGAATATGGATCCGGGGCACCGATACACGACCTGCACCACATGAATTATATGTGGTTTTGTGTCAGTCGGTCATTGTTCTGGTATTCTTTCAAATAGAGACAGTGAGTTGTTTTGACATTCAGATAAAAATGCTTTTTTTTTTTTTTAATTCCGTTTCGTTCATGTTTACTCTAGGAATTTATCCATCTTTCCAAAAAGAGTTCGTTGACATCAAAATTTAACATTCCATTTTGATTTAGAGACGTTAAAAATGATGAATCAATGTCGACGACAACCCCTAAATCACTAGACTAGTTGTGTCTGCATTTTCTTAACTATGACTACTATGTTATAAGTAAAAATTTGACGCATTATTCGAACCTCATCGATCATTTGTGCAAAATTTAACACACGGAAAACACTAGCATACTCAACATCACTAATCTCCTTCTATATAGGTAATCTATTATCAATTTGTTTATTTTGTCTTTCAGAATGATTAGGTTAAGCACTTCAAATAAGAAAATAGCGAGAACAAGAATAGCAGCTCTAGTTTAAAAAAAAAAAAAAAAAAGAGTAGCACAAGAACTAGAATAGCGCACAAGAAGAAGAAAAACAAAGCCCAAAAGAGCAAAATAAACAAGATAGCAGCTTTGGTAAAGTCCACAGACACCAAAACAATTTTGGCACTCCAATTTAGGTTCCAAAGCTCGCATATAAACAAACGGTGCGTTAACATTTAGGAACAAGAAAACTTAATTGGCCCTTAAATGGCTCCAGATGGCAAATGATCTCAATCCATGCATAACAATTGGAAGCGATGAGATTCTCAGAGAATATGGCCGCTCTGTTAAATTTATAAACAATTAATCCGAGTTCGACTCTCCCTTCCGTCCTGCCGTACATGGTGGTCATTTGTCAATGGTAGATAAACTATAATTTGAAGTGTCAATCTGGTAGCAAATTAGCTTCAAAGAAGACTATATAGTAGAAGAAATGTTGATATAAGGTCAAACATCTCATGTGACGTGTTAGAAAAAGTTCATCAACAAAAACCTAATCAAATGTAAAGACAGATCATAAATTATTATAATGTAATTATGTACTAATCAAAAGCAGTAAATAGTCTGCAACTTTAAGCCATAAACAATCATGCATCCATCACGGATCAAACTAAAGCTATAAAACAAATCTTGATACAGATCAATATGTAACCAAATTGGCTAAAACAGATGCATCGACAAAAAGAAATAATTTACTATTTTATTTTAAATATAGTAAATAATTATAGTTTTTGACATTTACAATACTCAAAGCCTTTTGATTTTTAAGGCTAAAAGAATGCGATGGGTAAAAGGAGAAAGAAATTTACAAGTGAAAATTTCAACACTGGCTAAAATCAATCCGTACCCTCTCTCTCTCCTTTGCTTTCTTCAGTCCTCATCCATATAAACAAATAAGTTCATTCATTTTGCTCATATAACTTATAGAACAAGCACTCTTTCTGGGATCTTCGATTCGCTGCTTTCTTTCATGTCGGTAATGTTGAAAAGGGTAAGGAGAAAAGAGAAAGTATGCTGTGTGATATTTTGACTCAAGTTTTTTTTAGTATATGAACATGGATGTTTAAGTTTTGTGTAACTTTTACCTATGACCTCTTCTTCTGCTGTTGCAATTGCTGCTGTTGTTTCTGGTACAATTTCACTAGGAGCTCGGCATAGAGAACCTCGTTCCACGCATCAGGCACGCCAGGGAGGCACCAATGGCTGCAATCTTGGAAGCTTTTTGGTGATCTCCTTTCTTCCTTGGACAAGTGTTGCTTCCGGTAGATTGATGGGTGACCATCCTTCCTGAAATCCGTCATTCTTGTGATGTTGAGATAGGTCACGGGGCTTTTCATGTTCCTCAACACCTTCTCGAGTACCAGCATCTTAGGGGGGTATGGCCTCAGATATGTCTCATTGGAGATGGGAAGAGTTTCGCTGTCACATTGGCCGCCAGAATTCCACTGCCCGCCACTGGTGGAAGAGAAATAACACAAATTATGATTATTATTGTGCAAATCCTAAAAAATATGGGAGGAAATAACACAAATACTGCTAATTCAAATGCCTTGTGTTGATCGAAAAGATAAGCATCAAACGAATAAGAATTGAATAACCATCTTTACTTCAAGTTTACCTGAAATGGGAAGCAGAATAACCCCGAAAGAAGACAATACTTTTAGTCGGATTAATTTTGGCATCAACCCATCTGGCCCATGTAGTTAAAGCTTTCCGAAATGCCTCAAGAACATTCAATTCACCATAAACATGGCTACCTTCTTGGTAATAGTCTTTCCTGCAAAATTTATTGCAATGTTAGTGCCGACGGTAGGGTTTAAGTTTGAACTAAGAAACTATCTGTTTCTCAAAACAATAATTTGAAATCAGTTAGAGCATCAAATTGTAATGCACTTACCCTCTGGAGGTTTTGTCATGAGTCCACCAGTGTCCGGTGTTAAAAATGACGATATCTGCATCCTTATATAGATCTGAGGATCTCCCTACTAAGTCAAGGCGAAGGGTTTCTCTCTTTGATCCATCTTTCTCCGGCATTTCCCATTCACGAACTAAGAAAGGTGACACAAAGAACTCCACTGTGCAGTTATAATCCTACCAAGTTTCACTCAATTTAGGAAATGTGCTGCACAATCTAATAACAGAATAATCTGAGCAATCAAATGAACTTACTTCGAATATAAATGAGTACGAAGCTTCCCCACGAAAATGGGTTCTTCCGTTTGCTTCGAAAACCTTGCTTTTGTCTTTCGCGGAGTTTCTTAGGATGCAAACTAGAGATTCCCACATATTCCTATTTAGAGAATCACCGACGAAAACCAAGCGCTTTCCTCGCAACAACTCCAACATATGACTTCCATCCAACCTGGTCATTGTTTCACATTGATAATAAGTCATTAATCAATGCCAATAGAGAAACTAAAACAAAACCCAAATTTGCTGAAGTAGTCAGCAATCTCAAACATCAAACAATGCTACAAAAGAGATGACGATCAAAGGATCAAATTCCAATTTTACAAACTTAAAAAATGCTAAAGAAAACCAACTCGACAGCCTAAAGACTAAATTGAAAACTTCTTATACAATCAACACAAAAGTATCTCACCATAGTGAATAAAAAGCCAATCGAAATCCCATCTTTTCTATAAAGAAACATTGAAATAAAAGCATCAAATTTGAATAATAAAAAGCTACAATTTGAGCAAAATACCTTGGAAGAGTACAATCCTTAGGCTTCCATTTGAATTTCTGAAAATCCTTATCAGGCCTGCCATTAAGAATACAATTGAATTGCTCATCAATCAAAGGGCAAGACCCAGGTTTGTATAAAGGGTATGAATCATCCTTCACCCATTCCCCATGTAATATATCACAATTCATCAAAGACTTCACTAGATCAACACCATTCCCCTGCTTCCCCTCCTTCACCGACACATTAGAATTCGTTCCATTGCTCTCTTTCTTCACCGGAGAAGAAGCCTTATTAGACTTGGAAGCTGATTTCGACGCCGAATCCGAGCTTTTATTCCCCGCCGCCACCACCGGAGCGGCAATTACCGTCTGATTGGCCTGTAAAACTATGGCTTCATCAGGATTGTGGGCGGTTTCGGTCTGGTTTTCCTGCTTGGGCGAACTAGTACTATTCTTGGGTGGCAATAGAGGTTTGGGTTGGAGATTTGATGTCTGATTAGGGCTCAAAATTGTGGGTTTGGGTTGGGTTTCGTTTTTCACAAGCGGTTTTTGCGGTTGTTTATTCACAGTGGGGGATTGTGGGGCGGCGGCGGCGGCGGCAGATCCAGAGGGCTCTGTCCGTGGAGGAGAAGCAAGGGTTTGATTTTGTTGATGTGGAGATGAAGTGCCATTGGGGAATAAGGAGGACACTAAAGTTGAACTTGAGCTAGAAGAAGCAGTTGCAGTTGCAGAGCTTGTGAAAAAGTTTGAGAACCAGGGAGAGGCAGAGTTTGGGGAGGGATTGAAGGCCAAGAAGACTGTAAAGGCCACAAAGGCAAACATGAAGCCATAAGCAAAAGCAACTGTTCTTCTGGTTTTGATGATGGAGAAGAGGCTCTTGAGGTCTGAGATTAGCGTCCCACCACTGATGGGGAGGTTTTGCTTTGTGGCTTCAGCCATGGGAGTAGTTGTGAGCTACTGGTGGTGGGTTCAGTTTTTGTGGAGGAGGCAGATGTGGGAAAGTAGAAGTTGGGAGAGAGAAAGTGAGTAGGGGGTGGTGCTGTTTCTAGTGAGAGGAAGACAGAAAAAAAGAAGAGAGTTGTGTGCAAGGAGTCTTAAGCGAATGAAACACTAGAGAAAGAGAGAGAGCGAGAACAGGGGATGTGGAATTGTGGAGTTTTACTGGATTGTTGGACAAAAGCATGTGAGCTCAGGGGAATATTTATGGGTTTTGACCTTGGATTTTGAAGTATTTACATGAGTGCCAAATGTGCTCTCATCAAAGTGCTACAGAGCCTATAGTAGCAATCTAGTATAGTACCTCTCATGGTAGTCTCTAATAATTGGAGCAAGTTTGATTGTGTTGCTTCACGGATTGTAAGTTAGATTTTCTTTATAATCAAACCGAGTGTTAATTGTTTGTAAAAAAAAAAAAAATCAACATTTAATAGAAAGTTTGTGACAATGAATTACTATGATACTCTTCCCAAAATTAAGAATGAGATTAATATGAATTTTTCATGATATTTTTTAGTTTGAAATATGAATTTTGCAAGTATAATTTTTTGAAATAAATATTAAAATATATTATAACTTCTTTTATCTCTATTATTATAAAATTAAGAGAAACTTAATTTGGATAAAATTTGAAACAAAAAAATTACAATGTACTATAAAATCAACCGTTCCAATTGGTGTTTATGTAAAAGGTAACCAAATGCAAGAAAAAAAAAAGGATTTCCGATTCAAATCCCTCCGTCATAATAAAGAAACCGGAAAATATCTCCTTTTCATCCCGCCGGCCACTTCAAATAAAAATATATGAACTTACAATATAAATCACTTTTCAGGAAAAAAAAAATATATAAAATCACTTTTCTTTACCCAAAAAAAAAAATTTAAAATCACCACACGTAATACAAGCAAAAAAAAAAAAAGCCAATGCATATAAAAATTACGAAAATACAAAACGAGTGATTTAAAAAAATATCACAAATATATCGTACATGTAGAGTATCTAATAAATTTAAACATTCAGTTTTCATTAAAACTAGCACTAAAATATTGCACTTAAGAGTTAGCTCATAATATGTAGTTGCTAAAGCTGAAGAAAAATTCATTCAATCACTCACACATAATAATCTGGACGAAAACTAAAATCATAGCTCACAACAATAAAAATGTGAATAACATTTTCCTCATCTCATAAGTCCATTTTTATTTATAAAAAATAAAAGTCATTTCATAATACGATATATACTTATTATGTAAACAAAAATTACCTAATACCCACTTTCTATTTTCATTATTTTCATATAAATCTCTCGACACCATATTCTAAAAGAAAATTGGTACAAAATCAAATAATAGGAACGGCTTAATTCTTGATTAAATAAAACGTGCAAGCCACTTTTGACACGTGGAGGTTTTAGAAACTATGAGTACTAAGGTAAGGCTTTGAGCCAATAAGAGTGTGACATATGGAAAGGACCAAAAATAAACAAAAGGGGAAGAAGAAGTTATTAATTAACTAATTAAACACCTGCCTTCTTTACCATGTTTTGTGGCCTGATTTTTGGAGGTCTCTTGAAGTCTTTACTAATCTATTAAAAAAGGAAAAATGGGTATAGATTTTGCTCATAAAGAGAAACCTTGGGTGCCAAAGGCTCCATACACTCCTCCAGCCCCTCGGTTATAGGGATGCAGTTCAGAGGGGTTGAATGCTAATCACATTTTGTATTTTAATTAAAGTTAAGTATTAATTAAATCGGATTAGATTCATATCTAATTATCTATATTGCATTAATTAGACTCAGGTTGCCTAATGGAAAGGCAAAGTGACTTTCACTCCATATTTTTCTTATCGTGCACTCCTTAGTTTTTTTCCCCATTAATTTGGTTTTAATTTTCTCAATTCAATAATTAGAAAAAAAAAAAAAGGTGCATAAAAAATTGCACTTGAGGTACAAATGAAATGTACATGGATGACCAATTACGGAGTTACACTAATGATTCGTGACTCAGTTAGTGGTTAATTGATAAATATAGAGTTTGAGATTCACTGAATTTTATTCGTGACTAAGAGAGTATGAAAACTATACAGTGGTATATATAATTATATATAATGAATGTATATATATATATATAATTATATATTTTCTATGACCAAGTTTCTGCATGAATATTTGATTTCAATAAACCTAGAAGTTGCTAATTCCTTGTTCTTTTTGTTCTTAGGGGGCTCAAGTCTTCCTGCATGCCATTCTTCTCAAATGATTAAATTCAATTAAAATACTCAACATAATAAATAAATATGCCATGATTATAATTTAATAGCATCCTTTTTTTTCTAAATTAACAAAATATTTGCATAAAAATAAGGCCCTAAAATAAATAAATAAACATGAACAGAAGCGGCATAATATGTAATAATGGGAATGTTAGCGAAATTTGTGGTACCCTCGAGATTGAAATTTGAAGGTGGAGGAGTCCCTATGCTTGCATGATGCGGTTTTCCACTTCTAATCTAATTTAATCGTTAATCACTTCCCGCGCGGGACCCCGCAAACTTTCCATAACCGTACCTGACGGTGAGTGACAGGTCACTGTCCTCCTACTAGTGGACGACGGGAGATTATTCGATTTGACGACGGTCCCACAAGGAAGGTGACAGCGAGGACATGCAGCGCCTAGATTTCAATTAGATTATAATCACCGTCAAATGTTGGCATTCTTGGGATCTGAGCTCAAATGTTTGCTGTTTTGATGAGTTCGAGGAAATTTTTGGAGCTACTAATTGGATTTAAGCAATGAATTCATTTTCTTCATTGTTTCTGTACGGATAAATCAACCAACAAAAACTATATCGTTAACCAAAAATACAATTTCTGCCATCTGTTCGGGAGTAACCGGATTTTTCGAGAGGGATTAGATGTAACTATTTTAACCCATCTATAATGATGTTATTCCCACACAAAAACAGAGGTACTATTCATTGTATATCAAATAAAGATAAAATATTATTCTTTCTCTTATTAATATTGAGTATTTATTTCATAATTAATTTATATTTAATTAATTGTATATCAGATGAAGTTTGGATTATACCTTATATTTATATAAAATTACAAAAATAGGACTCTTAATAAAATAACAAAATTGACCATTTAAATTAATATTTTCATAATTAGAACGATAATATACTCAATTAACTATACGAGCATTTCACTACTTATACTATATTTCACTTAACAGTAACTAATACAGTTTAAGGATGTGTTTTACACGTCAGTGTAATAAAGGTTTAAAGTAAAGGATCTCTACATTAGCTGGACTTGTCAATAGGCGCGTCAACCCGACCCCCGAAAGATTTGTCTGTTCTATGTCCATGATGTCGGTGCTCATTTTTATTTACTAATTGCCATGTAAGATCATCGTCTCATTTAATTATTATATCACAAATTCAGAAGAAATCTTGTGTGTAAAATTGTTAGAATAATTAAGTTTTTTTTTTTAACTTAAATTTCCAATCTCTATTTGCATTTAAAGTACAATATATATGAATTATTATATAAACTATAAAAATTGTATGGAGTATGAATTATACGTAACGCCATATAAGTATCTTAATTTTTTTTTTAAGTATCTTATTTTTTTACAGAAAAATATGGAAGGATTTGGTTAAGCAAAAGACAATGAGTATGTTCATCTTATAATCGATTCAAATATTGTTCTTTGTAATCTCTATTATTATAAAGCAAAGAGGGTTAATAGGCTTCACCAAATTTTTAGACAATCATATCCTTACTTAACAAAAAATCTTCAACGACAAAAATTAACTAAATTGAGGGTTTAATTGTAATATCATATTATTCACCATTAACATATTTAAAAAATTCAGCAAAACTGCTACAAACAGAAAAAAAAATATTCACGACTGTTCTCTCCTCCACGAACGAAGTAACTGGCTAATAACATTTGTATGTTGCTGTAAGAAGTATCTGGCTAATAACATTTCTATGAATGTATGTTGCTCTCAATATTCTTGAATTTAGGGGTAAGAAGTAACTGGCTAATAACATTTGTATTTACATTGTTGTGTTTTCTAATGAATTTCTTGATGTTTTTTTATCTTATTTGGTTTATAAAATTCAAGTAGCTGATGCTATAGAGATTGTATATGAATATATGTTGTTTTCTCATTTCTGTTGTTTTTAAATGAATTCCCGGGTGTTTGTATAAGATGTGCTTAGAGCCTCTGTGAGGTGGATTGTTTTCTTTGCATTTTTTTTTTTGATAAGTAAATAAATTCAATTAACTAGAACCGGAAAAGGTCCGGAAGCCAACAACCAAAGCCAACCAAAGGCATCACAGACAAAAGTCAAAAACGACCACAGGCCAAGAGACTAGACATGAAGAGCCCAAGCTAAAGCAATCCTACGATTAGCAACAGAACGAGAAAATTTAATAGAACACAATTTGGTCCTAACCATATCGATGATTTGCTTACGGATAACGAATGGGGGATTCCCTTCGGCTCCAAACACACGAGCATTTCGCTCTCTCCAAAGGCAATACACCGTGGCACCAAGCGCCACCTTATTGACCACCACACCAAGGGACTTCCCCCTCCACTGGGCCGAAATAGTCTCGATGAAAGAAGGCCACGGAATCCTTAACCACGGGCAGCCACAAATCGTCAAAATCGCCGACCAAATACCCTCACTATACGGACACTCAAAAAAGAGATGAATATGAGACTCCACCACAGCATTACAGAGAACACAGAGAAGACTTTGACGGTTAGCAAATCTCCCAATCCGGTCAAAGGTCAAAAGGCGATGACGGATAGCAAGCCATAGAACAAAACTAGCTCTAGGAATAGAATAAGAAAACCAGACCAGATTAGCCCAACCGACCACAGGATTAACATCCCTACAAGCATCCCAAAGAGAAGAGGTCGAGTAGACTCCAAGAGCAGAAGGCGTCCAAATAGCAGAATCATCTCTCGAAGGACAAGGGGAGAGACTGAGAGAAGCCGCTTGAATAGAGAGAAGATTAACATTGAGAGCGAAAGGCCATCTCCAGCCCCCAGAATCATTCAGCACCTCGCAGAGCCGAGAGTTAATGCCAAGGCCCGAAATGGAAGGCAAAGCATCCCCCCAACGATCAAGCAGCGGACCTAGGGAGCACCAATTATCCCACCAAGTAAAAATAGATTTCCCATTACCCACAACAGAAAAGATAAAAGGTTTAACCACATTCCGGATTTTGAGAAGTCTTCTCCAGTTCCAAGAACAGCTAGAAGACAGGGAGATAGCCCAGAAGCTTCTATCCTTAAGAAAATAAGCTTTAATCCAATCAGACCACAGGTTGCCCTCAGCATCAGAGAAAAGGAACCAAATATACCGAGCCATTAGCACCCAATTCCAGGTACACAAAGATTTAATGCCGAGCCCACCCTCCCTAAAAGGCTTACAAACATCATCCCATGAAACCTTAGCACAATAGGAGCCAACAACCTTCCCAGACCAAAGGAACCGCCGCAACAACAGCTCAATGCTACGCAGGACACACTTCGGAAGAAACAGATGAGATGCCCAATAAACCTGCAAGGAGCACAACACAGCTTTGATAATCACCAGGCGGCCAGCAAAGGAAAGGTGACGATGTTCCCAAGAGCCAATTCTCCTCACAACTTTCTCCACCAAAGGAGCACAATCCAAAGCGGAGAGTTTGGAAGTAATAAGAGGAATGCCCAGATATCTCATGGGAAGGGAACCAATATTAAGCCCAGTAAGCTCCCGCAAGAGAGCCGAAGTATCAAGATCAACACCAGCCACAAACAAATTGCTCTTCTCCAAATTGATGCACAATCCGGACTGAGTAGCAAACCAATCAAGCACATGCATAAGAATCGACAGGGAGTACCTATCACCATGAGAGAAGACAATGAGGTCATCAGCAAAGGCAAGATGGGATAACCGAGTTTTATCGCATCTCCAATGGTATCTAAACCTAGGAGCAGCAGAAATGGCGCTGATGAAGGAAGATGAAAGGATCTCCATGGCCATAACAAAAAGATATGGGGAAAGAGGATCCCCTTGTCTGAGCCCCCGTTTACCAGGAAAGTACCCTTCAAGTTCACCATTAACCGCGACAGAAAACCAAGTGGATGAAATACAACCTCTAATCCAAGCAATCATCCGAGGATGAATATTAAAGGCAACCAAAGCCCTGAACAAGAAATCCCACTCCACGGAATCATAGGCCTTTTTAATGTCAACTTTGATGGCACATCGAGGAGGACCCGAATTCAGATGGTACCCCTTAAAAAGCTCCTGCACAAGTAAAATGTTGTCCCCAATACGCCGACCACCAATGAAAGCAGATTGGGAGCAGCTAATAACAGCAGGAAGCACACTTTTCAAACGGTTAGCTAACAGTTTAGAGATAATCTTATAAACAGTATTACAGCAAGATATAGGTCTGAAGTCTCCCATAGAAGACGGATTAGGAACTTTGGGGATCAAAGTTAAAATAGTAGCGTTCATCTCCCCCAAGAGAGAGCAAGAAGAAAAAAATTCACGAACAGCAAGGATAACATGCTTACCCACAATGTCCCAGCATCGTTGGAAGAAGAAGGCATTGAAACCATCAGGCCCAGGCGCCTTATTGGGCTTCAACATAAAACACACATCCCGGATATCATCATCACTAAAGTCAAGACCCAAGCCACAAGACATAGCCTCAGGAACCCGATGAACACGACCAAAGCCAGACCCATGACCACTGTCGATCCGAGAAGTACCAAACAACCCTTGGAAATAAGAAACAGCTTCCAACTTAATCTCAGCAGGATCATAAGTCACAACCCCATCCGCCCGACAGATGGAGGAAATATTGTTACGATTGGCCCGCTTTTTAATAACTTTGTGGAAATAAGCCGAATTAAGGTCACCCTGCAAGTTCCAATTAATTCTAAATTTTTGCCTAGCCAAGCACTCCTCACGGTCCAAAGCCTCCACAAAATCCTTCCTCAATCTTCCCTCCAGAACAACAAGGGAAGGATCAGAAGGAGCCGCAGCCAGACGTACTTGGCAGTCATCAAGATCAGCTTTAGCAACCTCCACAGCGTGGGAAACATTCGCCAGAGGCCGAGCATTCAGACTCTTGAGCTCCATTTTAACAATCTTCAACCTGCGAACCAAACGAAATTGATGGCTACCCCTGATAAAAGTATTGAAAGCACGCGCCACAATGGACCTGAAATGCTCGTGACCAGCCAATCTTTGCATTTTCATATAATCAGAATTCAAGTAATTAATTTGAGATTTTCATTCAAAATCAATCAACCAAGATTAGTTTTTGGTGATTGTGGAGTTGAAACTTGAAATCATGAGATAGTTTTAAATTTTTGACGTCTTCTATAACTGATGCAGGGAGGGATGGAGAGAGATTCACAACAAGCAACTTCATTAGCATCTAAAGAACTGCGATTTTGGAGTTGTTGGGACTCGATATAATTTTTTATTATTTGAATTTTTCCTCCATTCGGTTTGAAAAGAGGGACGCTGGAGGGCTAATAGCCTAATATGATTCAATATTAATGCAAGACTTTTTGTTGTTGGAGGGTGGCATTTATGAATTGTGATAAATGCTACGTGGTCGGCTATGGACCATATCGGTTGCAGAATATTGTTGATTTTTGGAGGGTAGTATGTATTAGGTGCAAAATATTTAAATGCAATTGGCTTGGTCATGAAAAGAGCCATGACTAAAACTAGCCCAAAATCGCAAATCCCATTCCCATCCATGAACCAGCTTGATGGAGAGTTTAGACACACTGCAGATTACATGGAGTTGCAAATCAAATTAAGAGTTCAACCAAGTTGGGGAGTTGGACATAGATATTCAAGGGTACAATTTAGAAGAGATTAATTTGTCAATTTTCTCCTTGAACTTGTACATACACTTTTGTTGATACAATAAAAGAATCAACTTAGACTCGTTTGATTGGACACCTTTGGATGCTACTCTTGTTGATAGGAAAACCTGTGTAGAAAGGAGTAAGGGCAAATTGACATCAGTGTGGTGCCAGCCTAACAGTTTTCGATGCTTAAGTAAGATTAATTGTGGAGTGTACTGTGGTAAGTTAGGCAGTGTGAGGACAAGATTATCATTATCTTTTAGAGGGAGGGTTACCCTTATATTTATAGTAGCATTGAATGTTGGTGGTGGTGTTTGTCGATATGAGATAAATGTCGTTGTTTTTAGAAGCTGACTCGTATCCTGTCGTGGTCTTGAACAACATGTTCTAACTCATCAGTGGGCCTGGCCGACCAGATGTACGGTTGGCCTCTTGCTGGTTGTTCATGGTGGTCAAATGAGAGGTCAGGATCAGTTGGTTGGCCGATCAGGTATGATCAGCCTATGTTGTTTTGGCCTTCTTGATGTATGTGATCAGGTGACTGGATGAAACGTCTGATCGACCAGATGTGATCGGTTAGTCTCAGTCGGTTGAGTATGATTTGTATGTTTGATCAGTTGAAGGGTTTGAGAATTCCTAAAGCAGGTCTGCTCAACTTTTAGTTAGGCCGACCAATTTAAGTACGAATGATTTTTTATCAACTTCCCTCTTGAATTTTTATTTCAGCCAATTTCCTCAATGAACTCTTACTAATGGCTAACTTACCCCCATCATCATGTTTACTTAAAATGTATCCAATTTTTTTTATCGAAACATTCACATGTTGATCATTAAATATGATATGTTATAATGAGTAATTGTTTGTTTATTAATGTTATATAACACATTTGCTTGCTTAAAAGCGACAAATTTAAGAAAATTTGAAATTAATATAACTAAAAAGGAAAATTTACTGAATAAAAATGCAAATTGAAGGGGTAAATAGATTTCAAATAACTTTGTAAACGTAGTCATTTCAAATTAGTGTCTTCAGTACCATATCTTTTTATCTCAAACCCGGTTTACATTTAAATTCGTCCTAGCAAGACTGCCGGAGCCTAAAATTTGAATACGGAAAAAGTTGCTTGCCAACAATTAGTGTTGAGGTATATGAAGCTTTACAAAATGCAAATAATTAAAACAGATAGAGTTGGGACTTGCAATATCCAGGTTGGAGAGAATAAAGGATGTTATAAAAGGAGGTTCCACTGTGAACATCAGAAGAATTTCCAGGACTACTAGTCTGCTAGGTTTTCTTGCTTTGCTTTCTCTACATAACTTTAATCAATAATATGATACCAAATTGACAATTGGCAATTGAATAATGATGGATGACAATACTAACTACGCCCAAACTACGCATTAAATTAAACATGTAATCTGAGTGTTATGCAATTTAAACCCTTTTTGTGTAGATGTAGTATTGGTAAATAGGGATCGTTCTTAACCGGGGAAATTAGGGAACATTAATAATGTGTTAGTGGGAAAGAGTAATGAATAAAAGAATAATGAATTAATTAATGAATTAAATAATTAAATAATAAAAGAATTAACAAATTAAAGAATTAATGAATTAAAGAATTAATTAATCAAAGAATAATAAACTAAAAGTATTAAAGAATAAAAAATAAAGAGATGAAAGAATCAAAGAATAATAAACTAAAAGTAGAAAAGAAGAATAAAAGAATAAAAGAATAAAGAATAAAAAGGATAGAAGAATAAAACAATAAAAGAATAAAGAATAAAAAAGAATAAAAGAATAAAAGAATAAAAGAATAAAATAATAAAAGAATAAAAGAATAAAGAATAAAGAATTGAAAAGGGGAGTTTTGAAAAGAGTTGTAAATATAAAATAAAGAAAACAAGTAAAAATAATTAAATACTTAATTTTACTTCTACTTTAACCTTTGTACTAGTGAACTTTCTTCAAACACATATTTTTACCAACACTCTAACATCATGCTTATATGGAACCAATCACGAAATCTTACCTTAATCATCTCAAATACATGCATACATTTTTCATATTATAAATGCACCGAACAGCGGATTATTACTTACAATATGATCCACCTTAAGTAAGTGATTTAATGCGCCGAACAGCGATCAAACATTAAATCTCTTCAACTCTATTCTAAATGCCCCGAACAGCGGATCAACATTTAGTTTCGAATTGAAGTTTAAGTACTAAAACATATGAAGTAAAAGAAACTCAAAAAGTAAAACACATGGAGATTGCATTCTTACTTACAAATGTTAGAAAGAAAATACCAACACATATATTGAATTATAAGTAAAACTAATAACAATAACAAGAATTTAAGTAGAGAAGTATGGATTTTCACAAGAATCACCGAACAGCGGCAGGAAACTTGTGAAGATGGAAGAAGAAATACGAGGAATTCGGTCTTAAAACTCTTGAATTGCCTTAGAATTACTTGGCCTAGGTATTTCTTAAGGAAAGCATAAAAATGTGTTTAAGAGATCTCAAAGAAATATCACAAGAGCAAAGTAAAGAAGAAATGAAATTAAGAAAAATAAAAATAACATAAATTAAGAACTAGAATTAAAAGAAAGCTAATTAATAAGAAAATCTACAAGAAGTTAAAATGGTCCCCAAAAATGTCTCTCAAAAGAGAGAAACAAAAGAACTAACTAAGAACTAGAACTAAGAAAAATGAAAGAAATGGAAGAATGAAACTAATTGGGGACTCCCCAAATACATGAAATGACCTCCCTATTTATAGAGGGAGTGCCACAATTGTTTAATTAAAAGTACAAAATTAAAATATAAAAATAGCAATAAAATAGTACATGAAGAAGTGATGGAAATGATGAGATTGGGTGGGAAAAGATGCTGATTTTGGGGCAAATATGCTGATTTTGGAGAAAAGTGGCTGATTTTGGGGAAAAGTTGCTGATTTTGGGGCAAATATGCTGATTTTGGGAACTATTGGGGGGCTGCTGGATTTTTGGCTTGGGCTGCTGGATTTCAGCAGCTTCCCACCGAATTTCCTTGCGATTTTCGGTGGTTTCTCATATTTCGTCCATAATTTCTTCGTTATAATCCGATCGGGACGATTCTTTCACCAAAATGCTCCAAATTCCAAGCTTTATTTATTTCTACAAAAATATCACAAAATAAATTACTTTGTCTAATTATTTATTATTTTAATATTAAAAGTCAAGTATAAAGGGTATAAAATAATATAAAATAACGCTTATTTGAGGACCTATCAAATACCCCCACACTTAAACTTTGCTAGTCCCTAGCAGATACGAAAATTAAACTACGAATTCAAAACAAGTAACCCTTAACCATTTGTCTCAATATTTCATTATTACAATCATGGCATAAAAGATTTTCACTTAAAGCGTTTAAGCATATGGAATTCAAGAGTTAATATTTTGTAACAAAATGCTTCAACAAGTAAGATAATGAGTAAATATGGTGAATTGGATCTCAACATGAATAAAACAAGTATGAATCAACTCACAAAGATATGCACTCATAAATTCACTCAATTTGTGAGGGTTTGTGTTTGCACTCAAAATATGTGAGAAATATTCACATAATCGAAATGAAGTACTTTTGCAAAATCTCAAACAAACACCTCAAGATAAAAACAACACATACTTGCGCAAATGAACCAAAACCATAAGCTTACTCAAGTGATTAACTCAACTAATCAAAATTTACCATCTTAAGGATCATAAGGTCTTTACGAAGGTTGTAATGGGGCTAAGTTTAGAGGCAAGGAATATATAGGACAAGTGGTGCTCAATTCGTTCCAAGACTCAATAGACTCCCAAAACGTATCATAGCTTCCCAACCTTAGTGCAATGATGTCAATAATCCATCATTTCGAACATAGGCCTAATTCCATCATGTTGGGCCTCACAATCATTCTTTGTGTCGGATTTACAAATGTAAGGGACTTAACTCAAACATTACATAACCAAACCTTATTACCTTGATCGAGACTCAACTTTTTTTTTTCTCTTTTTTTTTTCTTCTTTTTTTTTTCTTTTTGATTTTTTTGATTTTTTGGTTTTTTTTTTATCAAGGTAATAACATGTGTCAACAATACAACAAAGCTTGAGTCGGTAAATCCAAATAATTCACATAAAAGTCTTTTCAACATCATTATTTTCTCCTTACACAATCTTTATATCTTCAACCGAGTTCTTGGAACAAGGGTAAAGGATGTCTATACTAAGCTCAAGTGTTTAGATAATCATGGTGATGAAAGAAAGGCTTAATGTGGGCTCAGAAGGGTTAAAACTAAGGGGGTCGCAACTCGTGCGCACAAAATAGGGAACATGGATATTTGAATTTGTGGTGTTAACCCTAATGCCTTAATCATATCCAAAATCAGAGAGTTTATTGACTTAAAAGCTTTGAAAATCACATTGAATAAGTTCTAGTACTCTAGAGTTCATTAAAAGCTATGGCAAGTAGTTATGAGGCATATGTATATCAATTTAAACAAAAAACTTATGAATCACTCATCAAAGATGTATATAAAGTTCTAAAGCTCACATAAGGTTCATATGATTCATACTTATCTTATCATGCTCGTTTATATGCCAATTTACATGCATTATCTTCAAGTTATAACACTTAATCACAAAATATTAACAAACAAATTCAAGTTGTAGTGATTATCTTTATGGCCATCACATATTCCTTTCTGTTCATTTATGTCATTGACAAGTTAAATGGCAACTTAAGACTCATAAAAACACTAAGTTAAAACAAAAAGATTCAAAAAAAACAATAATATTTTTTTTCATTTTTTTTTCACCCTTTTTTTTATAATTTTTTTCAATTTTTTTTTGTTTTTTTTTTGAACAATTAAAATTGTAAACCATTCCTCCACACTTAAATTCTACATTGTCCTCAATGTAGGAAAATACGAAGTAATTAAACATAGAATCAAAGTAAGGAAGATGATTTACGAAAATAATAGGAAAACATTAAATAAACAAAATAAAAGAGAGTGAAGGGTGGAGGATAGCAAATCTGTATTGATGACTCCTTCACATCCCGGGAACACATTGGGTTGCCTCCCAACAAGCGCTTGAAGTTTAACGTCCATCCAGCCTAGACAGAGATGCAAGTTAGTTAGTCAGAGATGTACGTTAATTAAGAATGCAAGTTAGATATGCAAATTAAAGTTAATGATGCAATGTGAGTTAAAGATGTAAGTTAGAGGAAGAGTGCAATGCAAGTTAAACTAAATATGCAAGTGAAGTTAAAAATGCAAGTTAAATGAAAGATGAAATGCAAGTTAGAATGAAAGATGCAAGTTAGTTAAACGAAAGATGCAAGTTAACTTTGTCATGACAAATAATGTAAATTAAGATATAAACAATATTTACATGTCGGGGGAAGTCAAAGATATATATGGTTCACATAGCCTCAAAGTTTAAATGGAGACTTATACGTCCGTGCGGCCCAAGTAAATATCTTGGATTAATTCAACTGTTTGGGCAACTTCAAAAGTGACCAGGTTAGAAAGAATACACATAAGAGGCAGGGCTATTTTCTTAGACCCAAAACCCGTTATGAGTACCGTCTCTTGTCCTAGACATCACCCTCGAAAATTTCTTACTCCAGAGGAATTAAGATGACTCAAGTGTTAACAATTACCGTGGGTGAGAGTTAACAAAAGAGTCATCGCCGATAAAGATCAAAATCTAAACTTCGAAGCACAAGTGATCTACAGATAGCTGAGACTAATGCATGAATGCAATAACTATTTACAAGTATGTTTTTTATGCACAATTTACAAATATAACATGACAATTTACGTATGAACAATTTATACAAGTATGAACAATTTATTTACAAGTATGGTTTTATTCACAAGTAATGATATTTACAAAACAATTTCTCATTAACAAACTAACATAAGTATAAGATTTATTTAACAATTTAGATTTATACTAACACAAAGTGAAGATAAATGAATATTTTTACGAATAAATGAAGAAAAAGAAATTTTTTATTTTTTATTAATTAATTTTTTTTTTCTGAATTTAAAAATTAAATAAATGAAGAAAAAGAAATTTTTTTAATTTTTAATTTTTTTTTTTACGAATTTTATGTTTTTTTTTAATTACAAATAAAAATAAAAATAAGGAAAAGTGAATATTTACCATAAGCATTTATAAACAATTAAAAAGAATGAACATTATGTACAAGTATGAACAAGAATAATATAACAAGTAAGAAAATTATAAACAAATATAAATGAAATTCTATTATGAACAAGTATGCATGTATACTATGAAATATAAAAGTTATGAACAATTTATGAACAAGTATAAAAGGTAACAAGTAACATATATACAATATTTATTTACAAGTATGAATTAGCACTAACATAAAGCTAAAATAAGATTTTTTTTTTAAAAAAAATTTTATTTACTTTGATTTTTTTTTAAATTTAAATTTAAATTTTATCAAAACATAACCAAATAAATAATTACATAAGAATAAAATAAGTGTAATCAAAAAGTTAATGGAATAAAAAGTTAATGAAATAAAGTTAATGGAATAAAAAGTTAGTGGAATAAAAAGTTAATGGAATAAAATTAATGGAATAAAAGTTAATGGAATAAAAAGTTAGTGGAATAAAAAGTTAGTGGAATAAAAAGTTAATGAATAAATTAATGGAATAAAAGTTAATGGAATAAAAAGTTAGTGGAATAAAAAGTTAGTGGAATAAAAAGTTAATGAAATAAATTAATGGAATAAAAGTTAATGGAATAAAAAGTTAGTGGAATAAAAAGTTAATGAATAAAATTAATGGAATAAAAGTTAATGGAATAAAAAGTTAGTGGAATAAAAAGTTAGTGGAATAAAAAGTTAATGAAATAAATTTAAAGTTAAAGGAATAAAGAAAAAGTTTATGGAATAAAATTAAAGTTAATGGATTAAAGAAAAAGTTAGAAAGTGTAAAGAAAAATAAAATAAATTAAAAGTAAGGAAAAATGAATATGTACAATATGCATTTATAACAAGTACAAATTAAATTAAATTATGAACAAGTATGATAGAATTTTAAATTTACATAAACAATTTGAATATGAACAAATATATAAAAAAAAAATTATGAACATTTATGAACAAGTATAAATTAGAAACTATGAATAAGTAAAGTATAAACATTATAAACAAAAATAATAAGAACAAAATAAGATGGATAAATAAAATATAAACAAGTAAGTAAGGGTTATAAACAAATATAATATTAACAAAAGTAAAATTTATAAACAAGTATAATATGCACAATTTATATACATACACTAACAAATTAAAAATAATTTTCAATTTCCCCGGCAACGGCGCCAAAAATTGACTACGCCCAAACTACGCATTAAATTAAACATGTAATCTGAGTGTTATGCAATTTAAACCCTTTTTGTGTAGATGTAGTATTGGTAAATAGGGATCGTTCTTAACCGGGGAAATTAGGGAACATTAATAATGTGTTAGTGGGAAAGAGTAATGAATAAAAGAATAATGAATTAATTAATGAATTAAATAATTAAATAATAAAAGAATTAACAAATTAAAGAATTAATGAATTAAAGAATTAATTAATCAAAGAATAATAAACTAAAAGTATTAAAGAATAAAAAATAAAGAGATGAAAGAATCAAAGAATAATAAACTAAAAGTAGAAAAGAAGAATAAAAGAATAAAAGAATAAAGAATAAAAAGGATAGAAGAATAAAACAATAAAAGAATAAAGAATAAAAAAGAATAAAAGAATAAAAGAATAAAAGAATAAAATAATAAAAGAATAAAAGAATAAAGAATAAAGAATTGAAAAGGGGAGTTTTGAAAAGAGTTGTAAATATAAAATAAAGAAAACAAGTAAAAATAATTAAATACTTAATTTTACTTCTACTTTAACCTTTGTACTAGTGAACTTTCTTCAAACACATATTTTTACCAACACTCTAACATCATGCTTATATGGAACCAATCACGAAATCTTACCTTAATCATCTCAAATACATGCATACATTTTTCATATTATAAATGCACCGAACAGCGGATTATTACTTACAATATGATCCACCTTAAGTAAGTGATTTAATGCGCCGAACAGCGATCAAACATTAAATCTCTTCAACTCTATTCTAAATGCCCCGAACAGCGGATCAACATTTAGTTTCGAATTGAAGTTTAAGTACTAAAACATATGAAGTAAAAGAAACTCAAAAAGTAAAACACATGGAGATTGCATTCTTACTTACAAATGTTAGAAAGAAAATACCAACACATATATTGAATTATAAGTAAAACTAATAACAATAACAAGAATTTAAGTAGAGAAGTATGGATTTTCACAAGAATCACCGAACAGCGGCAGGAAACTTGTGAAGATGGAAGAAGAAATACGAGGAATTCGGTCTTAAAACTCTTGAATTGCCTTAGAATTACTTGGCCTAGGTATTTCTTAAGGAAAGCATAAAAATGTGTTTAAGAGATCTCAAAGAAATATCACAAGAGCAAAGTAAAGAAGAAATGAAATTAAGAAAAATAAAAATAACATAAATTAAGAACTAGAATTAAAAGAAAGCTAATTAATAAGAAAATCTACAAGAAGTTAAAATGGTCCCCAAAAATGTCTCTCAAAAGAGAGAAACAAAAGAACTAACTAAGAACTAGAACTAAGAAAAATGAAAGAAATGGAAGAATGAAACTAATTGGGGACTCCCCAAATACATGAAATGACCTCCCTATTTATAGAGGGAGTGCCACAATTGTTTAATTAAAAGTACAAAATTAAAATATAAAAATAGCAATAAAATAGTACATGAAGAAGTGATGGAAATGATGAGATTGGGTGGGAAAAGATGCTGATTTTGGGGCAAATATGCTGATTTTGGAGAAAAGTGGCTGATTTTGGGGAAAAGTTGCTGATTTTGGGGCAAATATGCTGATTTTGGGAACTATTGGGGGGCTGCTGGATTTTTGGCTTGGGCTGCTGGATTTCAGCAGCTTCCCACCGAATTTCCTTGCGATTTTCGGTAGTTTCTCATATTTCGTCCATAATTTCTTCGTTATAATTCCGATCGGGACGATTCTTTCACCAAAATGCTCCAAATTCCAAGCTTTATTTATTTCTACAAAAATATCACAAAATAAATTACTTTGTCTAATTATTTATTATTTTAATATTAAAAGTCAAGTATAAAGGGTATAAAATAATATAAAATAACGCTTATTTGAGGACCTATCAAATACTTGCATCCTACTTAATTTAGCTATATATATTTTTTTATATTATTCTTTTAATTTTTCGGTCGATTCTTATACATATATAATAATTAAGATAATATCTCTGTAAAAATCAATTTTGAAGATTATTTAGTCATTCATATACATCAGACAAATCAACAGTATTGAAAATAATTAAGATCCTTATCGTTAACTGTCCATTTAGTTTATACGAGTGAATGCATGGTCTGATTATAATATCGTATAAGGATATTCAGTAAAACGAATGAATGGTACTAAGAGGTACCACTAAAGTGTCCATTGAGACATGAGCATGAACACCGACATGCATTTATATTCGATATGAATGGGATATGAGATGATACTAATCAAGCAAATATAGATGGATGAATATAAATCCTTCAAAATCAATTTTGTATTTGATACTTTTACGCAAAATTACTTGTGTGACTGTATTTTATGTTTTCGAACGTCAAATTTTGTCCTTGTTATGATTTAATTTCTCGAATTCAGCCAAAAGAAGTGATTTGAATGTAGTCATTTAAATTGGTTCCAAGTTTGAACTCATTCAAGCAGTTTCTTCTCCACACCGACTGGACAGTGGACACCCGAAGTCTTAACAAAAACCAGCTGATCGATCCACTTTAATGATCAGCACAGAGACAAGACATGCATCATCGCCTGATTTTGCTCGATCACTTTCAGTTCAGCGTGACACTACATCTATTATATCCACTCATGAAGTGAAGAACTTTGTTATTAACTATAGCACACCCTAATTTAATGATATGCGACCACACCCAAAATTTTCACAATGATATCATCGAAACAAATTAATATGGCACAATAAACAGTCATTAAAACGCGACTGGAGCAACCCCAAACACACTCATATATTTGTTTTGCTTCCTTGTGTTGCGAGTAATTGTAAGGAATTGAAACAGATTTTTCTGGCGTTTGATTGGGAAACTATATATGCCACCGGAAAAAATAGCACGCATTAGCAATGTAAATATGCACAATATTGTTGTAAGATATTTGTTAGAGTAAACCCATGTTTACTTACTAGAATGAAATCAATGGTGATAATTTCCATTACTAGAGTGTGTTTGGATGAAGGATTTTCAGTTTAATGAGAATTTACAAAATTTTATAATTTGCAATTTCATATTTACAATTTCCTGATTTATAAATTCTAACGTTTGGATATCAATGTTAAAAATCATAGAAATTACAATTTCACTCGTTTCAACTCATCTTTTGGAAAATTCTGTCCCTTAAGACATAATTTTAACTCATCATTTGGGACATTAAAATTCGTTGTTTCTATTTTATGTTATGGAATTTGTAAATTCCAATTTTTATTATCCAAACAAAGAAATTAGTGTTTAGGAATTTTAAAATTATAACTTTTTATCAAATCTCTTATTATTTTTCTTTATCCAAACAGTCTTACTTTTTCTATGTTTTCTTGCAATTAGGTAATTATTACCCATTCAAAATAGCTAATCTCATTACCCATTTTGGGGTAATCTCATTAACTACGGGAGGAGTGTTAATGATTCATATTACCTAATTTTATTATTTTAATGTACTGTAACATACAATTGTACAATAATTCCAAATATCCCAATCCAATTAAAAAAAATACTAAGAACATAGTTTACAATTATTAATTACGGTAATTCTAACTAGTAATGATGATGTAAAAAAAGAAAAAAAAAACTTTTAACGAATAAATTATGTTGCAAGTTCTAATGGGATTGATATATTAAATCAAATATATATGATAAAAAATTTTGATCGAATATGACGCTTCATTATATGAGTAGATATTATATATATATATATATAGTATGCAGTTTAACACCAAATTTTTGTCTCAGCAATCTTCTTTACTTTGAATCTTCTTTTTTCAATATCATGGAAGTTGTCAGCACGTTTGCAACATCTAATCTCAGTAGTTTTACTGAGTTTGATTGTTTTGTTGTACCCATTCTCTCTTCATTGTACATAGACATTTAGCTATATAGAGAGTAATGATAGAATAAGGAATTTTAGTCATCTCTAAATGTATGAGATAGGATCCCTTAAAGAGTCAAAGACCTAAGGCTCATTTAGCTCGTAAGCTTCATATTGGACATAGATTTGGCCTACTTGAAAAGTGAAATCCTATGCTAGCACATCTTGAGCTGAAAATGTGAACACCGGCCTTGAGTATGTAATGATTGGTTACAATAACCTTATTGGCTAGAAATTTAAAATTGATTTACATATTCAAATATTTTAATGTTTGTTAAGGAACTTTAATACTCTTAAAATTTAAAATGTTTGATAATCTTTTTGTTTTTAATTTTAATTTTAGTTTATTGTACTTAGTTTAAGAGAAAGTGGCTATGCTGGGAAAATGAGAGATGAACATGAATATATTATATATGGTGGTAGGGAAGGGAAGAGAATTAATAATAAGAAAACAAAATCTAGAGAGTTAACATAGACTTAAAATACGTTTTGATTTTGATTTCTAGTTTTTATGTCCTTTACATTTTTTCTTGTAGATTTCTCTTATCAGTTTTATTCACTGTTCTTCATTTATATTTTATTCCTCTCAAACGTAAGCACAAAAAAGAAAACTAGAACATTAAAGAAGACCCCATGGTGTTAAAGTATTTTTCTTATGTGTGCCAAAATATGCTGCCTTTTTTTTTGGGGTTAAAATAATCTCTAAAACTTGGAATGGGAGCTGGTAATCAGTATTGATGTTACTAATTATGATAATATAATAAAATTTTCATTATGATATGATGTTAATTTTTTTCGAAATAATTATAATTATGATGTCGCTAAATAGTATGAGTTGCATATATTCATTATGTTTTTGCGCATTATCATGCATGAAAAAAATGGACAAATTTGGCCACACAATTGCACAAACAAAATAGATAAACAACGCGAGCAGCCTCAATTATTCGGTAAGACAATGGTTTACAACTAAAAAATTGATGAGCATATTAATGGTTCCATTTCGATGATTCACTTTCTTGATAGCAAAAATGACAAAAAACAAAACGTGAAAACTACGCATATAAGAGCGTATTAGTTCACTCGAATCAGCTAATGATCACGAGATTAGCTCTATGAATATCATTATTAACAATGTATGTGGTACATTATACATTCGCCCTCTAGCCATAGAGAGGGTAATTAATGAGATTGAATAGTTAGTCTTCTAAATATGCGAAATGATTTCTCTTAAATAGACAAAGGTCTAAGACTCATTTCGCTTATGAACTTCGTATCAAATTTAGATTGGGCCTAATTGAAGGGTGAAAATCCAACACAAGCGCACATTGAGCAACAAAATATTAAGATCAGACATGAGTATGTAGAAATTTAAAATTAATTTTACATATTTTAATGATTTTTTAAGGAAATTTTAAGAACTACTCTCAAAATTTAAAATGTTTGATAATTATTTTGTTTTTAATTTTAATTTTAAATTGTTTGTGCATGGTTTATGGAGAAAGTGGATACGTAAGGAGAATGAGAGATAAAGTTGAATGGTGGCAGAGAAGAATAATAATATGAAAACAAAATCAAGAAAATTAAAAGAATTAACTCAAATATAAACACAAAAAGTGAAAATTTATAATTTTCTATTTATTTTTTCTCTCAAATATAAACACAAAAAGTGAAAATTAATTAGAAACTAAAAAGAAGTCGTTATGATATTAAGAAGACGCATGACCTTTTTCGGCCTTTTGTCTAAGCTAGGTAATAATTGAAGTAAGAAGCGTCCATAGAAGAAAGAAGAAGATATACATTAGAATGACGGGTCCATGTGAAATCCGATCACAATATATAGTTGAATATATAGCAGTAGATCGAGAAAGAAATTATTGATAAATTTATGGAAGCAACAATACTTGTTTAATTCAACAAATCACTGACAATACACCAATATATTAATTAATAATAATTAATACAGCACACTTTAGTTTAATCACGTACACATTATTAATTATTTGGTTGTAATTAATTAATTACCTTGACCAATTTCCGCATGCTTGCTTTCGCTGCAGCAGAAGAAAAAAACACATCAAATGAATTACTTAATATCCCTGGACAAACTAGTATGAGAAACAGTGGCGTAGTCAGGATTAATATCAGAGGGGGCATAATTATTTTTTTTTCAACAAATACGTACTTTTTATTGATGATATTTTATTTATTAGTTGTCGCACATTTTCAAGCATGTTATACAAAATTTTACATTTTAATAAATTATCAAGGACCATTTTTTGTGACATCTCAAAAAAATAAAAATAAAAATAAATTATTTTACGACTTTATTTTTATTCTATTTTTTTTTTCATAAACACCGTGATTCATATAATTCATAATCTTAAATCTAATAAAACAATAACTTAATAAAGTTCATAAGCTCCACAATCATTGTAAACATTGATAAATGAAAAAAATAAGTAGATTAATAGAAATTAAGAAGTGAACCCTTTGAAAATATGAAGTAATTACATTTTAGGAATATTTTTAATTAAGAAGAAAATTAGCAAAACAAACAAATAAGGTAAAGTACAGTTAAAAATTTAAATTATTTATATGTATATGATAAATTGGTATAATATCATATATAACATATTACATAAAAATTTAGTACAAAATTATAAGAGAAAGTAAAAAAATTATGCATAGTAGATAAACAATATAAATCTATATATTACACTATAATAATTATCTAAACTATTATATTTTTATATAGAAAATAAAAAAGATTAGTGGGGGCTCAGGCCCCTCTAGGCCCTAACTGGCTCCGCCCATGATGAAAAACGTGCACTTACATAAAATATATACGAAAACAAAAAAAATAAAAGGAAGTACCTTATTAATCGACAATTTATCATTCAGTCTTGTTGCACGTATTCACCATCGACTCTAATGTTTGGGACATGAGAGATTTTGGACCAACCCACACCACCCTTTCTCTCTCAAAGCAGTGAGGTGATGCATCCCTTCCAGCAGAGCAAGCGAACGACGACAAGATCTAATCATTAATCGTTGCAGCATACTCAGATTTTGGAACCATTCCGGAAGTATACTTAAATACCTTTCTAAGAGAATTCCTAAAATCTGTAAAAGTGCTAGCACAATCTCGGAGCCAATCAGGCAAAGTCTCCAACTCTTGATTTCCGATATAAAATGATCGAAGATTGCGAATGCCTTTACCAGACTTAACATCAAGTTGGGAGTAATAGTTAATGAACAAAGTGTGTAATTTAGTTAATTTCTTCATGTTAACTGGAAAGGACTCCAGCTCTGGACAATTTTCAATCGACAGCTTTCGAACGTTAGTGAGGCATTGAATCCCTTTTCCCAAGAATTTAAGATTTCTACATCCATGCACCATTAAACCTTGAAGAGATGTGAGACTTCTAATTTCGTGTGGCAAATACTTTTCTTTTGTAGTTATCCTCAACTCAACAAGGTTGATCAATTTCCCTATGTCTTTTGGTAACTCCTTAAACACATCACAACCATCGAGTATTAAGGCTTGCAGGTTTTGCAGCTTGCAAATGGAATGGGGAAGCCTTTTAATCCCACACTTGGACAGATCGAGGTATCTCAAGTGACTCAAGTTACCAATGGAGCTTGGAAGCACCGTAGGTTTCACAAATCTGAGATGAAATATCCGAATATACTTAAATCTTGAGATGCACGCCTCTATGAAAGATTGATTAATCAAGCCAGGTTGGAGGCAATTGGGAATTAGAACTGATCGCACTTTGTGTAACATGAGTATGGAGTCAGGGAGCTATTCATGGCCAGAACAAGTTTCGAAGTCATTGGAGCTTAAGGACACATGCCTGACCCTCTCACAAGCTTTGGAGGATGAGGGACGGAAATTCATTGATGAGCACTCTACTTGTGTCACTGAGATTGCTAAATCATGAACTAAATCATGCATTTTAAAATTTACATCGATCATGGGCAGTTCATATGTTTTTTGAAAGAAATACCTTGAACATAATTGACTTATGTAGTCAAAGCGAATCTCCTCGAACCCTTGGTCTCCCCCCTTTGATGAGGATTGGAGGAAACCTTCAGCCATCCACATTGGGACCAATTGACTACTTTCAAATTCATAATCCTAGGGGAAAAGTGCACAATATGCAAAACAAGGTTTCAAGTAAGAAGGCAATGCATCATAACTTAAACGCAATGCAGGTAGAATGCCATCATCTCCTTGCTCCCATTTCCATATCTCATTGTCTCTCACAGCCAACCAATCTTGTACTTTCCCTTTCCATCAAAGTAGGCCCCCCACAGTAGTAAGGGCTAGAGGAACTCCTCCACACTTCTTCACAATTTCTTGTGCAATCTTCTTTAAATCTGGATATTGTTCCTCTTCTTCATTTGGAAATGCCGCTTTCATAAACAAAGACATGCAATCGTCATAAGGAAGATTGTGTAGTGGATGCTTGTATATAGATCCCATAAGTGATGTCGCCGTTTCACTACGTGTTGTTACGATGATTTTACTCCCCTTGGCTCCAACATTTAACAGGGTTTTCAAACGACTCCATTTGGTGCTAGTGACTCCCATTGGTTCCGTATCCCAAACATCATCCAACACTAACAAAAACTTTTTATCCCTCAAAGCATCTCCCAACTTAATTTGCAGTTGATCCAAATTATTGTCACCATATTTAGTGTCAATGATATCACAAAGTAATCTCTTAATATCAAAGTTGTCAGAGACGCATACCCATTTCCTCAATGCAAATTTCTCAACAACCCTTGTGTCCCTATACACTAACTGGGCAAGGGTAGTCTTTCCAAGTCCTCCAATCCCAACAACGGAAATAACACAAGCATTATTCTCTTCACGATCATTGAGGAGATGTTTGATGATCTTTTTTTGATCATCATCTCTCCCAATCACATCGGACGCTTTGACAAAAGAGTGGGTCTCTCTATCCATGTGCACACCGTGCAAATCTTTAGGCTGCTCCAAAAGAGAAAATTGTTTTTTTTTTTCTTTTGCAATTTCAGCTACCCTTTCTCTAATATCTTTGATTCTATGACCCATCTTAAAACAAAATATGAGTGAATTCCGAGATGAAAAGAAGTTGTGTACCTTTTCTTTGACACTGGCATGTTTGAGCACTTGCATCCGCAACTTTTGGTAGTCATAATCATCGATGACATTGTCTGCATCGTAGCAAACGTCTTTGAGCTTTCCCAAGGTGTCCTTGAGTTTGTTGAGCTCAATTTTCACACCCGATGCCAAGCAGATTTCTTCATAAGTCTCGGAAGCAAGGCGATCCAAGACTTTTTGTGGAATGCTGAAGGCCAATGACTCCATATAATGATGTTTATTTTCAAGATTGAGAGAGAGTGGGAGGACGACTTTTGAGTAATAGCAATAAGTATACGGTTATGGGATTTAAAATGACTCCATGTTGTGGTGTGTTGCCTTAAATATGTTCATGATTATTTCACGTAACAAATGAAAAAAGTAGGGAATATGATCCTGTTATTTGCTTGAAGGTGATCATCATTAAAATTATTTTTTAAAGGAACAAGTAAACCGATTCTACAATCATCATATCTATTATTTTTTTCTTATATGTAATGGACTACCTAACTTATTCTTTGCTTATAAGTAATAAGATTCTCAAGTTTTGCAGCTTACAAATGGAATTAGGAACCTTTTCTATCTCTTAACAAGACAGAAGTAGCACTATAAATTTATTTACAATATCCACCACGCAAACAAACAGAAGGAATTGAAATTACAAACAAATAAATGAGCAGATATAAACAAAAACAAAGATCCAATGTTTTCTTTACTAAAAGCCACGACTATGCAATGGCGGATTCAGAAAGCGTTTTCAGGAGTATCAACATGTAAATTATATATATGTACGTATAATTTGAATAGTTACATTATATTTCAAAACAACACATTATGCTCGAATTGTTTGATATAGAATGTGAAAACTTTCTTTTATTGTTTGACATAGAAACAAGTACTATCAGATTAATGACGCTCTTACCTACTCTATTATGTCGTGGTTGAGATATTTCAAATTCAACTCTTTTAAAGAAGTTGACACTTAATATGCATAAAAAAGTTATTGCTCTAATATTTTTATATCAAAAACTCTATGAAATAATTCAATATGAAAAACAAGTAGCTATACTAATCAACTAAAAAATCATAATAAAATTAACAATTAAACAAACCAAATCGTTTAGAAAATATTCAAAATGTTGATAATTTAGAAATAATTTGATCTTTGAACATACTTTAAATTTAAATATTTGGTCGGAATTGGAATTGGGTAGAGTGATATATATTGGGGATTAGTTTGGTGGTATTAGAATTAGGAAAGGATGAAAAGACAAACTTTATTATATAAATCTCCCCAAAGCTAGGTTTAGGCGGTATACAAAAAATAAAAAAAAAATGAAACAAAAACACAAGAGAAAAATTAATATAGCATAAATTGTCTAAGAGTGAAGAAGTTGAAGAAGATGGGCAACACCATCACTAGGAGAAGGCCACAGCTGAGGTTTGGAGGGAAAAATTTCAATGCTTGTAGGGATCAAGATTATTTTTTCAATTTAATATCATACTTAAAAGGCAATAGTCAGTGATTAAAAGGTAAGATTTTCATGTCAAAAAGATCAAGATCAATGCTTCAAAGGAGGATACAAGAGGTTGAGGGGGTCAATTAACCCTTTTCTCCCCTTATGGATCCGCTAGTCCACATGGGATAACCCGCTATGATACCTTGAAAAACTTAAAAGTTCCACCCCAAAGCCAATTTGTATAAATGTGAAACAAAAGTCTGATAATAGAAAATTGCACAACCTTATAGAGGCTTATAAGAAGTTAGACCTTTATTTTTATTACCAAATTGTTTTGGAATGAAACCTCAACTTCCTTCATGGCATTAGAGCGCATTATTCTACGTATAAAGTTTAATTGCTACACTTAATCCACATCACCCACTATGAGTCATCTATATGTTAAGATTTGAAAATTCGTCATTTGTGAGAAGGTGTATAAGAATGACACATGTAAGAAAACGTATAAGAATATAAAAGTACAAAAATCACATATACAATTTTATAAGAATTTATAAAGAATTAAATCTCAGTCTTTATTGGCAACCCAATAGGCGTAGCCCAACCCAAATAATGATCAAATGGCTGCATATATTGGGCTCAGAAAACCGAAGAAAGCCCAGCTTCCTCCAAAAAGGGGCACAGGCTGTGGCTGTGACTTCGTATTGTTCTAGTTGTGGATAAGCATTCCAGCATAAGCATTTCTACCCAATTTTATAAATCGAGAACAATACCCCTCAGATAAATCAAACTCCATTAACAGACCACCATTTTTGAGCACCAACCATAGTTATTCTCCTTTCCTCTAAATCATTGTCCTTTTGGTAATTAAGTTATTTTCCTCCTCGTTTTTTTTTTTTTCAATTGCTGGAGCAAAAAAGAAGATAGCCAAATAGGATGTCCGTTTTGGCAGCAAATTCTCACCTTCTGTATAGAGAAGTTCAACACAGAGAGCATCAGCAGCAGCAGTTCTGGAGCAATGGAGGGTTGCCAAAAGCAGCTTCTGGGTTTATAATTTTGAATAGAAACAGAGGCAGTTGCAAGAAGGGATTGAAGATGGACTTGAAAGTTGAGGCCTTCTGGAATGATTCGAGACCCACTGTTGTGGAGCTGGAAGCCATCAACGATTGCGATCATCTCGATCAAATTTTGAGCCATGCCAAGGAGCTCTCCCAGCCCATCATCATCGATTGGTCTCTATCTCTTTCCCACTCTCCTATTCTCCGCTTGCTCACATCTATTTTACTAAATTTGAGATTTTTTATTTGTTAAATAGCGTCTCTTACAACCTTGAAAAAAGAAATATTACGACAGTTAAATTAGTTTGTCTTTATTACTAGTATAACGAGATATCCTTCACTCATAAAATAATGAAAGATTTCATGTTCAAGACTCGTAGAAAACGAAGTAAATAGTCCAGCAAAACCGAATATGATTTTTCCTTTTCTATATTTTGACAGGATGGCGTCATGGTGCCGCAAATGCATCTATCTGAAGCCTAAATTAGAGAAGTTGGCTGCTGAATACGACACCAAGTAACTCCCCCTCTCTCTCTCTCCCCTAAATTTACAGAACAAGACTACTACTTTCATGTCATGAATTTTGGATGAAAACAGGATCAAATTCTACTGCGTTGATGTCAACAAGGTACCTCAAGCTCTAGTGAAGCGCGGAAACATATCTGTAAGTTTGAATCTTCTTCCCCGTAGCCATTTTAATTTTCTTTGGCTAATAAGTTACTTTGTTTTTGCTAATACATTTCCCTTTTACCTATTTTCCCAGAAAATGCCAACAATTCAGGTGAGATTTTCCTTTCTGCTGCAAGCTTATTGCGATTCGAGTTCGAAAATAGTTTTGTAAACCAGTTATGATATGAATTTGCAGCTATGGAAAGATGGAGAATTCAAAGCAGAAGTGATTGGAGGACACCAAGCATGGCTTGTGCTTGATGAAATCAGAGAAATGATCAGAGGATTTGTGTGATGCTTGCTTAAGTTTCTGTAATTTCATTCTCTTCTCTTCTTTCTTGTAATCTTTTTGCTCGTCAGAACATATATAATGGAAAAACAATATGTACAGTGAAACAATCTGGGCAGCCTAGCAATTACCATGACAAAATTTCAAGAAACAAAGAAGAAAATGGAACATAGAATCGATTAAATTCTGGATTTTGCATCATTATATTATTGTTGCTATGGAATTCGAATTGTAACAAATCATGATCTGGATTCAAAAGCCAATTTCAAATTAACAGACATTATTAACCTTAGATCCATGAATTCGATCTTTAGATCAAAGGGCCATCAATCAAGGGCATAAGAAATCCACAAATATCAAGAGTAGCCAATTCAAACAAGCAACATGATATTTCAGGAAAAGATGTCTTACCGGGAGAACATACAGAGACAGGCTTCATATGTTATGTTAATTACCGCAAGCTATTAGAGAAGGCAACAAGCATCCTGGATGAGAAGAGAAAAGGAAAATATTCCAGAAGATCAAAGCATTATCAAAGATACTGTTTCACAAAGATGATGCCCAAAGTCAACAGATAGCATCTTAAGCTACTTGGGACTTTTTAAGACACTAAAAGAGATTCTTAGGACACTATAAAGCTTTCACATTTCCAATCGAGCGTGTTCTGAAACTGGTCAAAAGAGATTCTTAGGACACAAGTAAGAAAACAATTATAGAGAATGCTCGAAACTGGTCAAAAGAGGTCCTTAGGAACACAAGACACAAGTAAGATAACAATTATAGAGCACGTTCGAAACTGGTCAAAAGAGGTTCCTAGGAACACAAATACAATAAAAATTATAGAGCATGTTCGAAACTGGTCAAAAGAGGTCCTTAGGACCACAAGTAAGATAACAAGATGTAAAATTGGCACCAAAAAGCCGATAAACACTGACCCTCTTTAAGGCATAAATAAACAAAGAGATGCTAAGTGCAAGGATTAAGAAGCAAAAATGGAAGCACATGGAAAAGTAAAGTGATCTCAATCAACAAGACAAATCCTCCAAAACACTTCACATTCTGACCAAATGCCACAAGAAATTTTAGTTACTGAAATCGTGAGATAACTGACAATCCATTAGAAAGGAAATCTGCTAATTCATGAAAGTGAACAACATTACAACATAGACTTCGTAAATTTTTGATATGGAAACATTCGGACTGTAAATTTTCCCAGACATTGAATTCATGCTTCCAAAATCATCAAATTATACAATTCGAAGAGCAACCTACTTAAATATGTCAAATGCCAAAACCAAAAACAGCCCGTATCCTCTGGAAAATAAGATCCCGCCATCCTCTCTCAGTGTTCTCCACCACGGTCGCATTCCCATATCTGCATTACCAAAACAAAAAGACAAGGCAATCAACTTTTGATCCAAGCAAACAATGAAACTCAAAAGCTCTAAGTAAATCTAACTAAAGATTGAGATCCATTACTGAAAAGCTAAGCTCAAATAAATGAAAAAAAAGTAACCTGTCTTCCTCAGGAATATCCGAATGTGTTAGCTTGACAACAGTAAGGCCAGGTCCAGGCTCTTCAAGTGTAAGTCTCACCTGAAAAATACAAACAAAACAGACTCAATCCACAAATCATAGAACCAATAAAAGACACTCAAAAAATTCAAAATTCAAGTTTTCACTTACCGTTGAATCAATGCCATCAGGCCAGCTCCCAAATCTCCATTTCTGCACAATCAAGCTGCCACTCTGCAGCTCCAAATTCGTTCCGGTCACCGACCCATCAAAAAAACTAATTGGGCCTCCAACCTCCTTACTTATCTTAGCATTGCTCTGTGTAAAACCTTTCCATCTATTCTCATCCATCAAAATCTCAAACATGTCTTTTGCCCTGCAACTAAACTTCTCAGTCAAAGTAATCGTCTTAAACCCTTCCTTACTCTCCTTCTTCTTCACCTCCTTCTTCTCCACCACCTCCTTCTTCGCCGCCACAGCAGGAACCGCCGCGGAAGCGTTGGAATTGCTCTTAGTCAAAAGCTTCTTAGCCTCAACTTCGTCCTTAGCAGGCCCGCCTTTCGCCATGCTCTCCACATAAACCCTAACCTTCTCCAAAATCAAAGGCTTCCCTTTAGCCACCATAGCCTCCTTAATCCTCCTCCCAATCGGCCCATCATCCTTCACTGAAATCTTTACCTCCGGGTCCTCATCAGCATTCTCATCCGAAATATACGGAATCTCCACAACCCCATCTACTTTCAGCAGCGATTTCCCCACGGCGTCTTTAGCCTCGCCCTCCCAGGACAGATTGAGGCTGATTTCATACCCAGGGATAATCTTCCCCTTTCGGACATTGACGTAGGCCTCGCCCTCAACCTTATCGACAGTCTTTGTCTTGAGATGGAGGTCGCCTTCGCCGTCGAGGACAGTGAGGTTGTTGAGGAGCTTGGTGAGGAGATCACGCGACCAGCCGAGGCAGTCGGTCTCCGCCCAATGCCAATTGTGAACATTCGCTCCGTCTGGCCTGTCCTCCACGATCCATCGCTTGTCGCCCTCACCGTACTTCGCCATCGATCAAATCACAAGCTCAACCAATCAAATCTAATAGAGAAGGTTCAGGATTTGACAAGAGAACGGTGGAGTTGGGGGAGATAGATATATAGGGCTTAAGGGAAAGGAGTCTCGGGAGGATTCTAATTGCTTGAGAGGAGAGTGGAAGACTCTAGAATTTTGAGGGAGGCCCAATAAAGTTGGGAAACCAATTTATTTCTAAATTTGAATCTGTAGAAAATTAGAATAGAAGGATCTCGAAGACTCTGAACCTAAAGACCCATTTAGGTTATTTTAACCTCTCGTTTTTTTTGGGTCATTGATACGTATCAAAGTTTTCAAGTTTTCAATGAATAACTAACCTACTTCGGAAACATTTATGTATGAGCTAGAAAGATTTTTAAGAGGTATTTCAATCTCCATTGACAACAAATCAAAGTCAACATCATGTCTCGAATATAAATCAGCATGCAAATCTGACTTAAAATTCGAGTTTCCATACGACGACTTGCTCATAATTGGGTTATTGTAACTTAATTTGAGTGAGTGATGACTTCAAAATAGAACTTGTTATTGAAATGTTTACTTATTAAGTACAAAAATAAGAAGAAAAATATTATACTTAATAAAAATAAGAAGAAGAAAAATATTATTCTTATATTTTGTTTATAATGTTTATTAAAAGCGTCCACATCAAATTGGAGCTAGTTTTTACCGTCTCCCCGATGTTGCCTTTATTTCCTAAAAAGAGTAAACCCTCATTAGGTCAAGGAGTTGCTATTGACTTTTAATTAATGGACACCAATTGTTAAATAGAAGCTAAACGGGGATGGCAGATTGGCAGTTGATTGCTTGAAAGCAATTTAGGAAGTACATATTTGGAAGCAATTACAACGTAGGCACAAACAGTGCAAAGGAGAAACGATTAGAACAAAATGAAGTGTAAACATATCTACATTTTAGATACTTTGATGGAACCTGTTTTGTTTCACATCAGGGAAGCCTGAGAGTGTTTTTAGGAGCACTTATCCAAGGGGTACCTGCAACTGCAAATCTCCACAACGCATTGACATGCTCAGGTGAAGCATATTCGATCCCCACCCGCGGACCAACCAACATTTTTTCAGGCTTCGGACCATCCAAGATCTCCAGATCACCTAGACGAAGACGCAGCCTTCAATTGTTTCAGAATTTCTTAACTTTATTTAAATTTGTAGATGAATGCAGATGAGCATTAAGCTTACCAGGAGTATAAAGGGGATGGTTAGACCACTCTGTGGAAAGTCCCAGTGCTTGGCCAACCTGAACACCCGAAAATTGGTACTTCCTTCAATTCAATGACAGCTAACACAAAGAAGGATGTGCGGAAATGAAACAATAGCAGCTCGAAGAAGATTGCATTAAGAATTTAACAAAGAAATTTAAGAAGAAAGAAGGGGACCTTTCCAGGTCCAGTAAGAAGAACAGGCTTATCGGTCTTCTGACCTCTACGCTGCTGAATGGTCTCCAATCCTGTAATGGTTTTCATTATGCATACGAATATCAATCATCAATACAAAGTGAGAATAAGGAACAATGGAAACAAAACAAGAGACAATGAAAAGTGTGTTAAGGATTGAAATTCAAGTATTGCAAAGATATGCGAATATGTTTTCTATCATAGCCATAGTTGCTAAACACATTTTCAGTAAAGTGTCCTTGAGAAAGAGGTGAAATCTAAGTAACTAGAAAACTCAACACATTGTTTTCTCTTTTCTGTAAACATTTGGAAAGCTGTGATAATCTCATAATCCATGCCAACTCAAAGAGAAATCATCAAGTTTTTAATCTACAAGAAAACAGTAGCATTTGACTTCTTGCCTTACAAAGCAAGCACAATTCTTTCATCTAAGAACCATTTGAAAAATTATTTTTCTCTTCCGCAAGAGTATTGGTAAAGAAGCCTAGATGACTCTATTCCCATCCCCTACATACTCCTAAACTTCAACCCTACATTTTGAAAACCAAACAAGAAAAATCTTTCAACATTGTAAGCCAAATTATTTAAAGAAAATCTTGTAGCAGTCCTGTTTCATATGACCGCAACAATGGTTGGTTAGCAGCTGTTGCAAATACTCAATTTAGAGATTTTCTTCGGGTGAAAATGGCAGGGAAAGATCTTTATTTTCCATTAACACAAAAGGCGAGAAGCATATTAAAACTAGTAGTAAGAGACAAGGTTAACTCTCATTAATGATCACAAGGCATCACAAAAACTCTATGGAAAATTACCGGTAACTGGAGCACAAGAACGTATAAGCACAGCAGCTCCAACTCCCTCCTTGTCAGCAACAATATTCAGCATTGAATGAAGGCCATAGCAAAGATAAACATATGCATGCCCTCCAGGTCCAAACTGTATCCAAACAGCCAATTCATCACTTAGGGTACGTTTGGACGAGGAACTTCAAAGTTCCATGGAATTGAGGCTATATGACCAAAAAAGTACTTAAAAACTGAGCATTGTAATTAAGTAGTTAAGTAATAAGGAAGCACATGAACCACATGAGCATAACAATCCACTAAACAAGGGATTTCCAAAGTAACACCTCCATAGGTGGAACTTACAAATCCCAACTACATGCCTTGTATCTAATCACTTGCTTGAAGTTACTCATTTTCAACTAATTTTACCTAAATTCCATAGAACTTGAAGTTCCTCATCCAAACATACCCTTACGCAATTACAACTACAATGTGAGTTCAAATATTTTGATATCTATCAAAATCTTGAGATCATTGATAAATAAATAAAAGAAATAGGAAAAATAATAAGGGCAGTATCTCACAACAGGGGCTGTCCTTGGCGTTATGCCAAACCGACCGTGGCAAGCTGAATCATTTGGTCTATAAGCTTCTACCTGTCACAAGGCATCACAGAAAAGAAAGCAATGCAAAATCAGATAAACTCTTGTCCTAATAGGAAGTTCCATTACCCAGCCTTCACCAAGCTACCATCATGTGAAGTGAAAAATGAAGCATTCTGATTAATGCTTTCGATTCAAATAAAATTTTAATAGGGTTCTGTCAAATAGATAGCTTTTCAAAAAATCGAAAATATTTCAGAATTCCACCTCAGAACACACAAATGGTAAGTTAATCGGTAAGTAACGAATTAATCTACTAGGAACTGCGCTTTGTTCTCATTGTTCATTTTCCCGGTAAACAAATGGAAATTAGAAAACGTAAAGAGAGAGAGAGAGAGAGAGAGATTATCACCTCAGTAATCTGAAGAACAACATCGTCTCGCCTAAGGAACTTGCCGAGCAAACGTGGGGCGAGCTCTAGGGCATCAATTTGGAAGAAAGAGAAGGGCAAGATCGTCATTTTCTCTGGAGGAATGCCTGGTGCTGGGATTGAGTCGGATTGGAGTTGGAATTGAGATCGGGGCTTCTTGGATTTGACCACCGCAATAGTCAACGATTGGGAAGGCTGACTCGCTTGAGCTTCGTCGCCGTCGTCCCTGAGTCGGTTGGCTGGAACTGACCTCATAGGTTTGGCGCCGACTCGTTTGAATCCCCCAGTTCTCTTCATTTCGCCTCGCATCAAGTTATGGTTTCTGGGATTTGGCGCCTTTTTGTTTAGTTCTCCTTTCTTTTCCTTCTGTTTCTTTTTTTTTTTTGGGCCAAACTTTTATTTTTTTTTTCAAACATCTTTTCTAGCGCTCACTATTTGGCCCAAAAATCCATAGACTTATAGGGGCCCGATAGGCCCAATGGACAAAAATTCGGTCCGAGAGTTAGCGGGCTGGACTTGAGCTTATGGTGTTCAAACCCGATAGACCCGATAGGTCCGAACCCGATAAGCCCAGTCTGACCCGCCCGTAATAAACCCGGCTCATAAGCCCGAAAATATAAAATACTTATTATTTAAAAATTAATACTCAACCCATTTTTAATACTAATATTTCAACCCAAACTCAAATCTCAGCCCCATGCCCACCTAATTTATTTTAAAAAATCCAATACCCAATATCTAATACAAACCCTAACCACTCTTCCACCTACTTAATAGGCCCAACATTTTTGCACCCTTGAGTATTTTATTTTAACGAGACCACGTTTTTGCATCCTTGAGTATTTTTTTTCATTATTAATTTTTTTTTTCATGCATGTATTTTTTTTATAACTTTAAAATTTGAGACATAATTTATTGCAAAAGCCCACATAAGCCGGATTTAAGTGGGCTTAATAGGTCCGACCCGAAAAACCCGATATAAACCCGACCCTATAAAAGCTCATGGGCTCTTTTTTATGTCATTAAGCCCGCTCGACCCGGCCCGCAAATTTAAAAATTATTTAATAAATCCGGCCCGGTCTAGCCCAAACCCAAAAAATTTGGAACAGGCTTGCCAGCCCGGCCCACTGCCGAGGCCTAATCTTTTCTTACAATTATGTAGGTTTATTTATTTTTTAAATGGACGCACAATAAACTTGGATATAAAGAATGCACATCAATTACTTGATTTGTTTTCCAACTTTTGTTCATGAATTGTAAGAGGAATTATAGGGATATGAAAAATAGTGAACGAAACGACGAAAATGAAGATCAAAAAATTAGCACTCACTATTATTCATCTCATTCAGAACTATGATACACATATACAAGCCCTAAGCTCACAAACTCAACAAAAAAAAATACTTTGAAAAATACCAACTACAATGCGTGTACACAATCAAATCTCACACCTGATCTAAGGTAAATCTTCCACAAGCCATCAGAAAGAAGCAAACGCCACCTGAAAAATGTCAAGAATAGGCATTAGATCAATGATGGTCCTCCGAAAAAAATGTCAGCTTCAATGAGAAGATGACGGTCATTAAGGAGCTAATGTTTTCTCCTTACCTAACAATCATGTAATGCAAAATGAATTGGTTGGTCCCGTCAGCCAGCTACAGCATGAATGGTCAGTCGCAAGAGCAACGGCAATCAATGAACTAAAAACTGTTTGATCATGTCATGAATTGTAGATGGATTTGCTTCAACTCGTATGTACTAGCATCAAGTTTTCTACGTACTAGGGCGCAGATGGCTGTAAAATTCAGTGAAGTCAAGCCGAAACAGGAGGAACTTTAAATCGACATGTTGCTGCATGGGCAACTTTGAAATAAAATCCTCAAGCGATGATGAATACTCTTTTGCTAGGGCATCTAGATCTTGTCCCATGGTCCGAAGAAATTCCCCAGCACGTTGTGTGAGGGCCTTCCTGCCCTCACTGATCCAGGACCCAGGCTCTGAGGACCTATCCTTTGATCGCTTATTTGTTTTACTCTTGTCTCGAGAAGGTAAAGTGGACTCCAAGGTTCTGCAGCAAACCATCCAGCACTTTAGTTTATAAGAAAATAAATAAAACAAGAAAGGAGGGAACGACGTGATTATAAAAAATGGAAATTACCTTGCTTGCAACTCATTAATCCCTTCAGACAATCGATCTGCTTGACTTCGAAATTTCAATATAAGATCAAACAAGGCAAACAGTGAATTGTAAAGGATTAGGGAACGTTCTCCAAGCAGGGATTTCTCTACAATCGAATGGAGGTACTTTTCATGTGCTAAAAGTAGATCGTCAAGGTCCTTAGCCACCTCCATTTCACTCAAAAAATTGGACCAGGACACCTCCAAGACTTCAAACATGATATAGTATTGCAAGTTCGAGACAAAATGATTCATCTCATCCCAAAGGACCTGGCATCGTCTCAAAGTTGAAAGCAACTGGAGCTTAACTGCATGTTGCAGCTTCATAAAGGAACGTGACGTGATACAATTTGGTTTCATTGTCTTCCAAGCACCAATAAGGGCATGCTCTACTCGCCGAAGCTTCCACAAGAAATTAAAAATTCTTAAATATTTTGTCATCACGGACTCTGTGAAAACAGTATCTAAGGGAACTCTTGTATCATAGTCCAATGAGAACACATCCCAGCCCCTATCTCCAGTTCCATGTGGCATCATCTTTACCTTCAACCTATCCAATATGTCACGATCGTCATACTGAGCATTAGATGCTCGAATTGCAGTTTCCAGCAACCCAGCTAGCTGAAAAGAGCTTATAGTGTTAGCAGGTTCAGAAAGTTCTGGCCCAACAATATCCATTAGATACTGAACAAAGTCACCCTGTCCAAGCAGTAAATACCGCTTTATTGCGAGGCAGTGCTCCTTGAACTTATACTGGCTGTAAATAACATCCAGTAGATGCTTATCAACTCTTTTTGCTGCTCCATCAACCAAAGACTCAAGGGCATCTGATTCACCATATCCAAGACCCCATCTTCTGGTTGATGTACCAGCAGCAGCTGCAGCTTCTGTTGCAGCATCAGCCCAGCCACGATCCTCACAACAGACACGGAGGAAATTGATTGACTTGCCTGTTCTCAGAATGCGTTGAGCAAGAGATTGTGAAATAAAAGAAGGTAGCATCCCAGCATGGAGCATGTAACCTTCTCTCCAAAGAGACTCAGCTTTCACTGGCTGACCCACTATAAAGAATTCTGCATAAACATCTTCTAACTCCCCTTCCAAAACCCAACTCCTCACCATCTCAAACAATGGAGAACACACCCTCCGGAGTAAGCGACCCATAAACTCATGCACTAACGGGTCACCATGCTGAGCATGCAAATGAATAGCTCCAGCCATTGCCCCACCCTTTAAAACCCTACATTTATCAACCAAAACAGCCATCAACCTCATTTTCACCATTGGCTCAGCAAACCAAACAGACAACCTCCTAAGCGAGAGATAATTCCCTGAGCTTGCTGTCGCTGAAACCAAAGGAATTGGATTCATAGACTGTGCTTCAAGCACTGCCAACAACTTATAGTAATCGGAGAGCTCATCTTGCAATGCAGCACAAAAGGCCTGTCCAACGGTTCCAACATCTTCACATGGAAACCCATCCATACTCTCTGAAATATACACTTTAACCTTCCTAAACAACCACCCCAATTCACTAAGCTTTCGAACCATAATGCGTGTTGCCCTAGGAACCTTAATCATATCCGATAAAACATAAGCATCAGCACTACTATCAAATTTCACATGCTTTCCATCAATTCCTTGACACGCATACAACACTTCTCTCACCAAAGCCTCTTCAGAAACATCATTCTCTTCCTTAACCAAATTCACAAACTCCCTAAATGCAATTTCCCTAAGATTTTCTGGGTCTTTCGAAACTAACAGAACCCCATTGTTCCAACCTTTTTCCTTATTTGCCCTACCCAACAAAACCCTCGAGTCATTTCCCAATTCACCGTCATTTAACGCCAAATTGGGCAATAAAACCGAGGACTCCAACTGGGTTTTCCCATTCTTTCGATCTTCAGATATAATTTTGAGCAAATACAGAACTGCCCATTTGTTATTTACACTTCCGGGGCCGGTTTTGGATGCGAATTTAGTATAAAGGTCGGCGAAAGTGAGGGCTTGCGAGGACTTACCCTGAGTAGCCAGACGGCGCTTGGTGGATTCAGCTATGGCGGCGGCGTCGGGGGCTACAGACGGAGTTAATCGACTCGAGATCAAGCGAAAGGCGTAGCGAAGTGAGCTTTGGAATTGAGGAGCGTTGGGAGGTTGAGGGTGAGATTCGGAGTTGGGGTTTTGCGATACCAATCGAATGACAAGCTCTTTGATCAGATCTGCGACTTTTTGTTGGTCTTCTTCCTCCATTTTTGTGAGTGAGATAGAGTAGGGATCAGCGAATGAGAGTGTTTTGGTGATTGGTGAGGGTTTGAATGCGACTGCAAAGTGCAAGGGTTTTTGATTTTTTTGTTAGGCGCGGAAATGAGACGTTCTTTTTCATATATTTCTGAAAAATGCTGCTATTCGTATTAGGAAAACAATTGCAATTCAAAAATTGTACTTACTATAAAGACCATGAATACAAAATGAAAATTAATTTGTGCACAACTAACTGATGTTTAACTTGATTAATTACTTTTTTGAAATGAAATTGATATTATATTTTACGGAGAGGGTTCGAGGGTGACAAATATATAAAAAAAAATTAATAGACGATGAAAAAATTAGATTTCTTCAAGTCGGAAAGGTTTTTTCAAGTTAGAATTACTAAACTCACTCGTAACTAATATATAGACTTAACATGTATTTAAATGATTATCATCATGTTATATGAGTTGAATATTAAATCTCTCACTAAATTGATTAACAATGTTTTCCTTATGCATGTTCCTTCTTTTTGTTGTAGTTTCCTTTCTAGGGTTGTCTCGTCTATTTATCTTGAATTTGGGCTCTGTTTGCTGGGCTTTCCGCCTTTGGGTTGGCTATGTTTCTAGTGTCGTTGGGCTGACTTAGGCCCTTTCGCTGTTGGGTACTTGATTAGTTTTATGCTAGTATTATTTTAGGTGAACAAAGAAGTTTAATATTTTTCGTAATTAAACGTAGTCACTAATTTAGTTAGGAGTACCATTAATTTAGTGGTATTCATAGTTCGTTTCATTATGAAATAAAACGTCTCGCACTTCTAAGTTGCTAGTGAGGGATAATACCATTAGAATGTAATATTACGTATGAGTATTAATCGATTTTTTTGTTCGATTTTTTTGTTGAAATCGAAACTGAACCGGGTGGAGAATTGGCTCCGATTCGGTTCGATTATCAGCCTCAAAACCATTTGAATGGAAAAAGGGTTAAACTAAATCGATTTTGGACTAATTTAACTAGCTTTTGTCTGAGACGGAGAGAATGAGAGAAAGGCTGAGGCCGTGAGCTTTAACGAAGATGGATCAGGCTTCAACAAAGACGGAGAGGATGAGGACTTCGAGGGAGAATGAAAGATCGAGCAGATGTGTGAGGCCGTGAGCAGATGTGGTTGAGAGATTGAGATTTGAGATACATAGTGGTTCGTGTTGTGACAGGACCCACCCCGATCCCACAGGGACCCCAAGGGGACGTGCCCTGCTCCCGTCTGACACCCAAAATTCATACTAATTTTAACCTCAAAACATCAAATACATAAATAACCGAATTAAAGTTATACATCAAATCCGAATTAAACAGATGTCAGACAAAGGATGAAATCCAAAATTACAAGTTGCGAGCACGACTCTAACATAAACATGCGGGTAAACCACCCAACAGGGGTTCAGGTACGCAGAAGTAGATCTATGCCTCAGCCTCAGGTTCCTCCTCTACCTCAGTAGCACGACCTGGAGGGGTTACCAAAACAATAAGGATGAGTAGGCCGAAACTCAAGTTTATAAAATCGTTTAGTGAGTAAAACATATAATTTACCCCTCCGTTTTCCAAACATGCATGCATCATTATTTAAAATCATTAATCATACAATATGAACCATAAGGCATGTAATAAAACCATAGGCATAAATATAGCCACTGCACTATACACTCCAATCCTGACATCCCCGATGTCTGACGTCCCTAACGTCCAATAAGGTCACAGTCTCAAGGCTACGCGTGCCACTCGGGTCTCAATTCCGAGTCCAATCCCCGAACCCTGTCCGGGTACGGCATCTCAAATGCCTAGCGTCCTAGACGCTCGACGTCCCTGACGTCAAATAAGCAATCCTACTCCTGAGTCATTTTACGGTCCGGTTCCTCCGTAGAATGACCCATCGCAAGCAATGCGCTATGACCACTCCAGGGTACCACATCTGGAGGAGACAGTATTATAAGAATGGATATATACAGTGCAGTACCGAATACATTTTATTGATATCCACATGAAAAACATATATACATACATAGATAAAATCCAAACCGATCGTTAAGTTTCATCAGACGGGTTTCAAAACCAAATACCGTGAAACGTGCCATAACCGAAATTTCAATATCATCAAAACCATTTCTTGATTCCAGCATGTGAACATATAAGTAAATCAGAAAACATTTAAGCATGCAAGGGTTTAATGAAATCGGGCCCACTCACTGTACGATCCCGCGGTGAACCTGCGCGTACGAACTTGTACCGGGATTATCGTACAATTCCTGTCAGTCCAAATCACATGTAAGGGTCACTACAAGTCTTAAACATTTAACCAAAAAGTCCGAAACAGAAACCGACTCGGGGAAGCCGTCCAACACGCTTCCCGAGACAACCGGCCCTAACTGACCCATCAAAACTATCTCAGATCAACATGGTTAATTCACCAAAAATGTTCAGAATAATGAGAGGAACAAAAGTCATGTTGATCGTGATCGGAGATAAGGCTCAACGCGCCCTCACACGCCACCCAAAGTGGCTGCGCGTGAAAGTCACTCGCCTGACACTGTATCTGCTACAGTGTCACCCTCTTCACCCGTTTATCTGTAATATGGGCCTGCCACCCGCGGCTTGACCCGGTTGACTACCCATCAATTCCTACTCGATTTCAATCCAATTTAATCCTAATATGTTTATTATTCTTCCAATTTAAGTTCTGAGACACTAATTAGTCAAATCAAATCCTTAAATGGCCATTCGACCCGTGATCATCCAAACGGGTCAATCACAAGAACTCACTGGTTTCCAAGCCATAATCAAATTAACCTTACAGGAAGCATCATAGTATCAAAACGAACTGGAAAACACAATCAATTGAACCAACACTCACCTGGAAGTAGTCGTCCAAACCTCTGAAATTTCTCTGAACACGGCAGACACAGTCCCAGCTCACCCGTGGCTGATGGCCTTCGATTCCGATGTGGTTGAGTTCCAAACACTCCCAGAAGACTAAACCAGGCCTTGGTTTGGTCCAACAATCACCAGAAATCAAAACCCGATTTTCCCTCCAATTTTCCCCGAAATGGTTTCTCTAGTTTTCCTCTCCAATTTCCAGTTCCTTCAACAGCAGAATGAAGCTTACCCATTACTTAATCAGTTTTAAAACATCTCAAGCTGTCCCAGAGGCTCGTGGAAGCCTCACTGTCCACTGAATTTTGTTCCTCGAAAAAGCTTTGAATCCCATTAATCAATTCGACAGTGTAGGGTGGATGGTTCAGCCCACGTTCTAAAGCAATAGACAGCCCTTTCTTTCCAGCACACAATTGCATAAACAATTGCACACTGAACCACCGCACATGGTGGTGCCGTCCACGGTTCCCCCGCGGTTGCTACAGTAACTAGGGCAAAAAGACCAAAATGCCCCTGGTTCAAATAATTACCAAACTGTCCCTCTCTTTCCAGACCCGTAACTCAGCCATACGAAGTCCAATTTCGGCGTGTCGCCTGTCTACGGACTCAGGACATCGAGACCTACCTAACGGTCCTTGAGTCATGTGAAAATTAGTTGCCAAACGAAAATTCAACATTTTCGCCCCAAAAGTCCAAATTACGGTAATGCCCATGAACTTCTGATAGTCATAACTTTTTCCCTGATCGTCCGAATTGGACGTGCCACCTGTCTATGGACTCGTGACGTCCCGAACTACGTCACGGTCATTGGTCAAAGTCCATTTGACCCACCAATCAAAAAGTCAACAATTTGGCCATACCATTCATAAGGGTAAAAACGTCAATTCATACATTAAATTACAATATTATAATCCTCGAATTTCCGGGGTGTTACATGTTGAGAGATTGAGAGGGCAGTGACGGCGTGCTGCTGTGCTCTACTGCTCTATGTTTGAATTCAAGAGAGTCGAGGGAGATGAAAACGAGAGAGGGTACAGATTACGGATTAGGGATGGATAGAGTGGCGTCATTTTGGAGTCAGAGTTGTTGGGGTTGGACTGGGTTCCTCCTAATTTTTCACATGAAACCCAGTTTCTCAGGCTAGGTTGAACATATCACATTGCCCTTAAACCAAAAAAAAATAAGCCCATTGCATTAAAACCAAAAAACAGAAAGCTCGTTGCATTAAAACCCAAAACAGAAGCTCATTTCTTTTAGTTCGGTTCTGTTCGATTTCGTCAAATAAAAAACTGAAACTGAAACAGAAACAGTTTAGACCCGGTTCAGTTTGATTTTTACTATTCAGTTTCAATTTTCATTCGATTCGCTATTTTTCGATTCGGTGCGATTTTTCGACCAATTTTATTGAACTATTAACACCCCTAGTTTCACGTAAGGATGGTTAATAAAAGATAATACCACCAAACTGTATAATCATGAAATGATCTTCTAAATATCGCTACAAATAACTTGTACGTGTATTGTATGTATATTTTTTGGTATTGAAAAGGGTATACGTACATGCAGTTACTTTGCAGCATTCATATCATTTACCTTTAGGCCTCGTTTGATATATCGTATTGTACTGACTATTTCAGTCGAATATATTAATATGTCCATCAGATAAACTGACTATTTAGTCGAGTATTTGGTGCTCTATCGAATTAAAATACTGACTATATTATACTGGTCGAATTATATTATAGTAATTGATAAGAAATACATATGTCATAAATATTAATTATGTATACTATTATTATTATTTTCTATTTCAATTAATTATTGATATATTACTATTACTATTTACTTAATTATTATTATTATTATTGCACTTTTAAGAATATCCACATCAGACTATCTAAAATCTTAGACAAATTTAACTTAAAATGACCCATACATAATAGTTAGCTAGTTTGTATAGTTACCAAAATCAGACTCTATATTTTCATCAACTTTGAATATTAAATTCATTTTTTCAAATTTAAATATATAACAACATAATTTTTCTACAACGACTAGTTTTTAAAGTAGTTTATAATAATTCAAATAAATATTTATATTTTGGGTGCAAAATCGATGCAACCCATAATTCGTGCAATTCACTACATGATATTTAGTTTTTTTAACAGTTCAAATAAATATGTCCATTTTAGGGATGAAATTGGATAGAAAATATTCTGAGCCAAATGCAATAGTTAAAATTTCAAATGGGAATTCATCTCAAAATGAAATAAGAGTAACAACCCTAAACTTCAAATCCTTATTTGGGACACGATATATGTGCCAAAAGATATTTTTCACCTTTAAGAAAATAAGGAGTATCATTTTACTCAATATTACCACCGTGGTTTATAGTAAAACTTCTAACGTCTTTTACATTTTTCCTACTAATTGTTGAATGTATTAAAATTATTATACCCAAACTCTGTTTGTGGTAACTCGGCATTCCCAATCGTCACCTGAAACCTGTCAAACATCAAACCCTCTATTTCTAATATACCAGAAGAAAAAAAAAATCAAACTTTTTGCAACCCTATACGACAAGTCCCAGTCAATTAATAACCCACAAACCCAAACAAAAAAAATTTGGAAATTTGTTTTCTTTTCTTTGAATTTTTGGATAACTGACAAAATTTTAGAGTTTTTTAATGCAAATGATGATAAATTTTGAGAATGAATAAGTGATTGTGAAGAAAAGATGATGAAAATGATGAAAGAAAGAGAAACGAGATGAAGAAGTAGTTAGCAGGAGACCGCTAGCTACTAGTAGCTAATCCCAATAGAAAAGTTAAATTTATCTAGTATATAGCAAGCCCATTTTGATGATTTTGGATAAAATTTTAGTTAAATTTGTCCAAAAATCTGCTACCTATGCTCTAAGATTGCTAGTCATCCGACTATTTAATACAAATAATTTGATTGTATTGTTTTAGTGAGTCTATATCGTATAAAAGCACTAAACCCTATTAATTTATACGGTAATCAATTAATACGAATAATATTAAACACTAGTTTCGTCTTATATTATTTTATCAAATCATTTATGCGGCGTATCAAATATAACCTTGGTGGATATGAATGGCAGATCTGCAGGTAAGGTTCTCAAAGATTTCATACATTAATATTGCTCGGGACCATCATACTAAATCGGCCATTATTAATGCTGGTCTTTATTACTTTGTATTTTCACAATACATATATAATTTTCATTGTGAACACAAGGGTAAGATAACTACCAAGTCAATTTAAAAAATAACAAATGACCTAAAACTAAAAATAATAAAAAGTTTATATTATAATAGTATTATTCTTCATACGTTATAAAATAAATCTCGAATTTGATTCTTTTAAAAGATAAGATCAATATCCATTATATGTAACGTAATTTTTCACTCATAATATTATACCATACAAAATTTTAAACTTCTTTCTTATTCTCAATAACCTCGTGTAAAAAAAAAAAAAATCAAACCGGTAAATGACGTTACCTCCATGACTGTGTAAACGTAAACATTACAATGTGTTATCTTCAATTGATATGCCTATCGAATATTATCTACTAATCCAATTCAATCACATTGGTTAAGGTTAATTTGCAAGATAGTATTAAAAATCTATAGTCCCAACAAATTTGTCACATATGCACATAAGTTTATGAGAAAGTACAAGAACATTCAAAAGGTTGATATGAACGTAGGACTTGGATTGAAGGAATGAAAGCCATATGCCACCAGATTGAACAAGTCGTGCTCACGGAGGTTGAACCCATTGATATATTATACGGACATGGTTTATGGTTACCTAATCTTTAATTAATTCTCAAAGGTTTTACCTAATTAATATTCTCATTGTTATATATGTATTGTTGATGTGGATACTAGAGCAAGAACAAAAGATATGCCAATTTTTTGGTAATATTAATGTCTAAGTATCTACTCGACAACATTATCTTATACAAGAATAATGTTTGGAACTTGCCCATCAAATAATTAAAGATAATTTTGTACATATTTGCCATATTCTATCATGATTTAGGTGCCGGTCTGTTTTGAAAGGTATATATATATATATATATATAATGAGAGTGATTTCACTAAAAGCACGGATAGGTAGAAATATTAGTTACATAGGCAATTTTGATAAGAAAATCGAAGAGCTTAAAAAATCGGTGATTTAATAGATGAGATCGTGATAAGAAAATATGTTCTAAAAGATAATATTGTAATAAGAAAATATAATATAATGGATAAGACTGAAATAAGAATATCTGATCTAACGATCTATATATGATGAAATATTTTGTTGGAATTTAGATTTTTTTAGGTTAAAATGTTGAGGAAAAAAATAAAAAATTACATAAATAAACATTCAATTTAAAAAATTAAACGAACAAATTATTTTAATATATATATTTAAGATATCATGAGAATTTAAAATGTAGCATCAGATTCAACCACAATAAATATAGACACCACTGTGAGTAATATGTTATCTAGCCCATAATATTTTGTTTGAGCCTACATTTGGAGCTGCATCCACCACATATATAACCCCAAATGTAGCCTCTCCAGTATGGGTGGCCCAACCTTTTAAAAATTGCATAAACTTTTTATTTTTACCACGAAAATTCTTTATTTTAATAATATCATCAATGACGATTTCTGATTTCTGAATCACAATGTTAGGCGGACTTAACATATATGCTAGATTTATTGATGGGATGTGCTAGACGATTTATTTATTCTTCTTTGAGTGGTCGCTCCATTCCTCATAAATCGGTGCAAATTTGGTGCCTAAACATGTTTAGTGTGGGCTATTTTAGAATTTAGTTTATTTTCTTCCTTAAAAAAAAACTCATGCAAGTTGTTTATGTTAAATTAATTTTTTTTATCTGATTTTATGTTAAATTAATTATGTTCCAAGTATTTGATGGTCGTAGAACCAGGGTGCCAGAATATAGGTGGCGTGGTCCTGTTTCTGGTGAAGAAAGAAACCATCATTAATTACCATTTTACCCACCTTTTATGCTCAATTGTCAATTCTCTGCATGGCTAGTAATTTATATTTACCTGGTAAATATATGTTACTTAATTGGCAGGACCACCCAACAAAAGTCCAACATTTGTTTGTACAATTAATGAATTACACCAGAATTGCTATTTTGGGAGCTCGTGAAGAGGTTGTCTTGTCTCATATACTTCCTGCTAACAGTCAAAACACAATTACTATTTCACTTGCTTAAAGGTTGGAGCAACAATATAATAATCTTTCTAACAATATGTATACGAAGTTATATGCCTATTTTATTTACAAGTTGTCTGTTCATATATATATATATTCACTTCATTTTTTTTACCAAGATTGTTCTAAATATGTTACTATGTGATAAATATAAAGAGTAATAGACTATATATAGTACTAATGACTCATTAAGTAGGTTTATATTCGAAGTTTGATACTTACCAAATAATTAAGTTACTACGGTCTAGTAATATTCGGTATACCTTTACACAAAATATAATAGAAGTAAGAGATTTGATGCTCGTAAAAGTTAAATGATACTCAACGTGTATAATATAATATATTATGCTTATATTATTGTATTCAAAATAAAAGGGAAAATGTTGTTACTGTCCTTAAATTTTATACTAATTTTAACTATCGTCCTTAAACTTCATTATTAGTAGCAAACGTTTATGGACTATGCCTAAATGTGTATCGACAGTCACTCCGTTAAAACTTTTAATTATTTATGTTAAATGGTAAAATTGTGTTTTTTATGTCTGTTTATGAAGGTAGAAGAAGGATAAACTTTGAACTTCATTAATAGAGACAATTGTATAAACACACTTGAAAAATAATTGTACCTTCATTTTTGACAAAAATAGTTAAAATTTTAAATGGAATGACTATTAATGCATATTTAGTATAGTTCATGGACGTCTATTACTAATAATAAAATTTGGGGATGATAACTAAAATTAATGTAAAATTTAAAGACAATGACAATAATTTTTCCTAAAAATAAAATAATTTTAAATATTGAAGAAGCACATAATTTTCTGAAAATACTATATATATTAAGCACTTTTTAACTCATTACGCCATGCGAAGAAAACACAAGACTAATGTTACGCTCTCATTTCCTTTGTAAATGGAAAAATTAGGGCAATACTTAAAATAAAAAATTGACAAATTTTTTGGAAAGAGTCAAGTCAAAACTTTGAATATTATTCTTCTCCCTTACTTACAATAAATTTAGTTTAAATTAACATACGAATCATAATTATATAGCATATAATATTCATTTTCAAATATATTACATTATTACATAATCTCAATAAACAAAATTTTGATTACTTTTTCGCTTGCAAAACAATCAACTTAAAAAATTGGCTTATTATACTAAATGCACTATGAATTTGCACATTTGTCACACTTTGTACCCTGAACTCGTTATTACTTCACTTAACTGCATGAAACGGTCGAGTTGAGTCACTCAACTCCTTTTTCGTCACAGGTGTTAAGTAGCTGTGAAAAAGTAAGGGTAAAATTGAAATTTTTGACAAGTTAGCATATTTTTGCCATGTAAGACTCTTATTTGGAAGGGATTGGGACCCACAAATTCCAAGATTAATTATATCATGTACTTGATCATCTTCTTCCTCAATTATTTCATATTCCTGGAATTTGTGTTTGGACTCTTTTGGGGCGGAGGAGGAAATTGGAATTATAGAGTGAGGGACGGGGAGGTTATCGGCTGAATCAGATCCTTCGAGGTGAGCTTGGATCTAGTGCGGCAGATGAGAGAGGAGGTGTATGTTTCAGGGATCAAAAAGAAAAACGATGAAATGGGGGACATTGCTTAAGGAATTAAGAGAGAAGGTTGGTCTCACTCAATCACCTTCGTCACTTTCTTCTGCTTCTACCACTGCTTCTTCGTTGTCGGTTTTCGCTTCAGAAAACCTCCTCGTCGATGATGAGATTATCTCAATAATGAATTTATCGAATTAAGTTGAGAATGATATAGTGAGGGATGGGAGGATTTTCATCATAATATGCTTTTCACTAAATCAGATTCGACCAAACCCATCATTCTCAACTTATATATACACACCGTAAATATCATATCTTTTTAAATTTACGGATTCAACTTAATTTGGCTGAATTTATCCGTAAATGAGGGCAATAATGAATTCACCGTAAATATCATATCTTTTTAAATACACACCGTAATATGATTTTGAATTTGGTTGAATTTTCTCAGGTGGGCAAGCCCACAGCTCATCGTCGGCGAGCCCCATCATCCTCTGCTTTCTCCAACCAACGCCAGATGAATTTTATCGTTCCCTCTCTATCTCTATTACCTCATTTTTTTTTATCTTTGAATTCATATTGCATAACACATCCAGTGTGGTTCAGACCCAAACACTCCCACACTGAAAGATCCAATCAGATCCGGATCTCAAATACTCATGCCTCGCAAACCCGTCTTCCTCACATTTTGCTATGCCAATCTGGATTCGAATTTCCCCAAAACCAATCCTCTTGTCAACTCCGAAATTGAATTCAAAATGATCCAGCACCAACTTCGAGGCTCAATTAATATAATCGACGATTGCTCCTTCAAGGTTTCCGATTTTGATATGCTCTCCAAATCCGACATCCACTGGTGGAGGGCCGCTGCACCCGATCTCACTAACGTCACCGTCGGATTCCTAGTCTCCGACCAGAAACTCAACGAGACCTACAAAAACGCCAGCTTTACTGTGCGTTTGAGGGATAATGTTACCTGGGATCGGATCCAAGTCCTCGCCATGTGGGACGTCCTCACCTGGGATCGATAACCCACTATATCCCTGTAACGACTTGTCCCGAATTCTAGGATTAGATTAGTGACTAATCATGATTAGTGAGGTTAATCCGTGAGTAGTTGGACGAAATCGGACGAACGATGCAAAATGACCGTTTTGGCCCTCGTCGTGGTAAAGCGTTGACTTTTCATCCGAGTGGTCAAATGGACTTTGACCGATGACTGTGACGTAGTTTAGGATGTCACGAGTTCATAGACAGGTGGTACGTTCAATTCCGACGTTCGAGGATGAAGTTATGATGTTCGGAAATTTAGGGGCATTTTGGTAATTTTGGTTAAAAGGGGTCAAATGTTGACTTTTTGACCATGAGGTCCGATGGCCGAGGGCCAAAAACCGTTACGTAGATCGGGACGATACAAATACGTAGACAGGCGGAACGTCGAATTCGGACGTTCGACGGCGAAGTTACGGTTCAAGGAAGTTTCAGGGAACTATTGCACGAATTATGAAACGAGTTAACTTTTGGACTCTAGTGGGTCCCATATATTTAGTTCCTGCCCTATGGATGAGTGACAAGTGTCACCCATCCACATGCCATCCTTATATCTTCATGCATCAACCATTTTCCTCATTCAAACACAAAAGCTGATCTCACCATTTTTCCTCTCCTCTGTGCAACCCAAAACCCATCCAACCCAACCCCAGATGATCAGGACAGAGAGGCCAGAGAGTGAGGGAGGATGTTGGTGGACGGCCTGGATGGCCAGAACCGCCGTGGACGGCGGCTAGTAGAAGGAAAACCCAAGAGGGTTCTCGGTATTGCTCAAAACCCATTTTAATTCAATATAGGCATTATGGTTTGTTTTGGATGTTTCTAATGAATTAAAAGGGTTAGTAGGAAGGTGTTAGGATGATTTTGAGGATGGTTAGAGGTTGTAGGACACCATGGACGGTTTTGGGAAGTTTGAACAGTGAGGTTCAAAATGGAACCATGAGTTTTAGGGAGTTTTAATTAGTTTTAGGGATTGGAATGAATGGGAAACATCAAATTAGGAAGAAAAGAATCGAAAAGAAAGAAGTACGATGAAAAATGGGGAGTCTAGAGCCGTGAACCGGTCACGCCGGTCCAACTAGACCAGCCGGACCGGTCGGCTGTGTGGGGAAGATGATGAATAGTGCATAGGGACTTCTTGGGGCGCGTGATGGTGCGTGAACAGTAATTTGGGGAAGTTTTCAACATATAAAATCTTCTATTCGATGTAACAAACATTTTGAGACTGGTCTCGTATCAATCGGACATCGTTTCGATAGGTTTCGGGGTGTCCGAAGGTTTATGGTTGGTTTAAAAATAGTTAAAAATATCGGAAAATTACGGGGCTTTGGTAGGAGGTTAATTAAGTAGTTAGTAACCTTATATTACAATTTGGACAGGTTTGGGAGTCCCGGTGACGGTGATTGACCCAGGAGACGATTATGGCACGCATATCGAGGCGCGGCTTCGGAGGTCTGTGAGTGGTCCTTGATTTCTAAACTGTGATGCATGCATAAATGTTTTATATGGATTATGAATGTGATTCTATGATGTTGAATTTGATGGTTGTGAATTATATGCTTTCACGCATTTCGAGGCGATTTACGTGCTTGCACGTAAATCGAAGTTTTTCGATTTTACTTTGATTTTCCATTCTTATAGTTTTGGAAATGGTTTAATGAAATTATTTTGGATTTTAAAAGGTAAACTCGGGTATAAGACCTATTTGAATTACGAACTCTCGGACTTGAAGGCCAGTTTGTATATGGATTCGGGCCTAGGGCCCAGTTATGTGTTATGATGGTGATTTCGGGTCAGGGACCCTAGAAATGGATTTTACGGGTCATGACGGTTTATGGGAACCAGCATGAACCCTTGAAAGGATTTTACGGGTCATGGCAGTTTATGAGAACTGGCATGAACCCTTGAAATGGATTTTATGATTCATGACGGCTTATGGGGGCGGACATGAATCCTGGAAAGGTTTAAAGAATGATTTCAAAGGTTTTTCATATTCCATCCTTTATATATGATTGTCTCCTCCGGGGAGGGTTGTTGGCCTGGGTGGACCCTAGAGTAGTCACGGAGCACTGACTGAGTGGAGTCGCCCCCCAGTTGAGTTCCTTACTCTCAAGATGGGCATGGTTCGTTACCTCCAGGGAGGGTCATTGATCTACGAACATTGACCTGGGTGGACCCTGGAGAGACTTGGGTTTGAGACCCTGGTTAGCACGCGTGTAGCTCTATTTTATCGTGACAGGTTCTTGGATATGAAATATAATGGATAAACATGATTTCAGTTGGTTTGGGAAATTATGTTTTATGATGATAAATGGATTTGGGCTGAGATCCCACATATGTTTACTATGTTATGGTTTTCTGTAAATGGTTTTGGGCAGGAGCCCGTGTGACTTGTATTTACGGAATTTGGGGATGAGACCTTAATGATGGTTGTTTAAACATATGTGTTTGGATAAATGGTTTTACTATGCATGCATGCTTTTTAGTGAAGGGTATAAAGGTCTTTTATGAAATATGTTTTTATAAACTCTTTATTTTTGTCCACTCACAGCTCTTTCTGTTTTTAATACCCTTCAGGTTGGATACGATGTTGACTGTAGCAGAGACCGAGATATCACATACCTCCTCCGGATCCTGGCGTACTCTGATAGCCCGGGAGGGCAAAGGTCGGAAATATCCCTTGTCTGACACTTCGTGTCAGACGGGAGCATGGTCATCCCGCGTTAATCCCGGAGGGATTGGGATGGGTCATGTCAATCCCCTTCTTGGCCCCACCTTTTTCTATCAGTGGCTTGTGTGTTGTTGGGTCAATTCCTTGATTTATTAGCTTCGTCTTCAAACATGAATTCCAGCAAAATTATTTATCTCATTATCCTTTTTTCCCGGGCAATTGTGCTGCTATTTTTTCCCACATGAGAAAATTCAGCCAAATTCAAAACCATTAGATACATTCTTGATGTTTCATCATCCCACCAAAATAGGAATCGTGTGTCTGTGTGATGCCATGATCACCCATCGGTTTCCAAGAACTTCATGGAGACTGAGGATAAGATCATCTTCCTGTTGTGTAAACATGCCTCTCTTTAAATCAGACCTCAAATGTAATGACCCGGAAATTCGAAAAACGAAAATTTGGAAAATTTGAGGAAAAGGACGATTTTGCCCATAGAATTGGACGAACGGTTGACTTTTTAATCGAGAGGTCAAACGAACTTGGACCGATGACCGTGACGTAGTTCGGGACGTCACGAGTTCATAGACAGGTGGTACGCCCAAGTCCGACATTCGAGGAGAAAGTTATGATGTTCGGAAGTTTAGGGGCAGTTTGGTAAATTGGTAAAAGGGGCCGATAGTTGACTTTTTGATCGGGACCTTGTTTGGACTTTCCGGGAATACCGTTAGATAGGTCTCGGGACGCTGAATCCGTAGACAGGCGACATGCGTCAATCGGAGTCCGAACGAAAAAATTGTGGGTCTAGAACTATGAGGGGCATTTTGGTAATTTGCTATGATAAGGGTAAAACAGTAATTTGTCTTTAACGGTGAAATTAATTTATAAACTATATCTTAATTCAGCTGATTCAGCTTATAGGATGAGGATGATTACTTAAATGACACCTAGTAAGGTTTACGTGAGATTAGTGGCATTGTTTGAATGCCTAACATGGACAAATTAGCCGCCTAACCTTTGTTTAAATTCTTAACTTAGATTGATCAAGAAGGAAACCAGAGAACACAGGGAGATTCAAAGGGAATTTTGAGTGAAAAACAGAAGTAAAATAGGAGAGAAAACGGGGAGGAATACTATGAACCCGAGAGGAAAAACCCGAAAACCATGCTTGATGAAATTGAGATTTAATTCGAAGTTTTAGCTTAACCCAGGCCGACTTAAGAGTAGAATTAGTCCTCTGGGACGATTTCGAGTCGAACCACAAGGAAGACAATTGAAGGGGAAATCAGCAAGAACAGACTTTGCGACTTCCATGGAACTTGGAGCTTGAGTTCGATAACTTGGAGGTAGTAATTCTTGAAATTGATTTCAATTTCGTGTTTAGAATGACTGTTATATGCTTATGGTGTAAACAATTGAAGGATATAGGTCGTTTTTGGGTAGAACCCGAGTTAGTACCAGTCGGGTTTCAATGTTGAGTCGTGGGATTCAGGGCATGGTTTCATTAAATTGAGGTCGCAGATCAGTTAGAAACATGGAATAGATGAGAATGAATGAAAGAACGGAAGGAATTGAGTTCAATTTGAGGGAAAACGAATCAGGTTGCGACGCGGGTCGCAGACCCGAATACCAGTGAAACGGGTGACAAGGATGCTACTGTTCATGTCACTGTAGCAAGGCGCGTGAACTCACGCGCAGCCGCTTGCGGCGGCGCGTGAGGGCGCGTGGTGACTGTTCTGGGAAAGTGGTCAACATGTGTTTTATTCTATACAGTGTAACGATCATTTTGGTTTTGGTTTCAAATCAATCGGATACCATCTCGATAATGTTTCGAGGGTCCGAAGATTTAAGTTACGTATTTAATTAATATTAAATTTCCGGAAAATTATGGGAAAATTAGATGATGTAAATTGACTTGTTAGTAACCTTGAATAATGATTGTGAACAGGATTCGAGATTCCTAGCAAGTGTCGGAAATTACGGAAACGCGTGCTGCGCGGGAAACGAGCAGTTGGACGGTGTGTGAGTGGACGTTTGCTTTATAAATTGATATGCATGCATATAATGTTTTACATATTTCTGACATGATTTGAATTGCAATGATTTGATATGATTATTGTGTGATTTATTGATTATTTTAATTGATGCTTCAGACACGTTTTTCAAGAAAATGTGAAATGATTGTTTAGGGCGAAGGCCCGGGATTTGTGATTGGTTTTGGCTTGGATTATGAGTTGGGAAATTGATTTAATGGATTTGTGATGTCTTCGGATATGATTTTACGGATTTGCGTGTATTGAATTATTGAATGAGTTTATGGATTGACGAGAAATGAAATTTGGGCATGTGGCCCCGTGATAATGATTTTGACGTGGTTTTGATACTTGATTTGGAATAATGTTTTTAATTGTGTATTGATGTTTGATGCCCCCAGATGCGTAATTCCTGGAGGGACTCCGGATGTGTAATTCCCGGTGAGGCTGGATGTGTAATTCCCAGCATTGGATGACGACTCTGGATGTGTAATTCCCGAGTTATATGCTTTATTATATGGTGACCTGATTTTATAAAATGATTTAAATGATTCATATATTTTTCCCTATGCATGCATGGTTTGATAAACTGGAGGGTAACAGACGTGTTTCAAATGTGTTTTACATGATATTATTTTTTTCCACTCACACCTTTGTTTTGATGACCCTCCAGGCCGTGGCACGACACTCGGGGCAGATTACGAGGCGGAGGCATGAGCAGAAATCAGTACAGTTATTCCTGGTCTGATAGGTGCTGAAGGATACCTTCGGGATTTCAGTCGACTTGTCAGACGGGAGCAGGACCGGGCACAGTTATCGGGGTCCAGTTGGGACAGGTCCTGTCATCAAATAGTTTATCCACCTCAAACTGCAACTCTTCTTGCACCTCTGCAAACTTGAACCAAAAAGATTTTGGGTTTGGTCAATTTGAATTCATTATTCTTCTAAATAGCTGATTTGGTCGAAGATGAAACTTAAAGGTGCAGAGAGAGAAATAAGTTATGGATCTAAGGAAGGGATTAGGGTTGGAGAGGTTGAGTAGGAGAATTGTGAAATTTCATAATTTCTCTTTATTAATTTAATATATTTTAATCTATGTAGGCGCCATATAATCATTTGAATACCAAATTGAATGAAAGTAACGGAAAAAGAGTTGAGTGATTCAACTCGACCGTTTCATACAGTTAAATGAAACAATAATGAATATAAGGTATAAAGTATAATAAATATGCGAATTCAAGATATATTTAGTCTAATAAGCCTACAAAATTTATAATATAAATCAATAAACATTATACTCTAAGCAACAGATTTGAATTTGGAAATTCAAATCTCATCCTTAGAAGAAAAAAAAAAAAACCAAAGTGAACCCTACAAGTACGCAGCGCAGAGCAGCGTCCCATTCTAGAAATTAAAGGCGTCAACGTGCTTAAAAAGAGAAAAAGAAAAAGAAAAGGCTGGGAATATTCAAACGTCGCATGCGGGTAGAGGCAAAATTGGTCCACGCTCGGGTAAATTTAAATTTAAATAAGAAATAAATAAGTAAAATTAAATTAAAATATTATTTGAAAGCATCAAGTATTATAAAACGCGACAGGAGAAAACAAATATTTTATTTTCAAAAAACATAAAAAACAAAATGAAACCAAAATAAAATGAGAAAAACAAAAACGCATTTAGTGATTCTGAAGCATACAGACGACACAGACAACAGAGGTCATCGATGGCCAGCACCGATACGAGCAAGGCTCGCTTTTTCTTCAATTTCCATATCTGGGTAATACGCATGTTGTTTCGGGGCTCGTGGTCCGATTTTTTTTTGTCTTTCCCCTTGTTTGGGTTGCAATCTGAATTCTTTGTCTGTTTTTAAGTAGATTTTAAGCGAGACCCAGTTTTTACTTTGATTCAAAGTGCTGGTTTGTGGAGGCATTTTGGTTGGAAATCTCAGCTGGGTATCTGTATTTTGGTCTGTTCTTTGTTCTATCTGGTTTGCTTTTGTTTTTTTCTTTTGATTGTTAATGGTTTTTCTGAGGAAATGGAGTTTTGTTTTTTGTTTCTTTAATTGTACTGGGATTTATCAGGCTGCTAGTTTAAATAAAGGGAGAGTTAGTTTGGAAGAAGCCCAGTTTTTAGTTTGAAAATTGGGAATCTGGGTGGAAATTTGCATTGGAATTTGTTGGTCTCTCCCTCTATCTCTGTCTCTGAAATTTGTTTGCATGAATGATTATGGTTGTAGGTAGATTTTGGTAAGCTTCGTTTAAATTCTTGTTAATAAATGGGTTGTGTTTGAAATTTTTAACTGGGTTATTGATAGTGCAAATGAGGAATGTGGCATTTAGTCAAACCCAGCTCTGATTTGATCCGGGTTTGTCCTCATCTTGCTAAATATGTCTATAAATCTGAAGACTTGATATATTTGACAATGGAAAAGTTAGAAATTGAAATTTCTGTATTTGGTTTTTATTATAATGACTTCTTTTTACTTTGTACATCTCTCTTATCACTTTTGAAGCTGAAAGACTTTCCGTATTTACTTTAAAATGTTATCATGGTGCATGATTTCTTATCCAGTCGCCATAATGTCCTTGCTTCCTCTTCTTATGCAATCTGAGAATAATTATGCAACAAATGTTAAGATCTGGACATTGAATTGTAAGTAAACTAAAGTTAATGAAGCACATTCTTGAAATTCATTATTTACTAATAGTTTTAGAGTATCTTCATTCTGCTTTCGTGTTATGCTGGTGACTGGTCTACTAATCCTTGGAATTTTCACTGGTAAAAAAGTTACATAGGTTATCTCGGTAATCAATTTTCTAGGATCATAAGAGCTAGAAGAGTATTTACAAACCTAATGTTAAGGAGTGCAGATACCAATAGGTGTAGGGTCGACTGTAGGAGATTTTCCTAGCTGCGAAGCAAGAATCTGTTCCAAGTACTTTAGATGTCAGCAAGCAATTGTAGGTTGCATCACCAATCTGACCTGTCCATAGCTCGTAAATTCCAAACTTATGAAGCTGAAGAACCATTGTTTACTGTGTCCATTTCATGAATAATTTATGGTAACCTTGTATTTTTTTATTTTGTTTTGACTTTTGGCCCGAGTTGGCACAGTAGGTACTATAGTGATTCTTCATTGATGGAATGTTATTTACTAATATGATATCATTTTACATTCATGTTGTTTTGGCAGAGAAGCATGTCCATGGAGAATTGAGAGTGGAATAGAGGGCAAGTAGAATATAGTTTGGGTATGAGCCAGAATCTTTGTTAGATTTGAATCACCCTTGGCCCCAGGGGGGGATTTCAGAAGGCCATTCTTAGATTGAATCATTCGTGGCTACTGGGGGCATCGTAAGGGGGTTCTTGAATCTTTAGTCTCACTTAACAGTTCCAGGTTATGACATGGCAATCGCAAAGTCGGAGACAGGTGGTATACTTAGTAAGGCTACCCCTGGTTTGGGTGGAAAGCATGGTCTTTATTCAACCAATGGTGTGCATGAGTTACTCGAGTGCCCTGTCTGCACAAATTTGATGTACCCTCCTATTCATCAGGTACATTTTCAGTTCAGTCATGTCATGTTTACCTCGTTGAAATTCTATTAGTCAAGCCTTTATATTTTATACAGTAGATCTTTCAGCAAACACAATTTCAATCATGACCTGTTTTGTATTCATTCCACTTAAATCTTTTATTCATATATTTTTGGTTTTACAAATTAAATACCATTTACAATTAACTTCCTGGCATCAACGAATAAAAGAGAACATTGCATCTGTTTATTTATAAAAAAAAAATGTGAAAAAGAAATTAATTCTCAAATGTGCCATTGGATTAACCTTTCAATAATTAAGGTATTTATTCCCCCTCTTGCTCCAATCCACCAACCAGGCCTTGATAGGAACTGGATATGGTATATTCTTGGGGGATTTTCTGTAAATTCTCCATGTAAGGAGGATAAATTTCTTGCTTTTCCTGTTGCATATGGGAAAAAAAGAAGAACAGAGCAGTGGTTGAAAGGTTTGCATGCATGGAAGCACATATGCTGGAGATGATTGTTGTGGCTTAAATATCTTTATTTTCGATGATGTTGGATAGAAGGCTTAATAGTCGCTGGGTCAGCTCATTGTAAATAAAGCTTTTTTAACTGTAGGTTTCTGGTGGTGGATGGACGCTTAAGAATGGTAGATGTTTTGGATGTTTGGTTGCTCAACATAAAGTGATTGTCATAAGTCACAAGTGTTTGAAGGAGATACATTGTGATTTTAGTAAAATATCTTTTTGTCTGCCTTGTAAACTTCAATTGCCTTTCCTTTTTCTTTTTGGTTCTGGTACTCTTGCGATTTACAGTTGATACTACTGCCCTGACCCAAAATCTTCACAACTCTTGTCTTGTATCTTATGGTAGTTTGCATGACAATTCTATTTGGTCTGAACTTAGTTCAATATGTAAAATATTGTATAGAACTATCAGTGCCTTCCCTCGTTCTTGTTTTAGCTGCCGATGATAAGATAGTCCGCTGCTTCTCTGTAGATTTAATAATCCCGTTGTTTTAGTTGTTATTGCTGACTTAATTTACTTAATTATCGTACTGTTGTCAAACTATATATATCCATAGTCAATTGTTAGTAAAGTCAGTAATATGTTTTAGTTTCTTAAAATTCTAGGTTTGCTGAAGACTAATTTGCCATGCCCTATGTACCTTTTATTCAAACAATGAAATTATTTGCTTATTGACTTCTGGGGTTCAGATTTTCTTGATGCCCGCTTGAAGTTACCAATATCTCTCACTTTCTCTTATCAAATTTTCTTAGCATCTTCAATTGAACTCTCGGGGTAGTTTCCTGTCATTTGGATCCATATGCTCTCTTTGATTCGATCCTTATGTTGCAAAATTCTTATTTTGCAGTGTCCTAATGGCCACACACTATGTTCAGACTGTAAAATTAGGGTGCACAATTGTTGCCCCACTTGCCGCTACGAGCTTGGAGATATAAGGTGTTTGGCTTTGGAGAAAGTTGCTGAATCTTTGGAACTCCCATGCAGATACCAAAGTTTAGGCTGTCATGATGTTTTTCCATACTACAGCAAGCTCAAACATGAGCAACACTGTCGATATCGTCTATACAATTGCCCTTATGCTGGATCTGAGTGCTCTGTTACAGGTGATATCCCCACTCTCGTTACGCATCTTAAGGATGATCACAAAGTTGACATGCATGATGGCTGTACCTTCAACCATAGATATGTTAAAGCAAACCCAGATGAAGTTGAAAATGCAACTTGGATGCTAACTGTAAGTTTTCTTTTTCTTTTTTTCGTTTGATCTTCTCTGGTGTTAGTTATCTTCTTACTGATCCTGCCAAGGAAATTGACAGTTCTACGTATATGGATGTGTGGCACGCGTCCTGAATTATATTTTTCTTGCAGGTATTTAATTGTTTTGGAAAGCAGTTCTGTTTGCACTTTGAGGCCTTCCAGATAGGTATGGCTCCAGTCTACATGGCTTTTTTACGGTTCATGGGAGATGATATTGAGGCTAAGAAATTCAGCTACAGTTTGGAAGTTGGTGGGAATGGCCGTAAGCTAATATGGCAAGGAATTCCTAGGAGTATCCGTGACAGTCATAAAAAGGTTCGCGACAGCCAGGATGGACTCATTATTCAGAGGAATCTGGCCCTCTATTTCTCCGGAGGAGATAGGCAGGAACTAAAGTTGAGGATAACTGGCCGGATATGGAAAGAAGAATGAAGATCCGAATAGTTGATTGGTGTTTAGGTGTACAGTTAAAGAGAATTCTGAGACCGGCTAGGTTAGCTCAATGTCAAAGCATCAATGTATTCCGGTTGGGTTTTTCAATTAATGTGGGTGTTTAAGTGATTGAGCTTGAGGTTATCTTGAAAACTGATGTTTTGGCGACTGCTTCCCCGGAAAGGTCAGAGCTGCAACTTAGGGTTGGAAATAGAGTTAGGGTTGGAAGTGGAGCTGGATGGATGCCCATGTTTTGTTTAAACCAATGGTCTGTTTGGTTGGTGTTTATGCTTTGCCTTTGCCCTCAAGACTGATGACACAAAGTCTACTTGGCTTCTTCATATGTGTTTAAAATACACGTCTGATGTAATGTGGCCATCAACACTATATGGCCTGAATTGTTGAATCTATTCGAGAGATTTTATTCTTATGCTTGCCTCAATATTATGTTGAATGAATGTGATGGTGATTCGATAGGTACATCCAAGTAATCGATGAAAGGCAGAACTCGCTAACAATAACTAAAACTGACTATAGGCTTGGATACTTTACCTTTAGGCCTCGATTGTTGTCAAGGATTGATTGTAGCAGATAAATCACTAAATGTGATGAAAAAAAGGGATATTTTTCATATTTTTTATTTTCTATTATATTGTATTGAAAAAATACGATATATTTAGTGTGGTATTGTGCTGTAATCATTCCAAAAGATATCAAACTTTCCAAATTTTGTCGTAGTTGATAATGGATAAGTTTTCATTACTAATTCTTCTTTGGCCTATAAGGTAGACAAATTTTGGAAGTTGACATTCATTTCACCATTTAATATACCCTTAGTCAAGGTTCAAAACGGTGTTAGCGCTTCTAGGGCGGTCGATAGGGGTCTAGCGTCTAGGTGGTTTTTTTTTAAAAAGGAAAAATTCAACAAATTAATAATATAATGAACACTATCACATAATTTTAGAACAAAAATTAATTATCTAGATAAATAAATTGAGTTGAGAATCATAAATGTTAAAAATGTAAGTTTTTTTATTAATTTTATTATACATTATTCTATATTTTTAATTTATTATTTTTGTTTTGATTAATACTTATATTATTAACTAAGTATTTAATAGATAAATTAACATATATAACTATATATAACTATATATATATATATAAGAAGTTATATAACTAAATATGTATAAGGATGTACGCGCAAATCCACCTAGGCAAGTCATTAGGCGAGACGGTTTCCCACCTTCGAGCGCCTAGGCGGCCGCCATTTTGAACAGTGCCCTTAGTTCCAGTAAGTTATCTTATTTAATCAAATCATTTATATTAAAATGAGATGTTAAGTTTCCTCTTATTTGCCACTAGCACTACTTGTCTAATATTATTTTTGTTTGATAGGATGTTCTGGATCTTGAGTTCTGTACGCGTTAATATTGGAGTCAACATGTAAGAAAAATAAATAATATATTTAATTTATTTTTGATACAATGATTAGAAAAGATATTACATTATATACATAATAAGTATTGACAATATTCGATTTGCTATCTGTATTGTACAAGGCGATTAGACCAAGGCCTGACGTTTGAGGCATGGATGTCTTGCTACCATGCGGCTTAGATTACCCATATTTTGTTGATAGGGTCTGATCACTTTATGCTTGCTCTGGACACTAAACCTTGTGTTCACCGTAAACGTAGGCGATTTATTTATGAATCATGGTGGAATAAGGTGGATGTTTGTGGGGATGTGGTTTATAATGAGTGGAAGAAGGACTTGAGGGGTTCTTCGAGCTAGTGTGTGTTTGAGAAACTAAAATGGGTTCGTAAGGTCATGTGACATGGAAAAGGAAGGACAGATGAAACACTCAGAGGTTGATTGCTAAGTTGAAGGAATAGCTCAAAGTGTGTTATCAAGCAGTGCATTTTGATGGTCCCCGAGTGAAGGGGCTAGAAACAGATCTTAAGACAAATGAGGAGGGGACAAATGTGGAGGGAACAATTTGATTTGGTTCTTTTTGTGTCACCCATCTATTCTTTGCAAATGATTTGGTTCTTTTCTCTAAGGCAAATGTGGAGGGGACAATTTGTTTGAAGGAGATCTTGCAGTTGTATGTGTTGTGCTCCAAGCAGAAAATTAATTTTGAGACGAGCTCGGTGGTGTTTAGTTCTGATTTTCATCTCATTTTTCAAGAACATATTGTAGTGGATTTGGGAGTCAGGGTGAAAGGGGAGTTTGACAAATATCTGGGTCTCCAAGTTGATTTTGGGGTTTCAAAGAAGGCCGTTTTTTAGGATGTTCTCAATAGAGTGGAGGTGAGGGTTATGGGTTGGCCTAAGTTGTAACGACCCATCCCGGAAATTAAGGTTAAGACGTTGATTGGTAAAGGATTAGTGAGCTTAATCGGGGGTTAGTTGGTCCTGATAAGGTCGTTAGCCTAGAATGACGATTTTGCCCCCGGTTTTGGCAAAAAGTTGACTTTTAGTTCGGGCTGTCAATTGGGTTTTGACCGATGACCAGGACGTAGGTTAGGACGTCACGAATCCGTAGGCAGGTGGCACGCCCGATTCCGACATCCGAGGAGGAAGTTATGATGTTCGGAAGGTTGAGGGCATAACCATAATTTGGGTAAAGTAGGGGAAAAAGTTGACTTTTCGTACGATCGGGTTTTGACTTGTTGACCTAGGATCGTTAGATAGATCTCATCGTCCTGAGTTCGATGACAGGCGGCACGAGTTTATCAGAGTTACGATGTGTGAGATATGGGTCTAAAACGGTAAGGGTAAAATCGTAATTTTGGTTTAAAAGGAAGGGCAGTTTGGTCTTTGTGCTCTGGGATTTGTGCACAGAGAGGGACAAATGGAGGGCTGAGATTGAGACAGTTGTGAGAGAGAAGGGGAGGATTGTGACGCGTGGCAAGGGCCTAGTGGCTTCTAGGCGTGTGCACGGTCCAAATAATTGGGGGTAGCCGTGTGTTCGTGTTTGTTCTTCGACCCAGAGAGAAAACAGAGACTGGGAATTTGGGGAGGAATCGATCAAGCTTGGTGAGGGTGTGAGTTTGTGAGTGTGTGAGGAGTGACCAGAGACCAAGAAGGAGACAGAGAGGAGGTTTGGAGGTGCGGTGGCTGTGTGTGGGTGAGAGGTGAGCCACGGGAAACCAGTGGGAAAACAGAGAACATAGATGAGTTGTGAGTGGTGGTGCGGCCGTGTTCGATCAATCGAAGCTGGTGGAGGTGTCCAGAGGCTGGAGGTGGACTGGAGGAGTTGTGTTTCCACGGTGGGGCTCACGACGGCGACCGGAGGGCAGGTAATTTCTTGTTTCCCTTTCGATGCTCTGTTTTGCCGTCGATTTTCAAATCGAAAGTCGTGAAGTCTGGGGTTGAGTCAACGGTTCTGGTCAGTTGGGTGAGACTTAGTGAGGTCCTAGGATTGGTTTAAGCTAGTTACCGTGAAGGGGGAAGACCTGGGTGGCCGGGAAGGAAAACAGGGGACAGTTCGGGTTTCTGTTCGAGCTTGAGTCGACGAGTTGTAGCCTGAGCCGAGTTGTCTGAGTAAGGGGAAGGGATAGCTTCGGATGGGACGAATCAGTTGGTGAAGAGAGGAGTAGTTTTGGTGCAGTCACGGCGGAGAACCGGTCTCGCCGGTTCGAGTTACAGTGACTGGTTCGAACTGGGTCGACTTGAGGTAGACGATGCACTGTAGCTGGCGCGTGAGGGCCACGAGCAGCCACTTTGGGCGGCACGTGGAGGCGCGTGCAGTGGCGGTTGGGAAAACGGTCAACTTGGTTTTTGGTCTAGGTGTTGTGACGAGTCTAATGGAATTGGTTTCGGGTTGTTCGGATCAAACCATACCGAAAAAAAACCGAATAGTAAAACCGTTGTATGATTGGTACGGTACCGAAACCGTACCGATATAATTCGGTACGGTTTCGGTATCGATATTTTAAAAAACCGTCCCGTACCGATACCGTACCGAATTAGAATATATTTTTTTAATAATTAAATTTATTTCTGATTGGTTTATTAGGTCTTCTTCAAGAGTTGATATGACCATACATGTCTTAATTTAGCTTCTAAGAGTTAATATCTTCAACTTAGTGCAACTTTTTCAATACATATTTGAAAACTTAAGTCCTTCATAAATGTAGTTTTACTTTTTCTTTAGTCTTTTCCTTGCTTTATAATCACAAACAAAATTTTGGCTCAAAACCGAAACCATACCGAAACCGTACCGAACTTAATTGGTACGGTACGATCTGCTTTCACTTTCAAAATATTGAATACCGAACCGTACCGTACCGATTAAAATTAAATGGTATGGTTCTGGTATCGATCAATTTTGTACCATACCGAACCATGCCCACCCCTAGTCTGAGGCATAGAAGTCACGAGAGGGATCCCGGAGTGGTTTAAACTTTTCCGTAGTGCGTGTACTCTGTGTATCGGTTTTTCCTTCTTTTGTATATAGAACTATGCTCTGTAAAACTTGAATTCGGGATGTGTTGTAGTTTCTCCTGCGTCCGACTGTGTGTTTTAGTGCCTTTTCGTGCGTGAATTGTAGCTTTTGTGTCGGGGTGTCAGATGGGAGCAGGATTTACCTAGGTTTCGGGGTAAAACCGGGGTGGGTCCTGACAATTGGTATCAGAGCATAGGTTTGTCGAGTTTGTCTGGTTTGTCGGTCTGTGAGGTTGTGTTTAGGTTGTTTGACTGTTTCTATGCCTCTTTCAGCGTGCGGATGACGATGCCTCCGAGACGTAGACCCTCTCCACGACCTGAAGACGAAGCAGCAAGAGAGATAGAGAGTGCTACGATTGAGCGAACCCAGCGGCTCGGGGCTACTACTTTTGGTGATGGGGCAGATCCTGAGGAAGTCCAGAGGTGGATCACGAGACTTGAGCAGATCTTTGCAGTGATGCATTGCCCACCGGAGGATCGAGTATTACTGGCTACGTTTTTACTGGACGGTGCGATGTACGAGTGGTGGTATACCCTTGAGTTGTCTGGCTGGGACACCCACACTGTGACTTGGGAGACGTTTCGGGAGAAGTTCTTAGATCAGTATTACCCTCATTATTTCCGAGATGCCAAGGAGGCTGAGTTTCTGCAGCTTCAACAAGGGAATTTGAGTGTGGCTGAGTACGAGCAGAAGTTTCAGATGTTGTCTCGGTTTGCTCCTGCGTTTGTGGCTACTGAAGCCGAGAAGTGTCGTAGGTTTGAGTTGGGCCTGTAACCGGGGAAATTAGGAAACATTAATAATGTGTTAGTGGGAGATGAATAAAAGAATAATGAATTAAAGAATTAAATAATAAAATAATTAAATAATAAAAGAATTAACAAATTAAAGAATCAATGAATTAAAGAATAAAAGAATTAATTAATCAAAGAATAATAAACTAAAAGTATGAAAGAAGAATAAAAGAATAAAAGAATAAAAGAATAAAGAATAAAGAATAAAAGAATTAAAAGAATAAAAGAATAAAAAGGGGGGTTTTGAAAGGATTTATAATCTAAATTAAAGAAAACACTAATTAAGAATTAAAATGCAAATGTTCATGTTAATTAGAACTTACAAACCATAGAGTAGTTTCATAGACAAAACCCACACTTTTACGTAAGTAATTTCGAATTAACAATCACATTAATTAAACTACTCCTAATAATAGATTTCCTTCAAGTACAAATTTTACCAACATTCTAACATTTTGCTCATAATAAACCAATCACGAAATCCTACATTCATCATCTCAAATACTTACACACATCTTTCAATATTATAAATGCATAAACCATTAATGTGCGTCAAACATCAATATGCTTCAAACATTTACAACATGATTTACCTTAAGTTTATAATTAAATGCGCCGACAGCGATCAACATTTAATCTCTTCAATTCTACTCTAAGTGCACCGACAGCGGATAAAACACTTAAACATCAAATTGAAGTTTAAGCACTAAAACATATGAAGTAAAAGAAATTCAAAAAGTAAAACACATGGAGATTGCATTCTTACTTACAAATGTTAGAAAGAAAATACCAAGAACAAAGTAAAGAAGAAATGAAAATAACATAAAAATAACATAAATTAAGAATAAGAATTAAAAGGAAACTAATTAATAAGAAAATATACAAGAAGTTAAAATGGTCCCCAAAAATGTCTCTCAAAAGAGAGAAACAAAAGAACTACCAAGAACTAAAAACTAAGAACAGAGAAAGAAATGGAAGAATGAAACTAATGGGGGACTCCCAAAATACAAGAATTGAAACCCTATTTATAGGTGAAAAAAGCTATCAAAAATACATAAAAAAATACAATAAAAAATGTTAAATAATGGAATGATGAGTAATAAAGATTAGTGATGATGTTTAGAGGTGGTTTGAGTTGTGAAGTTGCAAAATTGGGTTGGAAAGTGGAAGGAAAGTGGCTGGAAATTGGGTGGAAGTTTGCTGGAAAAGAGGGCAGGAATTTCGGTGGGTGGCTGCTGAATAGAAGGCTTGCAGTTCGGCGAGCAGGCGCTGAAGATGAGCCTGGGCGATCGGCGTGGACGTGCTGAAGGGAATAGAGGCGCTGGGACGCGGGCTGACGCGCTGGGTTTCGCCTGGGCTGGAGAACTGGGCCGCGCGGATTGGAGCGGATTGGGCCGGGAAGCACGGGCCTGGCGGGCTGGACTGATGGATGGCGGGCCGGAGAGTTGGGCTGAACGGGCTGGGTTTGCTGGATTTCGTTTTTTCTGTTAGGCTGGGCTGCAAAATAAAAATTAATTAATTAATTTAGTAATATTTCACCGAAATTTGTCCATAATATTTTCGTTAAAATTCCGATCGAGACGATTCTTTCGCCAAAATACTCCAAATTACAAACTTTATTTATTTAAACAAAATAAACACAAAATAAATTATTTTATCTATTTATTTAATATTTTAATATTAAAAGCTAAGTATAAAGAGTATAAAATAATATAAAATAATGCTTATTTGAGGACCTATCAAATACCCCCACACTTAAACTTTGCTAGTCCCTAGCAAATACTAAAATTAAACTACAAAATCAAAACAAGTAACCTTTAACCATTTGTCTCAATATTTCATTATTACAATCATGACATAAAAGATTTTCACTTAAAGCGTTTAATCATATGGAATTCAAGAGTTAATACTTTGTAACAAAATGCTTCAACAAGTAAGATAATGAGTAAATATGGTGAATTGGATCTCAACATGAGTAAAACGAGTATGAATCAACTCACAAGGATATGCACTCATAAATTCACTCAATTTTGTAAGGGTTTGTGTTTGCACTCAAAGTATGTGAGAAATACTTACATAATCGAAATGAAGTACTTTTGCAAAATCTCAAACAAACACCTCAAGATAAAAACAACACATACTTGCGCAAATGAACCAAAACCATAAGCTTACTCAAGTGATTAACTCAACTAATCAAAATTTACCATCTTAAGGATCATAAGGTCTTTACGAAGGTTGTAATGGGGCTAAGATTAGAGGCAAGGAAAATATAGGACAAGTGGTGCTCAATTCGTTCAAAGACTCAATAGACTCCCAAAACGTATCATAGCTTACCAACCTTAGTGCAATGATGTCAGTAATCCATCCCTTCGAACGTAGGCCTAATTCCATCATGTTGGGCCTCATAATCATTCTTTGTGTCGGATTTACAAATGTAAGGGACTTAACTCAAACATTACATAACCAAATCTTATTACCCTGATCGAGACTCAACTTTTTCTTTTTTCTTTTTTTTTTCTTTTTTTTTCTTTTTTCTTTTTGATATATTTTTTTTTATATCAAGGTAATAACATGTGTCAACAATACAACAAAGCTTGAGTCGGTAAATCCAAATAATTCACATAAAAGTCTTTTCAACATCATTATTTTCTCCTTACACAATCTTTATATCTTCAACCGAGTTCTTGGAACAAGGGTAAATGATGTCTATACTAAGCTCAAGTGTTTAGATAATCATGGTGATGAAAGAAAGGCTTAATGTGGGCTCAAAAGGGGTAAAACTAAGGGGGTCGCAACTCGTGCGCACAAAATAGGGAACATGGATGTTTGAATTTGTGGTGTTAACCCTAATGCCTTAATCATATCCAAAATCAGAGAGTTTATCGACTTAAAAGCTTTGAAAATCACATAGAATAAGTTCTAGTACTCTAGAGTTCATTAAAAACTATGGCAAGCAGTTACGAGGCATATGTATATCAATTTAAACAAAGAACTTATGAATCACTCATCAAAGATGTATATAAAGTTCTAAAGCTCACATAAGGTTCATATGATTCATACTTATCTTATCATGCTCGTTTATATGCCAATTTACATGCATTATCTTCAAATTATAACACTTAATCACAAAATATTAAGTTGTAGTGATTATCTTTATGACCATAACATATTCATTTTTGTTCATTTATGTCATTGACAAGTTAAATGGCAACTTAAAACTAAAAAAAAAAACACTAAGTTAAAACAAAAAGATTCAAGAAAACAATAATAATTTTTTTTTTCACCTTTTTAATTTTTTTAAAATTTTTAAATTTTTATTATTATTTTTTTCAATTTTTTTTTGAACAATTAAAATTGTAAACCATTCCCCCACACTAAATTCTACATTGTCCTCAATGTAGGAAAATACGAAGTAATTAAATATAGAATCAAGTAAGGAAGATGATTTACGAAAATAGTAGGAAAACAATAAATAAACAAAATAAAAGAGAGTGAAGGGTAGAAAGATAGCAAATCTGTATTGATGACTCCTTCACATCCCGGGAACACATTGGGTTGCCTCCCAACAAGCGCTTGAAGTTTAACGTCCATCCAGCCTAGACAGAGATGAAAGTTAGTTAGTTAGAGATGTACGTTAGTCAAGAATGCAAATTAGATATGCATATTGAAGTTAAGGATGCAATTTGAGTTAAAGATGTAAGTTAGAGGAAGAGTGCAATGCAAGTTAAACTAAATATGCAAGTTAAATGAAAGATGAAATGCAAGTTAGAATGAAAGATGAAATGTAAGTTAGAATGAAAGATGCAAGTTAGTTAAACTAAAGATGCAAGTTAACTTTGTCATGAAAAATAATGTAAATTAAGATATAAATAATATTTACATGTCGGGGGAAGTCAAAGACATATATGGTTCACATAGCCTCAAAGTTTAGACGGAGACTTATACGTTCGTGCGGCCCAAGTAAATATCTTGGATTAATTCAACTGTTTGGGCAAGTTCAAAGGTGACCAGGTTAGAAAGAATACACATAAGAGGCAGAGCTAATTTCAAGACGTCCCGAGGCTTAAACTCCATTGATGTCCCTTTCTTAGACCCAAAACCCGTTATGAGTACCGTCTCTTGTCCTAGACATCACCCTCGAAAATTTCTTACTCCAGAGGAATTAAGATGACTCAAGTGTTAACAATCACCGTGAGTGAGAGTTAACAAAAGAGTCTTTGCCGATAAAGATCAAAATCTAAATTTTGAAACACAAGTGATCTACATATAGCCGAGACTGATGCATGAATGCAATAACTATTTGCAAGTATGTTTTTATGCACAATTTACAAATATAACATGACAATTACATATGAACAATTTATACAAGTATGAACAATTTATTTACAAGTATGGTTTCATTCACAAGTAATGATATTTACAAAACAAATTCTCATTAACAAACTAATATATGTATAAGATTTATTTAACCATTGAGATTTACACTAACACAAAGTGAAGATAAGAAATTTAAATTTATTATTTTTTAAAATTTATGTTTTTTTCGGAATTAAAAAAAATAAATAAATGAAGAATTATTATTATTATTATTTTTTTACGAATTTTATGCTTTTTTTTTTAATTTACAAAAACAATATAAAAATAAAAATAAGGAAAAGTGAATAATTACCATAAGCATTTATGAACATTTAAAAAGAATGAACATTATGTACAAGTATGAACAAGAATAATATAACAAGTAAGAAAATTATAAACAAACATAAATGAAAGTCTATTATGAACAAGTATGTATGTATACTATAAAATATAAAAGTTATGAACAATTTATGAACAAGTATAAAAGGTAACAAGTAACATATATACAACATTTATTTACAAGTATAAATTAACACTAACATAAAGCTAAGATAAGATTTTTTTTTAAATTTTTTTTATTTATTTCGAATTTTTTTAATTTAAATTTAAATTTTATCAAGACATAACCAAATAGATAATTATATAAGAATAAAATAAGTGTAATCAAAAAGTTAATGGAATAAAAAGTTAATGGAATAAAATTAATGAAATAAAAAGTTAATGGAATAAAAAGTTAATGGAATAAAGTTAAAGTTAATGGAATAAAGAAAAAGTTAATGGAATCAATTTAAAGTAATGAAATAAATTTAAAGTTATGGAATAAAATTAAAGCTAATGGAATAAAAATAAAGTTAATGGATTAAAGTGTAAAGAAATAAAGTGTAAAGAAAAAAATAAAATAAAATAAAAGTAAGGAAAAGTGAATATGTACAACATGCATTTATGACAAGTACAAATAAAATTAAATTATGCACAAGTATGAAAGAATTTTAAATTTACATAAACAATTTGAATATGAAAAAATATATAAAAATAAAATAAAATTATGAGCAATTATGAATAAGTATAAATTAGAAACTATGAATAAGTAAAGTATGAACATTATAAACAAAAATAATAAGAACAAAAATAAGATGGATAAATAAAATATAAACAAGTAAGTAAAGGTTATGAACAAATATAATATTAACAAAAGTAAAATTTATAAACAAGTATAATATGCACAATTTATATACATACACTAACAAATTAAAAATGATTTTCAATTTCCCCGGCAACGGCGCCAAAAATTGACTACGCCCAAACTACGCATTAAATTAAACATGTAATTCGAGTATTATGCAATTTAAACCCTTTTTGTGTAGATGTAGTATTGGTAAATAAGGATCGTTCTTAACCGGGGAAATTAGGGAACATTAATAATGTGTTAGTGAGAGATGAATAAAAGAATAATGAATTAAAGAATTAAATAATAAAAGAATTAAATAATAAAAGAATTAACAAATTAAAGAATCAATGAATTAAAGAATAAAAGAATTAATTAATCAAAGAATAATAAACTAAAAGTATGAAAGAATAAAAGAATAAAGAGATGAAAGAATCAAAGAATAATAAACTAAAAGTATGAAAGAAGAATAAAAGAATAAAAGAATAAAAGAATAAAAGAATAAAGAATAAAAGAATTAAAAGAATAAAAGAATAAAAAGGGGGGTTTTGAAAGGATTTATAATCTAAATTAAAGAAAACACTAATTAAGAATTAAAATGCAAATGTTCATGTTAATTAGAACTTACAAACCATAGAGTAGTTTCATAGACAAAACCCACACTTTTACGTAAGTAATTTCGAATTAACAATCACATTAATTAAACTACTCCTAATAATAGATTTCCTTCAAGTACAAATTTTACCAACATTCTAACATTTTGCTCATAATAAACCAATCACGAAATCCTACCTTCATCATCTCAAATACTTACACACATCTTTCAATATTATAAATGCATAAACCATTAATGTGCGTCAAACATCAATATGCTTCAAACATTTACAACATGATTTACCTTAAGTTTATAATTAAATGCGCCGACAGCGATCAACATTTAATCTCTTCAATTCTACTCTAAGTGCACCGACAGCGGATAAAACACTTAAACATCAAATTGAAGTTTAAGCACTAAAACATATGAAGTAAAAGAAATTCAAAAAGTAAAACACATGGAGATTGCATTCTTACTTACAAATGTTAGAAAGAAAATACCAAGAACAAAGTAAAGAAGAAATGAAAATAACATAAATTAAGAATAAGAATTAAAAGAAAACTAATTAATAAGAAAATATACAAGAAGTTAAAATGGTCCCCAAAAATGTCTCTCAAAAGAGAGAAACAAAAGAACTACCAAGAACTAAAAACTAAGAACAAAGAAAGAAATGGAAGAATGAAACTAATGGGGGACTCCCAAAATACAAGAATTGAAACCCTATTTATAGGTGAAAAAAGCTATCAAAAATACATAAAAAAAATACAATAAAAGATGTTAAATAATGGAATGATGAGTAATAAAGATTAGTGATGATGTTTAGAACTATGTGTGTCGGTTTTTGTCAGGACCCGTCCCAAATATGGCCTTGATACCCGGGACGAACCCTGCTCCCGTCTGACAATCACACTTACAGTATAAAACAAACAAACAACCTTCACACAACTATAAGCATAACTATCAGACGAAGGAGTAACATATACACAACAGTTAGTCAGAGCATAGTTCTACAAAATGGGCACAAAAGTCCTACAATGCTAGTCTCGCAACGGAAGAACGTCGGAAGCTCTATGCCTCGATATCAGCCTCAACGTTCACCCCAGCGCTATCACCACGACCTGGAGGGAAAATTTAAAACCAAAAGTGTGAGTGGACTAGAAGAACCAAAGTTGCAAAATCAGTTTATCACTAAATCGAGGTTAAGAAAAAATAAGAATCAGTGTTCCCTCCGTTCTTAAAACAGGCATGCCCAACGAAGTATGAGAAAATCATAACATGAAACATCATAAGAAACAGAAACACTATAAAATCTCATAAGAAACAGATACTCTATAAAATACCATAAGAAACAGAAACACTATAAAACGGATAGAGAAATCATAGTTCAGCATCAAATCATCATTTCCGATTAAACCTGCTGGACCTATCCGAGTCTTTAAACTCAATTAGGCCTTAAATGAAATCCGAGTCTTTAAACTCCTGAGTCTTTAAACTCAATAGGCCTATGGGGGTAACATCAACATATCCGAGTCTTTAAACTCCCGAGTCTTTAAACTCAATCCGGGCCCGTCCCCCGTCAATATCAATCCGGGTCTTTAAACCCAATATCCAGATCCAGCAAATTCAATCCATATCCAGTGTAAAACCAATTCGAAATCGATCGCCAAACTCGAATTGGAAATCCCCGGTTCGAAACCCCTCCGGCGGTTCGAACCGACATTCTGAACCCAAATCCGGAAGTCCATTCTTATACCCAGAAATCACACATAGGCACAAATCATATTTCATAACCCATTTATCCTCATCAATCACATATAATCATCATTCAAAAGCATAAAAACATATTTAAGATCAGAAAACATCAATAAAACAGTTAGGCATGCTCGAAGGAAAGAAAGAGTCCACTCACAAATCCAGAACGAGTCACTCGCGCTCCGTGCGCTCCTCGACTGTCTCGGGTACCTCCCGTCCTGTCAAAATGCACCAAATAGGGTCACAAATGCATCAAGGATCCTAATCCTAATTTCCCCAAGTTTTCGGGAATTAAATAATATTTTAATCCTAGACCCTAAACCGTCCGGATTCCCGAACAACTCCGTAACACCGTCCGATTAACTCGAAACCTATACCAATAAACTCCTTAGGACATTTAGAACTGAACTCATGTTGGAAGCTTGGCCGGATTCCTCTCAACGTGCCTCCACGCGCCGCCCAAAGTGGCTGCGCGTGGGCCTCACGCGCCTGCTACAGTGCCCTTCAATCTTGAGCAGACCCGGTTCAGCACAGTGGTCTGCAACTGAACCGGCGTCAGCGGTTCTCCGCCGTACCTGCACAATTCCTCTCCCTTTCTTCACCTAAAGCTTCGTCCAATTCCCACCTATCCATTCCCCTCACTCTCCTGGTTCGATTCACCACTCAGCTTCACAACTGAAGCTCGAAAGAAACACACAGACGGCCCCTGTTTTCCTTCCCGGCCGTCCTATGCTTCCCCTCTCACGGTGGCAATTTCAAACTCCTCCCACTACCTCACTGAGTCACACACAACTCACTGGAACCCTCGACTCACTCTCTAAACCCACGATTTCCCGTTTGAAATTCACGGCCAAACAGAGTACAGAGTACTCACCGTCGACTGAGCTCCGCCGTGTACGCCCCCGTCACGGCGACCGTCCTACACCACTCCTAGAACCTCCATGAACAACACTGCACTCACCACTCCCCTCGATTCTCATCCTACCCCCACGACTTTTGAATTTAAAAAGCACGGGAAAACAGAGTAAAGAGACTTACCCTTCGATTCAGGCTCCGCCGTGCGCACCGCCGCGTGCCACGGTGCTTGTTGGACTCCCTGCAGCCACCTGAACCTCCTACAGCCTTGGTTTGGTCCACCACATGGCACAACAGCCGCCCCTGTGTCAGGACCCACCCCGGTTCCACCCCAAAACCAGAGGTACATCCCGCTCCCGTCCGACTTCCGACGCAACACCCAAGTACAACTCACTCAAATCCAGTCAGACGCAGGAGTAATTAAACAAAATATTCCGACGTTATCGTTTACAGAACCTAGTACAAAATACAAAGAATTAAAACCCGGTAAAGTACACGCACACGGAAGATTGTAAGCTATTCTGGGATCCCTCACGTTGCTTCTATGCCTCGGACACTGCCTCGACGTCAAGACCCCGCACTAGCTCCACAACCTGGAGGGCAATTTAAAACAGAAGGTGTGAGTGGACCAACAGTACAAGAGTTCAAAACCATTTTACACGAAAACCGAGTTTAACCCTCCGTTTTGAAAACCACATGCATAACCAATATTTATGAACACAGTTATAAATCAATCTACCATAAACCGCATCATAAAAACAGAAACACTATAAAACAGTTAGAAAAACCACAGCATGTGAATCATAAAACCATATCAGAAATCATAACATCACATCATCATTTTCCCGATCAAACCTGCTGGACCTATCCGAGTCTTTAAACTCCCGAGTCTTTAAACTCAATCCAGGCCTTAATCATATCCGAGTCTTTAAACTCAAGGCCTACGGGGGAAATCAATATATCCGAGTCTTTAAACTCCCGAGTCTTTAAACTCAATCCGGGTCTTTAAACCCAATCCGGCCGGTCCCCCGTCACATATATCCGGGTCTTTAAACCCAATATCCAGATCCAGTAAATCCAATCCCAAAACCATTTGAAATCCAATTACCAATCCACATCCAAACCCGAATCCGAAATCACTGGTCCGATACCCTTCCGGCATCCAGCACCGTCATTCCGAACCCAAATCCGGAATCCACCTTTCCACTTGGAACCAAACCTTTTTCCGAAATCCGTTTCTAAAACCGAAAACCTTTAATCATTGAAATCATGTTCCAAAATCCCTTTACAATCATTGAAAACCATTTATCATTTGAAATCCCAAAACCATGGTATTATTCTCAGAAATCGACATTTCTCGTAAAACGTGCCAATTACCATATTTCCTCGAAAAACGTGTAACAATGCAAAACCAACATAACATATTTGATAAACATAGAATCATGATTAAAACCATAAAACAAGTATTGAAAATAGTTATGCATGCTCGAGTTTAGAGAAGGGGTCCACTCACAGTATTGAGCCCTACTCGCGTCCCGAACGTCCAGCCCGTTCCTCGGCTTCCTCGGGAAATCCCGATCCTGTCAAACACCGTCAAAATACGTCACTAATACGTCTACAAACACTCACCTAAATCAAAAAAATCCCCGAATCCTAAACGTAAGAACCCGGGACCCTAAACCTTCACCCTCGCGGAACTAAACTCAAACGACGTCCGATTGACTCGAAACCAACTCCATTGAATTCACCAGAACTCCTGGACCAAAAACCATGTTGACCACTTTCCCATCCGCCGCCGTACGCGCCCCCACGCGCCGCCCAAAGTGGCTGCGTGTGGCCCTCACGCGCCAGCTACAGTGCACCGTCAACAACCTCCTCGCACTGTGCTGAACCAGCTCTGCAACTTGGACCGGCGAGACTCAATCTCCGTCGTCCGGCCACCATTTCATCCCCTTTCTTCTCCTGCAGCTTCGTCCAAACACCACGAATCCATTCCCTAACTCCTCTAACCTCGACACAGTCCCGTCATCGTCGATTTAAGCTCGAACCAGACGGCCATCAAACCCCTGTTTCACGATTCCTCTACTCCGGTCACCTCCCGTCACGGTGGCGACACCAGACGATCCCTAAGGCTTTACTGAACCTAGAACCAATCTCCGTTACCCTCGACTCACCCCAGAAGTCCACGACTTTGGGTTCGAAGTTCACGGCCGAAACAGGGTAACAGAGACTCCTCTTCGCCTGAGCTCCGCCGTGTACGCCCCCGTCACGGCGACCATCACAAACCACTCCTAGGACCTCCCTGAACATCACCCCGACCTCCTATCCTCTCGACTCTCAGCCAAACCTCACGACTTTCCAAATGAACTTTCACGGGAAAACAAAGCAAGGAATCTTACCTTTCGATTGCAGCTCCGCCGTGCGCACCGCCGCCTACCACGGTGCTCGTTGGACTCCTTGCAACCTCCTCAGCCTCCCCTCGCCTTGGTTTGCCTTACCTCACGGCGTAGCCACCACCTCGAACTCTCAGGCTCCCTGTTTCCCCCAAAACTTCTCCGCACCTCCGCCGTGCCGCCGTGCACGATTGCATCACCAATTCACGACCACCAGCCTCCCTTCAGTCTCTTGTTCCTCCCTCACTCACCAGAACTCATCACCAGCCACGATCACTTCCCAATTCCTCCTCACAAACTCACTCTGTTTCTCTGTGTTTGTCGAAGAACAGCCACGGGTAAGCACGAGTGCACCCCAATTATTTGGGCTGAGACCACACAGGATTCTCCCAGAATCCTCTAGCCCCCTGCCATGTGTCACCATCCAATCCACCCACTCCCACATGGCCCAACCTCAGCCGTACATTTCCTTTCTCTCTGCACAAATCCCCAGAAACCAAAAAGACCAAAATACCCTCCTGTTTTACTCATTTTTACGGTTTTACCAAAACTTCCTAGACCCGTAACTCTCACCTCGTAAGTCCGATGAGTACGTGCCGCCTGTCATCAAACTCAGGACGTCGAAAGCTACCTAACCATCCTAGGTCAACCTACCAAAACTCGATTATCCAAAAAGTCAACTATGCCCCCCATTTTACCCAAATTACGGTTATGCCCTCGACCTTCCGAACATCACAACTTCCTCCTCGGATGTCGGAATCAGGCGTGCCACCTGCCTATGGATTCGTGACGTCCTAAACTACGTCCTGGTCACTGGTCAACCCCCATTTGACCACCCGAACTAAAAGTCAACTATTTTGCCCAAACCAGGGGCAAAATCGTCATGCTAGGCGCCCGGACCTGTCGGAACCACCTAACCACTGGTTAACCTCACCAATCACACCTTAATTACTCTACTCTCGGGACGGGTTGTTACAATCTACCCACCTAAAAAGAATTTCGTCCCCGAAATTCCACACCTAGTTCCCGACACCTAGGGTTTCCTACCCGATAAAGAACAACCTTTCCTGGGTTCCCTGTCTATCATCTCCACCTTGGGTATTTTACTCCAAGCCCCAACTACTGTTACCACAGCCAACCCTAGCTATGTAACAGCTGCATGGTGTACGCAAGGGAAACTCTATGAACAGAAAACAAAGGTATTATAACATACCTTATTGCACAGTACCCGACAGAAGTCATAGAGTACATCCTCGTATACAACCACCCTACCTTCCCAAACCAACTCGACTACTAACCCAGACAATCGCACACCTAACTCCCTCGACTACTACCTCGGCTACGATCGGACTAAATCTACAAAGTCCTAAAGGCAAACTCTAGCTTGTGGGTTCTCTCCTTCAATAATCTCATATCGATCAGTTATAGTCACTCCTTTCTTATACCTTCCGTCAACCTGCTACGGAACTCACTGTACCCTCCAAGTCCTCTAGGAGGACTCCTAGACTTTACCCTGGGATCCAACAACCAAACCGACAGCACAACCAAAAGTAAAACCAGTACCTGTCCCCGTATCTGGTGTCAACTGATCCTCCTGCTGGGTCATCGAAAACACTCGGGCCTGAGATCCCGACGCTCTACCACGTCCCCTCAAACTACTCGTGGCAGTACCACCACCTCCTCTAGTGCCTGCTGTCCCTGACGCTGTACTCTGCCCAGGCTCCGCTGCTCCTCTGCCTATACCACCTTCATGTGGCAACAGTGGACACTCACGTCGGAAATGACTTCGCTCCCCGCAGTGGAAACACACATTCCAACCTGGTCCACTGCTTGGTCTCCCCGTAGACTCTACCGACGTCGCACTCGCTTGCGGAGTCGGCGGTGCTCGGTAACCCCAAAATCCTGAACTCTGAAAACTGCCAGGTCTACCAAAACGCTCATCGCCCGACGATGACGCTCCACCGAAGTTACCCCTTTTCGGTGTCCTCTGGCTCGAAGCTCCAGGAATAGATGGTTCCCGGCGTCGCACCGGTAAACTGGCCTCAACCCTCACCGCAGCATCCGACAAGTCTCGGAGGGTAGCCAAAGATCCAGCCGTCACTATGGCTCGAATCTCACCGCGCAGGCCCAACTCAAACCTACGGTACTTCTCGGCTTCAGTGGCCACAAAAGCAGGAGCAAACCGAGACAACATCTGGAATTTCCGTTCATACTCTGCCACTGTCATATTCCCTTGCTGGAGCTGCAGAAACTCTGCCTCCTTGGCATCCCGGAAAGAACGAGGATAATACTGCTCCAGAAACCGTTCCCTGAACGTCTCCCAAGTCACACTATGGGCATCCCAACCGGACAACTCGAGGGTATACCACCACTCATACGCCGCACCATCGAGTAAAAAGGTAGCCAACAATACTCGCTCCTCCGGCGGACAATGCATTACCGCAAAAATCCGCTCCAGTCTGGTAATCCACCTCTGGGCTTCCTCAGGATCAGCCCCACCACTGAACGTAGTAGCCCCGAGCCGCTGGGCTCGCTCTATCGTGGCACTCTCCGTCTCTCTTACTACTTCTTCAGGTTGTGGAGAGGGTCTACGTCTCGGAGGCATCGTCAACCGCACGCTGAAAGAGGCATAGAAGTAGTTAAGCAACTGGAACACAACCTCACAAACCAACAAACCCCACAAACCCGACAAACCTATGCTCTGATACCAATTGTCAGGACCCACCCCGGTTCCACCCCGAAACCAGAGGTACATCCCGCTCCCGTCCGACTTCCGACGCAACACCCAAGTACAACTCACTCAAATCCAGTCAGACGCAGGAGTAATTAAACAAAATATTCCGACGTTATCGTTTACAGAACCTAGTACAAAATACAAAGAATTAAAACCCGGTAAAGTACACGCACACGGAAGATTGTAAGCTATTCTGGGATCCCTCACGTTGCTTCTATGCCTCGGACACTGCCTCGACGTCAAGACCCCGCACTAGCTCCACAACCTGGAGGGAAATTTAAAACAGAAGGTGTGAGTGGACCAACAGTACAAGAGTTCAAAACCATTTTACACGAAAACCGAGTTTAACCCTCCGTTTTGAAAACCACATGCATAACCAATATTTATGAACACAGTTATAAATCAATCTACCATAAACCGCATCATAAAAACAGAAACACTATAAAACAGTTAGAAAAACCACAGCATGTGAATCATAAAACCATATCAGAAATCATAACATCACATCATCATTTTCCCGATCAAACCTGCTGGACCTATCCGAGTCTTTAAACTCCCGAGTCTTTAAACTCAATCCAGGCCTTAATCATATCCGAGTCTTTAAACTCAAGGCCTACGGGGGAAATCAATATATCCGAGTCTTTAAACTCCCGAGTCTTTAAACTCAATCCGGGTCTTTAAACCCAATCCGGCCGGTCCCCCGTCACATATATCCGGGTCTTTAAACCCAATATCCAGATCCAGCAAATCCAATCCCAAAACCATTTGAAATCCAATTACCAATCCACATCCAAACCCGAATCCGAAATCACTGGTCCGATACCCTTCCGGCATCCAGCACCGTCATTCCGAACCCAAATCCGGAATCCACCTTTCCACTTGGAACCAAACCTTTTTCCGAAATCCGTTTCTAAAACCGAAAACCTTTAATCATTGAAATCATGTTCCAAAATCCCTTTACAATCATTGAAAACCATTTATCATTTGAAATCCCAAAACCATGGTATTATTCTCAGAAATCGACATTTCTCGTAAAACGTGCCAATTACCGTATTTCCTCGAAAAACGTGTAACAATGCAAAACCAACATAACATATTTGATAAACATAGAATCATGATTAAAACCATAAAACAAGTATTGAAAATAGTTATGCATGCTCGAGTTTAGAGAAGGGGTCCACTCACAGTACCGAGCCCTACTCGCGTCCCGAACGTCCAGCCCGTTCCTCGGCTTCCTCGGGAAATCCCGATCCTGTCAAACACCGTCAAAATACGTCACTAATACGTCTACAAACACTCACCTAAATTCCCTCAAAAAAATCCCCGAATCCTAAACGTAAGAACCCGGGACCCTAAACCTTCACCCTCGCGGAACTAAACTCAAACGACGTCCGATTGACTCGAAACCAACTCCATTGAATTCACCAGAACTCCTGGACCAAAAACCATGTTGACCACTTTCCCATCCGTCGCCGTACGCGCCCCCACGCGCCGCCCAAAGTGGCTGCGCGTGGCCCTCACGCGCCAGCTACAGTGCACCATCAACAAACTCCACGCACTGTGCTGAACCGGCTCTGCAACTTGGACCGGCGAGACTCAATCTCCATCGTCCGGCCACCATTTCATCCCCTTTCTTCTCCTGCAGCTTCGTCCAAACACCACGAATCCATTCCCTAACTCCTCTAACCTCGACACAGTCCCGTCATCGTCGATTTAAGCTCGAACCAGACGGCCATCAAACCCCTGTTTCACGATTCCTCTACTCCGGTCACCTCCCGTCACGGTGGCGACACCAGACGATCCCTAAGGCTTTACTGAACCTAGAACCAATCTCCGTTACCCTCGACTCACCCCAGAAGTCCACGACTTTGGGTTCGAAGTTCACGGCCGAAACAGGGTAACAGAGACTCCTCTTCGCCTGAGCTCCGCCGTGTACGCCCCCGTCACGGCGACCATCACAAACCACTCCTAGGACCTCCCTGAACATCACCCCGACCTCCTATCCTCTCGACTCTCAGCCAAAACTCACGACTTTCCAAATGAACTTTCACGAGAAAACAGAGCAAGGAAGCTTACCTTTCGATTGCAGCTCCGCCGTGCGCACCGCCGCCTACCACGGTGCTCGTTGGACTCCTTGCAACCTCCTCAGCCTCCCCTCGCCTTGGTTTGCCTCACCTCACGGCGTAGCCACCACCTCGAACTCTCAGGCTCCCTGTTTCCCCTAAAACTTCTCCGCACCTCCGCCGTGCCGCCGTGCACGATTGCATCACCAATTCACGACCACCAGCCTCCCTTCAGTCTCTTGTTCCTCCCTCACTCACCAGAACTCATCACCAGCCATGATCACTTCCCAATTCCTCCTCACAAACTCACTCTGTTTCTCTGTGTTTGTCGAAGAACAGCCACGGGTAAGCACGAGTGCACCCCAATTATTTGGGCTGAGACCACCCAGGATTCTCCTAGAATCCTCTAGCCCCCTGCCATGTGTCACCATCTAATCCACCCACTCCCACATGGCCCAACCTCAGCCGTCCATTTCCTTTCTCTCTGCACAAATCCCCAGAAACCAAAAGACCAAAATACCCTCCTGTTTTACTCATTTTTACGGTTTTACCAAAACTTCCTAGACCCGTAACTCTCACCTCGTATGTCCGATGAGTACGTGCCGCCTGTCATCGAACTCAGGACGTCGAAAGCTACCTAACCATCCTAGGTCAACCTACCAAAACTCGATTATCCAAAAAGTCAACTATGCCCCCCATTTTACCCAAATTACGGTTATGCCCTCGACCTTCCGAACATCACAACTTCCTCCTCGGATGTCGGAATCAGGCGTGCCACCTGCCTATGGATTCGTGACGTCCTAAACTACGTCCTGGTTACTGGTCAACCCCCATTAGACCACCCGAACTAAAAGTCAACTATTTTGCCCAAACCAGGGGCAAAATCGTCATGCTAGGCGCTCGGTCCTGTCGGAACCACCTAACCACTGGTTAACCTCACCAGTCACTCTCTCAGTTCACTCCTTACTCACTCACCCCTGGAATCGATCACTGTCTCGCCAAACTCTTCTCTCTGTTTCGGTGTGTTCAAGCACGATGCACGGTTTTGAAATCGTGCAAAGTGTAGCCGTGCACACTTTAGAATCCTGTGGAACAATCCAGTGCCCCCACGTGTCCATCAGCCATAGGCCAGCCCAAAATATCCCTGCCACTTGCCCTTATCTGATTGGGCTGAGGGAAAATGACCAAAATACCCCTTGTACAATTAATTACCGTTTTACCCTCGAACGTTCTAGACCCGTATCTTTTCCGTCCGACGTCCGATGACAGCGTGCCGCCTGTCGTTGAACTCAGGACGTCGAGACCTATCTAACGGTCCTCGGTCTACGTGAAAATCACAAGTCCTCCAAAAAGTCAACATTTTCCTCGTTTACTCAAAATTACGGTAACACCCCCAAGCTTCCGAACGTCATAACTTTTCCTCCGGTTATCCAAATCGAACCTGCCACCTGTCTACAGACTCGTGACGTCCTAAACTACGTTACGGTCAAGGGTTAACACTCATCCAATCGAGGATTCAAAAAGTCAACTTTTCGTTTACTATTCACAAGGGCGAAAACGTCCATTTACACAAAATTTTACAAAATTACCTTTTTACCCTTCCCGAAGGTACGGGTTGTTACAGTTTTTCCTTCTTTTGTATGTAGAACTATGCTCTGTAAAACTTGCCTTCAGGATGTGTTGTAGTTTCTCCTGCGTCTGACTGTGTGTTTTAGTGCCTTTCCGTGCGTGAATTGTAGCTTTTGTGTCGGGATGTCAGACGGGAGCAGGATTTACCTCGATTTTTGGGGTAAAACCGGGGTGGGTCTGAACACAAGTAGTTTTTATCCAATGCAAGGAAAAAGGTTCTTGTTAAATGTATTACTTTAGCTCTCCCTAATTATTTCATGTCATGCTTCCAGTGGGAGTTTGTAAAGATATTGAGCTGATACTGGCCCGTTACTGGTGGCGTAAGCAGAATTTACTACGTGGTTTGCATTGGGCATCTTAGGACAAGCTCACAGCTCCAAAAGATGTAGTGTAACGACCCGTCCAGGAAATTAGGATTAAGACAGTGATTAAGATGAGATTAGTGAGCTTAATCGTGGTTAGTGGGTTACGATAGGTTCGTTAGTGTAGAATGACGATTTTGCCCCTAGTTTGGGCAAAATGTTGACTTTGAGTTCGGGCGGTCGATTGGATATTAATCGGTGACCGTGAAGTAGTTCGGGACGTCACGAGTCCGTAGACAGGTGGCACGCCCGATTCCGACATCCGAGGAGGAAGTTATGATTTTCGGAAGGTTGGGGGCATTACCGTCATTTGGTTAAATTAGGGGGAAAAGTTGACTTTTCGTACGATCGGGTTTTGGTATGTTGACCTAAGATCGTTTGGTAGATCTCGTCGTCCTGAGTTTAACGACAGGCGGCACGTGTTCATTGGACCTAGGATGAGTGAGTTACGGGTCTAAAACGGTAAGGGCAAAATTGTAATTTTGGGTTCAAAGAAGGGCATTTTGGTCTTTTGGCTGTTTGGGCTTGGTGCATCCGGATTTGGACAAGTGTCCAGGGCAGAGTGAGATTTTTGTGAGTGGGTTGAGAGGTTTGTGACACGTGGGGTTTGGCTAGAGGCTTCTAGGGAATGCACGAGTGTGTTCAAAATCGTGTTGGTGTGTGTGTTCGAACCAGAGAGAAACAGAGGGGGAGATTGAGAGCAAATTGATGGAAGATTGTAAGTGTTTGTGTGTTCTGGTGAGTGATTGAGTGACCAGAGCTCGAGAGAGAGACAGTGAGTGAGTTGGGAGGTGCCGTGCTCGTGTGTGTGCGAAGTGGGAGTTCACGGGAAAACCAAGAAAACAGAGAAGAGGTGAGAGATCGTGGTGGTGGTGTGGCCGTGTGTTGGTTCAATTGAACTCGAAGGGAAGCTGGAGAGGACTCTGTGCCCTCCAGGGAGTGCGGCGGTGAGCACGGCGGCGATTGACGGCAGGTAATTTCTTCTCCCCGTGATTTTGCTCTGTTTTGGCCATGAAGTTCAAACCGGAAGTTGTGAAGTCTAGAGTTGAGTCGACGGTTTTGGTGAGTTGGGTGAGACTCAGGAGGGTCCTAGGAAGCGTCTAATGTTGCCACCGTGACGGGGGAGGACTTGGGTTGATAGGACCCATCCCAATCCCCCCGGGATTAGTGCGGGATAACCCTGCTCCCGTCTGTGTCAGACAAGGGATATTTCCGACATTTTCCCTCCCGGGCTATCAGAGTACGCCACGATCCGGAGGAGGTATATGATATCTTGGTCTCTGCTACAGTCCACATCCGATGTCAACCTGAAGGGCAGTCAAAACATTAAAAGCTGTGAGTAGACAAAAAAAGAGTTTATAAAAACAGTTTATAAGAAAGACATTTGTACCCTTCACTAAAAAGCATGCATGCATTCAAAAACCATTTATCCAGAAAAACCATAATGAAATCAAGTATAGGGCCACTGCCCAAATCCATAAGGGACTCAGCCCAAATCATAAGAAATTAACCATACGGGCCACTGCCCAAAACCTGTGTAAACGCACATCATACATCATATCATATATCTCATATAGCAAACATCATATATACATATAATTCACACAACCAATCCTGTCACGGTTTCCAAAACTACGCGCGTGCTACCCAAGTCCCAATCCGAGTCTTCTCAAAGTCAAGATCAATGTTCGTAGACCACTGACCCTACCCGAGGTAATACTAACCATAGCCTTCATGAGAGTAAGGAACCCAACTAGAGGGTGACTCCACTCAGTCGGTGCTCCGTGACTACTCCGGGGTCCACCCTGGCCAACGACCCTCCCCGGCCAACGACCCTCCCCGGAGGAGATAATAGAACAAATAAAGGAAGGTAGATGAACATATATATATATATAACAGAAACATTCATGCCCGGTTCCCCTGAACCGTCATGATCCATAACATCCATTAAACAGGGTTCATGCCGGTTCCCATAAACCGTCATGAACCAGAATGACCTGACAAAGGTTCATGCCGGTTTCCATAAACCGTCATGAACTTGGAAATCCATCTAAGGTCCCTGACCCGAAATCATAAACCGTTAAGTAACTGGGTCTCGTGCCCGAACATATGACATCGGTTGGGCACCGTGCCCGAAATCTGAGGTCATATGCCCGAGACAAAACCAAATGGGTCTCATACCCGAATTTATCCTTATAGAAATCCAAAACCAGTTCATTTAGACCAATTAAGAAATACAGACCGGTATAGGCACCGTATAGGGCCGAAACCTCGAAATACGTGCATATGCGTAACCACACATCCAAATGCACTCATTGCATCACAAACAAGTATTTAAAACATATAATAAACATTTATGCATGCACCAATTTAGAAAACAAGGTCCACTCACAGACCGTCCGAGCTGCTGCCTCGATTTGCGTGCCATAGGCTCTCCCGAGCCGATCACTGTCATCGAGACTCCCAAACTTGTCCAAATTTTAATAGAAGGTTACTAACTACTTAATTAACCTCCTACCAAAGTCCCGTAATTTTCCCAAACTTTTAACTATTTTTAAACCGACTCTAAACCTTCCGGTACCCCGAAAACTATCGAAACGATGTCCGATTGACGCGAGACTAGTTTTAAAATGTTCGTTACATCGAATAGAAGATTTTCCGTGTTGAAAACTTTCCCAAATTATGGCCCACGCGCCCCTATAAGGTCAAAAACACTGTTCATCGTCTTTAACCTCCAACTTACTATTCACGATACTGTTCACGACACTGTTCATTCGTCTTCAACCTCGGTTTTCTCCAGTTTTAGGACCGATTTTAGGTCCTTTTCATCCCATTTTAATCCTAATATGATCCTAATCCTATTTCTAATCATTTAGACATTAAAAACCGAAGGAAATACCACCAAAACCGTGTTCTGCAATCCGGCCATGGCGGAGGTATTTTCCTCCGCCGTCCACGGTCGTTTCCGGCCATCCCCAACCTCAAAACCTATCCCAACCTTCACCCTAGGTCCCCAGAAACCTAACCTAGGTCTTAGAATCGAACAAAAAGCAATAAAACCGAATTTTGAATTTTTGAATATTTCCATACCTCACGGTCGAGCTCCCGCCGTCCCCCGCTGTGGCTTGCCATCCTCAGCCTCTCATCACCTCACTCACGGTCACACACAAGCACATGAGGAATGATGGTATGTATGTGTGTGCTTGTTCGAAGAACAAAGAAGAAAAATGAAGAAAATGGTGGATAAGGGGGGTTCAGGTTTTTGTGTGTTTGGGGAAGGAGAAAATGTTGAACTGATGAGGAGAGTGAGGATTAAGTGAAGGGTGGGGATTTAAAGATAAATTTGTAATGAATGGTTAGGATTTAAGGATAGAAGGATTAATTATATAATGATAATTATAATATTATTTAATTTAGTAGATCCACAAATTAGGGGTATTGACCAATAGGATGAGTGACACTTGTCACTCATCCATGGGACCCACTCAAAATATCTGGTAAAATCAGAATAGGCCACCTCATCATCGCCTCGAAGTACGTGCATAGTGAAATCGAACTTCCGTGACCTATAACTCTCCCGTTCGAAGTCCGATTTCAGCGTGCCGCCTGTCTATGGATTCGTATCATCCCGATCTACGTAATAGTCCTCGGCCCTCGGCCATTGGACATCCCAGGTCAAAAGTCAACTATTTACCCTATTTAACTAAAATGACCAAATTACCCTTAAACTTCCGAACGTCATAACTTCCTCCTCGAACGTCAGAATTGAACGTGCCACCTGTCTATGAACTCGTGACGTCACGAACTACGTCACGGTCATCGGTCAAAGTCCATTTGATCGTCCGATAAAAAGTCAACGTTTTGCCCACGCCCAGGGGCAAAACAGTCATTTTGCATCGTTCGTCCGATTTCGCTCAACTAATCATGGATTAGTCTCACTAATCATGATTAGTCACTAATCTAATCATGGAATTTGGGACGGGTCGTTACAACCTCCCCTCCTTAATTAATTTCGTCCTCGAAATTCCAACCGACCTAATTCCAACCGTTCTTCCCTCCTTAATTTAGTTTCATTCTCGAAACTCCAACTATCCTGATTCCACATCCACCCCGTGGAAAGTAGAATCGACCTCGAAACTCGTGTACACTAGTACACCAACTAACTAGAACAATACATACTCGTTTGCAGCTAGATGTACCACTAACACTCACGTCGTATCGACAACATTCGACCACATCGAATGACAGAAACCACCCGTTACGAATTGACACCACTTGTCAAATCTACCAACTCTTCGACACAACCAACTCGACGGTTCCTTACTCAATCTCTAACTATCCTGACGTCTGCTCCCACTAGGAGTCACCAAATCTCACTAATCGCTCCACGATGACATTTTCGACAAACTGTCACCACTTGGCAGTCGCTAGTCGAAAACTGACACGATACTTACTTGTGGTTATACTAACCCCAAGCACACTCAACCTGAGTAAACACTTACCAATATTTCACTCGACCTGTGGGTAATTAGACCCATCGGAAATACCATGACCCAATGCACAGTATCCAATGCCTAGTTCACGACCTCGACTAATCCAATGGTATCGGAACCAATCCGACTACCAATACGCTCACCAACATACCACTGGTATAACCTATATACCGTCACCTGACACGACCAGTACACCTAGTATCGTACCTCGAACAACGCACAAGGTACGTACATCTACTCCTCAATCAGCCTACAACCATCTAGGTCATAGCCAATCACGTTTCAATAATGGAGTCCATCTGTCCAATTCAGAACCAGACAGATCAAAACTCCGACCCATTATCAATTTCCAAATCCGAATCCGAATCCGCAATTTCGTAAGAAATCCTGAATTCAAACCCAGAAATCATATCCATAATCATGTCCAAATTTGAATCCGAAATCGTCATTCCGTAAACTAGTATTTGGAATAACCATTCCGAACCCAAATCCATAAAAGGAAATCCACTGTCAAGCTCTAGAATCAAATCCTGAATCGTCACCCAGAATCCGATTCCAAAACCCAAATCCAGAAATCCTCTTTCAAGTTCCAAAATCAAATCCTGAATCGTCATCCAGAAATCTGATTCCAAAACTTGAAACCTCGTTCACGTCTACCTAGATGCACTAAAACCGAACCTATCGGTTACCTGATCAATACATTCGATTGACTTCATAGGGAAGCCAATCCCAATATTGACACATCTCTATGACTGACCATATTCGACCATGTCGGAAAACTACTCACTTGAGTAATATACCATACGGGATTCACTTCGAAAAGAAGTTCAGTCCCAACATCCTCAACTCAAACATCCAAGTAAGAGTGATAAACTCTCCACCTATCTGGATCATCAAGATCACGATCCAGATCCTATCATTACATCACCTGACCATGAACGTCACGATCGAGAATCGTCACAATGCCCAAAGTCCTCAACCATTTCCCACATCTAAATAGATTAATCAACGACGAGACACGCCGAGACTGTGGGTTCTCACTGATTACCTCATATCAATCCCTGTCCTTCCACCTAGGAAAAATCAAGAATGACACATGACAATGACGCCAAAATTCATCCTACGTGAATGCGAACAAAACTCGTTGCGTTCACCACGCCACGTAATCCAACATCGTCTGCCACCCAGCAGAAAATGAGAAATCTCAGTCACCTAACTTCGAAATACTCATTACTAATGCGGAAAGCCCGCATTCCATTCGTCACCTCAATCGCAACCTATCGCGATTCCGAAATTCCAACAAGATTGGAAACAACATACCCGGATATCAACCACGTGTCCCCTAACCAATTTAACTCTATCTGAGATCCATTCTGGGACCATAGATACCGAACATATGCCCATCACGACGGAGTCGCATCCCGACTCGTAACTCATCGTCGTCGTAATCACCTGTACCAGGACCAGTATCGGCACACCATGTGCAAAAATGACAACCCTGGATCTTCGCTCATACCGAGCGACAATCCCGTACCTCTGCTCGAATAGGAGAAACTCTGCCTCCATCGTGCCCAACTCTGGGTACAGTCACCCTGACAACTCATACGGGAAAAGGAAATGTCACCTGAACGTCACTGATCCCCAACAACCGTAACTACAACCATCCTCGGTAGTAGTGCCTGCCACAGACTCGTGCAGACCCAACTACCAGACATCACAATCGAGATTCACGTCCAACTGAATCAATCGATCGTACCAACTACTCTGTATCCCCGCTCCGGGATTCCATCGACAAGTACCAACCCTGATAACTTGTCCAATAATCTCTAACCAGTCGTAACTCGACTCAACCACTGTCGTCTACCAGGTCGCCCATGACCTTAGCTGCACCAACAATCCATCACAACTATGGTAGTACGACGACCAACTAGGTCTAACCGACAAGTACAACCCCTGTCAGGACCCACACCGGCTTCACCCCGAAACTCGGGGTAAATCCTGCTCCCGTCTGACACCCCGACACAAAACAGTCAGACGCAGGAGAAAGCACTCAATAACACCCAAAGTTAAAGTTTTACAGAGCATGGTACGAATTACAAGGAAATAAAAACCGATGATAATTACACGCACGTGGAAGAAAAACTTAAACACTTTGGGATCCCGCTCGTCACGTCTATGCCTCAGACACTGCCTCGACGTCAAGACCCCGCGTTATCTCCACAACCTGGAGGGCAATTTAAAACAGAAGATGTGAGTGGACCGTAAGAAAAGAAAAGTTCTAAAACCATTTATCAGAAAACTGAATTTAACCCTCCGTTTTGAAACCACATGCATAACCCAGTTATTAAAACAGTTAGAAATCGATCATCATAAACATCATAAGAAACAGAAACACTATAAAACAGTTATAGAAATCATAGCATATGAATCATAAAACCATACCAGAAACCATGAACATCCAATCATTATTTTTCCGATCAAACCTGCTGGACCTATCCGAGTCTTTAAACTCCCGAGTCTTTAAACTCAATCCAGGCCTTAATCATATCTGAGTCTTTAAACTCCCGAGTCTTTAAACTCAAAGGCCTACGGGGGAAATATCAATATATCCGAGTCTTTAAACTCCCGAGTCTTTAAACTCAATCCGGACCCGTCCCCCGTCAATCACAATATCCGGGTCTTTAAACCCAATCCGAGTCTTTAAACCCAATAACCAGATCCAGCAAATCCAATCCAAAACCATTTGTAAAACCATTGTCCATTTCCATATCCAAACCCGAATCCGAAATCACTGGTCTGATGCCCTTCCGGCATCCCGAACCGTCATTCCGAACCCAAATCCGGAAATCCACTTTTCAACTTTAAAACCAAAGTCCGCTTTCCGAAATCCGATTCTAAAACCGAAAACCCTTGATTATCGAAATCATGTTCCAAGATCCCTCTATAATCATTGAAATCATTTATCATTTGAAATCCCGAAACTATAACATTAGAATCAGAAATCAACCTTTTATCGTAAAACGTGCCAAATACCGTATTTTCTCGAAAAACGTGCAACTATGTATAATCACATCATAAATTCAACAATCATGAAATCACATATATAAAGCAAGTATAGAAAACAGTTATGCATGTTCGAGTTTAAGGAAAGGATCCACTCACAGTACCGAGCCCTCAATCACGTCCCGAACGTCCTGCACGTTCCTCGGCTTCCTCGGGAAATCCCGATCCTGTCAACAACCACCAAATTACGTTACTAACACGTCCACGAGTATCCACCTAAATTCCCTCAAAAATCCCCGGGTCCTAAACGTAACGGACCGGAACCCTAAACTTTCACCCTCGCGGAACTACTTCGATTCGACGTCTGATTAACCCGAAACCACTTCCAATGAACTCAACACAACTCCTGGACCAAAAACCATGTTGACCACTTTCCCCAGAACCACCGCACGCGCCCCCACGCGCCGCCCAAAGTGGCTGCGCGTGGCCTTCACGCGCCAGCTACAGTGCCTCGGCTACCTTGAGCAAACCCGGTTCAGCACAGTCTTCTACAACTTGAACCGGCGTCAGCGGTTCACCGCCGTGCCTGCACCATTTTCCTCTCTTTCTTCACCATTCTCATTGTCCAGTCCTAGGATATCTTTTCCCCACCTCCAATCACCTCGACACAGCCCCGTCCTTGTCGACTGGAACTCGAAAGAAAACCCGTACCATCCTCTGTCTACTACTCCGGCCACCCAGATCACCCCCCTTCACGGTGGCTACTCCAAACTCTTCCCTGGACCTCTCTAAGCCTAACCCGACTCACCTTGACCGTCGACTCAACCCCACACGTCACAACTTCCCGTTTGAACATCACGGCAAAACAGAGCACACAGGTACTCTTGTCGTGCCAACCGCCACCGTGCACTCCCCGTCACGGCAACACACGCAAACGATTCCTAGGACCCCCAAGAGTCTCACCCTAACCTCCAGATCCCTCGACTCTAGCCCTAGGTCCACGACTTAGCTTCTGAATCCAAACGACAAAACAGAGCAAAGAAACGGGGGGTGAGGATTTACCTGTCCTCCAGTCGCCGTCGCAAGCTCAGCCGTGTACCACGGTGTCCAACAAGTCCTCTGCACTCCTCCCAGCCTCCTCTTGACTTGAATTGAGTCACCTGTAAGACCCGTGTCCTGGAGGGAACGGTGAACAATCTCACATTCCTGCGAGGGGGGAATGGTCTGGGAAGGGAATGGTGGTGTGCCTTAAAGGTGTAGGCACACACCTATCTAGCATGAGGCATTTTGGGAGCTCAGTGGCTTTGGGGGGGGGGGGGATTGGAACCCCAAAGTTAAGCGAGTTGAGGCTGGTGCAATTACATGATGGGTGACCCCCTGGGAAGTTGCACCGTGAGCTCCCGAAAACAAAACCGTGAGGGCAAGGGCAAGGAGGCCCAAAGCGGACAATATCTTGCTAGATGAATCGGGACCTGACAGAAGAGGGTCGGGTCCTGACAATTTGGTATCAGAGCCAGACCCCGACCGGGAAGTGTGCCAGCGAGGACGCTGGGCCCTAAGGGGGGTGGATTGTAAGACCCGTGTCCTGGAGGGAACGGTGAACAATCTCACATTCCTGCGAGGGGGGAATGGTCTGGGAAGGGAATGGTGGTGTGCCTTAAAGGTGTAGGCACACACCTATCTAGCATGAGGCATTTTGGGAGCTCAGTGGCTTTGGGGGGGATTGGAACCCCAAAGTTAAGCGAGTTGAGGCTGGTGCAATTACATGATGGGTGACCCCCTGGGAAGTTGCACCGTGAGCTCCCGAAAACAAAACCGTGAGGGCAAGGGCAAGGAGGCCCAAAGCGGACAATATCTTGCTAGATGAATCGGGACCTGACAGAAGAGGGTCGGGTCCTGACATCACCTCACGGCACAACCACCGTCTCTGTCTCACCGTCTCTCTGTTTTACCAGAGAACTCAGCCTCACCAACCACCGTGTCTCCGTGCACGATCTCGGTCCCAAACTCGATTATCAACCTCCTTTCTTCTTCCTTTCACTCTCACAACTCACCAGACTCACCAACCTACACGATTAACTTCTCAATTTCTCTCAATTCCTCCCTCTGTTTCACTCTGGCTGAAGAACACACACACACGGGCACGATTTAAGTCCCAACATAATTGGACCCGTGCACAAGTGTGTAGAACCCACTACACACTTGCCATATGTCACCAATCTGCCCATGCCCCCACCATCTGGCCCAATCTCAGCCATCCATTTTGCCCTCTTTGTGCACAAATCCCCAGTTAAGCAAAAGACCAAATTACCCTTCTTTTTAACTCAAATTTACGGTTATGCACTGACTTCCTAGACCCGTAACTCCCACATCGTAAGTCCAATCAATACGTGCCGCTTGACATCGAACTCAGGACGACAAGAGCTATCTAACCATCCTAGGTCAACATACCTAAACCCGATTACACAAAAAGTCAACTCTTCCCCCCTAATTTACCCAAATTATGATTATGCCCTCCACCTTCCGAACATCACAACTTCCTTCTCGGATGTCGGAATCGAGCGTGCCACCTGCCTACGGATTCGTGACGTCCTAAACTACGTCCTGGTCACCGGTCAAAGTCCATCCGACCACCCGAACTAAAGTCAACATTTTTTCCCAAGTCAGGGGCGAAATCGTCATTCTAAACTTACGGACCTAGCGGGACCACCTCACCACCAATAAACCTCACTAATCCCACCTTAAACACTATCGAAATCCCGATTCTCGGGACGGGTTGTTACAACCCCGACTGCAGAGTGCAGTCCCAACACAAGCTGACAAGACTAGACCGACTAACGAATCCAAATCTGAATAGTCGTCCAAGTCACACCATTCGCCAACTCACCTTTCCGAACCATACACCTTAAAGTAGGGTTTCACGATCACACCCTAGGGTCACCCTGAACCCAACTGCTACTGCCAACCGCAGTAAATCCATTTAACTCAACCAAATTCGATCATCTAACTCAGCAATATCCGACCATCCGATTGTCACTATTCCTAACCAGTCATCAGAACTGATCCTACGACATCGTGAAGACGATCCCAACTAACCGTCTCACGATCACAACTCCAAAATACTATTATGTTCAGCCTTTCCGTAGGGTCCCACACTGTCATTCTTGACAGAACTATGGCAACCCCGGCATCAAGTTCCAAACCAAGACATACCACGATACAATCCTACTAACTATCGTACCGGCATCCTGCTATCAGGTTGACCACGAACTGTAGCCACTTGAGATATCAAATCCTCGACCTGCGTAAGGAGTAGTACGCAAAACACGCTCTGGAATTCAGAGTAACACGAGCAACCATGCTCTGATAAGCAATCCTATGCTCTGATACCACGTTGACAGGACCCATCCCAATCCCCCCCGGGATTAGTGCGGGATGACCCTGCTCCCGTCTGACACAAAGTGTCAGTCAAGGGATATTTCCGACCTTTGATATCCCGGGCTATTAGAGTACGCCAGGATCCGGAGGAGGTATGTGATATCTCGGTCTCTGCTACAATTCACATCTGATGTCAACCTGAAGGGTAGTCAAAACATTAAAAGCTGTGAGTGGACAAAACAAGAGTTTATAAAATCAGTTTATAAGAAAGACATTTGTACCCTTCACTAAAAAGCATGCATGCATTCAAAAACCATTTATCCAGAAAAACCATAATGAAATCAAGTACACGGGCCATTGCCCAAATCCATAAGGGACTCAGCCCAAATCATAAGAAACTAACCATACGGGCCACTGTCCAAAACCTGTGTAAACGCACATCATACATCATATCATATATCTCATATAGCATACATCATATATACATATAATTCAAACAACCAATCCTGTCACGGTTTCCAAAGCTACGCGCGTGCTAACCAGGTCTCAATCCGAGTCTTCTCAAGGTCAAGATCAATGTCCGCAGATCACTGACCCTACCCGAGGTAATAGTAACCATAGTCTTCCTGAGAGTAAGGAACCCAACTAGGGGGTGACTCCACTCAGTCGGTGCTCCGTGACTACTCCGGGGTCCACCCAGGCCAACGACCCTCCCCAGAGGAGATAATAGAACAAATAAAGGAAGGTAGATGAACATATATATATACATAACATAAACATTCATGCCCGGTTCCCCTGAACCGTCATGATCCATAACATCCATTAAACAGGGTTCATGCAGGTTCCCATAAACCGTCATGAACCAGAATGACCTGACAAAGGTTCATACCGGTTCGGTTTCCATAAATCGTCATGAACTTGGAAATCCATCTAAGGTCCCTGACCCGAAATCATAAACCGTAAAGTAACTGGGTCTCGTGCTCGAACATATGACATCGGTTGGGCACCGTGCCCGAAATCTGAGGTCATATGCCCGAGAAAAAACCAAATGGGTCTCATACCCAAATTTATCCTTATAGAAATCCAAAACCAGTTCATTTAGACCAATAAAGAAATACAGACCCGTATAGGCACCGTATATGGCCGAAACCTCGAAATACGTGCCTATGCGTAGCCACACTTCCAAATGCACTCATGGCATAACAAAAAAGTATTTAAAACATATAATAAACATTTATGCATGCACCAATTTAGAAAACAAGGTCCACTCACAGACTGTCCAAGCTGCTGCCTCGATTTGCGTGTCATAGGCTCTCCCGAGCCGATCACTGTCACCGGGACTCCCAAACCTGTCCAAATTTTAATAAAAGGTTACTAACTACTTAATTAACCTCCTACCAAAGTCCCGTAATTTTCCCAAACTTTTAACTATTTTTAAACCGACCCTAAATCTTCTGACACCCCGAAAACTATCGAAACGATGTCCGATTGACGTGAGACCAGTGCCAAAATGTTCGTTACATCGAATAGAAGATTTTTCGTGTTGAACACTTTCCCAAATTATGGCCCACGCGCCCCTAGAAGGCCAAAAACATTGTTCATCGTCTTCAACCTCCAGCTTACTATTCACGACACTGTTTATTCGTCTTCAACCTCGGTTTTCTCCGGTTTTCGGACCGATTTTAGGTCCATTTCATCCCATTTTAATCCTAATATGATCCTAATTCTATTTCTAATCATTTAGATATTAAAAACCAAAGGAAAAACCACCAAAACCTATTTCTAATCCTATTTCCGGCCATCCCCAGCCTCAAAACCTATCCCAACCTTCACCCTAGGTCCCCAGAAACCTAACCTAGGTCTTAGAATCGAACAAAAAGCAATAAAACCGAATTTTGATATTTTGAATATTTCCATACCTCACGGTCGAGCTCCCGCCGTCGCCACCGCCATCCCCCGCCGTGGCTTGCCATCTTCAGCCTCTCATCCCCTCACTCACGCTCACACACAAGCACATGAGGAATGGTGGTATGTGTGTGTGTGTGTGCTTGTTCGAAGAACAAAGAAGAAAAATGAAGAAAATGGTGGATAAGGGGGTTCGGGTTTTTGTGTGTTTGGGGAAGGAGAAAATGTTGAACTGATGAGGAGAGTGAGGGTTAAGTGAAGGGTGGGGATTTAAAGATAAATTTGTAATGAATGGTTAGGATGTAAGGATAGATGGATTAATTATATAATAATAATTATAATATTATTTAATTTAGTAGATCGACAAATTAGGGGTATTGACCAATAGGATGAGTGACACTTGTCACTCATCCATGGGACCCACTCAAAATATCTGGCCCAATCTGAATATGCCACCTCATCATCGCCTCGAAGTACGTGCATAGTGAAATCGAACTTCCGCGACCTATAACTCTCCCGTTCGAAGTCCGATTTCAGCGTGCCGCCTGTCGATGGATTCGTATCGTCCCGATCTACGTAATAATCCTTGGCCCTCGGCCATTGGACATCCCAGGTCAAAAGTCAACTATTTTCCTCATTCAACTATTTGCCCCATTTGGCCGCCCGATCAAATAGTCAACGTTTTGCCCACGCCCAGGGGCAAAACGGTCATTTTGCATCGTTCGTCCGATTTCGCTCTACTAATCACGGATTAGCCTCACTAATCGTGATTAGTCACTAATCTAATCATGGAATTTGGGACGGGTCGTTACAACTTGTGTGGACGGATCGTGAAATAGGGGACAGTTTGGGTTTTGGCTTCGAGCTTGAGTCGATGGGTTAGGGACGGTGTCGAGGTGTTTGAGTGGGGGGGAGGGGCAAGTTCCTTAGCACTGGACGATGAAGATGGTGAAGAAAGGGAGGAAAACCGAGACGGATGGGCGGAGAACCGGGAATGCCGGTTCAGACCGGTTCACGCGAGGAAGACGACGATGAACAGTACTCTGTGTGTAGGAGCGTGAAGCCCACGCGCAGCCACTGGGGGCGCGTGCGGTGGTTTCCGGTGAAGAGGCCAACTGTGTTTTTGTTCTAAATGTCATAACGAATGCAATGGAATAGGTTCCAGGTTATTCGGACGTTGTTCCGGGTTAGTTCTGCGGGGTCGAAAGTCTAGTGTCCCGTTTAAAGTACGCTTAGAAGTTTGGGAAAATTATGGGATTTGAGTGGGACTTTTGTGAAGTAGTTAGTAACCTCATTATGAACTTTGGACAGGTTCGGGAAAGCCGAGGGTAGCGGATTGGCCGGGAACGGCGTAAGTGCGCGCATATCGAGGCGACGACGGAATGGTCTGTGAGTGGACTTTGCTTTCTAACTCTTGATGCATGCATATATGTTTTTATATGTTTTCTATACTTGATTCTATGGTTTGATTTATGATTGTGATGGGTTACGATTTTGCACGTTTTTCGAGGAAATGACGGTTTTCACGTTTTACGAGGTTTTGATAACTATCGTGATTTGAACTTGGTTTAATGAATTGATTTCGGGATTTGACATACGAGTTGATTTTAAAGAAAGAAAAAGGATTTTTGAAAAGGGTATTCGGGCTTAGGGCCCAGTTTAAAGTAGTTTTCGGAAATGTGATTTCGGGTTTTAGAATCGGAATCTGGGTGACGATTCAGGATTCGATTCGGTACTTGAAATGGATTTCAGGTTTGGGTTCGGAATGGTTATTCCGGATGCTAGCTTACGAAATGACGGTTGCGGACTCGGATCTGGAAATGATGATGGATATAAGTTCTGGATTCGGGTTTGGATGTGGATTTGGAAATGGTTTTAAAAGGTTTTGGATTGGATTTGCTGGATCTGGTTATTGGGTTTAAAGACCCGAATTATATTTGACGGGGGACGGGCCCGGATTGAGTTTAAAGACTCGGGAGTTTAAAGACTCGGATATTGATATTTTCTCCCGTAGGCCTGTTGAGTTTAAAGACTCGGGAGTTTAAAGACTCGGATATTATTGAGGCCTGAATTGAGTTTAAAGACTCGGATAGATCCAGCAGGCTCGATGGATGAAAATGTGGTTTCAAATGTGTTTTGGATTTCACGGAGAATTGATGATAAAGGTTTTCTAAGGTTTATGGCTGAGGCCCGAGATTTGGAAAAAGAAAATGTGTTTGGTTTTCGTACCTGGTTTTATGACATGACATTAATATGCATTCATTGGTTTTGAAACGGAGGGTATAAGAGTATGTGTTTTCTGTTAACTGTTTTTAAACTCATATTTTATTTTTGTCCACTCACAGTCTTTTTGTGTTTTCGATACCCTCCAGGTTGTTGCGGTGCGGGCTGTTGGTCGGAAAAGAGACGGAGACATCACACGGACATTCCACAGTAGACTCTATACACTCTGGGAAGTTCGGAAGTTTCTGGACGGTCGGACCGGAACTCCCTTGTCCGACTTACGTGTCACACGAAGGTTAGACGTCTGTTTGTCTCTTGTGTCATGCATAAGTCAGACGAGAGCGGGGTTTAGCGTGTCCTGGCAATTGGTATCAGAGCGAGGTTTTGAGTGTTCAACGTGAGGTTTGGTTCCCAGAGTTGTTGGTTCGTCGACTTGGGTGGTGTGATGCTACTGTGGATGTGATGTCTCGATGCGGAACAGCCCATCAGCAACCTGGATACGATATTGATAGTCTATTCGAGGTGGTTAGATAGCAGCGTTTGAGGGTGCTAGTCACTCGATACGCGATGCAAGGTGAGACGCATGTCGGTTTAAGACCGGAACGATTAGTGTGTTGGCACTGATTTTTCTTGATGGATGGACCATAGGGTCGGAGATACGCTAGCAGAAGTAACCTGGAAGGAAGCTGGTGAGCTACGGATGAGTAGGTTGGTCGGCTTAAGGGGCCTGAGAGTAGCTCATGGAGTTAGTAAGATACGGAGACCGAGGAGGCAGATTGTGGATGGCCGGTTGGGCCGGATGGCTTTGGATTGGTGACATTTGGTCAGTTGAGTTGAGTGGTAATTGCGGGTTTGGGTAACCCGGATGACGAGGAGGATTTGAGGTACCCTGTGGGATTACTGGATCGTAGTCCTTGTGGTTTGGGCCGACTTACGGCCAGATTGGAGATTGTGCTGCTAGGTGCAGCCGATGTAGTGGTTGTCTGGTCAGGATGCCGTTGGTTGATTAGAGTAGAGCAGCTGACGCTCGGTGAACCTAGGCTTCGTAATGAATTGGGCTAGGCTGGTATGGACAGGTTGACCATCGGTGGGATTAAGGTCGCAGGGATGGTCGGGGACCGTTGTGAGTTCCGTTGAAGGATGACGGAAGGAATAGGAAAAGAGTGACTATAACTGATCGATATGAGGTTATTGAAGGAAGAGAACCCACAATCTAGGATTTTCCTTTAGGACTTTGTGGATTTATTCCGACCAGGTAGTCGAAGTAGCAGTCGAGAGGTGTAAGGGAGTGAGCCGGTAGGTAGGTGTAGGTGGTGGTACGTGAGGATGTACTCTCTGAACTCTGTTGAGGTATTCTACAATACCTTTGTTGCTTTACGTTCCTAGAGTTTTCCCTTGAACCGGTAGTTGGGAATGGTGTGAAATACCCAAGGTGGAGATGATAGATAGGACACCCAGGAGTAGTTGTTGTTGAGTTAGTGTTGATCACCGGGTAGGCGATCCCAGGTGTCGGGAACGAGCTGTGGAATTTCGGAGACGAAATTCTTTTTAGGAGGGTAGGTTGTAACGACCCGTCCCAAAAATTAGGGTTAAGACAGTGATTAAGATAAGATTAGTGAGCTTAATCGGTGGTTAGTGGGTTACGATAGGTTCGTTAGCGTAGAATGACGATTTTGCCCCTAGTTTGGGAAAAATGTTGACTTTGAGTTCAGGCGGTCAATTGGGTATTGACCGGTGACCGTGAAGTAGTTCGGGACGTCACGAGTCCGTAGACAGGTGGCACGCCCAATTCCGACATCCGAGGAGGAAGTTATGATGTTCGGAAGGTTGGGGGCATTACCGTCATTTGGTTAAATTAGGGGGAAAAGTTGACTTTTCGTACGATCGGATTTTGGTATGTTGACCTAAAATCGTTAGGTAGATTTCGTCGTCCTGAGTTTAACGACAGGCGGCACGTGTTCATTGGACCTATGATGAGTGAGTTACGGGTCTAAAACGGTAAGGGAAAAATTGTAATTTTGGGTTCAAAGAAGGGCATTTTGGTCTTTTGGCTATTTGGGCTTGGTGCAGCCGGATTTGGACAAGTGTCCAGGGCAGAGTGAGATTTTTGTGAGTGGGTTGAGAGGATTGTGACACGTGGGGTTTGGCTAGAGGCTTCTAGGGAATGCACGGGTGTGTTCAAAATCGTGCTGGTGTGTGTGTTCGAACCAGAGAGAAACAGAGGGGGAGATTGAGAGCAAATTGATCGATGATTGTAAGTGTTTGTGTGTTCTGGTGAGTGAGTGAGTGACCAGAGCTTGAGAGAGAGACAGTGAGTGAGTTGGGAGGTGCCGTGCTCGTGTGTTTGCAAAGTGGGAGTTCACGGGAAAACCAGGAAAACAGAGAAGAGGTGAGAGATCGTGGTGGTGGTGTGGCCGTGTGTTGGTTCAATTGAACTCGAAGGGAAGCTGGAGAGGACTCTGTGACCTCCAGGGAGTGCGGAGGTGAGCACGTCGGCGATTGACGACAAGTAATTTCTTCTCCCCTTGATTTTGCTATGTTTTGGTCGTGAAGTTCAAACCGGAAGTTGTGAAGTCTGGGGTTGAGTCGACGGTTTTGGTGAGTTGGGTGAGACTCAGGAGGGTCCTAGGAAGCGTCTAATGTTGCCACCGTGACGGGGGAAGACTTGGGTGGACGGATCGTGAAACAGGGGACAGTTTGGGTTTTGGCTTCGAGCTTGAGTCGACGGGTTTGGGACGGTGTCGAGTTGTTTGAGTGAGGGGGGCAAGTTCCTTAGGACTGGACGATGAAGATGATGAAGAACTGGAGGAAAACCGAGACGGATGGGCAGAGAACCGGGAACGCCGGTTCAGACCGGTTCACGCGAGGAAGACGACGATGAACAGTACTCTGTGTGCAAGCGCGTGACACCCACGCGCAGCCACTTTGGGCGGCGCGTGCGGTGGTTTCCGGTGAAGAGTTCAACTGAGTTTTTGTTCTAAATGTCATAACGAATCCAATTGAATAGGTTTCGGGTTATTATGGCGTTGTTCCGGGTTAGTTCTGCGGGGTCGAAAGTCTAGGGTCCCGTTTAAAGTACGCTTAGAAGTTCGGGAAAGTTATGGGATTTGAGTGGGACTTTTTTGAAGTAGTTAGTAACCTCGTTATGAACTTTGGACAGGTTCGGGAAAGCCGAGGGTAGCGAATTGGCCGGGAACGGCGTAAGTGCGCGCGTATCGAGGCGACGACGGAATGGTCTGTGAGTGGACTTTGCTTTCTAACTCTTGATGCATGCATATATGTTTTTATATGTTTTCTATACTTGATTCTATGGTTTGATTTATGATTGTGATGGGTTATGGTTTTGCACGTTTTTCGAGGAAAGGACAGTTTTCATGTTTTACGAGGTTTTGATAACTATCGTGATTTGAACTTGGTTTAATGAATTGATTTCGGGATTTGAAATACGAGTTGATTTTAAAGAAAGAAAAAGGATTTTTGAAAAGGTTATTCGGGGTTAGGGCCCAGTTTAAAGTAGTTTTCGGAAATGTGATTTCGGGTTTTAGAATCGGAATTCCGGGTGACGATTCCGAGGGTTCTATGTTGGCTCGAGTAGTTTTTATCCAATGCAAGGAAAAAGGTTCTTGTTAAATCTATTACTTTAGTTCTCCCTAATTATTTCATGTCATGCTTCCAGTGGGAGTTTGTAAAGATATTGAGCGGATACTGGCCCGTTATTGGTGGGGTAAGCAGAATTTACTGTGTGGTATGCATTGGGCATCTTAGGACAAGCTCACAGCTCCAAAAGATGTAGGGAGGTTTGGATTTCCAGGATCTTAGGATGTTCAACCTTGCCATGCTAGCAAAAAATTGGGCAGCAGCTTCTAGATCAACCTTCTTCCTTGCTTGCTAGGTTGTTGTGTGCAAAGTATCATAATGGGACCTCTATTCTGGGGGCTAATGAAGTGGATGGATCCTCATGAGGTTGGAACGGTATCATGTTGGGACTCCAAATTATGAAGTCGGCCTTCGTTGGCATATAGGGGATGAATACTAAATTCGCATCAGTTCGAACCCATAGCTCCTTCATGGCCGACCTTTCAAAGTATGAGTTCTCAACCTTAGTCTCCCTTTACTAGTGAACGAATTGGTATGCCCTATTAGCCATACTTGGTTATGTGGTTTGGTGGAAAGTTTGTTTGATGAAGATGAAGCTAATGTCATTTGTTCCAACTAGTTGAGTAAGTATGGTTGTCAGGACCGCAATGTTTGACACTTTTCTAAGAATGGTTGATATAATGTTCATTCGGGTTATCTGTTGGCCATGGAAATGTGTTGAAATGGAGAACTATTTGGTAGAGGTAGGAGGAGCCTAGTGCGGTCAATAGGCAGGAGCGAATTTGGAAACATATTTGGAGTTTGAATGCACCCCACAAAATCAAGCACTTTATCTGAACCTGATGCCGTGGCTATGTTGCTACTCATCATAATCTGTTCTATCGATGAGTTCATGTGGAGAATGTGTGACCGTTGCGTGGTGTTGTGGAGGAGTCAAAGTACTGCTTTTTTTCACGTTTCAGTTTGCCTAGACTTTCTGGTATATGGGTTCGCTTCGGTCTAGGTACAAGGGGTTTTCATTTCGGGACTATTGGCATGCTTTGGATGACATGTATGGCAGAAAGGAGGATGCATGGATTATTTTTCAGATCATTACTTTTGGTTGTTGGAGGATTTGGAAAACTCGAAAAGAGTGATGTTTCCAAGATACTCCTTAGTCACCTGCAACGGCTATTGATATGTTATTCTGATATTTAGCAGAGTTCTTAGAGGAAAAAAAAAAGGTGGGGAATGTGGTTGGACAGGTTACAATGGGAGATAAAGGGTCGACTTATGAGGAGGTAACGATTAGGGGTTGACAGCGACCTAGCCTTGGTGCACTCAAACTCAAATGTGATGGAGCCTGGTCTAAAGAAACGCATAGAGGGGCCTACAGCTGGGTCCTACGTTCATGGCTAGGGTCCTTTGAAGGGGTCAGTGGTGCTGGTAGGGTCAGTTGTTCGTCTGCCTTTCAGGTTAAGGCTTTGATGGTTCGTGCATGTTTGGAGGCTTATGTGTCGGATGGGCACAATACAATTGTGATGGAATCAGACTCGTTCTAATTGATTCAAATGTTATGTCAAAAGGGTAATAATGATACTCTAACCAATATTTTTCATGACATTCATGTATTTTGTGAATCGTTTATGTCGGTTACGTTCCAATTTGTCCTTAGGGCGTGTAACTTGATAACTCATGATACACTCATCATGTCAAGCGTAAGATAAGGTATCATGTTTGGCTAGTTCTTGAGCAGACTTGGTTGTTTAACTTTATCGCAAATGATGTTGGTGTTTCTATTTACGTAAATTAATAGAGATGAATTTTTAGGAAAAAAATTAAGATATCTTAACAATAATTCAATTAATTTTACTATTTTGTTTTGTTTATATTTTCGAATTAACCTGGTAAGAATAAATTTATTTCGAAGCTCCATTTTCCAATAACATAATAGAGTAAATTCAATGATTTTACACCTATCCAATTACCAAGAATTCATAACAAATCATTACAACAATAAATGGAACTAACCAAAGCATGAACATTATGGACGGCTAATCATTGAGCTACGAAGATTTGGAATCAGAATATTTTTAGTTGCACACATTTAAAAATAAAAATAAAAATAAAAACCAGCAAACAGAAAAGATGAATTTATATGGTGAATTACAGGCCGTTGGATTGGAATAAGAACGATAGCTGAAGGAAAAAAAAAATAGCAAATAGAATGGAGGACGTGCAACGTGGGAGCCTGTAAAGACAGCCACGTCGTAGGGCTGGTTTTAGCAGTTAAACTCCTACCCAGCCCGAGTTTCCCGCGAAAACAGAGAAGCATGTTCCTTCTGTCGTCCCGAATACAAAAATATTCATCATCAGCCGATGCTGTTTTCTTCTCTGGCCCTCCCTCCTCTGCCTTCCACATCATTATCCTTTTGAATTCCCAGGTAAATCTTTTATCTTCCAAATCCAATCCTTCTTTTATTTTTGTGTTTTTTGTTTTTCTCTGTTAAATTCATCAAAAAAATCTGCATTTTTTCTTATGATTGGCCAGCTACGTTCTCAAAAAATCATTTTCTTTTGTGCCTAATATGTAATTGAAATAGATCTTAATCTGTAGCCGATGATGAGGTGAAGAATTGTCTCACGTCGGAAAATTAAGAACCCTCGCAAGATGACATAATAAGCCCTTGTGAGGGGTCATAACTAAATAGATATAATTTTTGTAGCTCCGATCTTCACATCCTCATCATACCTGAAATGTTTATCATTGTTCACGTTCAAAATTCTTTAATTGAATTTGGGAAGCTATTTTTTTTTCTTTCCTCTTTTTGTGGATTTTGTTCTTGTTAGATTATGGTTTTGATTTGCGATTTTTTTTTTTGGAATTGCAGGAATAAATTTATTCAGAATAATTTTATTTTTTTTACTTCGTGCTGAATAAAATTGTGTAGCATTTTAGTAATTGGACGCATGGGTCGTTAGATTGCTGAACCGCCTGTGACGCCACCACAATTTGGAAAATGATGTGCTGCGGGGGTGCGGAGGAGGAAAACTACGGCCCGCCGGCTAATAATCAATACAACAGCGCCCCGCCCCGCGGCGGCAATGCTTATGGAGGTGGAGGTATATAACTATATTTTTTTCAATTCTTAATTTTCAAACTCCGAAAGCTTAAGCTGTAAGATAATGGAGGATTGATGAAGATTGAATTTTGTGTTGTAGGAAATGACAGAGGAGAGCCGAGGGGTTCCGCGGAGGTGAAAAGTGGAACTCCACAGAAGGCGTTACCGATTGATATACCATCCATGTCAGTGGATGAATTAAATAGGTTAACGGGCAACTTTGGGCAAAAGGCCTTGATAGGAGAAGGCTCTTATGGCCGGGTTTTCTTTGCCAAGTTGAGTAATGGTAAATCTGCTGCCATCAAGAAATTGGATACCGGCGCATCGCAAGAGCCTGACTCCGATTTCACAGTGCAAGTAAGATCTCGTATCCTCAGTGTTTTCGGCCAACAGATTATATGTCACATCTCCTCATTTACAATGTTTATATCGATTTTGCGCAGTTGTCACATGTGTCTAGACTCAAACATGATCATTTTGTGGAGTTGATGGGGTATTGCCTGGACTCGAATAACCGGATTTTGATATACGAGTTTGCAGCAATGGGCTCGTTACACGACATACTACATGGTATATACAACGGGCTACATATTTCAATCTTGTGTCTGTTTTCCGTTGAGAATCATTCATTCATTCGTTTGCCGGAAACATTGTAGGAAGGAAAGGAGTACAAGGGGCTGAACCGGGTCCAGTTCTAAACTGGAACCAGAGAATCAAGATTGCTTATGGTGCAGCCAAAGGCCTCGAGTATCTTCATGAAAAGATCCAACCTTCCATTGTTCACCGCGACGTTAGATCTAGCAATGTCCTACTCTTTGACGACCATGTAGCCAAAATCGCCGATTTCAGCTTGACAAATCAGTCTTCAGACACCGCCGCTAGACTGCATTCTACTAGAGTCTTAGGAACATTCGGCTACCATGCTCCTGAGTAAGCCCCAGTTTCTGTTTTCCGAATGTTTGTGATCAAATGTTTATTATGTCGTCAGATTGTGAAACTGTTTTTATTTTTATTATAGGTACGCCATGACTGGGCAGATAACTCAGAAGAGTGATGTTTACAGCTTTGGGGTTGTGCTACTTGAGCTTTTGACAGGAAGAAAGCCTGTAGATCATACAATGCCAAAAGGGCAACAAAGTCTTGTCACTTGGGTACATATAATTTGTTCCAATCTCATATTCTTTAAGTCAATTTTTGTCTCAGAATCACGTTCTTTTAAAAAGCATTTGATTTGAATACATATAAAAAAAAAAAACCATTGCAGGCAACTCCAAGATTGAGTGAGGACAAAGTGAAGCAGTGTGTTGATCCCAAGCTTAACAATGACTACCCACCAAAGGCAATTGCCAAGGTTATTGTGGTTTTACTATCCTTCCTCATAAATTCTTAATCCATTCTTGCAAAGTACCGGCCGGTTAATAAACTGAGAGCGTGAAGAGCAGTTTCGTATTTTATTTTCTAAAACGTTACGTTTTCTTTGCAATGTGTCTCAGTTGGCAGCAGTGGCCGCACTTTGCGTCCAGTACGAGGCGGACTTCCGGCCAAACATGACGATCGTCGTGAAGGCGCTGCAACCACTGATCAATTCGAAACCCGCTGGCCCATAATCAAACGCCTAAAGATATTCTATCGGAATCAAGAGAATCAGAAGTTGATTGATTGCGTCTTGCATTGCATGTGTGCTTTGTAACGTTTGTTTCTCGTCTGTAATCGCATTCCCATTCCCCAAGACACTGTCGATCACAGGGTATGCTTGTTGTTGTGGATTGTGGCGTATCTGATTCTGTACCCGGGGTTGCAAACATGTTTTCATTTGGTACATGGAAACTTCGAAAACAACTCAGCTGTTATTCATTAGTTTAGTTGTACTTTTCTAAATTTAACTTTTTTTTTCTTTCAATTTCATCTTTTTTTATCTTTCCTTTAAATCATGTCACATTTTTGTTATATCTAACAAGGCGGGGTGGTTTATTTATTAAAAGATGAAGTCGCGTTAAGATATTGTGGTTTATTTATTAAAAGATGAAGTCACGTTAAGATATTGATATTTTTTTCATAACGTATCGATATGATATAAATGTTTTTTAAATAATATTATTATGTACGAATATCTCGAATAATAAATTTATGCTACTTATGTAAATAAATTATCCTTATAAGGTTAAATGACTAAATCTTCTTTTATTTAGCTAATTTTACCTCGATGATCTTGAAAAACTGAATTACGTAATAGATATATGTTATATATATATATTATTTTGCAAAATATAAAAATATCATAGTTTGATTTTTTGGATGTTGCAAATGTATCTCTTGATGAAAACCATTTGAACCCAGTAGTTTCAATTTTTGAACTAAAAGTTTCGTAGTGTGTTTGAATGAACAAGTTTATAAAATGACGGAAATTAATAATCAATAACTTATTTAACTTTTTACTTGGATAGTATAAAAATAAAATGAAATTTTAACATAGAATTTGATATTTATACATAAATTATATCTATAAATATGAAATTTAGGCAATGACAACCGTGCAATTTAAAGTGGGGATTTGAGATCAAGTGGGTCTAATTCAGTTGGTTCTAATGTTGATTTGTAAACAATTAGTTTTAAATTCGAATCGTAATGACATATTGTATGAAAATTTTTCAAAAATTTCCCCCTATATAATAAAAAAAAGTGGAGATTTTGAACATCCAAATTCTTTTTATTTTTTTTTTATTTTTTAGAATTTCTAAATTTCTAAATTTTGTGAATCCAAATAAGAAAATTTATAGAGAGAAATTTTAAAATTATAAATCTTTGATGTATCCTGTATGTGATTTGTTCAAGACCTATCAGAAAAAAATCTATCTAATTCTCTATCGAGTTTCTACCTATGTATATATATATATTATAAAAACCTTCTGAGTGATTTCTTCTAATTAGTTTTATGTATTTACTTTTTATTCTCTTAAAAAAAAATCATGTCACATTTTTCTTTATCCAACAACTATAGTACATTCTATTTTAGTTAATGCGTAGTCCGTTAAAGTGAAAGTAAAAAATGTTAATAAGTTTAATGTTAATTTTGGTCCGTCAATATAAAAATCGAATTTCATTAATTCAAAAGATCATTGATTGATCTCATGTCACATGTAAAGGGGTAAGATATTTTGTTTGAATAAAATAAATATCCATATATCTACATTTATTCAATGAAAAATCATTCGTATTATTATTTAAAAAATGAAGTAAATTAATGTCAAATTAATAAATTGTAATCGTCGTATCAAGGAGGAATATATTATCAAAACCGAAATAAAACTATGATTGTAATGAAAGCATAAACATATATTAATGGTTGTATTAAAATTTGAGATTGAGGATCTCATCGACCTATTACAAAATAATTTTCCTAAAAATAAAAAAAAAATTGAATTTAACAGATGCACATAGAACCAAAATTCATTAAATATCTGGAATCTTATTTCATTTTCAGATTAGACTAAAAAATAATCATTCTCATGGGTTGGCCGTCATGACTATTAAGACAATCCATGGGATCCCCGTAGAATTTGTTTGGTTCCTGTTGAAATGAGAGGTCTATATGTTTTCTTACAAGAAAATAATTTGGGTAATAATTATTGGCCTCTTGGACTCTTGTACTTTCCTCTGGCAATTTCGCTAAAGCAGATTTATATATATGCGGAGACACATTAGTTAAAGTGAATGTGTTCGGTTTTTGATATAATCATATCGTTAAAATGAATTGTATAAATTCAGACTCAGAAATACAATTAAACAGTAAAAAACCCATGAATAATTCCTAGAATAATAAAGTACTCAAATAAACTCAATGAAATTGTCTCCATGTCTATCTCTGAACTCCATGAGGGATGTGGGTGGATTCAAGGTTTCTAGGTGATATGGAGTGGGTGGATTCAAGGTTTCATTGATGGTGTAGTGTATGGAGATGGCCATGGTGACTGCTCCTTCAACCTCTCAAAGTCTCTCAATCTCTCAATTTTTGTGGGAGTGGAAATGGAACTATGGAGTGGCTGTGCCACTTCAAGGCTCATTATATATTAGGAACCAATCCGTAAATTCTTTTGATCTTTTGAGTAGGGTGGAATGAGATAAAGGAAATGGAGTATGCTGATTAAAAAAAAAAAAAAAACTTGAAGAGTGGGGCGTTTCAGACAATTCCTCATTTTGTTTTATTTGAACTTTCTACGCCGTTGCACCATATTTTGAACTTTCTACGCCGTTTAGTTTTTTTTTTTTTAAAAAATCGTTTTATTTGAGAGTGAAACAATATATATAAAAGTGTTTAGTAAAAATAAAAATTATTATTTAAAAAAAATAGAATTTTGACAATAATTTTTAAAAGTAATATGTATGTTACTTTTGAAAGCTGCTTTTACAAAAATTATTTTAGCATACAACTACTTATTATGAAAATAAAACAGAAATCGATTTTAAAAAAAACATAACTGAAGCAATTTTTCGAAAAAACACAACAATCTTAAACTGGCCTTATGTGTCGACACAATGAGTCTAACAACAATAATATTGTACTTGTATTTTTCAATTTTATTTGATGGGATTCGAAACAAATCTCACATTTCTAACCTTAAACATATCATCTCTTTCTTAATAAAACCTGAGAGATTACCTTTTAGTTTAAGATACGCATAATTAGCCTAATTACAATTTATCATTATTTATTTATGTAAATTAGACTCAAAGACTTAAAAGTTACTTTACTTGATTCATACTATTAACCTTTACCATGTATATCATCCAACAAAAAAAAAAACTAGTACTACATGTAGGTGCTACAATGTGACCAAGATTTAAGTTTATTATATGTTGAGTAACATGTAATCTTATAATGTGGAAATATTGATATCTTATGCATATAATTTATATTAACACTCAATTAGATTTATACTCGTAACAATTTTTTAATACATATAAATGATAATTGTTATTTTAAAATTACAAATCAATACCGAACTAGCCCAACATATAGTAAGTGCTTTTCTTGAGAATATTAACTAGTAAGTTGGTGATGATAAACCTTCCATAAAAATGATCTCTATGCGTTAATATATTTTTTGTGCATGATATTGTGTAGTAGTCATTGGATTATGCAAAATAAGAATGTCGGACAAGACAATTATTTTAATGATAAGTTTTTCGATTTTTCAATTTTAAAATTGCAACACCGGTAAAATTTTCAACACTTTAATCTAATTAAATTTTGAGTTAATAAGAATTATTTTTGTCATCAAATTTACACATACGCTTTGTATTTAACAAAACGAGAACAAGACTGAAAACTACCACAAACTTGAGAATAAGCTTAAGATTAACTGCGTCAAAACCATAATTAAATAAGGAATTTACCTTTTGAAAAAAAAGTATTAAATATATTTTTGATATATTATTTAATTTAGACAAAAAATAAAAAAGTTAAAAAATTATTTTCATCTAGTTTAATTGTAACGTAACAGTATTCTCTCTCTGTTTCATTTTGGTTTTAACCGTGGCTGCCTTGTAGCTATCATATGAGTCCATTACCAAGGCCTTCCTTTGTCTCTCTTTCTCTCTCCCTACAAATATATGTGCTGCACCAAATCTCATCATCTTCTTCAACCAAAACCCCATTACATTCCCCTTCTAATTCTCTCTGAATCGCTTTCTCAATTCTCAACCATTCAATCCAATCAAATTCCATGATCGCAAATATCAGACTCACCTCCACGCAATTGATTTGGATCCAATACCCATTCACCCCTCGATCTATAATTTCGAAATTAATTCTCTTTTTGATTTAATTTGGATTTCTAATATTCGATTTTATTGAATGCTCGATTGTCGATCGGATTGGATCCAAATCGGACCGTGAACGCATCGCTGGGGATGGGAAGGGTGGGTAATGAGAATTCTATGACAGCTTGAACCAAATATGCCCGGCTTAGCACAGAGAAATGACCAATTCAGTAATGGGCAGTTGCCCATTTACTCACTCTCTTCGCCCAATGGCTTTTGGTCCAAGCATCCCGACGATGTTAGCTACAATCAGCTCCAGAAGGTACCAATTTATTCAGTTTATGCTTTTCTGTAATGGGTTGAGATTAATATGAATCACTTTTTCGTTTATTGTCTTATCAATGAATTTAATGGGTGCTTTGAGTTTGAATAGGATCCTGTTCTAACGAGTTTTCCACTAGAGGTTTTGAGATTGTACCTGTGTGATTGTTCATCGGAGGTCTAGTTTTGATTGGAATATCAGTTGTTTTATTGATTAGATCCACTTTAGTTGTGTGATTACATATATGTCTATATATGTATACATGTTCCCATGGTGAGAATATAGTCTTGATAAATTATGTATTTGATTGATAACTGCGCGATGTCACTTTATTGGAGAGTGTTTTTCATCAAGATTTTGTTTCCTAATTTTTCTTCATATATGAGGCAATGACATATACATGCATTAAGAAAGAACTAAGAAAAGCAAATTGAAAAGAAATGCATTGATTTTGATTATTCTTGGCTGGATAGTTAATGTGGAGCATATTTTTATGCTTAGTCTAATGCACCTTGTTCCTTACTTTTGGATTTGTTAGTAACTCTTACAGACTTGCTAAGGGAACCTAAACACACACACACGCATGTAGACTCTTCATCCACACAAGAATGCAACAGATAGAAAATCAAGTTTGCTGTTTCTTGATATGCTTTTCCTAGTAACTGATCCTTACACTCTGGCTCCTTCATAAGTTAGTCACTGTGGACCGATTTGAACTTGTAGTAATGGTTTGGAAGTGTACAGATGGCATGATAACCTGTAATATTCTCTTTTCTTTTTTGTGACTTATTGGTGGTGTGGCTAGTCTCTTACAAAGTTCAGTTTACTTTTGGCATAGTTTTGGAGTGAGCTGTCGCCACAAGCTCGACAGAAGCTTCTCAGGATTGACAAACAAACACTTTTTGAGCAAGCTCGTAAAAACATGTACTGCTCTAGATGCAATGGGTTACTGCTTGAAGGTTTTTTGCAGATTGTCATGTATGGAAAGTCTCTGAAGCAGGAGGAAACAGGCGGACAGCTATCTTGCAACAAATCAAGGGCCTCAAAAAATCAAAAGGATGGTGGATCAAGTATTACAAATCGGTGTCATGATGATACCCCAGACCCATCTGTCCATCCTTGGGGTGGTCTGACCATAACACGTGAAGGGTCATTGACACTCATCGACTGCTATTTGTATTGTAAGGCTCTCAAGGGACTTCAAAATGTAAGTTCTCATGATGGCATTATTCTATGAGATAAGTGCATCATCCAATTTCATTGTAGTAGCTGATTTTATGCGTGAATCAGGTGTTTGATAGTGCACGTGCAAGGGAACGAGAACGTGAACTGCTTTATCCTGATGCCTGCGGTGGGGGAGGTCGGGGTTGGATAAGCCAAGGAATGGCAAGTTATGGCAGAGGACATGGAACAAGAGAAACATGTGCATTGCACACTGCCAGGCTTACATGTGATACATTAGTTGATTTCTGGTCAGCACTTGGAGAGGAAACTCGCCAGTCTCTTCTTAGGATGAAGGAAGAGGATTTTATTGAGAGACTCATGTACAGGTGTTTATCTTATTATTTATCCCTTCTGCACGAAATTCAATATAAAACAATGGAGCGAATTTCGATTATTGGAACTGCAGGATCAGTACTGATACAGCTGATAGGGAAAAGAACAGTCGTTTAATTTGGTATAGTAGATGTCTAACTTTAGCTGGTGCACCTTTTAAGGGTTTTACGCACCTAGTAATTATAGTGATGGATGAAATTCCTCACCATAATTATGTAGGTGAACAGTAAGGAATTGCGTTCTGTCTTAGGGTAAGATCTAGAAGATACATAATGATAGGAAAGATATGAGGAGAGGATAAATGAGTTCTTCAGATTAACTTAAGTCAGTGATAGAGGATGGATGTACATTGTGGAATATCATGAAGAAATGATATTCTTGAAGGGTCTGATTTGGTAAGGCTTTTGGGAGGGAGATCTGTGCTAAAAAGGTCCTTAAATGAATGCTAAAACGAAAATCACTTTCGCTGAAGTAACAACCAAACCTGTCTAGATTTCAGTTCGAGGTAATACTACTTTCTGCTAGACAGATGAGATGGGTGAAATATGGTGCTAAAGGGAAAAAGGATCATATATTGAATTAGGATATTGATTAAAGAGAAGGGAGGGTTAGCTTTTGGTCACTTAATAAGAGGAGGGCATTGTTGGGTAAATGGTTGAGGTGGGATTTTTAAAGAGCAAGATCTCTTTAAGTGTGCTATCATTAGGAGTATGTATGGCTGGCACTCTATTGGGTGGGATTCTTGAATTGAGGAGGTAAGTACTTACTAACGCCTCTGGAATATCTCATAGGGCCATTCTTATTTCACAGTCAAATTTTGTGGTGGGGATGGGACATTTTGTTTTTGGGAACATATCTGGATGGTTGCTTAATCTTCCTAACTGTTGTTTCTTAATCTTATAGATCTTTCACAATCATACTGGAGTCATATCCTCATTAATGTCATTCAAACCTTCTAAATGTTAGGGAATGTGGAGTCTCTATTGTCTCGCATTAACAATATTGTCTCAAGTTCTAGCCGTTCTGACCCAAGACATTAGTGTATTTATGGGTTCAGATTTTTTTCCCCTCTTCTGATTAAGTCCTTTTTATTTTGTTGGATAATTCAGATAATCTTGATAGTCCTATTTATGAACATAGTCAGATAATTTGAAGGACTGGTCTTCCTACAACAGTCATGGTAAAATTAGATCTTGTGACATGGTTTAAGAAAAGGGCTCTATGCTTCATTATCTCCTTATTAGTGTCTCTTATGTAAGGCGTCAAGTGAATTGACTGATTCTATATCTCTCTTATGGAATTGAGTAGGTTATTGATAAGGGTTGGAGTGGGATGTACCAATGTATTTTGAGGCCTTCTTTAGAATGATTCGTTGTTTGCTGACCTCAATTTCGATTGTATTCGAAAGAACCAAGTTTTTTGATGATATGAAAGATGATTTAAATCTATTTGGGGCAGAAGTTGATTTCTTGTACCCTTATGGATGTCTCTGTTTAAGCACATTAGGGTATCACTTGGTGATTCATTATGACCGGACAGGGGGTACTTGCTGGTTTTGTTCGTTTGGTTTATACTGAGAGTGGCTTTGCTTGTTTATTTTTATCGTGTGGTTTTGTTCCTCCTATATACTTTGTTTCTCTCTCTCTTTTTTTTAATATTTATTTTTGATGAAGCGGTCATTCTTCTAGAAAAATAAATGACAATCACATTTTATTTTTGTAATTAAAACATGAGAGCTGTTGAGAAAGGTTGTCTTATGCTCTTATTCCTACAACTTTGTATTCTGTTTGTTCTTTCCTGGTTTTATTGCAATTCATGTGAAAGACTAATCAACCACTAGTTTTCAATTTTGCAAAAGTACTGGCTGTTTTGTATCTACCATGAAGTTATATGTTATTGAGTCCCAACTAAAAATGCTAACTATATAGTTGGGTTTGTAGAATTTACTTCTCTTATGATATCTCTGAACTCCTTATCAATTACTCATAATTCTTTCTGCCTTCTTTTAATGCATGTTATATTATTCTGGTTTGTGCTAAGATTTTGATGTTCATATCACAGGTTTGACAGCAAGAGGTTTTGCAGAGATTGCAGAAGGAATGTTATCCGTGAATTCAAGGAGCTGAAAGAGCTGAAGCGCTTGCGGAGGGAACCTCGCTGCACTAATTGGTTTTGTGTTGCAGATACAGCCTTTCAGTATGAGGTGTGGCCTCATACCGTTTCGTTCATTTTTTACTTTTCTCTGATATCTGTTGTGTATTGGTGTGTTCTCTAAGTCATCCAAGAGCAGACTGGTGAGATGGAGAAATTTTGATGGCTGGACCACTGTATATAGATGTGACTAACATCTTAATTTCTTGTCCCAGGTATCTGATGGAACAGTACAAGCTGATTGGCGCCATACTTTTTCCGACACTGTTGGGACATACCATCACTTTGAGTGGGGAGTTGGAACAGGGGAGGGAAAATCTGACATTCTAGAATTTGAAAATGTTGGCATGAATGGAAGTGTTAAGGTCAATGGCCTAGACCTTGGTGGTTTAAGCGCATGCTTTATAACTTTGAGGGCTTGGAAACTAGATGGTCGTTGCACTGAGCTTTCTGTTAAAGCTCATGCATTGAAGGGTCAACAATGTGTTCACTGTAGGCTTATAGTTGGAGACGGCTATGTAACAATCACAAGAGGAGAAAGTATCAGAAGATTTTTTGAACATGCTGAAGAGGCAGAGGAAGAGGAGGTAGTTAAGATCCCAAAAAGCTTAGTATCTATGTCCTCCACGGGAAAATTGAGACGGAGTTAAAACTGATCTATCAATTTTATTTAATATGCTTTTTCAGGATGATGATTCCATGGACAAGGATGGAAATGAGCTGGATGGAGAATGCTCCCGTCCGCAAAAGCATGCGAAGAGTCCTGAACTTGCCCGAGAATTTCTTCTAGATGCTGCAACTGTTATTTTCAAGGAACAGGCATGTTTTGTCTGCTGGTTTAGCTGTGTTAATGTTTTCTTCTTTTGATAAACTCAGCTTACTGCTTGTTACCTCTCCGCTTGCTGCTTGTCACCTTTTGGGTTAAGATCTCTCATGTGTTCTAAAACCTCGGAGAGGTAGACTATCCATTTACATGGACAATGTGGTGGATTGAGGAACATATAGTGGTTAAATTATATTTTATGATGCAAGAAATGATATTAATAATGCTCAGGATGTAATCGCAATAGTGCACCAGTGTTATTTTTTTTAATGTATTTTCTTTTAAGTATTTGAGGAGATGGTATTTAAGCTTGCATTTTTTTTGGAGAGAGCACCAATAAACTTATGTTGGCACCATGCTGTACTACCACTCACTATGTACTTTGTGCAATGCTGGCAGATTTCTCGGTAATCACGTTGTATGTGACTCTGAATGCTATTCTTTCAGGTGGAAAAAGCATTTAGAGAAGGAACAGCTCGCCAAAATGCACATAGCATCTTTGTTTGTCTTGCACTAAAGCTGCTGGAAGAACGAGTTCATGTTGCTTGCAAAGATATAATTACTCTTGAAAAGCAGGTCTTAAATCTTGTTATATTTCTGGCTGAAAAATCATGTTATTTTTAAAGATAACATACTACGAATAAGAACGAGAAGAGGCATTTTCAGTTTAGAAGAAACACTTCTGATGATTTTGTACCTTTTCCCTGCAGATGAAGCTTCTAGAAGAGGAAGAAAATGAAAAGCGTGAAGAAGAAGAGCGCAAAGAGAGAAGAAGGGTAAAAGAAAGAGAGAAAAAAATGCGAAGAAAGGAGAGGTTGAAAGGAAAAGAAAAGGATAATGATAAGAATTGCTCTGAAGCAAATCAAACATCTGTCCTTCATGTTGTCTCAAAGGAAGAATCATCAGTATTTGTTGATGAGGAGCCTAATAGTTCTATTAGCTGCAAGGATTCAGTTAGTGAAGCTGATGATCATATTATATCTAGGCCAGGATCTCCTGACATTCCTGATGAACAGTTTGAAAATGATCATATTATTTCAAAAATTGAAGACTCCTGTTATGATAGTCCTGATGGTGAAATTACCAATGGGAAGGGTGGTACTGGTTCTTTCACGGTAGAGAATTCAAAGTTTTCCCGCCGGAGATTGAAATTTAGGAGGGAAGTTCAACTAGATGCATCTTTGAAGTGGCCTGACAGGCGCCGATACGCTGCTGTTTCAGATGGTGCTTCTGTTGTTAATAGATCTGAGTCCAGATACAATAGTGATAATTTTGAGACTCCCTCAAGGGGTATCAATGGATCAAACAGGCAACTAAGAATGAATGGCCCAAAGTCCAATGGACGGCATAGTGGTCCTAAGTGTGCTGAGAAGTTTAACTCCCCCAGTAACAGGACGAGTGACAGATACGACTTCCACTCTTGCAGCTGTTGCAAAACCACTGAATATAGAGCAAAGATAGAGCCCCATGTTTCTGCTTCCAGAGTAGGCTGGGAGACCAAAACTGCAAGTAAGTCAGAGTCTGCATTAGATATGTCCAAGCAATTCTATCGTGGTAACAGATATAACCAAGTAGAACACTTGCGTGATAGTTGTTTAAGACCCAAAAGCAAAGTCGTTTCTGGGGATCATCCCAGTAGAGAGCTGATTCATCCTAAAAAAACTTGGGAACCAATGTATCCTCGAAGTAACTCAGACTCTGATGTTACCTTGAGGTCATCTGCTGTCAAGGTCGAAGATAAACTTGTGAAGTCATCTGGTGACATATGTACAGTTGAAGCTGGGGTAGAATCAGGTGAAATTTATGAGGATAATAATCTGAAGGAATCAAAAAAATCCAGCATTGGAATGGATGTCAGCTCTCAAAACGGATTTCCTCATGCAGGTGCACAGGATTCTTGCAAGACATCGCAAGCTGCTTATGATGATATTGGATTATGCCCTGTCAGTTCTGTCCTTAATTCCATTGATTCCGCATTAAAAGGAATTTCTGACCCCACCGCCAGCAGCATTTCTAATTCTGATAACTGTTCTTCATGCTTAAGTGAGGGAGACAGTAACACAACCTCGTCAAATCATGGAAATCAGGAATCTTCTTCCACATCAGATTCAGAAGATGCCAGCCAGCAATCAGGAGGAAAGGAAACTTCTTCATGCATTCAAAATGGTTTCCAGGACCGCCATGATGTTGATTTGGAGAATAATCAGAACTCAAAGAGAGGGGAGTCTATGGAAAGCAGGAGGTTGATTGGTCTTCCGAATGGAGCAGGGAGTAACATTTTTGGGAATGCATCACCAAAAATTTCTCAGAGTTTTGATAATGGTTTCTCTGGGGTCAATTTGGGTTCTCAGCATCATGGCATGCTTTCTCCAATGCATAACCAGAATGTACACTATCCCGTGTTTCAAGCTCCTTCAACAATGGGTTACTATCACCCAAGTCCAGTTTCATGGCCTGCTGCTCCAACCAACGGGATGATGTCCTTTCCTCAACCCAACCACTATCTATATGCTGGTCCTCTTGGGTACGGTATGAATGGAAACTCAGGCTTCTGCATGCCGTATAATCCTGTGCAGCATGTACCTGCTCCCTTGTTTGCTTCTGCCCCGGTTCCGATTTATCAGCCAGCCATCAACAGAGAGGAGAAGACTCAAATTTCTCAGTCAGGTGTTCAGGAATTGTCCAATGAAGCTAATAAAGAGAGCCTGAATCCGTCTGGACCGTATTCAATGCAAGCACCTACTGGAGAACGAGCACAAGATGATAATTGTGGCAAATTGCATATGAATAATGATGAATTTTCCTTATTCCATTTTGGCGGGCCTGTTGCTAACCCACCAGGATGCAATTCAAGTCTTATGCCTTTGGAAGAAGAGACTTCCCGGGATTTTCCTTTAAAATGTGCAGATCGTGCTGAGAATGGTCATGCATGCAATAAGGAGGCTACTGTCGAAGAATACAACCTGTTTGCAGCAAGTAATGGCATAAGGTTTTCGTTCTTCTGATGAAGTTATAAGAAGGTGTGAGGTGGCTGTTCAGGAATTCAGTCCTATCTTCTTATATGAAGGTTTGTGGTACTTGGTATTTAGTACACAATAAATCTTCCTTTGAAAATTCCATTTTTAGCTTATAGTTTTTTATTTTTAGTTATTCAATTTGTCCCATTTTTTTTCCTATTATAGAGAGAAAAAGGTTGGGAGAGTGCTACAATGTTTGAGGATTCTGTAGAGGCCAGGGTTTTCTTATTTTTTATGAATGAATGGTATGAAAAATTTCTCTGTATTTCATCTTTTTTTTTTTTTTTGTATTTGTTTGTTTTAGGATTTTGAGCCTCCTAAAACAATCAGTTGATTAAGAGAATTTTCTTGGCTGATGAAAATAATGAGGAAGTCGTGTTATTTTGCAAACTGCTCAGTGAAAGCTCTTACTCTCTTGATCAATACTAGTGTAAATATCTCATTGGATCATTTCATCTATTCTTGCAATCCTTGGACACTTAAAAAACTAAAAACCTATCGGCAATAAACTGAGGAGGGAAGGGGGATCGTTACGCCATTTACTTGACGAGAAAATTTTGATATTTATGACCGTTATGGTTACAGTTGCCGTTCACCGCAGCCTCGGTTGTCGGCTCCCTCTCATAAACGTCACCAATTTCCTTGACATGTCATCAACGTCACCAACTTTCTCGACCTTTCAGTACCGACCATCTAGGGAGAACACATGATGGCCAGTAAAAGGAATTTCCAATATTAATAGGCAATGCCGTAACATTTAGTAAACAAATTTAATATTAGATGGAAGGGAGATCTTTTTTTCTTTTCCGAACGTTATTTACTGAAGAGGCATGAACAACAGAGTAGGCTCAAAAAAATAACACAATGTGGTAGGTACATCTATAAACTTTTAGTTGAATACACTGTTTCTTGCACATGAAATTACTGACTTCAAATCAATTATCATTTTCCTGCCCCAACAAACTTTAATACAGCAAGATAAAAACCAGGCTCGTCATTATAGTTAGTTAATTCGAAAGAATGGTGCGCTGCAACTTCCTGCAGATTCGTCTTCTCAGGCAAGTCAGATGTTGCAACATCCGGAAATTGTTGTCGCTGTTGCTCTAAGCCCTCTCTTCCTAGTGGATGGCTTATAACCAGTCTTGCACCTACACAACCCAACATCCAGTAATCAGAACCAAGTGAGAAAAATGCGACAGCCATTGCCAGACCTACCACTTTCTCCAAAAGTTTTTATCAGTGATTTTAATATGAAACTCATAGATTTATGTAGGTAAGTGTTGACCAATATGTAACAAATACTGCCTAACTAAGCCATATTGTACAAAGAATAACGATGAAATTATGAAGTTCGATGAGAAAATCACCTGGCAGAAAACACTTTGCAAGCACTCCAAAAACTTCGTCAAGTTTAAAGGGCAGGCCGGGAAGGAAATAGAGGAACACAATGTCTAAAGTCCCCCACTTATCAGGAACGTATATTAATTCTCCTTGCCAACACTTAACCTTGTCATATTTTTCTTTAATGCCAGCTAGCACAAAAAGTGAATCATGGACAATAAGCAAGAACTTGCAGGGTGAGGATTCCACCAACCGGTCCACAAATCCTTCGGAACTAATTGAAACCATAACCCTAGAAGTTTCTTCAATCTCTCCTGCGGATATAATGCGATCAATCTTTAGGTTATAATCTTGTTCGGAACTGAAATCACTTGAATCAAGAAAGGACCAGTCTTTCTCAGCCAAATCGTCGAAGTTGATTACAGACACTACTCCTTCATTTTCCGGAGCTGTAGCTCCACTAATATATGATCGGCGAGAGTGCAAAGAATGATGCGAAATGGATGGAAATGAAAGTGAAGGAAGAGAGACACTACGGTTTTGATAACAAACACGGTTGGAGAGCATATATTGAGGCAGCGCATGATTACAGGGTAGGAAATTGCAGCTAGGTAAGGGAATGAAAAGAGACTGAGATGAGAAAACAGAATTCATTGCAGAACCTGCTGTTTTTCTTTCCGGGATTTGTCTGATGTAAAATGAACGATTATAGAGGCTCAATTAATGATAACTAGGAACGAACCTAAAACGTTACTGCTATTATTTCAAAATTAGAAGTTCAACTTGAATCACAACCTCTTGCACTTATCTTTCATATTACAGCCCCTGCACATAAGAAAAAGAGAACCCAACTTTTTCAATTCTTAGGCTACACAAAAAGTGAATACTAAAACCAATAGCGAGATGGTTATCGAAAGGACCCTTAATTATTAAAGTCTTAAGCTAGTATTAACTTTTCAGGGATTAAACAGAAAAGGCACAACAACCTATGGATATCACATACTTAATCAGTAGCTTATCACTCAATGATGGGGAAAACAATCTCATTGAATTGGATTAAATCCAAGTAAATGAACATTTGCATTAGGATTTTAGTACCTAAGAGAAACAAGAATGTGAAACCCAAAGTTACCATCTTTCGTTTTCCTTTCCCTCATTTTCCAAGCAACAACACTTGGCGTGAGACCAAATTGAAAAGTCAAGCCAAAAAAGTAAATGATTTCTTCTATGCAAAGATGATACCATTAAAAGCGAAACCCAGGAGTAGAAAATTAAAAGCTCTGTTTAGTACCACAGAATTTCAAATACGAAGTCTATTTTCTCTCGCTAATGAGCAGAACAAAATTTGCTTACCTTTGAACCTCAACCGCGAATGCAAGCTCAGAGCTTTTCAATGGCAGTGCTGCAAAACCCTAATCCTAATGGTCCCGCGCCCTAGCTTTAAACCCCAATTGAAAAATGTTTTTTCACTGTTCAATGAGCAGTTCGCTTACTAATTTGCCCTTATTTTCTTTTCTTTTCCTTTGTTGTGAACAGTCAAATTACTGTCCTGTCCTCAGCCTTCCACATTGCTAATTTGCTATCTTCACCGTTATATTCTCAGCCTTCTACATCTCTGCTTCTCAATATGCGACGGCAGCCGTATCCAATCAGGAACCCGCCTCTAGTTCTCAATATGCGGCAACGCTTGCCTCTTGCTGTCTCCCAATTTGTCGAATAATCTCCATTTCGCTGCCTGGGCCTTCAATTTTTCTGATAAAACCAGAGCTTCTACTTTTCGATTCTCTTTCATTCACCCAGAGCTCGGAGAGTTTCGATTCTTATCTTCGAAATCACCTGAGCTGCTCTTCAACCCTTCGACTACCCATCTTGGCGAGACGTTTCAATATCATCCAAGCTGCTCTTCAATCCTTCAATTCTTGATCTGCGGGAGAAGGGCCAACCGAAGATCTTTGATCTTCTTTCATTCAGCCACAGCTTGGAGATTTCAAGGTAAAATCTTGAGCTTTGTTCTTGGAACAATCTTAATTTCAGAAATTTGAAATACAATCTTGGGATGCATTTTGTGGGTTGATTCATTTCCATGTTTTATTTTATTTTATATTTTATAACGATTGAGGAATAACCTGTTGAATTTTTCAAGCATTTGGTGAATTTGCAAGGTAAGCTTTTCGTTTTCATATAAATCATGATTGAGTTAGATTATTGGGTTAGGTTTTGTAGATTGATTGTTTTCAGTGTGCTTTTTTGGGAAGGATCGAGGAGGAAGAGGAAGCGGAAGCTGTCATGGGATTTCAATGATTTTGGAGGTAAAATTTTATTGTTCCTGCTAATTAACTTTGCTTCGAATTTTTTAGATATTTCGACTTTGGAATTTTAGATTTTATTATAAATTTATTTACCATTTATTTGGAAGACCAATATTCGTTTGGCTGGGATTTCAGATAAATGGACATTGAGTGTTTAAATGCAACCATATCTTCAAAGTATGATTAAATGCAACCATATCTCAATCTGTGCTCCTTTTCTTCATGTCAATTGCGGGTTGTTTTTGTGGATTAGATACTTAGATTGATATGGAAAATTAAGAATTTATGCAGCTCTGGGTATTTTCAGGGTGTGAGGAACTGTCTGTTGATGTTCCTTCTAAGCTGATTCATTAGTTACTCAATTTTGGTGATGAGTTTGTTGATGTTTGAATGATTGATGGTATGTGTATCCCTGTTACAAGAATTGTAAATAGAAACTATTGAATAAGGTTCTCGGTTAAAATGTGTTTTCTATCTTGGTAATATCATTTTGGTTACAGACTGTTAAAATCTTGCTCATAGTTTGGTATTCTTTTGGATTTTTAGTCATTAGCAGGGTTAGCTTCAGTCATTAGCAGGATTTTTTTTGTTACAATCGTGGTCGTGGTTTTATAGATGTCTTTCTATGCATATTTGTACGCTGTTAAATGGAATCTTTAATCTGTGCTATATTAGCCAATAGAGTTCAATTACAACATTTTGATTCTATTATTGTTACTACAATTCTGCTGTTTTTTCCAGTTTGGTTGGGCAGAAACAGAGCACTCTTTTCCATGGCCGCACTGATAACTTTTTCTTTACTCGCATGCAGCATTTTGAATATTTGTTTGTTTGTATGTTCATTTTCATTTGAATTTTGGGTGAATGGTAGTTGGTTTATTCAGTTATTTGTATGTTCGTTTTCGTTTGAATTTTGGATGAACGGTAGTTAGTAGATTTGATTTTTTTTTCTTTCAGGAAATATTGAGTATAAACAGTAGTAATCTAACTTGGAATATAATGTAAGGTTAGATTTGCTATGTAAAATGTTGAAGTAAATGGAAATATATAGATGCGTACAATATACAATGTATTTTTTGACATAAAATCAGCACTGGTAACTAAACATTCCTTCAAGCTGAAACAACACAAATAGAGATGAAAACTTTAGCTACTTTCTTTTGCATATAACTAACTTGGCTTCAGAAGTTAAATTGGAGTTCAGGGGGGAATGTGAGAATTATGGTACTGCGAACTTAAAGATTTTGTCCAACTATAGAATGGCAAAGCTTGATTTGAGAAACTCAAGAAGCCAGATCAAAATCATGGGCACCCCGGTATCCATCTCAGGAGCATTGATTGTCAACCTCTACAAGGCTGCTAAATTTAGAATTTATGCTGATTATAAGATAACTGAATTTAAGCTAATCTATTTACTTAAATATGGCATTTGAGCATTTTTTTTACAGTTTGTGTTTATAGTTCTGCTACAGATGTTTTAAACTCGTCTGAGAAGCAGTTTCTGTGTCCTGTTTGAAGCTCCTTGCGATTGGTCATTTGTAAGGCTTTTGTTTGGCAATAGGTAAGTTTAGTACTTTAGTTTTCTGTTTTTATATAATTTTTCTGCCATTTAAGGAATGGTTATAATGTGTTGTTAATACATTAGTTTGGTTTTTTTTTCTTTCCTCCTTCAGCTCCTTGTGCTTTTGATTTTTTGTTGATATAAGTAGCGTTATAAAAGATATAACATACTTTATCTCATCATATATTTCAAATGTTTGTCATGAACCTGTTTTTAAAAGTGGTCATGAATATCCTATTTCACCTGGGAAAAAATACTAGAATTTCATGTATTGATAACTGCTAACTCTTCTTGATGAAGAAAATATAGAGAAATCGAGTTTATTTTATTGTTGATTTTATTATTTTTCAATTCGGATTTGGTATTTATGGCTTCATGGAAATCCGTTTGTTTAAAAGTATTTTTTTCCCGTTCTCCCGGTGCCCTTGAAGGTTTTCCACAAGAAACTATTTGATGAGGTTCATCAACAGTTTAGTTCATGGTTTTATCAGGTCGTCGGCATATTGCCAATTTGCTTTATTTGGTCGGAAATATTTTTTGCATATGAGATCCTTAAATAGCTCATTAATTTTTTTTATGAGGGTTATAAATCCATTCCATATGTATCATTTGCAGATCAGATATTGTTTTTAAACATTAGATAACACCGCAGGTATTTACAACGTAAAGCTCTTATCATCAGAGCTTGGCAGAGCTTGACACTATGCATTTTTTTTTTTTGGACAATGACAAACTATGCATTTATGTTTTATATTTGTCCCTCTTACAGCATTTAAACCAAGAACAAGAAGAAGATTTTACTATCTCTGCAGCGAAACAGATCCCGCGAAAATGGAATCTCAATCACTCGCCGACACCAAACAGATCTTCATTTTATCGGGTCAGAGCAACATGGCTGGTCGCGGCGGCGTGTTCAGAGATCCCCACCACCCCTACCACCAACATTGGGATGGCGTCGTCCCCCCCGAATCCGGATCCCACCTCAACATCCACCGCCTGAACGCGCACCTGCAGTGCCAGCACGTGAGCCGCTGCACGCCGACATCGACTTGGTTTGTGGTGTGGGGCCAGGCATGGCGTTTGCGAACATGGTTAGGGAGAGGTTGGGAGTGGTGGGCCTGGTGCCGTGCGCGGTGGGCGGGACGGCGATCAAGGACTGGGCGCGTGGGGAGCATCTGTACGAGAGTATGGTGAAGAGGGCGAGGGAAAGCGTGAATGGCGGGGGAAAGTTGAGAGGGCTGCTGTGGTACCAAGGGGAAAGTGACACGTGGACTCAGCATGATGCTGATGCGTACCAGGGGAAGATGGTGAAGCTTATTGAGAATGTGCGCGAGGATCTTAATTTGCCTACGCTTCCAATTATCCAGGTTAGTATTGAAGTCTTGTCTGATTTGGTATTTGGTACATGAATCAATTATTAAGGGATTGGATTGTACATAAACAACAGGTTGCTCTTGCATCTGGGGATAACAAGTATATAGAGAAAGTGAGGGAGAGTCAGTTGGGGATGGAGGTCCCGAATGTTGTGTGTGTGGATGCAAAGGGATTGGAGCTGAAAGATGATCATCTGCATCTGACCACCAAGGCTCAAGTTGAGTTGGGTCAAATGTTGGCTTATGCATATTTCAACCATTTTGGATTTCAGTCATAACCCAATTCTCTGATTTTGGATTTTTTCAAATTCGTCGCTAATTCAAGCAATAGTGGAGATATGAGAACTCTAATGGAGTAAACAACAACTTTTAGAGGATAACGATGAACTCTTATCTTGTGAATTGTGGAGCCTGATAGAAGATGGCAATGAAATTCTACCAAGTTATGAAGTTTTGACGGAAGCTTAGAAGGAGTTAAAGAACAACATGAAGTCCCTTTACTTTTATACTAAGTTTTCTTTAGGCATGCGTAGTTAAACTCCCTTTGGTTAGGGGCTCTTTTGAAGCCCCTAAATTATGTGTTTAAGATAATTGTTTGACTCTTGGGTTTATACGAGGAACACTAGGAATTTTTTTTGAGGAATTCGGAACAAAATCGTAGCTAAATCAGCTTGGGGTATTCTTGAAAAGTGTACAGAGCCTCTACCAAGATAAGAGCAGTTAAACTTCAATCTTTGAGAAAAGATTTTGAATATTGTAGAATGAGGTGTGATCAAGGATTAAAATATCGATATCGACGGATATATCGCTAATCAAATTTACGGATATCTCGCCCCAAATATCGATATCGATATCGTTTACGGTCAATAAAAATAACGGAAATTTGGTCTAAAAGTTTGAAATTTGGAATGAAATGTTGGGAAAAATTTAAGTATCCAATGATGGTTATATAGGACTAATAAAAATTATAAAATGACTTTGATATAATAAATATATGATGAATAATATAATACAATAGAGTTTTATCGATGAGTAGTAATATAAAAATTTAAACATAAATATAAATTGAAGTGAATTACTATAATTGAATGTTAATATAATTAAAAACATAACAATAAGTATAAAAAAAATGAATAGAAAAAAATTATAAAATGAGTAAATATATTTAAAATTGAAAAAAAAAGATAAATATAGTTGAAAATAAGAAAAACAAATGATAAAAAAACAAAGCAAGCAAAAAAAAACCAAAGCAAGCAGAGAAGGAAAAAAACTAAAAAAGTCACAATCGCACCTACCTGGGTCGAACCCAGGTGGGTTTGAAATCACCTACTTGTTTTATTATTTGGTAGATAAAATTAATTTTGAAATCATTTGTTTTAAACTAAACGAAGCAGGAAAGGCATTAATTTTATTTATTCAATTCAATTTTGAAATCGCCTACTTGTTTTATTATTTGGTAGATAAAATTAATAATTATCTGTATATTTCTTATTTTTCTACTCTACGTGAGAGAGGTATATTGCGTATAATATATCTTTATTATACAATTAAAACTAATTCTGTATTTTAACTAACAATAAAAAAATAAAATTATTTTTTTATTTACAATTCCTATTTACTATAGTTTGGGATTTATAGCTTCTATTGGCTCTATTATAACTAGTTAATACTATATAATATACTTTTCGTATCATGATTATAATATTGATGTAAAAAATGATTATTTTGGTAATTATTTACTTTTCGTCCCGTATTTCTATAAAAGTCACAATTATATCTTGCCATGAAAACCACAAATTAATATTAGCAACTAGATACCAAGTGAAATTATACTCAAAACTGTCAAGCTAACACACAGATAACTAACCTGAAAACGAAGAGTGCAGTAGGTATTGAAATTTTCAGAAAACAGAGGTTGCATATAAAATGGTCTCCACCTTCCAATGGGATACGATAAAGCCCAATGGGTCATTTTGAACCCATGGCCAGGCCCAGTAAATTACCGAAGGTCCATAAAAAAGCTCCACTATCTTTCACAAACTAAATCAAAGACACTGGATGACTGAAACACCAAATCAGTATCAAACTCATTCCAATTTTCTCGTCCACTTCTCCAATGGCGACCACCCCATTCCTCTCGAACCTCAGGTACTCAGACAGCTTGACAGTGGTCGGAATCTCAATTTGCACCGCCATAGTCTGCGAGGCGATCTCATGGGTCCTCATCTACCGCACCAACTCCTACAAGTCCCTCCGATCCTCGATCGACAAAGCCGCGAAGAAGCTCGAGACCATGAAGACCGAGTCCTCCGCCAAAATTACCAAAAAGTCCAAGACGAAGAAGATCGACCGAGTTGAGACCAGCCTCAAAGAGTCCAGCCGCGACCTCTCACTTTTCAAATTCAAATCCGGCGCCGTCGTTGCGCTCGTGCTGTTTGTCGTCTTTGGGCTGCTGAATTCGCTGTTTGAGGGGAAGGTGGTGGCTAAATTACCGTTTAAACCCTTTGGATTGGTCATGAAGATGAGCCACAGAGGGTTGCAAGGGGAGGATCCGACGGACTGTTCGATGGCATTTTTGTACTTTCTATGCTCGATTAGTATTCGGACCAATTTGCAGAAGTTCTTGGGCTTCTCACCCCCGAGAGGTGCCAGCTCCGGGTTTTTCCCCATGCCCGACCCGAAAACCAATTAATGGGTCCATGAATCGGACTCCACTACACAGTGGGTTTGCTCTAAATTTTAGTTTTAATTATTACTAGCTTCTCCTTCTTCTACTCTTGTGTTCTAATTCTCTAATGTGGCAATTAAGATCACTTTGAGCTGCTTTGTGATTTTCTTATCATTGGATCTCTAGAAAAAGGGACGAAATATACTCCTTTCATTATTCATTCTCATTTGTTTTAGTGGATGGCATAATTTCCGATAATTTCCTGGCTTTTGTTGAGCTATATGTATTTTATTACCAAAAGTTCAATTACTTGGTTGATTTTATGTGCTCAAAGATGTTCCAATGCTGCTAAGTTGAATTAACTTCAAATTTCTCAATTTCTTTGGTAGTGATTTGCAAATATTGATTAGTGTAAATAGTTTCTATGGATCAACTTATGTGCTATTTTTTTTTGTGTGACTATTTTATTCATTGTGAACTTGTAGAAATCTAATTTTGTGAGGGGGAACCTTTACAATTGTTTGGTGTATTTTTTCTATAGGTTTATAAAAATTCAGTCTTGGGAGGTTTTGAGCAGTAGTTTTAGTGTTAACTCTATCCACATTGTTTATTAAACATACTATTTTTGTTTATTGACCTATGTGAAATGTATACCATGTCCCAACCAATTTTAGGTAACCACGACAATATATGGGTAATTTAGTTCTTGAACATTAGGAGTATGTTTCTTTTCATCTTCTCTCTTTTAACCTACGAATCCTCTTTTCCCCCTACACCTAAACCACCTCTTCATCCAGTCCGGTGTATTGCACACGTGGCTAGCCTTTCGTTTTAAGAAGAAAATATGTTTGTAACTGTAGCTTGAAATTATTCTTCTAGCATGTCATAGTTTTGTTAATGCAAAGTATAATTGAGTTTCCTCGTGTTTCTCTCAGCATTTGAGTTTCATTGCACACTTACGTGAGTTTGTCGTAGTCTAGAATTGGATCCTTTCTCTTGAGAACTATAAGTAACTGTAGTTGTTCTGGCTGTTGGATGCTGTGGACATTTCATTTCTCATAATTGCATTTGGCCTGGCGGCGGGCGGCACATTCTTGGCATCATCAAACGTACTGCAACGATATCATGAACATTATAAACAATGAGTATTAGATTAGTTTGCATCATTCTATAATGTCCTGCTCAGTTGTTCTGACCGTATTTCGGTCCCCTACTTCTGATACTTTGACTGTATGAATTAAATCTTCAAGAACGAAGTAATAGGAAGAATACAGAGACATATCTATATATCTATGTATCTATATATCCATGTATTTATATATCTATATGGAAGCATTTGTGTAGTTGATGTAGTTGCTTACTTGCTGCCTTCCTGATTGTGATTTTACTTTTTGCTTGATCCATGACCAAATTAAGCATTCATGATATCTATGAAAGAGTAAGCTAGTTGAATTTTGTTTTGGTGATATGAATATTGATCTGGAATTTACCATTGACGTGGCTCGAAATAAAAAGAATCATGGCCCAAATTTCATGGTTCATAGGCAATAAAAAGAATCAATGCTCTTATTATACATGAAACCTCATTCTATGTATCATTCATAGGTCTCCTTATTTGCTAATCTTTCTACATTTTTACTATAATGATTACTAGTTACATTTGTTAAAACATTCAGATTTACCCTTGACACAAGCTCCACGGACGCTGTCCAACTCATTATGACGCTGTTAGTTTTTAATGGAATAATGGAATATGCTAATAGCATTAGTATTTTTTATTAAATCATGCGGTGTCAGTCAACTCACGACAATATGACAATTAGTCTTTAACGGAAGATGTTCACACGCTATGTTCCCACGTGCGATGCCCCCCCAAGCCATGCACGACTGTGCAATTCAGTAGCCATCTTTCCTCCTCCCCGATTGAATTTCGCCACGACTATGCAACTTAGTCGCCATCTTTCCTCCTCCCCAGTCGAATTCCTCCAGTGAAGGCTGGAATTCCGAGCTTATGCGAATCTTCGATTCTCCACTAAATTAAACGGCCGAGGAGTCAAAATCCAATTATTGCCTCCTAAGAACCCAAATTTGAGGCCAAAAGTGGGAAAACTCACATGTGGTGGTCAAAAAACGCCTTGCAAGCTGCAAACCCTATTTTCATTTTGTCGTTTGATTCGTCGCATATGGTGGTCGACTAGAGTAAGAGACAATACGATCGTGCTATGCGTCAGGAAAGGATGAGTTTGGGTGTGGTGGTGTAGGCTAGGTCACCGCTGATTAACAAAGATTATTGTGTTTGAGTGTGGTGAGGTAGGTTGGATCACCGCCGGGTCCGGCCCAATTTCAAGGCGACAAAACCTGAGCCTCGTGCCTCACACTTCAGAAAGGTCTCAAATCAAAAGAAAAATTCGCATCAGATATTAAAACAATTAAAGTAGCCCACAAAGGCCTTAATTCAAAATAAAAATTCACATCAGATATAAAAAAAAAATATTAAAGTAGCCCATTAAAACAGCCCACAAAGATAAGAAGACAGCTAGTAGCTATCAACGATAGCTATAGTACAGACACAAGTTTTGACTTGAAACCATCCCTTGAAAACCCTATGGATAATAGATGGATTTCTCTGACCGAGATGGAGTGGACAAGAGAGAGGCAGTAGCCAGCAGCAGACTTGACGGATTGCACTTTACAACAGCCATAACTTACAATTGCACCTTTTTTTTTTATTTATAAATGTATTAATAAAGGGAAAAACCCAGAAAACCCAGAAAACAATAGGAAAATCTGAACAATACCCTAAAGCCACACAGCATAGAGGGAACTAATTACATGAAGGAATATGTCAATAGTTGGCAATCCTAAGATTAGAAGCATTACTCTTAACCTTTAAAGTACAAAGTTTACATCTAACTAAATCACGGATGATTTTGATAATGGCCTAAGGTAAAAGACGACTTCTACCAAACACACGACCCCGCATCTACCCAAAAAACAGACCCAAATTCCTTCGGAGAAAGGGCAATCAAAGAAAAGGTGTTGGTGGGACTCAGGAGCTAACCCACAAAGCACACAATCCCAATTAGGCCAGTTGGAGAAGTGTCGAATGCGGTCAAAAGTAGATAATTTGTTCTGAATTGCAAGCCAAAGAATGAATCCCATCCGATGTATCATGGTTTTATTCCAAATGAGATGAACCCATTGAGAAGCAAGGCCATGAGTACGAACCTAGTTCCACATACAATTGCACTTATTAGCGTTGCCTCATGGCTCCCCCAAAATTCATCTTCTTTCTTCCTTATTTATCACCCAAAAAAAAAAAAAAATCGACTCCATCTTTCCTCGTATAAAACGTAAGACACGAAAAAGAAGAAGTCATTTTTATGATAATGTGAATCAAAATAATGGAACAATATTATCAGCTAAAGAATCAATTAAAATTGATTACTTTATATGCATAATAGATCAAGCTATTTCTTCTATTGAAAATAGGTTTGAACAATTTCCATTATTTGATATTATTGATAGTTTGATTTGAATAAATTAAAGACATTGGGAGATGTTGATTTGTAAAATAATTTCCTTAATTTCGAAAGCAATAATTCTGACATTGATGGATTAGATTTACTTTTAGAGTTGAAAATTTTAAGAAATATATTACCAATAAAAATTAAAAAACCAATTAAAATATTAAATTTCATAACCAAATTTAATTCTTTTTCAAATATCTGAGTTGCTTATAAAATCTTATTGACAACAATAGCATAACTTCTACTAAAAGAAGTTTTTCAAAATTGAAGCTTATGAAAAATTATTTACGTTCTAGTATGTTACAAAAAAATTAAATGGATTAGCCATATTATCTATTAAAAAAAGTATGCTAAAAAAACTTAAATATGAAAAATTAATCAATAATTTTGCATCTAAAAAGCAAGAAGATTGATTTTTCAATTAAAAAAAAAGGGTGGCTAGTACTACTAATGTCTACAGAATGCCACATTTAGAAGGCCTCATTTAGATTTTCATCTTAGGCTTCAGTTAGCATTGGGACGGCCCTGGTCATTGCTAATCAACGACAAAAATTATTGTGGTTTTTCGCGATTTTGCTAGGAGAGAAAGGAGAGAGAAATCAAGAGGGTAGCGAGAGTTTTATGTCAGATGGCTGAGGAGAGAGAAATATTTGAAATAAATGTCCTTTATTATAAAATTACCAATATGACTTGTAGTTTTGTCTTAGGATCTCGGATTACTATTTACAAATTCGTGAATTTGAAACCTATACAATGATATAAGAAATTTTTTAAAAATGTTTTCTGTTCGTGCGAGATTTCATCCCAATTTTGGGCCGGGCTTAAGTTCAATATGAAGTCCATAATGTAAAGGAAACCCTAACTTTTGTCTATTTAAAGAGGGCATCCCCCTCATTTGTACAACAATCTCACAACCCCACAACATGATGTGAAGACATCTTTTTCATATCTCTCTCAATGGCTTAAGGTCACAAACATGTAAACACATTATTATCAATAATAATCTCTCGGAAAGTTTATTTCATGGATGTAGCCCGATTCGGATAAACCATGTACATGCTTGTATCTTGATATTTATGCGTAGTCTTCTCGGTCTCTTTGGTGCCATTTTTGACATCAACATTTTCAAACAAAAACTGAACTCGGTATCCCCTTAGAATTCAAGGATAAAAATGTAAATTATCAAATTATTTTACAAATTGTAACTAAACTAATTTTACATCACATTACAATCAGCAATATGGTTGTAACAACTTGTAACTAACTTATGAGTCGTCATCCTTTATTCTTCATAGCTAACATAAATAACGCTCTAATCTTGTCGATTTTTTACATAGATGATGTTGATATGATGATTTATAAATAATTTTGATTATAATATATGTACAAAAATAATTCGATAACTGAAAATAATAATATAATAATATAAAAAAATACTATTAGGGTGGAAAGCATATATTCTCCCTTCAGAAATTGAAATGTAGACGGGAAGACTTGGGAAAATAAACAAATTATGCTAGCTAGCTGGTTTCAAGCCTAGCTAAAATGGTAAGGGTTACGTACACGTGAGGTGGCCGCATGTCATGTGACGGCCTCCATACGTGACTGAAATTGAATGTGATAATTAAAAAAGCAGGTAAGAGTTAAGACCAAGACTATGGATAAGGAGGGGCCGCGGCGGCAGTACGTGTTGGGTGGCCAGGTTATTTTCCTTGTATTGCAATAGGAATTGGGATTCGCTGACGTTATTATTACTCCATTTATTATTCCCACTTTTTATGACCGTCATCAATTTCAGTTTTAATGGAATAAAGATACGGAATAGTAATTTGGTGTTTCCTATTCTACTAAGATATGGAATAAACATATATATATAGACGTAATGAGAGTGGAGACATAAAGAGAGGCTTGCTGCAGACAAGAGATCCAGCAACAAGAAGCAGCAGCTAAAACCTACCTACATACAAATAATGCCAGGAAGCTCAGAGTCACAAGTGATAACATGCAAAGGTATGTCTGAGGCTCTCCTCTATTCACAATATATATACATACATAGAACAATATTTAGAGCGCTCTAAAATTTATGATGCAGCGGTGGTATGCTGGGGAGTTGGAGAGGAATTGAAGGTGGAAGAGATACAAGTAGAGCCTCCAAAAACCAGTGAAGTCCGGGTGAAAATGCTCTATGCCAGTCTCTGTCACACTGACATCCTAATTGCCAAAGGACACCCAATTGTACCAATTCACCTACAACTTCAACCCATCTTATGTATTCATATATGAAAATGTCGTCTTTCAATATTTATTATTGATCAACTATTTATTTATTTACAGCCTTTGTTTCCTCGAGTTCTTGGGCATGAAGGCGTCGGGTACGTACCTAATTATATTTGTTTAATAAGTTATAATTAATGATGGAATTAGAACGTAATACGTAGGTAGGTATATATATCTGCAGTGTGGTGGAGAGCATCGGGGAGGATGTAAGAGATTTTAAACAAGGAGACGTTGTGATTCCAACGTTCGTTTCAGAGTGCCAAGAATGCGAGAATTGTATCTCCGGGAAGACAAACATGTGCCTCAAATATCCTCTCTCCTTCACCGGTCTAATGCCAGATGGCACTTCAAGAATGTCCATCGATGTTAATAAGGACAAAGACCAGAGGCCATCGCAAAAGCAAAAGCTTTACCATGTCTTCTCTTGCTCAACCTGGTCCCACTACATGGTTGTGAATGTCAATTACCTCGCCAAGCTTCCATTCAATCATCAACATCCTGATGTCCCTCTCCCGCATGCTAGCTTCCTTTCTTGTGGATTCTCTACTGGTTTTGGGGCTCCATGGAAGGAAGCTCAAATTCATAAAGGATCAACCGTCGCTGTGATTGGCCTTGGTGCCGTTGGATTAGGGGTACGTATATGTCCATATCATTGCGTTCAAATAAAAAATAATTGCATCTCAAGTGATATTTTCTCATACAATCCTTTTAATTTATCGTATTATCTTTGTATATATATCATAATCGGAACCATTCATTTTCTAAATCATCATTTTAAGATTATCTCCGTAAAAAAATCGATAAGATTAAAGGCCGTTTAGTTATGCATTTATATCAAATAAATCAACGATTTTACTAAAAATTAAAATTTTCATAGCGAACTATTGATATATATATATATATATAACTAAATCACCTCAAATCTTATTGATTTTTTATGAAGTTGATCTTGACAGATAATTTAAAGAATTAATTGTTTCGATTATAATATACATATTAAAACAAATCGAAAAATCAAGATACGAAGAGATATCATTAAAATGAAATACAAATATAGTCCCTAATTAATTAATTACCGTCTTCATTTTCCTAATTCATTGGTTGAACATATTCATATTATTAATATTCAGGCAATCGAGGGGGCTAGAGGGCAAGGTGCAGCCAGGATCATTGGCGTCGACAAAAATGAGAGGAAAAGTGACAAAGGAAAAGCTTTTGGAATGACTGATTTCATAAACCCCGACGACGGGGATGATCATAAATCAGTTTCTGACCTCATCAAAGACTTGACTGCAGGAATGGGCGTTGATTATTGCTTTGAGTGTACCGGCTTTACCCCCCTCATCAATCAATCCCTTGAAGCCACAAAATTGGTACCAATGCAACATTATTTAATTAATTATACCCTAAATTACACTTTAATTTCATGTGTTTTATTTTTGCATTAATTTTAGATTTATGCGTGCCTATCTTTTTAATAACTTCATTTTAGTACTATCGTGATTTTTTTAAGACATTATAACTTAAGCTCCAACATTGAATATTCCATTAAGTATTAATGTATCACTAGTAGGCCTAACCTCTCTTTCAAAGTTAAGTTGCCATGTTAATAAAAAAAATAAATAAATTAAAAACAAACAATAAAAATTGAACCCAAAAAAAAATAGATGAACAACTTTGTTTTGCCGTATGATCCGTACGAAGGAGAAGCTTCTTCATCTTTTTCTTTCATTTTTTCTCACAAACACAACTCATGGATATTATGGACAAAGAATAAAAATGGATTAAAAATGAAAAGAGAGAATTAAAAAAAATCGAAAATTTCTGAAAAAATCTTTAAAATGTTTGAATGTTTATGTATTTTTCGTCATAAAAAATGAAGAATACCTTTATTGACTAAGTTCGTGATGAAGAGCGACGAAAACACACCTTTTTGTGACGCTGTTCATTAGAGAATTTGTGAGTAAAGATGTTAATTATTTCATGATTATTATTTTTTTCTCTAAAACATTGTGGGTCTTGGTGTTTGTGGAAGAAAGAGGAAGAAGAACAACCAATAAGAAGAAGAGGACAGAAGAACTTCGTACGGATCATCATATAGTTTTTCTATTTTTTTATTTTATTATTTGTTTTATCTATATAGAAAACTTAAATTTAGAAGGTAAGTCACACTAATACCACATCGATACATAAATAATTAACGATAAGTCACACTAGTTCAGTTAGTTTTAGTGTTGATTTTTAGATAATTGATCTTAAATTTGAACCTCGATGACATATTGTATGGATAATTTTCAAAAATTTCTCCCTTCTCTCCCATGTAATAATAATAATAAAAAACATATTATAAAGAATTTAGGATATTAAAATGAAATTTTTGAAAAGTTGGGCATATATTTATGAAATTTATTGTAAAACACAAATTTTAAGGTGTTGTTTGTTTTTAATTATATATATATAATAGTATATATTAAGAGTAGTAATTAAAGTGCACTGCAGGGAATAGGAACAGCAATAGTGATTGGAACCTCAAATAACCCGATGGTTGAAATTAATTCACTTTCCCTATTGTGTGGTAGAACCTTGAAAGGTTCCATGTTCGGAGGGCTCAAAGCCAAATCCGACCTTCCCCTTGTAATTCACAAATGGATGAATAAGGTACTCCATGCACGCTAGTCCCTACTACTTCTAATAATAATAATAATATGATGATGAGATTTTGATGAAGAGACCAAGCAATATTGCAGCAGTTAACTAACTAATAAGTCATTGTTTTTCCACAGGAGATGCAGCTTGACCAACTTTTAACTCACGAAGTTCCCTTGGTAGACATTAACCAGGCACTTGAGCTTCTAAAGCATCCAGATTGCGTCAAGGTTCTTATCAAGATTTGATTGGATCCGACTTGACTCCGCTTCGATTGTTAATGTGTATCTTGTTAAGAAATAAATCGTTTAATTGCTTTTTGGTATCAGCTTGTTACAAATAACTTAGATTCATAAGAAATCTATATCTATATGATATGAAATGAAATGAAAGAATTGATTTGTTTGGGATCTCCCCTCTAGGCTGTAGCTAGTATATTATATACGCCACCGAGGCCCCGACTATTCTAATTGGACCACCAACAAAACAGCCAATAAACTGTAGTTAATTTAAAACAGCAATCAACGAGGACAAAAAAATATACAAAATAAGCAAATAGAAACAAGACTTGAAACTTAAGAACTACTCAACTCCACTCCACCTTCAACCAATTGAACCAAAACTGAAGATCACATACAAGAGTTTGGAATGTATACACAATGACCGAATTGGTGTATTACCTTCAAGGGCTAGTTTTCCAAAAACATCAGATCCATGGCTGTATGAAGGTTCAGCTATGTGTGACCAACTTTTGGTTTCCTAATCTCCACAGGGACATTTCTTAACATAACTAGTATCCACTATGTATTATGAATTCTTTTATGTTCGACATCTTTCTATTATCTTTTTTATGAGAGATATGAAGAGGATTTTATCCATATGCATATGTACATATGTAAAATGAAAAGCCAATTGAAACCTAGCTACTTGAAGTTGGCCAGTTGATAAGAAAAAATCCTTCAAAAATTCATGCTTACGGCACCTGAAACAGATAACAAACACCTTGTTATCCACACAAAATACAGAATCACTAGCTCATATACACAAGCACTAATGCAGAATCGTCAAAGAAAGCTTCCATTTGAATGCATATCTGGTGTCATTACTGACTCATTTCTATTTACTAGTATTTTCAAACACTGCATATCCTGAACCTTCCTTATATAGGATATCTACCACATGATGCACCTTGTAATGGTGCTTGCAACCTTGACACCTCAAATATGCCCTGAGCCTTGATGTCAATGGTTCTCAATTTCATCATACTACATTACGAACCACTGTTTGCATGGAAATGACAGAAAGAGATTAAAATTTCAAACTAATATATACCTATGGTGCGTAAATGAAGAGCAAATCACGTGCCAGGGGCCTTAACTTGTATCATTCCAAAGAACTCCAATAGTTGTCCTGCACCAAATAGATACTTTTGATTGTTTAGTGATATTTTAGATTGACCAAATGGCTGAAATACTAGAATACATGGCCGTTTAGATGTATTTCCTTTTTCCATATATGAAATAGAACAAGATAAACAAGGTCAATATCACCACTTTCAATTGCCTTCATCAATGATGTATCTTCTTCTCCTATGCTCGACAATAGAGGAACCTGAAGACAGAATCGTAATGAATATAATGGACTGCTTTCACATTTTCATAATATGATAGTATTTATTTCTTTATGACTTATATTTCAAGGGAAGAGGGGTAATAATATCTTGTCATTCTTTAACCTGTTTGGAGGAGCATGGTTCATGCTCAACAAGCATAACAGCTAACTTCTGGCGGCCATTCGTACCTGCATGAGCAGCAATTGCTGCATAGGAGATTCCTTTGCATAGTTTCAACTCAAATATAAAATAAAATCCTTTCAGATGGTTTGATTGCACAAAATAGAAAGAGAAAACACATAGTAAAAATTGAAGATGACTAAACAACCTTATCAAGTAAGGTTTCAAGGAAAGTGGCATCATAAATTGCCAAGGAAGCTGTTATCTTCGAACATGCCCAGTGCATTATCACCATCTCCTGCAGAAAGCCAATAAGAGGAGATATGTTCAGACTTAAGTGGATTAATTCTAGTTTCCAAACAGAAAGCAGATATAACAAGAAGCTTCTTGAGTAAGCTAGCATTTAGTGTAAGAAAATACAAACATAATGTGCATCACAATATCATATTCCAAATTTTTCTTCCCTCCTAAAGAGCACATCCTCGTTATCAAATTAATCAAGTTTCACCAATATGGTCTGATTGGAAGATCAAAAGCATAGTTCAAAGAAATCAATTGAAAATTATCAAAACAAAAACCAGTGCAAGAAAATGTAAAAATTGGAAATAAATAGACTTACTTTGTTCATTCCAAGGTACTCTGATATCCGCAGTGCAAGAAAGTGTTTGTAGGAATTGACTAAACGACCGATCAGAAAAGACGGTGTACGCAACTAAAAGCAATATCCAGATTCAGTTTCAAGTAAAAAAGACAACCAATGTAATCAGACCAAATGGAAGCGGCCAAGGAGGCACCACGAGCTACTGTTGTCCCGCTGTCACTGTCGTTGGCGGCTGTTGTTGACTCCTTCAAGAAGCTGAGAGAGACCGAGAGAGAGAGAGTGTCTGGGTCTGGCACGAATGCAGGATTGAATACAAGGCGCGCTAAGTTTTAATGTGAAAATTTAGTAAAATTTGACGATACAAGTGAATTTCATTAATAAGAATAAAAAGAATATATATGTAGGAGTATGAGTGAGGTGTAATGAATTTTACCTTTAAAAATGCATACTATACATAAAATGTCAAAGAAAAATAACAAATGCGAAAATAATCATGCAATACAATATAATAGAAAACTACTTAAATTGTACCCTACGAATCTTCAAGGCACTAAACTCATCAATTATCGAATCTATGTCGATGTTTTCAACAAGTTCTTTTTCTATGTTAAAAATCATACAATCTCCAAGAAATTCATCATCCATCTTGTTTCGAAGCCGATTTTTAATGATTTTCATAGCCGAAAATGCACGCTCTGTTGTAGCTGTAGACACAAGGAGAGTCAATACTAGTCGAATTAATCTCTCAATCAAAAAATGTCTTCCTTGATGCAACAAGTTCTTCACATAAGTTAGAAAGAGAAGACATATTCAAAAATTGTGAAAGATCAAAGATCTCATACTCATAATGCTGCAATTGCTCTCTTAACAAGCGGACGTCGTCATCTTTGAAATCTCCAGGACAAAACTTCTCTGCCAAATTATATATCTTCTCAATGTCAAATGATTTGAATCTGTCACGAGGATCAAATGATGAGCCAAGACTAAGGAGTTCCATTGCTTGGTCAGTGATTCTATCTTCTAACTCACTTAATTGATAATCTAGTACACCATGAAATATATTGATTCGAAAGTAATATTCAACTGTAATAAAGTCTTTTTGTTGACAAGATCGACCTGTACCTTCCATATATGGAGCATTGAAATCGGGAATGCTTATATATTCTTTTTCACAAAAAGATACCACAATTTGAATGAAAACATCCTAACCATGTTATCTCATCTTTAGAAGAAGAGACTTTGTACTTGAAACTAAGTTCATTGCATTTACAATGTCTTGAGACTTCGATTGTAATTGTTTACAAAGAACATTAGTGATGCCCATAACATTATCCAACAAATGCAAGTCAAACACAAATTCAAAAGATCTCAAAGCTTTATACGCACCTTTAGCTTCCCCACGTACTTTGTTGTTAAGTCCATTCATTTCCATGTTTTGAAGAATTGCACAAGTGGGGTTAAACAAAACAATCAACCTCTTAATAGATTCAAAACGAGAGCTCCAACGAGTAGCTCCAACTCGTTGCAAAGTACATATTTGATTAGTTCCTGAACCAATTTCAATTTCTCCAGAATCAAGTTTTTCTACAAGTTGAGCTTCTCTAGCACATTTTAACTCAGAAACACGCTTACTAGAAGATGTAACAATATTCACAATATTAGTCAATTGTGAGAAAAATTGATAGATATCAGAAATATCTTTAGCTGCTGCATTCAAATAAAGTTGGAGGCGATGAGCAAAACAATGTACATAATATGCATATGGACACTTTTGAAGAAATAATGTTTTTAGTCCATTCCATTGACCTCACATATTACTAGCACCATCATATCCTTGGCAACGCATATTGCTCGCTAGAAGCTCATTTTGAGAAAGCACATTATCTATCTTTAACTTGAGAGTTATAGCACAAGTGTCTTCAACACTTACCACATCAAAGTATCTTTCACGAACAACACCATCACAATCGACAAATCTTAATATAATAGCCATTTGTTCCTTACTACATTCATCAAGTGCTTCATCAACAAGAAGACAAAAAAAACCACTACCGATTTCCTCACGAATCTTCTTTCTAACTCTATTAGCAAGAATATTCAAGATCTCTTTTTGAATATTTGGTGAACGATAGCTAGCATTTTGTGGAGCTTCCAATGCAAGTTTGGCAAGTTCCTCATCTATTTCCTCGTAAGACTTTACTACCTCAATAAAATTTCCACGATTTGAGGAGTTTATAGATTCATCACCACCTCTAAAACCCAATGCTTGTTTGGCTAGTAACTTCACCGCAATTATGGTGGACTTAAGCCGCAATCTATTATTTTTCACTTGTTGTGGAGATTGTGGATTCATTGCCCTTTCAATATGCCCACTTGTTCTTGGTAAATTATACCATTTTTGCATAGCACCATTGTGAGGTGAAGTAGAAAAACCCACATGCTTTTCAAAGAAACATTGATTTTTGCCACCACCAACCTTTTTCCAAGTATTAAAACCTTGAGAAATAAATAAAGAATGACTTGGTGGACTACTATCGAAAACAAAGTAAGGAAAACAATATGCTTTATCATTTTCAATTGAGTATTAGAGCCATGGAAATTTGGAGAACCAATCTCTTTGGAATTGACGGAATTGCCTCCCATCAAAAGTGCGTGGGTACTCAACCAACTCGGGTTGGTATGGCCCATTTAATATATATTTTCTTCTAACATTATCGCGTTCATTAAAGGGATACGTAGATATTGAAGGACGTTTTCCAAGATCTCTTTCAAGATAATTGGTCTCAACACTTTCAACTTGATGATTGGCTCTAGGTGACTCAACTCTTTGTGACTTAGAAGGTTATTGCTCATAGTCATCATCATTCAAAGTTGGAGAAAGATGTGGATTTGATGATTCTTCCTCATTCATTTTTGTAAAATATGCAAGAATGTTCTTTTTTGACTTGGAATTTTTGGATTGTTTAGACATAATAAAGGATGAATGATAACCTATATGGCATATGTGAAATATGAAGCTAATTAGTATGCAATTTATATGCATTTAACATATTTATAATCTAATTCTCAAAATTTAAGAACTAGAATAATAAGAAGTTGTTACTTTATCAAAAGGATTGCACGTACAACAATAAAAACTCAATATACTTCATAGTTCATAAGGGCCATAAGTCCCCAACACAATCCATTATCAAAAATTACTAACTTGCTTAAATAATTTATTTGAATATTAACTTAGCATAAAACTTAATAATTTATTTAGATTCATCAAAATCCTAGCAAGAACCCACCAAATCTAATCCCTAAATAACAAATCCCTAAAATGTAGAAGTCTAAATTAAGAAGTTTTTATTTTATCCCACATACCACAACACAAGATTGCACATACAATAATAAAAACCCAATATATACTCCATAATCTATAAGGGTCACAAGTCCACAACACAATCCATTATAAAAAAAATATTAATTTGTTTAAATAATTTATTTGAATATTAACTTAGCATAAAACTTAAGTAATTTTGTAGAAATGCATAAACCGTGTGTTTATTGCAGCAGCCAATATGGCATTTTATAGGGGTTTGTTTAAGGGATAAGACAGAGCAGTTCTTATCTCAAACTGCTTCTAACTGTGTTAGGACAGATGTCCTATATACAAGTAACTGTAGGTAACTGTCTCTAAATAGGACAGGTGTCCTATACCTAGTACTTAACTAATGTCTAGCTTTTACTAGGGAGTTAGGTACACGGGTTCAACCTAGGAACTAATGTACAGTGTGTGCTAGGTTGATATATACATAGTCTAACATCCCCCCACAAACTAGGCACCCGACGGGTGACAAGTTTGGTTGTAAGGTTGTTGTGGCGGGCTGTGAACAATCCTTTTGTGAACAGATCTGCCAGTTGCTGCTGGGAGGGAACGAACTGAACATGATGAGTTCCAGAAATCACCCTTTTCTCGCAGGAAATGATAGTTCAGGGCTATATGCTTTGTTCTAGCATGGAAAACTGGGTTCTGAGACATGTAGCAAGTGCTCAGATTGTCACAGTTCAGCTGTATGGGCAGGGGAGGAGTAAACGTGAGTTCACGGAGTAGACTTAGGAGCCAAATGCTATCTGCACATGTGTAAGTCAGGGCTCTGTATTCTGCTTCTGAACTGGACCTGGAAACTGTCTTCTGTTTCTTGGAGCACCAGGAGATAAGAGTAGGGCCTAGGAAGATGCAAAACCCTGTGATTGAACGTCTGGTGTCAGGACAGCCTGCCCAATCTGCATCTGAGTAAGCCTGAAGTCTGAGATGGAAGGGGGATTTATGAACAATGATGCCAAGGCCAATGGTGCCTTTGAGATAGCGGATGATCCGCTTGACAACAATAAGATGGAGGTCGGTAAGATGACTCATGAACTGAGCAGCATGCTGGACTGCAAAGGAAATGTCTGGTCGAGTTAAGGTTAAGTATAGAAGGGCACCTACGAGTTGACGGTAGAGGGAAGCATCAGGCAATGGAGTTCCTGTGTGGGCTGAGATTAGCTGTTTGGAGGCCACGAGGGTGGGAACAGGTTTGCAATATAGGAGACCACTACGGGTTAGGATGTCTGTTGTGTATTTGTTTTGGGTTAGATGAAGGCCAGTGGCTGTTGGAGTGGCTTCAACACCTAGGAAGTAGTGAAGGGGTCCCAAATATTTGATTGCAAATTCACGGGCTAGGCTGGTTTGGAAAGTCTGTATGGCAGAAGGAGAGCTACCCGTGAGGATGATATCATCAACGTAGAGGTGTAGGAACATGATAGTTGTTGAGGTCTTGTAAATGAACATAGATGGATCTGCCCAGCTTTGAGTAAAACCATGTTGGAACAGGAAGGTGCTGAAGCGTTCAAACCAGGCCCTGGGTGCTTGTTTGAGGCCGTACAGAGCCTTGTGGAGTCTACACACATGATTGGGATGTTGGGGATCAATAAAACCAGGAGGTTGTTGCATATACACTTCCTCTGTGAGTGTGCCATGTAAGAAGGCATTGGTGACGTCCATTTGGCGAATGGACCAGCCAAGGGAGACTGCAATAGTTAGGACGACCCGGATAGTAGCTTGTTTGACAACGAGACTAAAGGTCTCTCGGTAATCAAGACCCTCAGTTTGATGAAAACCCTTGGCGACTAGACGGGCTTTGTGCCTTTCGATGGTGTCGTCTGCATGCCTTTTTGTTTTAAAGACCCATTTGCAGCCAGCTGCATTGGCATGAGAGGGTAAAGGAACAAGGGACCAGGTTTTCTGGTTGAGGAGGGCAGAGTACTATGTTTGCATAGCTTGGATCCAATGGGGATATTTGGAGGTTGAGGGTCAGTATAGGTAGTGACTGGGACAAACGTGAAGTCTGGGGTGTGGGTAGGATCTGAGGGATATGGAAACTGGTCCTCATTAAAGAGGACATGTCGGCTGATGTAGACACGTCCAGTGGGGACGTGAAGGCAGCGATAGCCTGAGTATTGAGCACTGTAGCCGAGGAAGAGACAGTGAAGGGACCTGGACTCTAACTTGTGTTTGGTGTAATCTCCAAGGTAGGGAAAGCAGGAACAACCACATGTTCGTAGAAGGGAATAGGGTGGGGATTTGTGATGGAGTAGGAAGTATGGAGATGACCATTTGAGGACTGCTGTGGGGAGGAGATTGATGAGGAAAACGGCTGTGGTAATGGCATCTGCCCAATAACAGAAGGGGAGACCTGCTGTATTTAGAAGTGTGCGGGCAACTTCAGATATATGGCGATGTTTTCTCTCAGCCAACCCATTTTGTTGGGGGGTGTGAGGGCAGGAAAATCACTGGTGAATACCGTGGGAGGAACAAAAGCTTTGGAAGGCTTTGTTAGCAAATTCTTTGCCACCATCACTGTGAAAATGTTTGATGGTGGTGGAGAATTAGGTTGTGATATATCTGCAAAATTTTGAAAAACGCTCAAAGACTTCAGATTTGAGTCTCATAGGGTAGACCCATGTGTATCGAGTGTAGTCATCAGTAAAAAGCACGTAATAACGAAAACCAGAAACAGATGGCAGAGGGGACATCCAAACATCTGAATGAATTAAGTCAAATGGGTGTTGGGAAGTGTGGATTACATTATTGAAAGATTGACGAGTACATTTGCTTAAAGCACACTGATTACAGAAGGGTACAGAATTAAAAACAGTAGGATGACTGATGTGTTGCTGATTGGCTAAGGTGCGTATGACTTGGGGAGATAGATGTCCCAGCCGCCGGTGCCAAAGACTTGGAGTGGTGGTGAGGAGTGCCTGGGGTGGGGAATTAGGCTTGATGGGATACAAGCCATCTCTACAGGGGCCCTGAAACAGAATGGTGTTTGTAATTAGATCTCGAATTACAAAGTGTGTTGGAAAGAAAGTAATGCTGACATGTTGGTCCTTAGTATACTGTGCAACATACAAGAGGTTTTTGCGGATGGATGGGACATGGAGGACATTAGAAAGATTGAAAGTTGAGGAACCAGAGGAGAATTGGACATTACCCGTGTGTGTGATAGGCAGGGTGGTGCCATTGCCCACCATAACTTGGTCTGTTGTGGGAGGATTTGGGTGTGGTGTAGCAGGGGACATGGTGACATGGTGACATGGTTGGTGGCGCCACTATCAGGATACCAATTGGGGTCATTGACAGCTGTGATGTGAAGTCCGGCGAAGGCTTGGGAAAGATCATGATCTGCTGGCTGTTGAAGTTGGGGACAGGTGGCTGAAACATGGCCAAACTTGTAGCAGGACCAGCATTGGGGACCTTGGGGCCTGGCTGGATAAGTGGGAGGAGAACCAAGGACCCCTGGGGAGTTGTTAGAGGGTGGAAAGCGGCCAGAACCACGGCGGGAGAAGAGCCGGGAGCCGCGATTAGACCTGGAGCCACGGTGGTAATTGGAGCGACCTCTGTGGACATAGAATGTCTGAGGGGCAGGGAAAGGTGCAGGGTTGGGGCAGTGAGCATAGAGGGCAGTGGGCGGAGGATTATAGACATAGGAGGGATTTGTGACCTGCTGGGCCTCAAAGGAGAGGAGGGGGGCCAGCAGATAATTGAAGGGTGGGAGGGGAGGGAAATTGAGCATGGCGGTGACGAGCATCATTTATTCTGGTCCTAGGCCACGTAGGACGGCAGTGACTAGATCATTGGGAGAGAAGGGTTCATTAATGGCTGCAAGGGAGTCAGCCATAGTTTTGGCGTGAGAGAGGTATTCAGAGATGGTCCAAGTGCCTTTTGTGAGAGACATCAACTGGAAACGCAGATTGGTGGCATTAGCAAGGGATTGCTGGGAAAAGTTCTGGAGAAGATACTCCCAGATATCTCTGGAGGTTTGAAGGCCAACGACCTGGGAGAGAACAGGTTCAGTCAGGGTGGCCCGCAGCATGCTGATCAGGGTCTGATCGATTTGGTACCATTGTTGGAAGGCAGGGTTGGGGAAAGGGGCAGCAGGGAATGTAAGAACTGAATCAAAAGTGGCAGATGTAGGAGAAGACGTCGCACTTGGGGTTGGGAGAGTGGAGGGAGGGGCAGGATGAGTACCATCTATGAAGCGCCAGTAATTGTGGCCAATGAGGAAGGGCTTAATTTGGCTTTCCCAGAGGATGTAATTGGATTCAGTGAGTTTGACAGAGACTAGATTGGAGACGTGAGTAGGGGAGATTGAGGGAGTAGAGCAGGAATCGGTGGCCATTTGAATGAGGGAAGAACAGAAAAGGTTCAGTTTGGGAAGAACAGAGGGATCGGCTGTGGTTATCAGACTAAGTGCTCTGATACCATGTAGAAATGCATAAACCGTGTGTTTATTGCAGCAGCAAATATGGCATTTTATAGGGGTTTGTTTAAGGGATAAGACAGAGCAGTTCTTATCTCCTTAAACTGTTTCTAACTGTGTTAGGACAGATGTCCTATATACAAGTAACTGTAGGTAATTGTCTCTAAATAGGACAGGTGTTCTATACCTAGTACTTAACTAATGTTTAGCTTTTACTAGGGACTTAGGTACACGGGTTCAACCTAGGAACTAATGTACAGTGTGTGCTAGGTTGATATATACATAGTCTAACAAATTTTTTTAGATTTATCAAAATCCTAACATGAACCAATCAAATCTAATCCCTAAAAAACAAATCCCTAATATTTGGGAGTTTAAATAAAAAATAATAACAATGAGATACTAAAAAGAAAAAACAAATTTACTAATTCAATTGGAAGAAGATGATTGGATGAAATAATTGTCGGGTTTGCTTGAAAGATACTTGCTTGAACTTCAATGGTGGAAGTGGTCACATGTTTCCCAATTTCAAGCAAAGGAAAAAAGGGAGGGGTTTTTTTGTTTTGATAGTTTAAGTTTTGTTTGGGGAGAGAGTCGAGAACAGAGAGCTATGTGGGGAGTGGGGACTGGGGAATAGGCAGGGAAAGCTCAAAAGTGAGGGAGGGGAGGGTTTTAATATTTTGTCCACATGCAAGCCCGTGCCTAGTCTGGGTACGTTATAGCATTGCAATAGTCAAAATTAACTTTTGGACAAATTTAACTAAAATTATCAAAATGAGCATGCATCAGTCTAGGAAAATTTAATCTAAAATTTAACATTTTTATTGGGACTAGCTGGCCGCCTCCCGCTAGCTATTTCTTCATCTCATTTCTCCCTCCTTCATCCTCTTTTTTTTCACTAACTCTCCTCTTCATTATCAAAATTCATCATCATTTGCATTCACAAATTCTAAACTTTCAGGAATTATCTAAAACTTCAAAGAAAAGGAAATGAATTTTCAATTTTTTTCCCATTTCTGGGTCGTTAATTGACTTAGTTTTTTTGTATATGTTTGCAAAAAGTTTGATTCTTTTCTGTATTTGGAATGGGAGGTTATGATATTTCGCAGTTTTTAGGTGATGATTGGGAAGACTGAGTTGCCACGAACAGAGGTTGGATATGTTAATTTTAACACATTCAATCATTAGGAAGAAGAAAGAAATAAAAATTAGAAATTTTACCATAAACTGCAGTGGTAGCATTAAGAAACATGATACTCCTTATTTTTTTGGAGGCGAAAAATATCATTTGCTAGAGATATCATCTTCCAAATAAGGACTTGAAGCTTATGGTTGTTACTCTCTTTTCCTCTTAAGATGGATTTCCATTTGAAATTCTAGTTACTGCATTTGGCTTTGAATTTGTTCTATCCAATTTCACAGTTAAAATGAACATATATATTTGAACTGTTAAAAAAACTAGCTATATATATAGTGAATTTCTCGAATTAGGGGCTGGATCGATTTTGCACAGAAAATAAATATATTTATTTGAACCGTTAAAAAAATACATTAAAAACTAGACTTTGTAGGAAAATTATGCTTTTATATATTCAAATTTGGTAAAAATATAAAGAGTCTGATTTTGGTGACGGTAAAAACTGGTTAGCTATTAATAATTTTTGAGTCATTTTAAGTTAAATTTGTTCAAAAATTTAGCTAGTCTGATGTGAATGCTCTTAGACTAAAAATGAGAAAAGAGGAGCAGAGAATAGAGGAGATGAGAGAAGATGATAAGAGTGTTTGGGTGCCCTAAACTGAAACGGATTGTTCAGATTTGACAAATTGTTTGTTCTCAGATCTAAATGTGTTTGGTCAACACTTCAACCAAAAAAATAAAGAGGGGCAGTATAGAGAAATTGACTAGTAGGGAAGTGAAAAATTAAGTTTTTAGGAAGGGAAATTTTGGGTGGGAACTAAAAAAAAAATTATTTTGTTTTTACGGCCCAGCATATGTACGCCATTATAACCTCTTTTTACGGCATGCATATGTGAGCCTTAAAAACCCATTTTCACGGCACGCAAAGTGCGTCTTAAAAATTCCATTTTTTGGGCATGCTAAGCGCGCCTTAAAAATCTCATTTTTAAGGCGCACATTGAAAACACGCCTTAATCAGTTATAAAAGAAGGTGCACAGAAAAAACGCACCCTAAATAATATAAATATGTATTTTTTAAGGTATATTTTTAAGGAGCGCATTTTTGCACGTCCTAATTTGCATGCTATAAAATGCCTTTTTTGGTGTAGTGTGATTTCAAAGGAAAAAAATTTTCAATTGTAAGATTTCATTATAAAATTGAGCTCTAAACTTAGCATAAACTTGAATTGTTGTGTGAATGTATAAGTATGAAAATATAAGACTTCATGTATACTGCAACGTGTAACAAGGAATCAAGACCCGAAGGCCCTGCAATTAGGGGTGGGCACAAATCCATTAAAATTGTTAACCGATCCGCTTCAAACCGTTATTTATCCAACGGTTTAGGTTTGACCGGATAAAAGTCAAACGGTGGTTTGAGAATCCAAATCGGTTCGTTAATAACAGTTTGGATTTGGATTTGGATTTTTATTTTGAAAATCCATTAAATCCAAACTAGACCATTAAAAAATATATTAATTTTTAAATCTATTTTTAATACAAAATAAAAATAATAAAAATAAAAAAGATATCTAAATATACTAAGATAAATATATGTATAGTTAGATAAAAGTATAATAAAATATTATTAAGCAATAATGTATGTTTAATAAATCTTAATATAGTGGTAATGTTTGCAATCCAATTCTTCGCAAGATTAATATACAAAATTTAGAGTATTGATTATTCTTTTTGTATCCTTACTTTTTTTTTTCAAATATCCGTACTGTTTTTTTAATATACTTACTGTTTTTTGTCTAAACGGTTTCAAACTGTTTCGATCCAAACCGAACCGTTAGTAACGATTTTGATTGAAATGGTTTCACTTCTAATTTTAGAAAATTCAAACCGTATTGAACCGTTAAAATTTTAAAGATTTGGATATTACCAATATCCGTATCGAACTGCACCGTGTCTATCCTTACCTGCGACTACAACAATCCCAACTAAAAGTCTTATTATTTAAGTGATATCACGTACTGTTGCAGCTGTTGCTTTCTAATTACCAAAACCTCTACCATTATTGCCAGACATTATTAATCCATACCAACTCTCTAAGAAGATTGTGTGTGCAGGGCCACTTTTGTAAGTGCATACATAATTAAGAACACAATAAATTGAATAAACTCTAATAGTAAGAGTTTCTGAAGATTAACACTAGGAGTACTACATTTCATCGAACTTCGATCACCACTTATCTCATATTAGTGAAACTGTGAAAGGATTATGTTAACTGAATCGCAACAACGTAGATTTATTTGATGAATTTTTAATTCTACGCATTTTACGTGAAGTGGTTATAGTTTTATTTAAGAGTATTAACGATTAAGACAAAAATAGTTCATTCTTTTTGGTGTTCTAGTTTATAATTCTATCAAACTTATAGGTCAATTCCTAGTCACCCTTTTATTTTCTCTGGATCCCAAAATAAAAGCAAACAAAGAGGGAGGAGGGAAGAAGATGGTCTTAAAGTACATTTTTTTTTTCTGTTTCTTTTGTGCTAGTAATAAAATTCTCTTATAGTGACTCTATAGTTCAAGTCATATGCTCATATTTGAGTTCTTCATCATTGTTATTTTACTATTTTTTTTCAATCCATGCCCTTCTTTATAATCTTCCTTTAAAATTTCTCTTTTTTCTGATTAAGTCTTTTTCAACTTTACTATTGTATGAGTTTGTTGCAATATATCACATTATTTTTGGTCTTATAGTAGTTAGATTATGATTTTTGGTCATTTATTCGCTTGTATGCATAATTGGAATGTTGGAGATCAACATTTTTTCAAATTCAATATGTTTACAGGATTTTAAAGACCAGATGTGATGTGTTTAACAATAATGACTTTATCTTTTAGTGGAGGTAGTTTGTTTAATTAGGATAATCGACGATGCTAGGAGTTTAGTTGTTTTGTGCTTTTGTGGGCATAGTGTGTAATTTTTCATAATTTTAGTGAAGTAGACTATTAATTTGGTTTTGTTAGTGTTATTATTACCGTATTAATTTGTTAATCTTGAGATCATAACATGAATTTGATGGTATGATTGTACCATTTATCTAATGCATATATATATAATGATATTTTGATAAATAAAAAAAACTTCAAGTTAATTATCTCATGTAAAAAAATAAAAATAAAAACTCATAAATAGCCTTGCGCAAGCCTATTTGGCCTTCTCTAGGTCATCCTCCACTTTAATTTAATTCCTTCTGAAACTGCATTAACCCCAAAATCACTCACTATTAATTCACTAGGACCCACCCATGCAAGCCTACATCACCCCATTTCGCCTTTATATACCCTTCCCTCTCCCTTCACTCGGTGCGTTGTTTACTTTGGTCCCCAGAAAATGTTTAACCATGGAAACTCTTGGTCGAATTCCTCGAGCACCACCCTGTGCCACCCAGCTAACAGGTCAGCATGTACCCGAGTCACTTCTTTTCCCCAATCATCTAAACTTTTTTTAATTAACTTTAATGTCACTTGGTCTTGCATGTTGGTTTTGCAGGTACGTGTGTCTAACATGCCGGTTGGTCTTTCCTGACGCTCAGGCCTTGGAAGTCCACTGGAGCGCCCACCGAAGATGGTGGGGCGAACTGTTTTCTCAGCGCCGTACTGAGAAAACCCCCAACGTGTCACCTAACCCCTTGAGTACCTCGGCAGGTGATCCTCAGGTCATTACCAACATCAAGAGGATCGACTTCCACTCCATGGGCAACCCGGCTGGATCCAACCTGAAGTTGGTGGAAGCGTCAGCATCCGGTAGTGCTCCAAGCTCTGGAGCCAAGAATCCCTCTACTGATAATGATCCGGCTCATGATCCCAACCCGAAGAGCGGTGATAAGGATCTTGACCTCAAATCTGTGATGCTCAGGCCAAACTTGACATTGGGATCTGGTGCTACTGAATGTGGTAGGTTGGAGGAGGTGTTGGATTCCGAGTCGGATTTCGATTGGGAGGATGGCGAGGAATTCATCATGCCCTTTTATGATGGTGATTGTGAAGCCACTGATTCCGAGAGGGTAGTTCCGGACTGCGATGATTATGACCTCTAATAACTTAATATTGGTGCTACTAATTGTCTCCTTCTCCGAACTCTTCCCTTATGTAATAACTATGTATGTATTAGAATAAAAATTGTGAAGGATAGAGAAAGGCCACAAGTGATGCTTGCTATGTTATAGTGCATGTGTGTCGTTTTTTCTTGTACGTGGCGTGGGCGCCGGTGATGCTTACCAATGATGATGAATAAAGAGGTTGTCACTTGCTTGATAAGCTGAGATAAAATTTAATGTAAGAGAAAGACATCATCATATATTTGAAATAAATGCATGTTAATTAAATGTTGTTTGCATATGAAATTAAGTTTGTTTCATCATAATTATAAATGATGTGGGTGTTGGTTTTAATTAATTATCTGCCATGAGAAAACATGATCGAAGTATATACACATATATATATATATATGTATTTTTTTTTCATCATCAAGCTTGGTGAAACCCTTCCTGCCTCCGGACAGTTTTCGTTGTTAACTTCACCCTCCAAATGAGATACACGGCACCACCTCTATCTGGGACTCATCTATTTTGCAAAGGCTTGAGATTTTGTACTCTTTAATTTGGTCTGTTAATAATTTGATGACTAGATATGTAGAGAGTCCATTTCTCTTAATTGTTTCATAAAAAAATTGATTTCAAGATTAAGTAGATCTAAATTGAGGCCATTTAATTATATAAAGATTTTTATTTATTTTTATTAGAATCCAATATATATATATATATATATGATCATCAAATTAATATGCCATTTAAGTATGTTGTTTTAGTCTTTTTATTTGTACTTTTGTTTTCATTTATCTTTTTATTCATTTTTAATTGTTGTTTATATGAAAGTACCTGCGAATTAGGCATCTTTGTCAAATATGATGTTTTCATAATTTATACACGTTTGGCAATATAGTTTATTTAGGCCTATTTTTATTAATTTATTCTATATATAGAGAGGAGATATTGACACATTCGGACCCACTAAGTTCCTAAGAATGTCAAAATTGAGATATGATGGTCGATATCTGAGCAGTGATATCTTGAAGACGAAAACCAAATGTTTTAAAAAAGGTAAGTTTTAGGAGGTCGTGTAAACGTAATTAGTAAAAATCAGTCAGTAATTTATAAGTACAAAAGTGAAAGTCCGGTGCATATATAGTACACAATTTTGATGATCATAATAAGATTTATGACAGGACTCATCCCAATCCCACTGGGACCACCCGGGGACGTGTCCCGCTCCCATCTGACAACGACTCCAAACATACCAAAAATACCCTTAAACGAAAACTAAATACTTCAAATTAAATAAATAACGTGCAACAACATTGTTCAGAGTGATAGCTGCCAGACAAGGGATAGTATAATACAAAATGTGAGCACAATAGTTAGAGTACATTATTTGGTGCTCAACCTACCCACTGGGGGTGTACAGGTGCACAACGACTAAACTAAGCCTCTTCCTCCTCCGGATCCTCCTCTAATTCCGTGGCACGGCCTGAAGGGGTCAGTAAAACATTTAAAGAGTGAGTGGACCAAAAATAAACAGTTTATAAATCAGTTTCATAATAAAGTAAATCATAAGGTTTTACCCCTCCGTTTTCCAAATCTTGCATACATTGAAAACATAGTATCATAATAGAATCATAACCACAGAATCATATAATAATCAAAAGGAAAAACCAACATATTAGTGCATTGTAAAACCCAACCCAAATGATGTCACGGTTCTAAGGCTACGCGTTGCCACTCAGGGTCTCACACTCGAGACTCCCCTAGGTACATCAGTGCCCGGTATCCCGGTCACTGCCCGAGGTATACGAACATGCCTTCTTGAGAGTAAGCAACCCAACGGGGATTAACTCCACTCAGTTAGTGCCCCGTGACTACTCCAGGGTCCACCCAGGCCAACGACCCTCCCTAGAGCAGACAAGATATAAATGTAGGAAAGTACAGTACAATAATAGTATAGTTTACCCTGTGTCCCCCGGACATCCCTGAACACATTCCACATATAATCCAGACGGGTCTCATGCCCAAAACATCATAATAGGTAATATAAACATTCTCGTATAGTACTCATCTAAATCATACGTGGAAATAGTAAAACAGTTTATGCATGCAAGCCTTTTATAAATCAAATAGCCCACTCACACACGGTCCTCGCTGCTCAACGACCGCTAAAAACCTGTATTAACATATCCGAGAGTCACTAAAGAACCCTACTACTTCAATACTAAAACCTTAGAACAGATCCGTCCCGAAAACATAGCCCGGGCACTATTCCCGAGACTTCAAACCCCATTTTGACCATCCTAACGATCTCCGATCGACACAAAACCACCGTCATTGGATCCATATCGTCGAAACTTTGAAAATAGTACCAGCCCCACCAAAATTACTGTTCACATGCGCCCCCACGCGCCTGGTCAACGCTGCTACAGTGTTGCCGACGTCAGCATGACGTCATCTCTGACACATGTCAGAGGACACGTGTCATGCTCTGATAGGCCCCTGGTCTGAAAATCTCTGACATGATGACGTCATCATGATGTCAGTAGTGACATCAGCATGATGTCAGCAGTGACGTCAGCATGATGACATCATCAGTGCTACAATACCGGGTCAACCCGGATTCTGAAATCGGGTCGCCGTTGACCCACTGTGATGACCCATCCCGAATTAGCGGGATTAATTAAGAATTAATGACGGATTAACGAGGATAATCGGGGATTAGACGAGGATTAGCGGACGTTCGGGCGAAATGACAATTTTACCCCTAAAATGGGTAAATCATTGACTTTTCGTTCAGGCGGTCAAATGGACTTTGGCTGATGACTGTGACGTAATTCAGGATGTCACAAGTTCATAGACAGGTGGCATGCTCAATTCCGACGTTCGTGGAAGAAGTTATGACGATCAGAAGTCTAGAGGCATTTTTGGAAATTTGGTCGAATAGGAGCAAATTGTAACGACCTGTCCCGGGAGTCGGGATTAGTGAAGTGATTAGCGACAGATGAGCTGAGTTAATTGGTGGTTAGTTGGGTACTTTTGGACCTTGGACGTAGAATGACAATTTTGCCCCTAGTTGGGCAAAATGTTGACTTTTAGTTCGGGCGGTCAATTGGACATTGACTGATGACCGTGACGTAGTTCGGGACGTCATGAGTCGTAGATAGGTGGCCCGCCCGATTTCGACATTCGAGGAGGAAGTTATGATGTTCGGAAGGTTGGGGGGATTACCGTAATTTGATTAAAGAAGGGGAAAAGTTAACTTTCCATACGACAAGGTTTTTACATGTAGACCGAGTACCGTTAGGTAGATCTCGTCGTCCTGAGTTCAACGACAGGCGGCATGCATTCATCGGACATTGGACGGGCGAGATAGGGGTCTAGAACGACGAATGGAAAAAATCGTTATTTGGACATCACAAGGGTATTTTGGTCTTTTTGTACATTGAGATGCGTGCAATCAGATTGGGACAAGTGTACATGAGGGATTGGATATTTTGAGAGGGAACCATGGGATGGTGGACAGGTGGGCTGTGTGTAGTGGCTTCTAGGGTGCACGGTGAAATTATTTGTGTGTGTGTATGCATCGTGTTTGTTCGAAGAGGGAAAAACAGAGACTAGGAAGAGAGGGAGGAATCGATCAATTGCAGGGAGGTGTGACCCTTGTGAGTGTGTGAGTGTGATCAGAGGGAGGTTGAGAGTGTAAGAACTGAGTTGAGCAGATTGAGAGTCGAGTGTTGGTGTGTGAGGAAAGGGTGAGTTCTCAGGAAAACAGAGAAGAATCGAGGTGGTGGTGTTGCTGTGCTCGAGCAAACCGTTCAAATTCAGGGTGTGGGAGAGATCAGATGACAGAGACGAGGCGTTGGACGAGCTGGGACACAGCGGCGTTCACGGCAGTGCACAGACAGGTGAGGTTTCTCTGTTTCCCCTGTTTTTCCGTTTTGATTCAAACTGTAAGTCTTGGAGTTTGAGTACGAGTCGAGGTTTTTGGTGAGTCCTAGTGAGTTTAGTAGGTTCCTAGGGAGCTGTAGAGGTCGACACCGTGACAGGGGATTGCACGGTGGGCCGGAAGCAAGAACAGGGGATTTGGATGGTTGCTGTGTCGCGCTTGGGAGGTGAGGTTTGGGTGATTTTCGAGGTGTCCTAAGGTTTCTAATAGTACTAGGAAGGTTAGAAGGACCTTAGGGTGTAACCTGGAGCTTCGTGGTAGCCGTGGGTGGCCGGAGACTGAAACTCAGATTTTCTGAGTTTTCTTCAAAGCTTTATATAATAACCATAAGGAATATAGTAAAACCATAAACATAATCACAGCCTTTGCACTAAACACTCCAATCCTAACATCCCAGATGTCTGACGTCCCTGACGTCCAATAAGTCACAGTCCCAAGGCTACACGTGTCACTCGGGGTCTCAATCCCAAGTCCAATCCCCGAACCCAGTCCGGGTATCGCATCCCAGATGCCTAGCGTCTAGACGCTCGACGTCTCAGACGCCAATCATAGCAATCCCGTTCCTGAGTCATTCTACGGTCTGGTTTCTCCGTAGAATGGCCCATCGCAGGCATTGCGCCGTGACTACTCCGGTTTACCTCATCCGGAGGAGACAGTATAATACGAGTATATCACTACAGTGCAGTACCAAAATATAATCATTGATATCCACATGCATATATAAGTATAAAGAGTTAAAATCCAAAACCATACTCAAGTTTCACCAGACGGGTCTCAAGCCCAAACGTCGTAAAACGTACCATAATCAAAATTTCAAGATCATCAAAACCATTTCTTGTTTCCAGCATGTGAATATATAAGTAAATCAGAAAACATTTATGCATGCAAGGGTTTTGACAGGACCCGCCCCGATCCCCCTGGGACCATCCGGGACGTGCCCTGCTCCCGTCTGACACCCGACATTAAAATACCAATAATACCCTTATTGAAGATGAAATGCATAAAGAAAATCCATAGTTAAGTCATACATAGCACGCCACAAAAAATACCCGAATACAAATAGTGTCAGACAAGGGATAGTTCCCGAATACAGTTTATTGAGCACGACTCTAGACACACTACGTGCCAACCTACCCAGCAGTAGGGTTCAGGTACGCAACGTAAACCTATGCCTCTTCCTCCTCGGGATCCTCCTCCTCCTCCTCGGGATCCTCCTCCTCAATAGCACTACCTGGAGGGGTAGTAAAACAACAAAGGTGAGTGGGCCGAAACTCAAGGTTTACAAAGTAGTTTACCATTTAGAAAACATATAGCTTTTCCCCTCCGTTTTCCGAAAAGACATGCATTAGTATCATAAACCACAAAACCATATAATCATAAGCAGAATAATATCAACATAATATAATCTTAGTCACTGCACTATACATCCCAACCCTGACATCCCAGATGCCCGACGTCCCAGACGCCCAATAAGGTCACAGTCTCAAGGCTACGCGTGCCACCCGGGGTCTCAATCCCGAGTCCAAATCCCGAACCTAGTCCGAGCATGGCATTCTAGATGCCTGACGTCCCAGACGTCCAATAGTAGCAATCCTACTCCTGACTCACTCTACGGTCCGGTCCCTCCGTAGAATGACTCCTCGCAGGCAATGCGCCGTGACCACTCCGGTGTACCTACATCCGGAGGAGATAGAATCCTAGGGTAGATCTATACAGGGCAGTACCACAGATAATATCGAGATCCATTACACATATATATGACTCCAAACCATTCATAAACAACCAGACGGGTCTCATGCCCAAACATCGTAATACGTGCCATAAATCATACTCAAAATAAACAGATACTTTTACTTGAATCACATATAGATATAGTAGAAAGTAAAACAGTTATGCATGTCGAAGTTTAGTGAAATCAAAGGCCCACTCACAGTACAATCCTGCTGCAATCCCGAGCGTAAAGCCCCGTCCAAGGGTTAAAGTACAATTCCTGTCATGCCCAAAACATACGTAAAGGTCACTTTAAGTCCCTACTAAACAACTAAGAAACCCTAGACTGAAACCGGCCCGGGAAAGCCGTCCGAACACGCTTCCCAAGGCGTTAAACCCTAATTTGACCAACTTAACGATCTCCGATCGACACGAAACCACCGCCATTGGATCCGTATCGTCGAAACCTTGAAAATGGCACTGGTCCCACACAAAATACTGTTCACACGCGCCCGGTCAACCCTCTGCTCAACAGTGCTACAGTGATGCTGACGTCAGCATGATGTCACTGCTGACGTCAGCATGACGTCATCACTGACAGTGTCAGAGGACACGTGTCAACAGCCTACTGGTCTCTGGTCTGACAATATTCTGACATGATGACATCATCATGACGTCACTACTGACGTCAGCATGATGACGTCATCATCTACAGTACCGGGTCTGAGAACCGGGTCACCGCAGACCCACGGTTCAACCCGATCAGTTCTCATCAACCCGACCACCAAAATCGATGGGATTTGTTCCTATGAACTCGTCTAAACATGTTCTATGGTTCTGTGGGATTAAAACAGGTTTTTAAGTTCGAGAAACCACCTGAAAATCGACGGGGAACTGGCTGCCGGCTCTGGTTCGTCTTCTCCGGCGAGTCGTCGAGTTTCCAGCCGCGTACTTAGGTCTGAAATGCTCGTCTAGTCCCCTAGGTTATGTCTCAAAAGCAACCAAACATTTCTAACGTTAAAAACGGAAGTTTCGAAACAGGGAAGGAAAATCGGTCTTCTCGGGTTTATGGGCTTACCGCCGCCGTGTCGCCGCCGTGTCGCCGCCGTGGGCTGCCCAGTCTGGTCCTGAGTCGTCCAGCCGTCACAACGGTCATAGCCCTAGGTTGGTTCGAGCCCAGAAGTCATGGTTTGGACGGTTTGGACAGTTTGGGCTGCACGGGTTCCTTCTCGGGTTTGTGGGTTTTCCAGCCGTGCAGGGTGGCCGTGGTGGTGGTGATGGCCGTCTGGAGGTTGCTGGTGGTTGCCTAGTTCTGCCTGGTTCGTGAGTTGAGGCTGAGAGGCTGTGAGGTGTTTGTTCGAAGGATGAGAGTTAGCCACGGTTTGAAGGAATAGAAATGAGAGAATGAATTCTCTCATGGTTTTTAAAACAGAGTGATCAGATGGAATGGAGGGCTGAGATTCAGTCAGAGTATAGGATGAAGGGTGAGGATTTAGGGAGGTTTAATTAATTAATTAATGGAATGGCAAACACAGATCCTGATTTTTGGGGATGATGTGGATGAGGTAGATGAGTGACATGTGTCACTCATCAAGGGTCCAGATTGATTGGGTTAAAGTAAATCAGATTCTAATATTTTAATATTATTTTAAATTCCGAGTCTCGGTTAGTTCGGTTACGTTCTTGACCATAACTTTTTCGTCGTAAGTCCGATTCCGGCGTGCCGCCTGTCTACGGATTCGTATCGACGAGACCTACGTAACGGTCATTGGCCCTCGTCCGTTGGACTTTCCGGGTCAAAAGTCAACATTTGGCCCCTAAATGGCCAAATTACCAAAATACCCCTCGACTTCCGAACGTCACAACTTCTTCCTCGAACGTCGGAATCGAACGTGCCACCTGCCTATGAACTCGTGACGTTCTAAACTACGTCACCGCCACGTGTCAAAGTCCTAAATACTTCCCGAGGTAAAAGTCAACTTTTCCCCCCCTCAGGGGCAAAACATTCAATTTACAATAAAATAAGAATTACGAAAGTTCGGGTCGTTACAGGTTTAATGAAATCGGGCCCACTCACAGTACGATCCCGCTGCGAATCTGCGCGTACGGACCTGTTCCGGTATTATCATACAATTACTGTCAGTCCAAATCACACATAAGGGTCACTACAAGTCCTTAACATTCATCCAAAAAGTCCGAAGCAGAAATCGGCTCGGGGAAACCGTCCAAACGCGCTTCCCGAGGCAACCAGCCCTAAACTGACCCACCTAACTATCTCAGATCAACAAGGTTAATTCACCAAAAATGTTCAGAATGATGAGAGGATAAAAAGTCATGTTGATCGTGATTGGAAATAAGGCCCAACGCGCCCTCACGCGCGCCCAAAGTGGCTGCGCGTGAAAGTCATGCGCCTGACACTGTAGCTACAGTGTCACCATCTTCACCCGAATACCTGTAATACGGGCCTAGCACCCGCGGCTTGACCCGACCAATTAACCCTTAATTTCGACTTGATTTCAATCCCTTTTGATCCTAACATGTTTATTAATCATCCAATTTAAGTTCTGTGATATTAATTAGCCTTGAAAAGTCCTCAATCGACCCTTCGACCCGTGATCAACCAAACGGGTCAATCACCACAACTCCCTAGTTTCTAACCCATTACCAAATTCACTTAATAGGAAGCATCATAGGATTAAAACGAACCGAAAAACACAATCAATTGAACCAACACTCACGTGGAAGTGGTCGTCCTTAACTCTGGACTTTCTCAGAACCAGGGGCTTCAGTACCAGCCCAATCCGTCCTTGATTCCCTTTGAACTCGACGTGGTTGAGTTCCAAATGTTCCCAGAAGCCTATACCAGCCCTTGGTTTGGTCCAACAACCCGTAGAAATCAAACTCTGATTTTCCCCCCAATTTCCAAAATTTCGGTTTTCTCTGATTGTCCTCTCTAGATCTCAGCCCTCACTTCAGCAGGTTGTAGTTCACTCAGAATTCCACTCAAATAATGAATCTGTGCCACCCAACAACTCGTGGAGATCCAACCTGTCCACTGAGAAATGTTTCTCGCAAAGTTTCAAAGTTGATTAAAAATGGTGGCCGTGCTGGAAGGATGAATCAAACCACGTTCGGATGCCCTTAAGGCTTAAACAATCCCTTCTTTCCAGCTCACAACTTTGAATAATCAATTGGGCACTCAGAACCACCGCACATGGTGGTGCAGCACATGTTCCCCCGCGGTTGCTACAGTGACTGGCCTGCAAAATGACCAAAATGCCCTTCTATTCAAAAATTACCATAATGCCCTTCACTTTCCAGACCCGTAACTCAGCCATTCGAAGTCCGATTTCAGCGTGCCGCCTGTCAACGGACTCAGGGAATCGAGACCTACCTAACGGTCATCGAGTCATGTGAAAATCAGTTTTCAAACAAAAAGTCAACATTTTCGCCCCTATCGTCCAAATTACGGAAATGCCCCTAACTCTATCCGTGATCCACTCCTGAACCACAGATACCGAACATAAGCCTATCTCGACGGATGTGACTCAACGTCATCACAATCACCAGTACCAGCACCAACGCTAGTACCAGTATCATCACCTGTCAGCATCAGTACAAAGTGTGCAAATCAGACAACCCTAGATCTCTGCTCCTACCGAGCGACGACCCCGTACCTCTACTCAAATTGGAGAAACTCTGTCTCCCTCATACCCAACAACTCTGGGTACAGTCACCCTGACAACTCAACCAAGAAAAAGAAACGTCACCTGAACGTCCCCGTCTCATTCTGCGATCGCACTCAGCCGTAACCCAGTCGAATCCAGAATCACTGCTTATACACATGTGTTACTCTCACACCACGTATCATCGTCACGACTGACAATCCCATCGTCACAATCATCACGACAACTTGAGTCTACTCGACCTGATAAGACTCGACTACGTCCATCGATAATAGCGTCTGCCACAACCTCGTGCAGACCTAACTACCAGACATCTCGATATCCAGACTCCGCACCCAACGGAACCAATCACCCGTACCAACTACTCTGTATCCCACTCAAGGATTCCATCGACAAGTACCAACCATGGTAACCTGTCCAACAATCTCTAACCTGCTGTACCTCGACTAAACCAATGTCGTCTACCAGGTCATCCACGACCTTAGTTGCACCAAACCACAACTGAGTAGCACGGCAACCAAGTAGGTCTAACCGATAAGTACAACCTCGACTGCAGAGTGCAATCCCATCGCAAGCTGACATGACTAGACCGACTAACGAATCCAAATCCGACTAGTCGTCTAAGTCAAACCACTCGTCAACTCACATCTCCGAACCATACACCCTAAAGTAGGGTTCCACGATCACACTTAGGGTCACTCTAAACCCAACTGCATAAGGTAGTATAATCCATAATCTGACCAACCACGTGGTCTAGACATCGCAAAAACGTCAATCCAATTCTACCGTCAATCAACTAGGATTCCTTGAATCCGGCTGCTAACTGCCGACTGCAGTAAATCCATTTAACTCAACCAAATCCAACTCAACAATATTCGACCATCCGATGATCATAATTCCCAACTAGTTGTCGGAACCGATCCTACGACATCGTGAAAGACGATCCCAACTAACCGCCTCACGATCCAAAACTCTAATGTAATACTATGTTCACCATTCGCAGGGCTCCACACTGTCAACCCCGACAGAACTATGGTAACCCCGACATCAAATGCCGAACCAAAACAATCCACGATATAGTCCTACTAACTATCGTATCGGCATCCTAACTATCAGGTTGATCACGAACTGTAGCCCCTTGAGATATCACATCCTCGACCTGCGTACATACTCCAAGAGCAAACTGCGCTCAGATAAGTATCCTACGAGCAATCCTATGCTCTGATACCACACTGACAGGACCCATCCCAATCCCCCCGGGATTAGTGCGGGATGACCCTGCTCCCGTCTGACACGAAGTGTCAGACAAGGGATATTTCCGTCCTTTGCCCTCCCGGGCTATCAGAGTACGCCAGGATCCGGAGGAGGCATATGATATCTCGGTCTCTGCTACAGTCCACATCCGATGTCAACCTGAAGGGCAGTCAAAACATTGAAAACTGTGAGTGGACAAAACAAGAATTTATAAAAACATTTTAACGAGATGACATTTGTACCCTTCACTAAAAATCATGCATGCATAGTAAAACCATTTACTGAAAACCATAACATAATAACCATATGTGGGATCTCAGCCCAAAATCATTTATCATCATAACACAATTTCCCAAACCAATTTAAATCATGTTTATCCCTTATATTCATATCCAGAACCTGTCACGGTAAAATAGAGCTACACGTGTGCTAACCGGGGTCTCAAACCCAAGTCTCTCCAGGGTCCACCCAGGTCAATGTCCGTAGATCAATGACCCTCCCTGGAGGTAACGAACCATGCCCATCCTGAGAGTAAGGGACCCAACTAGGGGGCGACTCCACTCAGTCAGTGCTCCGTGACTACTCCGGGGTCCACCTAGGCCAACGACCCTCCCTGGAGGAGACAATCATATATAAAGGATGGAATATGAAAATCCTTTTGAAATCATTCTTGAAACCTTTCAAGGATTCATGCCCGGCCCCCATAAGCCGTCATGAACCATAAAATTCTTTCATGGGTTCATGCCGGTTCCCATAAACCGTCATGACCCGTAAATACATTTCAAGGGTTCATGCCAGTTCACATAAACCGTCATGACCCATAAAAACCATTTGTAATACATAACTGGGCCCTAGGCCCGAATCCACATACAAACTGGACCTCCGGTCCGAATCGTAAACCAACTGGGCCTCCGGCCCAATTCCGTAAATGAAATGGGTTTCGAACCCGAGTTTACCTTTTCGAATCCAAAACCATTTCATGAAATCATAGCCAAAACCATAAATATGGAAAATCAGTGTAAAACTGGAAAACCTCGATTTATGTCGCCTCGAAATACGTGAAACCATATAATTCACAAATATCCAAATCCACATTATCAAATCACATTCATTATCCTTTTGGAAATCCAAAACCATTTCATTTAAACCAATAAGGACATACAGATCCGTATAAGGCCGAAACCTCGAAATACGTGCCTATACGTAACCACACATCCAAATGCACTCATGGCATCAAAAACAAGTATTTAAAACATATAATAAACATTTATGCATGCACCAATTTAGAAAACAAGGTCTACTCACAGACCGTCCGAGCTGCCGCCTCGATTTGCATGCCATAGGCTCTCCCGAGCCGATCATTATCACCGGGACTCCCAAACCTGTCCAAATTTTAATATAAGGTTACTAACTACTTAATTAACCTCCTACCAAAGCCCTGTAATTTTCCCGAACTTTTAACTATTTTTAAACCGAATATAAACCTTCCAACACCCCGAAAACTATCGAAACGATGTCCGATTGACACGAGACCAGTCCCAAAATCTTCGTTACATCGAATAGAAGATTTCCCGTGTTTAACACTTTCCCAAATTATGTCCCACGGGCCCTCACGAGCCCCTAGAAAGTCGAAAATACTGTTCATCGCCTCCTACCTCCCAAACTGAACCAGTTTTACTGTAGCAACACTGTTCATCTCGGTTTTTCTTCCGTTTCTGGACTGATTCGGGATCCGTTTGGTCTCATTTTAATCCCTAAATTCCTATTTCTTCATTTCCTAACTAACCCAATTAATTAAACCATCAAAAACCAACTAAAACTCATGAACCCATTTTGAACCATACGGTTCAAACTTCCCCGATCAGCCTCCACGACGTCCCAGCCGTCAACCACCACCCAGACCTCCTTAAAACCTCCCTACAACCTCAATAAACTCAACCTAATCATCCAATACCGTCCATGATGTTAAAATCAAAATAAAAGGGAGAAATGGGCTTACCGAGCTCTCGGTTTCCACTTGGCCTCCACGGCCGTTCAGCCGCCTCCATCTGGTCCTCTTCTCCCTTTCTGCCTCTCAGTCATGGTCCAAGGGTCATGGGTGTGAATTTGGGGTAGATATGGTGATCGGGTTTTGGGTTGAAGGAAATGGAAAAATGGATGCACGGGTGAATGGTTTGGTGCATGAATGAAATATGGTGTCCATTGGATGGGTGACACTTGTCACTCATCCATTGGGCCTCCATTAAATATCTGGGCCCACTAGAGACAAACTGCACTTTTTGTCTCGTAAAACGTGTCGCCGTGAATAGTAACCTAGAATTTCCGTGAACCGTAACTTCGCCGTCAAACATCCGAAATCGACGTGCCGCCTGTCTACGGATTCGTATCGTTCTTATCTACGTAATAGTCCTTGGCCCTCGGCCATTGGACCTCTCGGTCAAAAAGTCAACTATTTGGCCCTTTTAACTAAAATTACCAAAATGCCCCTAAACTTCCGCACGTCATAACTTCTTCCTCGAACGTCGGAATTGAACGTGCCACCTGTCTATGAACTCGTGACGTCACGAACTACGTCACGGTCATCGATTAAAGTCCATTTGACTGTCCGATCGAAAAGTCAACGTTTTGCCACGACCAAGGGCAAAACGGTCATTTTGCATCTTTCGTCCGATTTCGCCTTACTAATCACGGATTAACCTTACTAATCGTGATTAGTCACTAATCTAATCTAGGAATTTGGGACGGGTCGTTACACTCCCCCCGTCAATCAATCCGAGTCTTTAAACTCAAAACCAGATCCAGTGGGTTTTCCGAGTCTTTAAACTCAAACCATTTTTCAAGCATAAGAAAATTCATCAAAATCCGAAAACCAAAGCCAAATCGGAAATCTTCGAAAACCGAAACTACGTTTGATTAAAAGGGGACTTCCTCCCGAATTCCAACCTCAAATCAAATCCACAAATCTTAATAAAACAGAATGCGTATAAACATAATCATTCATCTGAAACCATACTCAAAAGCATCACAGAAATCATATTCCCGAAGTACGTGCAAATCTGATAACTCGTATTGAAAAGCGTGTAATCAAGTAAAGCAAGCATATAAATCATAAGCATAAATCCATATATCGAAAGCGTAAAAGAATAGTCGAAACATAAACAATATAAGTAAAAACAGTTATGCATGCTCGGTTAGAAAACAAACAGTCCACTCACAGTTCCAAACACGTCACTCGCGTCCTGTATGGTCCTCGGCTATCTCAGGAATTTCCCGACCTGTCAAAGTCACCAATTCGGGTCACAAACACTTCATTTAAGCTTACCCTAATTTCCCTATTTTTTTTCTGGATTTTAAACGTAAGTTAAACGAACCCCTAAACCTTCGAACACTCAAAACTATCTCGATCCGGTGTCCGATCGACATGAAACTTGTCCTAAAATGTTTGTTACATCGATTAGATTGAAAATCGTGTTGAACACTTCCCCAGAACAAGCTCTACGTGCCCTCATGCGTCGCCCAAATGGGCTGTGCATGGGAGCCACGCGCCTTACTGTTCATCGTCTCCTACCTCCAGCCAACCTGATTCAGACCGGTCCGGTCGAACCGAGCCGGTGAGGCCGGTTCTCACTCAAATCCAGTCCATTTTTAATCCTCTCTTTACCATTAGTTTCGTCCCACTCTAAGCAACAGATTCAACTCATTAACACACGAAAAGGATTTCTAATTCTTACCTCCCAAACTCGAACCAAAAACTCAGAAAAACCAGTTTCGAATTCCGACCACCCGTCGTCCTTCCAGCGACGATTTTGATTTCCAGAGCTAGATAGAAACCTCCTAAAGCTGCCAGGAGCAACACAATCACTCATCCAGTCCCCAAACTTCACGACTTAGGATTTGAACTAAATGGGAAAAATAGGGGAACTAGGGGAAACTTACCCATTCTGCGCACCGCCGTGAGCTCCGCCGTGTCCCTTAGCGTCCTAGAGTCTCTCCTCCGTCCACTGAACACCACCACAAATCCAAACTCGACAAGTTTGATCGATTGAACTCTCAGCCTTGCACGGTGGCTTCTCTGTTTTTATGCGATTCCTCACTGTCTCTGAATCTCCTACTCAATCCAAACACCCTAATACACTCACCAAGACTCTCAGCTTCTCTCTGCTCACACTCACTCGATCAAAAAGACTCACACACTCACTGAACTGGGTCGATTGCCTCTCTGTTTTCAGTCTCTGTTTCTCTCAGTTGCACTGTTTAAACTCAAGCACAAACAATATAAGTGTAACCATGTAGTGGCTAGAACCAATTGGAAAACAGCCAGGTGTCAAACACCTTGTGGACCAGCCCCAAAATATCCAATAAGCACTGCACACATGTCCTTATCTGATTGGCACAATTCCCAAGGAGTAAAAAGACTGAAATACCCCTAATTGTCCAAATTACGATTTTACCCTTCACTTCCTAGACCCGTATCTTACTCGTCCGATGTCCGATAAAGGCGTGGCGCCTGTTGTTGTACTCAGGACGTCGAGATCTACCTAACGGTCCTTGGTTTACGTGAATAAAACTTGTCGTTCAAAAAGTCAACAAATTCCTCCCTTTATGACTTAATTACGAAAATGCCCTTAACCTTCCGAACATCATAATTTCCTCCTCGGATGTCAGAATTGGGCGTGCCACCTGTCAACGGACTCGTGACGTCCCGAACTACGTCACGGTCATCGGTCAATGTCTTTTTGACCGTCCGAACTAAAAGTTAACATTTTGCCCATTCCATGGGCAAATTCGTCATTCTGCGCCAAACGTCCCAAAGTAACCAACTAAACACCGATTAACCTAGCTAATCCGTCATTAAACTCTAATCTAATCCCGACTCCTGGGACGGGTCGTTACAGCTCAGATTAAATCTGGGGTTTTGCACATATTTTAATATTTAATTAATATTTAACGTTTTATTCTCGGTTCGTAAATTCCCCTAAAACGCTTCCGTGACCATAACTTTTTCATACGGACTCCGATTTCGGCGTGCCGCCTGTATACGGATTCGTGACGTCCCAATCTACGTCATAGTCATGGGTCAAAGTCCAAATTATTTTTCGGGTCAAAAGTCAAAGTTTCCCCCCTTTAGGAACAAAATAATCATTTTACATTAAAATATTATTAATTACGGTTCGGATCGTTATAGTTTAAATACCTGAGTTATCCCAATTTTTCAACACACCAGAACCCCCGATGGTATGAATGTCAAAGCAACAATTAAAAACTCCTCGATAAGCGTGGAGTATCACAAGTACCTGAGGGGTACAAAGAAAAACAGAAGGATGAGTGGACCTAAAAATTTATTTGGTGTAAAAAAAAAAGTTGAAAACTTAATTTAACCTTTCAGTTTTGAAAATAAACTCCAAGATACCAACAATTTAGAAATGATAATCATGCACGTTCTACGAGAAATATTCATATAATACTATACAATCTTAAACTCATCCTGAATCAATAAGTGTAGTACGTATAACCCACTATCAATATTGCTCTTGAGTGCTCAAGTTCTGTGTATATAACGGGTAGGGTATCTATGGTTCACTCGTGTACCTCGACCACAAAAAAGTTAGGTGCTAAGTACCTTCATCTCGTATTTCTTAGAACTCGAGGATAAGGTGGCACTATTTAACTAGTATTTGATCAAGCGCTGGAGGCTAATCTGTGGTCAATAGACAAGTACTAAGATATCGGCGAGTCCTATGTTGGTACTACATATCTCATGTGTAGCACGTATACATCACAAATCTTAAAGTGGTAATTCACCGACAACAATCTCAATCAGGACATGACTACGCCCAAACTACGCATTAAATTAAACATGTAATTCGAGTGTTATGCAATTTAAACCCTTTTTGTGTAGATGTAGTATTGATAAATAGGGATCGTTCTTAACCGGGGAAATTAGGGACATTAATAATGTGTTAGTGGGAGATGAATAAAAGAATAATGAATAAAAGAATTAAATAATCTAAAAGTATGAAAGAATAAAAGAATAAACAATAAAAAGAATAAAAGAATTAAATAATTAAAAGAATAAAAGAATAAAAGAATAAAATGGGGGTTTTAAAAGGGTTTGTAATAAGTAAAAGCATAGATAAACTAATTTTACTTCTATTCTAATTCATGTACAAATGACCTTTTTTAAAAAAACACAAATCTTACCAACACTCTAATAATTGCAAATATTAAAATAATCACGAAATTTTACCTTAATCGTCTTAATTCACCGACAGCGATCAATATGAAGTCTTTTCAACATTAAGTCTTTTCAATTCTACCTTAATCATCTTCATACAGCAATCAACATTAAGTCTTTTCAATTCTACTTTAAATTCACCGACAGCGGATAAAACACTTAACATTGAATTGAAGTATGAAGCACTAAAATGTATAAAATAACTAAAATTCATAAAGTAAGACACATGGAGATTGCATTTAACACTTACAAATATTAGTAAGAAAAACCTCACATATATTGAACTATAATCAAAACCAATAACAAAAATGAGAGTTTGAGTAAATGGAGAGTAATTGTTACACTTTCAAGATGGATGAAAACAATGGATTGTTATTCATACGATTCTCCGACAGCGGACGGAACCTTATGAAGATGGAGGAAATAACCTTGGGAAATATGGAATCAAAACTCTAAACTTTGTATTGGAGATACTTTGCCAAAGTTTCTCTCAAAGAAGGCTCAAATATGTGCCTCAAAGAAGGTGTGTTTCAACAAGTGAATTGAAACTCTATTTATAGGTGGAGAAAGCTACCAAAAATAATATAAAAATACAATAAAAAATGTGGAATAATGGAATGATGAGTAATAAAGATTTGTGATGATGTTTAGAAGTGGTTTGAGTTGTAAAGTTGCAAAATTGGGTTGGAAAGTGGTTGGAAAGTGGCTGGAAATTGGGTGGAAGTTTGCTGGAAAAGATGGCAGGAATTTCGGTGGGTGGCTGCTGAATGGGAGGCTGGAGCTCGGCAGATGGCTGCTGTAAAGGAATGCAAGATTTCAGCAGGCACGCGCTGAGGAAGGAGTGGGCGGTCGGGACACGCGCGCCGAACGGTAGGCCTGGGCTTCGGTGAGCGCGCGCCGAAGATGGTCTCTGGGCTGGGGGCTTCAGATGCGCACTTGGGCTAGATTGGGCTGACTTGCAGGGCCTCGCTGGGCTTGGCTAACGGGCTGACGCGCAGTGGACTGGGCTGTGTTGACGCGGGCTTCAGGGCGACGGGCTGGGCTGCACAAATTAGTTAATTTAATTAAATTATAACTAAATTAATTATTCCACCGAATTTTGTCCATAATTTATTCGTTATAATTCCGATCGAGACGATTCTTTCGCCAAAATGCTCCAAATTACAAACTTTATTTATCTAAACATAAAAATCACAAAATAATTTATTTTATCAATTTATTTAATATTTTAATATTAAAAGTCAAGTATAAAGGGTATAAAATAATATAAAATAATGCTTATTTAACGTCCTATCAGGACATGTTTGGGGATATGCCCAACATAATCAAGCAACGATGAAAGTGTTTGACACACATTCACATGCTCATAGACACCACTCGGAAAGCTAATGCAAGCACGAGCAAATCCATAATAATGAACATATATTAACATCTAAGCAAATCATGGTCGGGGGTATAAATATTGTTACTGCTAAAACCTTAACTAATAATTGCAGTCACACCAAAAATCCACTATTAGCATAATAGCATGTGAGCTAACTAACATCTACCATCGTGTTCAAGCATTAAAGTTCGCCACTCATAGTCAATAATTCAAACTCAGGATTAAAGTATGACAAGTCAGGCATTCAATGACGTAACACAAAAAACGCCCAAGGAAAAGTAATGATAAAAAAAACTTTGAGAAATAGTGTTTGATCCTGAAATGACCAACTCGATGAGACCCGCTGGGGGTTCTAGAACCAGCCGTGTGGTGTCTCGGGCCAGCCGGGAGCGTTGTGGTTCGGCAGGGATCCTGCAAAACTAGACACCGGTGTGGTGTCGGCCAAAGGGGCTCCGATGCCAAAGTTAGTATCTGAATGCCGAGGGGCAAATAAACACAGTGCTCTGGGTCGGTTCTCAGTGTCTTACCTTTGTGAAGGGTTTCGGGGTATTTATAGTAGCCAAAACTGTGGTAGGTGGGCTACTGTTACGGGAGCAGGTGGTGCTTTGTGGCTGGGAGCCGTCTGACAAGCCCTGGACATCCGGAGGAGGCGCCAGCTAGAGTCCCAACCTGCCTTCGTCAGGGAGTTGGTGTGGCAGAGTTGGTTAGGTGACTGTCGCAGCCAGCTGTCGTCTGTTCACTGTCAGGTGCCGAATGGTGGGTCTGCAGTATGGTGCCGATCGGCGGACCGTGGGTCGTGAGGGTGCCGATCAGGCGATCGGTGGGCGGCCTTCCTGTCCTGGTGGGACCTGTGCTAGGGTGGTCGGTCGATATGGTATCAACAAATAGGTACACTTAAAGATTAGTCGAGGTCAAAGTCACCTGATTGCACAAAGTCACATAAGCTCCAAGCTTGTTAAAACCTTAAACAAAGCCAACCACGAGTTTACTAACAACTTCTAAAGTGGGAACTAAAGGAAACCTCTCTTGAGTTGTTTAACATGGAACTAAAACAACTATAAACATACTAAACACGTGTTTAAATGAGCCGAAACGTCCCAGAACAGCCCTAAGCGCTGCCATGCGTTGGCTAAAGGTTAGAAAGTGCCATTACCAGTTAGAGGTGTGAAGTGGCCTCATGCACCGCCATGCATCAGTCGGAGGTCGAGAAGTGACCTCACGCGTCGTCAAGCGCCAACTAGTGGTGGTATGCTACCATACCTGCTCAGGTTCCTATTGAGTATAAATAGAATATTTCGTCTCACTGGAAAAATATTTCGTCGAACCTGACAGAATATTCTAAGAAAGTAAAAATATTCCCTCTATTTCAATGGTGGGCTCCGTTATGACGTTGTAAGCATGTAACAGAATATGCTAACTCTATTAACATATTCCGTCAACAATTGACGACAAAAGTTGACTTGATAGTTGACTAATAGTTCATTGGGCTATTGACTAACATAACCCGTCCCAATCCTCCTAGATTATCGTGGGACTTTCCTGCCCCCGTCTGACACCGAGTGTCAGGCCAGGGATAAACTCGTCACCTGCTCGGGGTCCATCAGAGTACACCAAGATCGGCGGTGGCATGTGATGTCTCGAACTCTACTACAGCCCGCATCCGCTATCAACCTGAAGGGTATTAGAATCATAAAAGTTGTGAGTGGACAAAACAACAGTTTATAAAAATCATTTATATCGAAAAATACATTTATACCCTTCATGTAAAAGTATGCATGCATCATAAAACAGTTATTTCAAATGCTTTCTCGGAAGCAAGACGTATTGCTTCCCAAATCAAAAAATAGTGAAAAATGCTTCTCAATCGAAGCTAGTACCTTAGTAGGGTCTCAGCCCCAAAACCAGAAAACACAAACAAAACTATCGGACTTGAAGTCTATTTGATTTAATGAGATATCGGGCTGGAGGCCCATTTGACTTACATGATCGGGTTTGAGGCCCAATTGGTTTATGATATCGGACACGAGTCCCCTAGTGGTTTATAAATATGATTTCGGGTTTGGAGACCCTAAAATGGAATTTGAATTTGAGAAATTGGCTTTGTGGATTTACGATGGTTTTATGGAAATCTCGGGCATAGGTCCCTTTGAACAGTTTTGAGGTGTTTTATGAAATGGTTTTCCATATACCATCCTCACGAGTGGTTGCCCTCCAGACGTCCCGTAGTATCCTAGAGTGGTTGGTTGTCTCCTCTAGACGTCCCGTAGTATCCTGGAGTAGTCACAGAACATTGCTTGTGAGGGGTCATTACACGGGGCAACCAGACTGTATAGTTACTCAGGAGCAGGATTGCTAGAGGTTAAAACCTCCCCCCAATGAGGGTCATTGATCCGCGGATCATTGACCTGGGTGGACCCTAAGGAGACTTGGGATTGAGACCTTGAGTAGCACGCTTAGCTTTGGAACCGTGACGATATTGATTGTGACATCTGGGATGTTAGGCATCAGGGATGTCGAGGATTGGTTTTGGGCTGAGTTCCCGTATACTTACTTTGGGCTGAGTTCCCGTATACTTACTTTGGGCTGAGTTCCCATATACTTGGTTTTAGGATGAGTTCCCACATGATTGGTTTTGTGCTGAGTTCCCATATACTTGGTTTTGGGCTGTGACCCACATGGATTTGGATTTATGATGTTGGGCTAAGGCCCTAATGATTTATTTAAGTAAATGATTTTATTACTGGTTTTCGAATGCATGCATGCTTTTTAGTGAAATGCATAAACATCTTTTTCATGAAATGTGTTTTATAAATTATTTGTTTCGCTCACTTATAGCTTTTAATGGTTTTAATGCCCTTTAGATTGATCGTGGATGTTGGTTGTAGCAGAGACTGAGACATCACACTCATCCACTGATCCTGGCACACTTAGGAAGCCCTGAATGGGTGGAGGTTGTAGGCTATCCCTTGTTTGACCTTTCGTGTCACACGTGGGTTAGATAGGAGCATGACACATCCCTTGTTAATCCCGGGGGGATTGGGATGGGTCGTATCATGATGATGTCATCAGATGATGTCATTATCCCTATTGCCGTCATTATCCCTATCCTCTGTCTGGGTCAACCCGGTTCTCTACAACCGGGTCACTCAGTCCCACGGACCCGACCTGGTCTGTTCTTCCATTTTCGGCCACCAAAATCGATCTCGTTAGTCCCATTCTCTTCGTCTCTATCCCTGGAAGGGATCTATATGATCAAAACATTGAAAAACGGCCTAGAATTTTACCTTTAATTCGATGAACAAACGTCCAGTTTTCCAGCTCCCTGTCTGGGCTGCTCCGCCGTCCTCAGCCCCGATTCTGATCCCTAGTGACTCGTACAACCATCAAAAGCACAACCCAATCAACGAAAACATCTCATACACACTCAAATTTGATTTCAAATTTTTGAACTAAAACCGTACCTTCGCGGGTTTCCGGCCACCATCTACAGTGGCCCTTTCCGTGGCCACCATCTTGCTCGTTTCAGTCTGTTCTCTCCCCTCCCCGTTTATGCCAAAAAACAGAAGATGAGGGTTTGTGAAGGTTGGGGTGGGTTATGGTGTTTGGGTTTTGGGTGAGATATAATGAAACAGAGAGGGAATGGGTGCATGCATGTGTAATGGGAGCAATGGATGAGTGACACTTGTCACTCATCCATTGGGCTTGAAATAAATATATGAGCCCCACAACTGGACAAAAGGTACTCGTCTCGTAAAATGTGCAATAGTGTCTCGAAACTTCCATGACCCGTAACTTTCCCGTCGAATGTCCGATTTTGACGTGCCTCTTGTCTACGAACTCGTATCGACTCAATCTACCAAACGATCCTCAGTCCACGTGCATTGGACCTCCCAGGTCAAAAGTTAACTTTTTACCCTCGTTTAGGGGCAAAATCGTAATTTCAACCCGAACGTCCGATAATCCTCGACTAATCCCCTATTAGCCTTGCTAATCCATAATTAAATCTTAATTAATCCCAAAATTTTGAGATGGGTCGTTACATGACTGCGTTACCATGTGGCTCCATATGGCTTCTACGTAAGTTGTCGCACAACCCTAGATGGCTTGATTCTAGAAAATTCACCGGTGTTCATCTTGAACTCTAATCTTGACTGGACTTCAACAACCTGGTTTAGGGGAATTTAATCAGGTTAATTAATTTCGTATAATTAAATTTTAGGAATAACCTTAGACCCGTTTGAGAGTTAGTGAATCGAGTTGATTAACTGACTCTTGAATTTTCCATTTATTCGGACAGTTTGGAGGTGTGCAACTATGTGTTGTATAATTTGTGGTCTATGAGGTCAGATTTCTATTGTGGAAACTTTGGTTTGTTTGTGACACGATCCATTGTTAAATCACTTTGATAATCGTGTCTAGTCATATTCTCGTTTAACAACAATCTCTAAATTACTAAGACTTACTCGTAATTCTCGTCAAACAAAGGATATTCCTGATTTTATCCGTATTCACATAGGTCAACCAAACAAAATCCATTCTTGCAGGGACACCGCCCACGTCCAACCCACTAGCTCCGTCAAGTAGTCGAGTCTATCGATTCGACTTCTTCCAAGCCTTATTTCATTGAGTAATTATTGAAAATTATATTATTTTTAAACTATTTTAATGAAATCATTTTATAAAGCCATTTTAGGACAATAAATATATAAGCCAAAAGAAAATTTTATTCATACATACTTCTTACACATATTCAAATCTCCGTAACTTTCATAAGTTCTTTATAATTCACCTTTTTAAGACCATTAATGTCCAAATTAATCTTATGTTGAAGTTCCTTATTTTCGGAATTAAAATACAAACTTAAAACTAAACATAATACTTCAAATAGTCGAAACTACCTCGAGATGATATCCACTCGCCTTGGAAACTGTACCAATCTATTTGTCAGATCGAAAACATGAAGTTTCATATTTCTTGGAAACAGAGATATGACAACATGCACCCCCACGCGTCGCCACAATCCCATGCGCGTGGTGGCCACGCGCCTAGAACTGTTCATCTTCAACCTTCAACCCCCCAACCTATTTCCCTGGTTTTCGAGTCTCCCGACCAGCGACCCCAACCCAAGTCAAATCCAGTCTTTTCTCAACCATTTCTTATGATTTAAACGTCCAAATTCATCTAATGAACTTCAATAGAAGATCTACGGGTTTAAACTGAAGAAAAATTGCCTTAATAACACGGTCCAAGTCCTTGAGCTTTCGGCCAAGGTTCCACGATAAATCCTATAGCTTTCCCTCACCCAAACCTTCACCTTTCAAGGTCAATATGATTGTAGGGACTCACACAATCTGTTAGAACCCTTAGGTTCCTGCTAGACATCCTCAAAATAGTTTGAAACTCCACATGCCATTTTGAGTTTTCATTGGTTTCCATTTTAGAGGTTTTCTTTTCTCCCCCTCCACTATTATTCCCCCAGTTCCCATCCCTTCATCTTTTCCTTCCTTCTTTCTTTCCTTTCTTACTTTCTTCCTGGCTGGTTTTCCTTTTCTCTCTCTTGGTTTCATGTTTTTCTTCTTTTCTTCTTTCGGTTCCTACCCACTGAATACCACATACACACAGAACCACTCATATAAATATTAGTCTAAGTCGGTGGGAACAAAGAGATAAGGGAGAGAAAATAAAGAAGGTTCTAGACTAACCTAGAACCCTCTTGAAAAATTACCAAAATACCCTTATGCTCAAAATTACCAAAATATCCTAGTCATTTTTTTACTTATATCGTATCCATTCGTTCTTGGATTCTAGCATACTACCTGTCTATAAACTTAGAAGTTCGAGACCTTCGAAACGGTTCTTGCAGAACACCTAAAAAATGTCCAGATCAAAAAGTCAACTTTTTACCTTATAAGGGCAAAATCATTTGTTCTTTTTAATTTTCTTAAATATACTTTTCCCGAATTTCCATGTAACGACCCGGAAATTTGAAAAGAGTAAATTTGAAATAATTAAATGGAAATGACGGTTTTGTCCCTAAAAGGTCAAATGTTAACCTTTTAACCTAGACACTTTCTAGACGATTTTTGAGGATCATTGTGTAGGTCTCGGAATTTTGAATCCATAAACAGGTGATATGATGAAATCGGAGATTGAATAGCTTCGTTATAGGGAAAAATTGTCTAGTTGAATTTTGGTAATTTTATAAGAGAACTCTATGGAAGCCTAGAACCTTCTAGTTTCCCTCTCTTATTTTCACTCCCAGTGACCTACTTGTTGTATTTATAGGGGTGCATGTGTGTGTGTGTAAAAGAGAGAGTAAGGTGGTTTTGAACCAAAAACCATGAAACAACCACAGACCAAACCATGAAGGAAGAAGAAACAAAACAAACAAAGAAAGAAAGAAAGAAAGAAAACAAACAAACAAAGAAATAAATAAAGAAAAGGGAAAAGAGAAGAAGGAAACCGTGAGGAAGGTTATGGAACCCGAGAAGCTCCACTTCGAGTTTTCTAGTTCTGGACTAGAGACCCTAAAACAGGAATTTTAGTACCTTCCTGGAAGTCCCACGACCATTTTGAGACAAAGAGGAGGGAGTTCAGACACGGGGAATGTCATCACGATAATGGAGAAGCCATAACCAAAACTTGAAGGTAAGGTTTCCTAAATTCTAGCACTATGTACGTAGTTTAAGGGTTATATAGATGTTTTTGGGTGTGAAAAAATACAAATTGACCTATAGAAAGTAGAAATCGGACATGAAATAGTGGAATTATAACCGAGTTGGATTCGCGGGTCGATGACCCAAGTTGCAGGAACTGGGTCGACCTGGTTCTAGGTTGAAAACGATCTGGGTTGGCGCGTGGCCACCACTGGCAGAGGAAAGGGGCGGCGCGTGAGGGCGCGTCCAACTGTATCTCAGGGTGCATTCAACAAGGTTTTGCAATACTTCTTGATGTGATTCTTTTGTTATAAGTTTCATGTTATTTGGACGTCGTTTGGCCATGGTTTCAGTTGTTCAAAGCAAAGTATTCAAACTTTAAGTTATGAGTTTAGTTCCGGAAAGTTAAGAGAACCGCTTAAGGCTTACGTTGAAAATAAGGAACCTTAATGGTAAATTTTAATAATGAAAAAGTTTATGGAAGATATGATGAATTAATTACATAGGAAGCAAGTGTCAACTTGTGTTACTTAAGTTAATTAAGCATAGTTATATGTTCCTATTATTTCATTGGAATAGTTTACATGTATTGACAAGACCCACCCCGATTATCACCCCAATAACCGGGACAAACCCTGTTCTCGTTTGACAACCCAACTCAAAAGACCAAAACAACCACACAAAAACCCACGATTTATACATTGCCAGACCAGAAAGAAGTTATAATACAACTAGTCAACAGTAGCACAGAGCATAGTACAGTACAAGATAAGACAGAAATCTTACTAAGAACTGACTACACGCTCAACCTGAAAACTCTATGCCTTTGCCTCTGCCTCAACGTTAGCCCCGACGCTAGCACCGCGACCTGGTGGGTGTTAAAAAACATTAAAAGCACGAGTGGAATAAAAATAAATAAGAGTTATAAAACTGTTTACGAAATAAACCAAGGTTCACTCTCCGTTTGAAAACATGCATGCATAACCAAGTATCTTAAAAAAACTGTCTGCACGATATGAAAATATGTGCGGAAAAACATCAGAAATCAAAATCAAGTTCGGGCACTCGGCCCTAAATCCATAAGAAACAAGTTATTCGGGTCACAACCCAAAACAATTGAAAACCAGTGAAAAACCAGTGAAAAACCAGTGAAAAACATCGATCATACAAGTTTACTAGATCTCAAGTGCGCCCGAGTCTTTAAACTCAAAACCATGCGCAAATAATCAGGCCTTCCCGGGATATCAACGAGTCTTTAAACTCAAAACACAATCACAGGCCTCGGGGGGTATCACAATCACCGAGTCTTTAAACTCAAAACATATACCGAGTCTTTAAACTCAAAACATATCAATCCAGAGCCCTCACCCCGTCAATCAATCCGAGTCTTTAAACTCAAAACCAGATCCAGTGGGTTTTTTTTTTCGGGTCTTTAAACCGAAAACCATTTCAAGCATAAGAAAAATGCATCGAAATCCGAAAACCAAAGCCAAATTGGAAATCTTCGAAAACTGAAATCACGTTTGATCGAAATAGGACTTCCGCCCGAATTTCACTTCCAAACCTCAAATCAAATCCACCAATCTTTAATAAAACAGAATGCGTATAAACATAAATCATTCATCCGAAACCATACTCAAAGCATCACAGAACTCATATTCTCGAAGTACGTACAAATTCGATAACTCATATTGAAACACGTGCAATCAAGGAAAACAAGAATATAGAAATCATAAACATGGAATCATATATCGAAAGCATAAAATCATATGTCCAAACATAAATAAATAAGTAAAACAGTTATGCATGGTCGGTTAGAAAACAAACAGTCCACTCACAAGGTCCGAACGCGTCACTCGCGTCCCGTACGCTCCTCGGCTGCCTAAGGAATATCCCGACTTGTCAAAAGTCACCATTCCGGGTCACAAACACTTCATTTAAGCTTACCCTAATTTCCCCAATTTTTTCGTATTTTTAAACGTAATTAAACGAACCCCTAAACCTTCGAACACTCAGAACTACCCCGATACGGTGTCCGATCGACTCGAAACTTGTCCTAAAATGTTCGTTACATCGATTAGAGTGAAAACCGTGTTGAACTTTTCCCCAAAAGAAGCCCCACGCGCCCTCACGCGCCGCCCAAAAGGACTGATCGTGTGAGCCACACGCTGCTACAGTGTCATCGTCAACCTCCAACCAACCGGGTTCAGACCGGTCCAGACCGGTCCGGTCCAATCGAGCAGGCGAGGCCGATTTTCACTCGTTTTCAGGCTATTTTCAGTCCTTTCTAAACCCTAAGCTTAGTCCTTGAATTTGTGACTGATTCACCTAATAAAATCACGAAATGAAGTTCTAATCCTTACCTTCCAAACTTCGAACTTAAACCCAGAAAAATCGACCTTCGGATTCCGGCCACCAGTCGCCCTTCTAGTTACGGTTTCGAGTCCTGGGGATTGGCAGTGACTTCCTTCAGCTGCCAGAGTCAACAACAACACTCAACCAGTCCCTAAAACTCACGACTTTTAGTTTGAACATTTCTAGAAAAACAGGGGACCTAAGGAACTTACCGGTTTCTCTGCTCACCGCCGTGAGCTCCACGGTGGTTCTGCACTTCCCAAGCCACTCCTAAACTTGCTAAACACCACCTCAAGCCCAGACTTGCCTGGTTTTGATCACTCGAACTCTCAGCCTTACATGGTGGACCTCTCTGTTTCCTGGGTTTCTCACCTTCCTCTGAGTCTCTCACTCAATCCCAACACCACAGTTTCACTCACCAGACTCTCAACTTTATGTCTGATCACTCACACTCGATCACAAAGAACTCACACCCTGAAAACTGATCGATCAGTTCCCTATCTCAGTCTCTCTCTCTTTTTCTCAACTGATCGATAAAGCCCTTAAATTAAAATGTGTAACCGTGTAGGATTGGCTAGAAACCTCTAGGATGAAGCCAGGTGTCCTTCAATCTGTGGTCCTTTCTCACAAAATATCCAATTAACTCAGTCCAAGTGTCCTTATCCGGTTGCACAAAACCCAAGGTGCCAAAAGACTGATTTGCCCCTAAAAGTCCAAATTACCATTTTACCCTTCACTTCCTAGACCCATATCTTAACCGTCCGATGTCCGATGAAGGCGTGCCGCCTGTCGTTGTACTCAGGACGTCGAGATCTACCTAACGGTCCTCGGTTTGCATAAAGAAAACTTGTCGTGAATAAAGTCAACAAATTCCTCCTTTTTAACCAATTTACGAAAAGCCCTCAACCTTCCGAACATCATAACTTCCTCATCGGATGTCGAAATCGAACGTGCCACCTGTCTACGGACTCGTGACATCTTGAACTACGTCATGATCATCGGTCAAAGTCCATTTGACCGCCGAAACTAAAAGTCAACATTTTGCCCATTTTAGGGACAAAATCGTCTTTCTGCACCGTCCGTCCAAAAGTATCCAACTAATCACCGATTATCTTCGCTAATCCGTCATTAACCAATAATCTAATCCCTACTTCCGGGATGGGTCGTTACATGTATATTCTAAATTATGAAGTTATTAGGCAAAAGTTATTATTGTGCCTATCATATGGTGAGACTTGTGTTTTGAAACTTAAGATTTGGTAACATGTGGTGTATGTGGATTACCTATAAACTATAAATTTACTTTAATAACTTTGTTATACGACCAACATAGTAATTGGTAATATTCTAATCATGTTATGATGTCACATATATATAATCATATGTTATGACGAGATGATTTGATGATATATTATGATGAGATGGTATAAATATTTGTACGATGATGATAATACATGATAATGATGTGACATGAGATGATGAGAACATGATGCTAATAGTGATGCTATGATATAATATATGAAGATATGTTATGAAATGATGATATATGATAATAATAGGATATGAGGTGAGGTTAAGGATCTGACTATCGTTACCTTGAATACTAATAAATTGTGATAAATGGTAAACTTATGGAGGTAATGAAAGAAAGAGTTTAATTGGTAGATTATTCTCCTTGACGGGTTTAGTGGGTTGGACGTGGGCGGTAACCTGTAAAGGATGGATCCTATTTGGTTAACGTATCAAATGAAGATAAAAACAAAAAATAAATAAGGGAAAATCCCTCGTCTGACAAGAGCTTGTCAGATGGGAGTAGGACCAACTTAACTTTTTTAAGTAAAGTTTGGGACGGGTCATTGACAACTTCATTGATTTTGCACGTAATCATTTTTTATGAGAGACGTATAATGTGTTCGTACTTTAAATGTAATAACTGCAGTTGAATGTCATTGAATGAAGTCCGGTATCATTTGGATCGAAATGAGATCATACACAACTACACTAATTGGATCAATCATGGCACAAAAATATTTACTAAATCGACATCTTCGGTTCTGTAGCCCTGTCGGGAAGAAAGTACTTTAGAGGAGCGATGTGATCATGATCAAGTCATTGAGATATTAATAGATTTTTTTCCTCCCGCATCTTATGATATGGATGGTAAGGACCCCATATTTCAACTAGAAGATTCTGAACTCCATTACGGGAGATTTTTGAAAGAAGCTCAGTGTTTGTACCCGGGTTGTAAATATTTTTCGATTCTAGGGATAGTTGTGGAGTTCATGCACATGAAAGTTAAGTATAATCAAACGAACAAGCATGTTGATTATCGACTAGAGCAGCTGGACACACCCTTGGAGCAGCAACTGCTGGATACGGAGCGGTTGAGGGCAATCCTAGAGCGACAACTAGGTCGACGTCCAGGAAAGATTGTTTGGGGAGCCAACAAACGGCTGGAACGAGATTTATCGACTGGCTTCGAAAATTCTTCTATGGACATCAATCTCGAGGAGTACCCGAAGCTAAGGCACAATTACACCACCCTTCGTACGAGACCGCAGAGCTGAGGGCCTAAAACAAGAGCCTTCATGCCCAAAACAAAAAGATCAGGGCTCATCTTGCCATGGACTTTCAGCGCTTGGGTGAGACACATCCTCAGCCCCTAGAGCAACAACCTGCTAAGCCCGATCAACTTCTCCACCCCGACCAGCCCCACCCGTAGCCAACCATTTTTTTTTTTTTGTAAAAATCGTTTTATTTTAATTATGTTCAAAACTATAGTTTAAATTTTATAAATATGTATTTTTAAATTTCATATTTGAATTGTATTTATTTTTCATATTTTTTAGACTTATTAAATATTTAATTAATTAAATAATTTGAATTTTTAAATTATTTCGAAAAAAATTAATATTAAATATAGCCCGAAGAAAACGCTTCGTCGGGCAAAGGTAAGTCAGTGGTGACCGCCGAACCACCTACGAATCGTTCAATGTTACCCGACGAAGTGGTTAGTGTTACCCGAGGAATCTTCGCCTTTCGGTGGGTGGCCGCCTAACCATCTTCCCCGACGAGTGTGATATTTTCGTAGGGCGTAATGCATTGACTCCATGTTACTCGATAAATGCTGGATGGCGAGAATTTTTTTCGGATTAAACTAAGGTTACCCAACGAGCGTGTTTTTTTCGTTGTTAAAAATGTTGGCTCAACAACGAAGTATGCCCGACGGAGGCCCGTCGGTTTACGTTTTACCCGACAAAGCTTATTCGCCGAGTAACGTTGAGTTTCTTCCGGTGAATGGAGTCTTCGAACATTTAGATATATTAATGTTCGAACAAAAAATAATTATTACCACAAATTTTATAGGTGAAATTCGTCCAGCAGCTTCACAACAAAATATTCAATTCGCCAGAAGTATATGTTTCTATTCGTCAAGGCACTAAACAAAATTCAAGTGCAATACGATAAGTTTGCCAACAAAATAGTTGATGTTAATCCATAATCTTCGGATAAACTATATTAGTATCGGGCATAAAGTGAGTGATCATGTGACAACTAAAAACAAATAGTTAATGCAAAAGAATAATGTTATTTAGACAAATTAAATTGGTTAAATTTAGTTATTATTTTGATGTGATAACAATCAATAAATAATATTATTTTAATAAATTAAATCATTTTTATTTATTTTTGTGATAAATAGAATGTCACGTCAATGTAATTACTAAATATAATCAATTTAATGTATCTATATAAAAATAATTTTTTTTTTTCGTGCTTTGAATTTTTTTGGTATTATTCATAATTGAAATCTTTTATGTTTGTAATAGGTGAAAGACTTAGTCTAACCTACCTCGTTTTTCCACCTTCATCTTGGGCTAACTCCAAAGGATTGGATCGATGAATCAATTTGTTTAAAGTGGTAAAGTGGTAATTTGGTTTTTTTCTTCGACATCTCAAAAAATTAAAATTAAAATTAAAATTAAAATTAACATGGTAAATAATTTATCACTCAAAAATTCCTTGTCCGAAATAAAAACAAAAATGAAAACTGTCTTATTGTGAAAGCATAAACGAAAACTATGTGACATTTTTACTTTGGTCAGCTTTTCCTCGCAATTTTGGCTCATCTCAACAAGTTCCGTACACCCTAAAACCAGATACGTACATAAAGCTCTCGGCATAGTCATACCACCAAATCTGCCGCTCGCCCACAGAATCCCTCCGGCTTGGATACTTCACACATCAACACTTAATTTGAACCCATATCTTCATCCATCCACTCCGGCTTGGATACTTCTTTTTAAACCCCGGACTCTCACTCTCACTTTCACTCCTCCCTCCAACCTAACTCATTCATCTCTCTCTCTCTCTCTCTCTCTCTCTCTCTCTCTCTCTCTCTTACATCTTCTTGATCATCACCATGTCATGCAGTGGGACCAAGTCATCCAAGAACAGCACGGCCAAGTCTTCTGGGCCCAAGAATCTCTACAGATGCCCACATTGTCCCCGCACCTTCTCCAACGGTCAGGCCTTGGGTGGTCACCAAAATGCCCACCGCAATAGGGTGGTGAGGAAATTCATCTTCACTACAGATGTCATTGATCAGGTCCGCAGAAGCATTCCCTCCGCTCTTTCTGCACCGGCGAGCGCCCATCCACGTGCTGTGTTTTCGCCGACGATGAAGAACATAAGCGGAGGGGATTATCGTAGGATGATCCAGCAGCACCCTGTAACTGCTGGCCTACTGGCAGCTTCATCATGTGGCTTTCATCATGACTTGAATGCCCCTCCCCCAAAAGAAGGTACTTTTATTAACTGATAATTATACTTTGTTCCTTGCGTAAGAATCATAAGATCATATATATTAAAGTTTATGATGTTGGGGATGTTGCAGGTACTGCTGATCAATTGGAGAGGTTGTCGGAAAGGACTCTGACTGACCCAATTGCTAGGGTTGGTGATGTCGGAAGGAAGAAGCAAGGAGAGGAGGTGAGCTTGAACATTCAGGAGAGACTGGACCTGGAGCTGAGGCTAGGGTTTGGAGGACTTTGAAGATCTCATGTCCCATATTATATATAGATCTTGGCCGGTATATTTAAAAGGATATATTGAAAGTAAATAAATCAAAAAAAAATATTAGCTAGAGATTTAGGTTTGAGTTGTATAGTCTTTTCTTAATTTTGACAAGAAGGTCTGAGTTGTATAATATTATTTTATGAATGTTACGGTTGGGTCTTAATAGTTATAAGTTTAGAGCAAGCCACATATGTATAAGCGTTGTACGTTATACGTTATGAATTTATCATGCATGTAATTAATGAAGCTCTTAGCATCAAGAGAATGGATTATTTGTTATTAAAAGTAAAATCAAGGTATGGCACGTCATTTTAAATTGAAATATTTTTATTCAACGATAAGAAAAATGTAACATATAATGAGTAATATGTTTCTGCCATTAAAGTATAATAGCAATCCTAAGCTGCTTGAATTTTTTTTTTTCTATTAGAAAGCGACTTGAATTATATGGACATTTTATTGCATATGTACATGATAAAAAATATTTGTTGCAATATGATAAAAAGACACATAAGCAGTAGTAAATAATAATGTTTGAGGATTGTTCATTATTAGATTATTAAATTATTGGGGATTTTTAAAATTCTAATAAAATAAATAAAATTAAGAGACAAAGACAAGTTTTTAAGTTTGAGTCAATATTAAAAAGAAACATTAAATAAAAAATTAAGTTGCAGCAAATAATTTGTGGAGTGCAAAATTTATCTCCCTTTATTATGCATATAATTTGTGGAGTGCAAAATTTATCTCCCTTTATAAGCAATATAACATCATATCTTGTCTAAAGATCTAAATAACCACATAGACTTGAGGTCTTCCCCGCAATAAGACCCACCCTCCCTTATCATCGGAAAGGCGTGCTTCCAAATGAACCACCTTATTAATTCACTACATCTTATTAGTTTAACTTGAATTAAGTCACTAAGCTTTATCACTTTTGATTCTTTGAACATACGCACCTGCTTGAAATTTAACTTGATCTCAGAATCAAAGCCAAATAAGGGTTTTTGATGTAGGGACTCACTAGAAGAATCTATAGCTTCCACGGGCAAAAATTTTTCCTGACAAAACCCAATTTTGTTGAGAAGTACTCTATCATGACAAAATTTAGAATTTACCGTGAAATTTTTCAGCGAAATATTTTAAGTATGGCGCGAAACTTTAAACAATGAAAAGGGAAGCTATGGCGAAACTTTAGGCATTGAAAAGGGAAGCGGGATTAATTCAGGAAAAAATTTCAGCCACTAGTTGGCGAAATTAGGTTTTGCCGGCGTAATTGTATAACATCGGCCAAAACGATGTCGTTTCGATTTTTTGGGAAGGTCAAAATGTATCATGCGCGAACAATTCCTCTGTTTCCACTTATCAGTCACCGCCCTGTGTTGGATTCAGCTCAAGACGACGCTGGGATTCAGCTCCGCCTACAACAGCTTTTGTCGACTCTTGGACTATCCTTGGGGTTGTTAGTTGCCTTAATCTTCCTCATCTTGCTTCTCGGAATCTCCATCTTTACTCTGACAGAAGGATCCCCAAGCCCACCAAGCAAAAACCCAAGCTCGACGACTATAGATCTTCAGCTTTCTCGACTTCATAACCTCCTCCCTGTTTGATTCTGAGAGGAAGATAGAAGTTTATCGCATCCCTGGTCAATGGCGGATTTAGGATTTTTTTTCAGGAGGGTCGACACTTATAATGATATTAGCTACTATTAATATTCTGATTTTATATGGTAAGTAAACGTACAACTCAATAAAAAATAGTTACCGATTTTTCCGATTACCTACTTCTCTATTATTTGTAAGAAATGTGCACTTAATATGAATTGTGGTATGAAAACTTTGTATAGCTACTATTTTGTTTGATTAGGGTATGTTGAATTAGGTGCAAGGTTATTATACATCCACAGATGTACATGTACTACTTAACAAAAGTGATAAATAAAAGACACATATTGTAAGATCCATGTCTTGGGAAGAACGGTGAATAATCTCACATTGCTAAGGGAGGGAAAGATGAAGTGTTTTATATATGTGAACATGTATCTATCTAGCATAAGGCCTTTGGGAGCTCATTGGCTTTGAAAGCTCATCGGTGAAGTGTCTTACATTTTCACCGATTATTTACTTCCTCATTATTTGTAAATAAACATGTACTCTTTCATCGATTACCTACTATCCATTATTTGTAAGTACAAAATATAAAATTTGGCATGGTTATTAAATGTATGTATCAACAAGAATAATTGCCTAATTTTCGGGTACATTTTCACCGATTATTTACTTTCTCATTATTTGTAAGTAAACATACATTCTTTCATCGATTACCTACTATCCATTATTTGTAAGTACAAAATATAAAATTTAGCATAAAACTTGGTGCACCTGTTATTATGTTTGATTATGGCCAGTTAAATTGAAGCATATTTCATGGCATATTCACTGATGTAGAAGTGCCACATAATAAAGTGGTTAGTAAGAAAAAATACTTACTAGATACGAAATTTACTGATGCATTAATTTCTATTTTAGGACCTAACATATTCATGATCAACTAAATATGGGTTCAAACTCAAATTTTTCAGTTCTTCAAGGATGACCTTAAATAATAGTTAAACTTACGATATTCGACTATAATAACTGACCATATTTGATGTGGCACTTAATACGGTATGACATGTTAATAAATTAAATTATATTCTATATATTTTAGTTAATTTTTTTTCTTTTAGTAAAAAAGTCACAAAAGTGAATTAAATAAAATGATCAATTAATATGTTCAAATAAAATCATTTTAATTGATAATTGATAGGCATGGAATTAATTTATTCTTATTAATCAACTTTGTTAATATGGGAAGATATTTTTTGATTCATATGATATAAATGTGAATTGTGATGTACTAATATATTGAGTTCAATATTAAATTTTGAAAAATGGATTATATGATTTGCACCAAATTCACTTAATTTAAAATTATTCAATAAAAAACTAGACATTTTTAACTCGAAACTAATAATATTACATATTAATATTGCAAGTTAAAATGGGTCAGTCAGGTAGGTTTAGTTTAGTTGGTTTTACTGTTAATTTATAGATAATTAGTCTCAAATTCGAACTCTCATGATATACTATATGAAAAATTTCTAAAAAATTCTTATCTCGTAATTAAAATAAAGTTAAAATGGGCCGGAAAACTAAAAGATTTAAAATGGGCCGGGATTCTAAAAGAGTTAAATAGGCCGGATTCTAAAAGAGTTAAAATGGGCCAGAATGCTAAAATCATGGTTACAGCCCAAACTTAGATCCGAACCCGTTTTCGAAGACGGGAGTCGAGTGTTGAGTTTTTGTTTTTTTTTTTTTTCTTTGCAGTGTTGAGGTTCAAGAGCGGTGTAATTGTCCTCAAAGGTCGAGCGCAGAGGCAGTGCGCGAGCAGAACTCAGCGCAAAAGCAAGGGGGATTTAAGGGGACACAAAGGTAAGCAATTATTTATTGAAGCACTTAGAGGGCAAGATGCTAGATGTTTTTGGCTTGAAGATGGAAGCTTTAATCGAGGTTTTCAGGAGTTGGGGTGGTCAATTGATCACCCTTGCCCCTTAATAGATCCGCCTCTGTCCCTGGTACAACCAATTTTCAGGTGCGTTCTCTTTGGTTTGTTTTAATTTGTTATGTTTTTCTTTGTACGAGTATTGAAACTTAGGAATTGGTTTCTATTATGTTGATAAATTGGTTTCTGTTGTGTTATTTTTCTCACAGAATTCTGTTATCGTGATCTAGGGTTGGAAATGTGATAAATCTAATTAAGTCCAATACCAAGTTATAAATATGCGTATTTCACTACATCGTATATGTTTCGGAAGTTAGATTTGGTGTTCTAGTATTTTAGAAGCTTTCAGAAAAAGAGTATACAGGGTGAGGTTGTAAAGGTTGATATTTTGTACGTTTAGCTCTAATGATTGTAACTTCGTAAGAAATGGGGACGTGGGGAATGAAAGTTTTAGTTTAAAGCTCTCAATATCCTCCTTTTACAGTAACAATTTAGCTTACTAGGTTCTGTGATTATTGGACCTGGAGACAGCTGCTACCATTTTGTCTTGGATAACAAGTATATGGTCAACTTGGTGTCAACAATTTCATGTTCCATGAAGGATTTGTGATTTTTGGAGTTACATGTCCTTGCACTTTAGAAGTAAATATTTCAGAAGTTATATATCTGGCCTTTTGATTCAATTTCAGGAAGCATTGGAACACTGAGAGTTTTCACCTGTATTTTTTTAATCTATTAGAAGGGGTTATAATTTTGGTGTTAGATTGACTTGGCTGATTTGCTTTTAAATCTACTGCACAATACTTTTCTAGATCTTCTAATTGAAACATGCTTTTTGGATTTCTTCTTAAAAGCTCAGTAGCATTGTTTTTGGTTCTTCTGTTATGTAAACCTTGCCTTTGTGGATTTGAAAGGAATACAATTCAATAGCCTTTAGGATTATATTTTCTACTTTTCGCTGATATCATTCTTCTTCAAAGTAGCCTTAAGTGGAATTTCAAGTAATGTATCATTCTCCTTCAGTCAAGGAGGCTAGGATCCAAAGGAGGCTAGCTTTTCCATTTTCACCCCTTATACCGCAAATTTCCCAAATTGCCCTGTCTTGGTCTTGGAAGGTAGTGGACTGCATCTGTCTAAGGTCGGCGAGAAAATTCTGAGTTCCACTAGGTGTGCCAGATCTTGGCCTTCTTCCTTCTGCTTCAAATATTTGGCGCTTCACTCTTCGGCGCTTTACTCTTTTCCACTTTTCGATTCTGCGAGTGAAAATAATAAACTCAAATTTTCCCAAAACGGGCCCTTGGGTTTTTTGTATTATTCCACCCCGCCCCAAGCTATCAATAATTTCATTCCCTTAGGCAGATGGAAAAGCTATTAGCGAATCATCCCACCTACCACCGATCATCAATCCTAGCTACTGTCGATCATCGTCTTCGACACGTGAGTCAATTGTATTATGGGGATGGATTTGTTGGCTGATTTTTAAATTTTGCATTTTCTTTTGTACAGATTGAGGTAGAAACTGTTGGGTTTGAGAAATTTTAATGCATGTCGTTGGTATTTTAAAGATTTGATTTTGATTTTGTAGATTGTTTAATTGGATTGATTCCTTTTTTCGTATGCTTTGATTTTCTATCTGTTTTTTAGGATTTTCTCGATTTAAATTGTTCTTTTTAAGCTTTGATTTTGTACCTGTTGTTTAGGTTTAAAGGGTGTGGACCTGCAAACTGGTAAATTTGCTTTCAGATAACTCATAGAGGCCACAAACAAATTTCACAAAGCCAATAAGATTGGAGAAGGCGGTTTTGTTCCAGTTTACAAGGTTGATAGTTATGAACCACCTGCATTAATCATGGCTTGCAATTTTTTTTTCCTCTTTTTTTTCCTCTTTTTTTTTTTTCATTTTTAAATTTAGTCATCTATTTCAGTTGATTCCACCCAAGTAGTGTTCTTACCTTTGGAAAGTATACAGAGAAGCTTCTTGATAAATATTACCACCTCAGAACATAAACGCTTACTTATATTCGCCGAAGAAGAACGATTGTTTATACCGAGAGGTTCATTAGTGTAAAATGTTTATTCATATTTGGTGTTAAGTTTTCTCCATGGTTTGAAGTTTCTGGCAATTAATTAGATTGAAAACCAACTTTGAAAATTTTGAGTTCATCAAGTTGTTTTCTGTTAAGGGTTTAGGACTTAAAACATGAGATTTGAAAGGGTTTAGGTCTTGAACTTACAATCCAAAAGCAGAGTTTTAATTTATTTAAAACGTACTTATTTTTTTTTTTGGCATGTATTTTTGTTCATCTCTCTTTCTTTTGTTTCTGTGTCTTTTTTTTTCATGTTCTAGACTTTTTGAGATATGGTTCTCATGCTTCAATTAAATTTTTTTTTCTTACAATTAAGTTATGGAGATGTAAGTTATTCTATTATGATTTTCCATGGCTAATCTTTGTTCATAGTGATTGTTGTTTTTACTGTTTGTCAATTATATGGCTATGGCTATGCTCACTGTTTAACTGTTTTATTGGTAACTTAAATTTCATTCAATCCTTTGTCTTATTTTGCCATTTGGAAGCAATTTTATTCTATATCATGCTGTTTCGTGTTAAATTTTTACGTGCTTAATGATTATAGTTTTCTTTGTAGGGGTAATTGTAAATCGGGGTAAGGCATTTTAAATGTATTAAAAGCTCAAGATTCTAGATATTGGAACCACGAGGGCAGTACAGTTTCAAGCATAAACTGAAAAACTTTGAAGTTTGATACCTCAGTTGTAGATTTGTAGTCCCATAGTTTCATGATTGAGTCTTGGTTGTTATTTTAATTGTTGATTTGGATGTTATATGTTGAGATCACCTATGAATTCATAGGGCAGAATTTATGCCTGCTCATTTGATTCTTCTATTCACATCATGTCTGTTAGCTGTTGGCTTTATGTTGCTTAATTGTTATTTTTTAATGTGTTCCATTTTTGTCCAGATGCTATTAATCTAAACACTTATTGGCATTATCCAGTTCTATGATACAAATTTGCATTGCCATTGATTAATTTTCGTATGATGTGCAGTTTTCTTTTATTAGCTGTGTCAATTGTAACTTTGTGTCTATGCCTTAACTTGATAATTTGAAATGAAGTAATTTTTTTTTATCATACATCACATGCTACTGAAGTACATGTTTGATTTTGAATTATAGTGGTTTAGAGTTAAGTCATTCTCTATCCCCGATGGTGTTTCAATATAAGTAAAGGTGTATACATATAGTGGTTAAAGTTGAAATACTGTTTCCCACCCCAGGTGGAGCAGATAGTATTTCTGGAATTCATATTGCTTCTAGAGGTCTACAGTTGGTGTGTAGTGTAGTATTTCTAGAGGTCTACAGTCGGTGTGTAGTCAAAGTGTTGAGTCTCATTGTTGAGAAAGCTTTTCTTTAGCAATAGGTTAGTTTATTCTTTGCCTCTTCAATATTTTCCATGCATATATCATTTGTGTTTTTCGTTGCATGAATGTTGACTATTTGTTGATACATTACTTTCTTTTTCTTGTTGCCAGTTGTATTTTCTATTTGGATTCCCAACACGACTAGAATGCCAATAGATTTTGAAATAAGTAATGACAGAGAACATGAGCCAAACTTTGTCTCATCATGTAGTTCAGACGTTTATGACCAGGCTGTTTTTGACACTTTTCATGAATATCCTGTTCCACCTAGAAAATTTCTAGATTTACATATATGGATAATTCTAATTCTGCTTTAACCAGGAAATCATCATATTTTGAACTTGGGAGTGCATCTGGCTCCTCACATGGTGTCAAATTTCCTATTCAAATTTCCTTTTCCTAAACTTGCTAATTCTTCTATCCATTTAGATTTCTTCTATGTTGCCTACTGCTAATTCTTCTATGTTGTATGAAACCCACAGCATCATGCGGGCTAAACTGCTAGTCTGTTCTAAGCATGACTATTATACAAACAAATCCTAAACATGGTGAACTTTTGTTGATTTATCACTCAAATCCAGTTAGATTGTTATTGATCTATCATGGCAGGCTATGTCAAACCTAAGCTTTCACCTTTTCATCTGTTTCATATCAATTTTGCAAATTCTGAAGTTCCCATCCAATGCCTTGAAATTCCTCCAGAGCTTCTGTCATTTCGTTTGATTGGATTGAAATTCCTCCAGAGCTTCTTTCATTCTGTTTGAGTTATCTACAAATCCTTTGTCTAACAAGAACTTAGTCTTCTCTGTTTTGGATCTATTGTTAGCTTCCGAGTCGAGTGGCCTAAGTCTTCTACATTGTCATTGGTACCCATTGCCTAATGGGTGGGGTTTGGGTAAACCCTTAAAAATTAAGAATGGGTCTAGATAGGTATACTATCCATTTGTACCCATATAGAGTAAGGATTTACTCATACCCTCAAAAAAACCCATTTGGCCATTCTTACTCTGAGCCTTTAAGATTTTCCTTATGACCTGAGAATGGATGAAATAGTTATCTTATGTGCAAATTGTGCATCCAATTATACTCATCTTGGATCTGAATATCTTATATATGCAGTGCTTATTAAATTTCGTAAGCACATAGGATTACGTGCAGGAAATATGTATAACATATATATTCTGAATGCACAGCAAAATCTTTTTCTTAATAAATTGTTGAACAGTTTGAATTCTTGGCTTTTGTAGATATGAAGAGCTGAAAACAACAAAAAGGGGAAGTCCTTGCGCAAAACAACATTGGGGCTCTTTCACCATCTCTGTGCAACCACACCTGCTACCTCACTGTTCTTTTCTCTGACTTCTGTTGGTAACATTTATTTTTCTTTTAATTCATTAAGGTTCTCTCTTCTTTTGCTGCCTTTGGCTTATATCATATTTTTTCTGTTCACCAAGATTTAAATTTCGTTAATTCTGGTTTGTAGATTTCTTCTCTGACGGAACAAGCGCTTCCCAAAATAATGCAACCCCAAATTGTACAATCCCCAGCTAGGCTAGGCCTAACCAATCCGACTTCACCACCTCTTCAAAATCATACCCCTCCTAAAGCCCCTTCACAGCAACCCGGTATCTCCCCATCCCTTCTCTCTCATCTTGCACCCCTTCCTAGAGCCCAATCCATTCTCGTCCAGATGGCATCCCTTGCTTCTAAGCTCTTTGAAGTCTCTCCTAATCGATCCCTTTGGCTCAATGCATTCCGTGGGTCGTTTCCAACTTTTCTTTCTTCCCAACCCCGCTCACTGCCCTCAACCTCACTTGATTCTAGTCCCTCCTCCACCAAAGAGATCCTTTCCCAGTTTACTGCCCTTCAAACCCAACTCTTTGAGGCTGTTGCCGAACTCCAAGAAATCCTTGATCTTCAAGATGCCAAGCAGAAAGTTGCACGCGAAGTGAAGTCTAAGGATGCTGCACTTCTTTCCTTTTCCAAGAAACTCAGGGATGTTGAACAGGTACTTGATAACCTAGTTGATGATTACTCGGATTTTAACCGCCCCAAACGGACAAGAGAGGAGGATGGTGTCGAAGATGAATCTTCAAGCACTACTAGCACTACTGTTGCATCTCAGTTGAATTTATCGGATATTTTGTCTTATGCCCACCGGATAAGCTACACAACCTTTGCTCCACCAGAATTTGGGGCTGGACAAGGTCCTCTTCGTGGGGCACTCCCACCTGCCCCACAGGACGAGCAAATGCGTGCTTCTCAGCTCTACAATTTTGCAAACCTTGATGTGGGCTTACCTAAGACAGAGAGCAAGGAGGAACCAATTCAACCAATATTGGAGCACCCACCTTCTGAGCCAATAGAAGCCAACCAACTTCCCAACCTGGGTTCACTCCAGGGTCTACTTCCTCCAAATATCACAGTTCCATCAGGTTGGAAACCCGGGATGCCGGTGGAACTGCCAAGCGATATACCTGTGCCCCCACCTGGATGGAAGCCTGGGGATCCAGTGCCTTTGCCCCCATTGGGATCTCCTTCAGTTCCAAAGGCCGAGGAGCAGCAACTACGGACTAGTGCTCATCAACCTGTAATACAGGTTCGGCACGTTCAGCTTGATATTCTAGATCAAGATGACGATAGCAGTGATTTTAGTAGTGACGATGGAAGCTCTGAATCTGAAGATTGACAGCCAGTTTCTGTGATGCTAGAGTTTTCGTCAATCTGTCTCAATGTATATGCAGCTGCATTTTATTGTCTATTTAGTATTCTATTTGCATTTGCATTTCTATTGAATCTCGGTTTGAACTTTGCCTTCTCATTCTTGCAAGAAGTTGATTTTTGAATGTTGTTGCAATATCCATCTCAAGCTAAAGAAATGGTAACATTTGCGTGTTTTGATGTCAAAGTCACTAGAATTTAGAACGAGGAATTCAGAATTGTTAAATTTGGAGAAAAGATGACACGCGTTCTATGATAGAGATATGCTAAAGGCACAGTAAGTTTAAGAGGCCAGCAAGCATTAACTATTCTTCCATAATGATTGATTTCCTTATCATTAATTTACTACAAGATTTCAAGTTCCTCTATAAAATCATATGCAAAATTGATGCAAGTTTACAACATTTATTGACATACACGAGTGACATTCATGTCACCGCTTGCTTGTTTTCTCCTTGCCTGCAAAGTGTATCTACAAGTTAGAATTAGGGCATCTTACCTTGACAAGTAGTGACATACTTGCCAGCACTGAATATACTTGATTTTAAGGGAAACCGAAGAGATGACCCCTTCACTTTTAGATCTTGAGTTGCTTGATTTTACTTTGTTTCCCCAATCTTGCGAGATCACTGCTACTTTCTGCTGGTGAAACAACAGTTCCTTTCTGAACCTTTTCATAATACACAGATGGAGGTGCAAGCCTCAACTGAGGCATGGATTCAATCTCAACCAAACCTCGGAGAACTCAGTCCAACCTCCTCTTCCTCAAAGGAACGAACGACCAAATAATTAGTAAACAGGACTAGTGTAAAAATTTAGCAAAAGGCAGATCTTAGGAGAACTCAGTTCAACCTCCTCTTCCTCAAAGGAATGTCTTCGTCTATGACCAGGTCTGTGAGGAAATCTGGATGATTCTATTGCTTTCGTGGAGACCAAAAATCAATTTTGTCAATCGTTGGATTCTTACCAACAAAGCAGCTTTAGCCTCTTCTTCTTGTTCCAATCTTGATTGCAGTTTGAATGTACGATCCACTAACTTTATACGTCACAGCACAGCAAAAGAAATACTTCCTGTCACACAGCATTGACTAATCAGATATGTAAGTTTTCACTAGAGAGAACTGTGCAATAATTGACTGACAGCAGGTGTTGGTAACCACACCAGAAGATTGATTTCCCACCTTTAAGTGAAGTTTAAGAGGAAGAAAAAAATGTCACCAAAAGTAGTAATACTGAGATGACTGTATAATTATAGTCATCTTCCTTTTGGATTCTAAACTAGTGGAGGTTTAGGTACAGAACAAGTGGCAGAAATAGAAATAACCCTGAAACTAACCTAGTAGAGGAATTTGAATGTACCTTCTGTTTAAAGAGCAGAATATCATTTTCTCCAGCATCTTTTAATTGGGGAATTGTAACAATGCCCGTTTTCAACTGCGCTAACTATTCCTTCAAACTACGGATCTCAATTTGATATTTCATAGTAAGTGACTTCTCATCAGTAATCTGCAGGTACATTAAACTTTAAGAGGTGAGAAAATAATGAAGATACTAACAGTTCAAAGAAAAGAGATCAAACATGCATACGTTGTTTTATGCGGCTTGAATTTCAATGTGTTTAATTGTCCCGGTGTGCAAATTTCAACGTATTATATACGTGTCTCTTCTGAACTGCTCGATGATGGTGTAACAGCAGACAATAAAAGTAAATAATCAATTATAAAACTTTCTTTGCAAGCAGTATTGGTTCTGCCACAAATATGTTCTGAAATAAGAATCATCATTCAAACAAATGGAGCAGAAATTACCAGAAGTTTCCCAACCCCAGTAGTTTCAGCTTTCGAGCTCTCAGAACTTGCGAGATCGACGAGGTTCTGCACATATAAGTTAGATAGGAAAGATTTATGAGAAAATGCTGAATAGAATAAAGCTAAATAAAGAAGCAAAAAAGTAATTGAAGTCAGTACTTAGTTGTTGAATACGTACCAATTGTGACAGACTTACAGCTTCACTTTCGCTATTTTCTCCACATGGGCTACTCTCTATTGTTGGTTAACGAAGCAGCCATATGGATATTATTAAGCCATCAGAGGTCGCCGCTAAATTTGTGATTAGAAAATCAAAGGAAGCAGAACTAAACTACCAACGCAATTGAGAAAATATAAGATAAAGTAAACTCACCAGGGTAAATATTATGTGGCTCCTGCTACAGAGTAAATTGAAATTTGTTGGTCCAACAGGCCTGTGTTCTGTTAGGCGTTAGCAACAACTAAAACATTTTTTTTTAAATTCTCTGTTTTGTAGAGTGAGCTTTGGTTACAATGGACCAATGGTAAGGTTGTCTTAGTGGTGATCTGGAGGTGCTAGGTCCGAAACACATGACGGCCTCACTGTAAGTACTGAGAGGATACAGTCATATCTATACAGTCCTCCCCAGACTACACTAGTTATAGACCGGTGGACTGCTTTTTCTGTCCAAGCTCTAGTTTTAAGGGTCTCTATTGCACCCGGATATTGAACGACATAGACTGGAGATATAACACAATAGTTGCTAATTCAATTCAGCATGTGCCAATTTTGTGCCAGGCAATAAGTTTTTTTCTTTTTTTGTTTGCATTCAGATATCCATTTCAACAGGCCAACTAGACGAAGACGCAAGATTCAGTTTACTAGACAACACCATGATATAGTCAATATTCTTTTGACCTTCTCCAGCTGCTATTAGCGAAAGTGCGTGAGCTGGGGATTTTCTGGGCGCGTAAAAGCATACAGTGAATAGCCCCTGAAAACTAATGTATGTTTTCCCGCGGAATATGTCGGACAAACTCATAAACTCCCGCACTTATTTTCATGCAGAAAATCAAAATCGAAAGTTAGTTTGCCCGACGAAATTTTTAATGTTTGCTCGCCCATTTTATTCGTCGTTAAGCTATTCGATAGCTACAATTACAAAGCCCAAACATCTTCCTGTTCCTTCTTCATCCTCTCCGTCGTTTGCAAAAAAAAAGAAAAACGCCCAAAAACCCGCCTCTTCCATCTTGATCTTTCTCTTTCGATCTTCATCTTCCTCTTCGATCCTCATCTTCTCTTCGTCTTCGATCTTCATCTTCCTCTTCCTCTTCCTCTTCGATTTCTCCCTCTGTCCAAAAACCCAGGCTGCCGCAGCAACCATCTCTGTCTCCCTCTCCCTCTCCCTCTCCGCTGCAACAGCCATCTCTGTCTCCCCTTTCCTCTCCGCCGCTGCCTCTTCGCTGTAAGCCTCTCTATATCTTAATTTGTGAATTGGAATGAAATGTTTGTGAATATGTTAATTTGTAATTTTGTGAATATATTAGGAATTGGATTTGGATTGGATTGAATATTGAATATGTGAATTTGTTAATTTCTTTCTATCTAACGTTAATTTGTTAATTTGTAAATTTGTGAATGTATGTGAATATATTAGGAATTGGATTTAGGATGTTAATTTGTGAATATATAGCAACCGATTGGATTCGATTTAGGAATTGAATTGTGAATAATGTGAAAATATTAGGAATTTTAGGATTTTTTTTCTTCTTCTTCATTTTAAGGATTATAGCGATTTTATGAATTGAATTTTGAATAATTTGAATTTATTAGGGATTTTAGGATTTTGTTTCTTCATTTTACGGATTATAGGGATTTTATGAATTTATTATCAAATTTAATATTAAGTGGTTTTATTTCATTTATTCGAATTTATTATTCAAAATGTATATTTATGGGTGTTATTGTTTTTATTATGAATCTAATGTTTATATTTAAGGGTTTTATTAATTTTTAAATTATTAAAATAATTAATATGTTGTTATTTTGTTAATTATCTCATTGTAGATGTCGTCTCGTCTCTTGATCACATGTCGTGGCCAATCTGACGCCACTCCTAACTCTGTTGAAGCATCTCCATCGCCGGTCACTGAAGCTTCAACTGCTGAGTCCACTCAGGGCCCTATGAATAGTACAGAATATGCGCGAGTCAGAGCGCGCTTGGCTCGTAGACGCCATAGCAAAAAACGGAGGGAGTCATGTACGTACCCTAAAAGGCTAAGGAGGCGTCCCAGGAAGATCACTCAAGGGGTGGAAGACGCTTTGGTTCAAGAGCGCAGGAGTAGCTCTTTGAGTTCTTCTCGAGAACCTAACAAGGAAAACGAGGCGTACACGAAATTATGGGCTGGCATCCAATTGATGACTAATGTGCTGGTTCAAAATAACTTGGTGGTTCCACCGGAGTTGCTTGAGTTGGTTCAAAAGGCTCAAATGCAGGGTACTCAGTTGCCCAGCAGTCAGTCTCACACCCCGACCAGTCGCCTTAATAGCCAGCCTCGCACCTTGACTAGTCGCCCTAGCAAATAGGCCTGCACCTCGACTAGCCGCCCCAGCAGATCAACATTTAGGTATATGTATAATTAAGTTTGAGACTTTTGTTTCTTTTTATTAAGTTTGAAACTTTTATTAATTTGTCGAACTATTTTTTTATATTAAGTTTGAGATTTTTATTTTTTTTTATTAAGTTTGAGACTTTTATTTTTTTTATTAAGTTTGAGACTTTTATTTTTTTTATTAAGTTTGAGACTATTATTTCTTGTTAATTATATTAGATGACAAATATAATATTTTTATATATTGATAAATTTTTAAGTATACATAATTTATTAATAAATTTTAATTTTTTTTCCCAATTTTACCCAATGAATGTATTATTCATCGGGTAAATTCTAAAACCTTATTATTTTGCCCTATGAATTAATGTACTCGTTGGGCATTAATTGGTAGGGCAAAATTCTATAACTTCGCCCAACGATTATAGATTATAACTTCGTCGGGTAAATTCTATATCTTCGCCTATCAATTTAATGTATTCATCGGGCAAGGCATATAACTTTGCCCAATAAATTAAGTGATTCGTCAAGCAACCAATTGTTGACTTTTTTGTTTTGCACGACGACTTCCTCAAGACCAATATTTTTGCTCGGGCTACATACCCAACAAACCATTTTTTCAATCGCCAAGAGGGTTGCTCTAAGAGCTTTAGATGACGAACTTTGCAAGACAAATATTCGTCATTTTTTTGCAGACGAATTTGTAGTTTATCTGACAAAATCTATTTATCGGGTAAGTTTTTTTTTCTTGTAGTGTGTTGATGCACAAAATGTGCCAACTTAGGGAGCGAATTCTGCTCTGCCACGTACCTTAGAATAAACCTGAAAAGGGGAAAAACTGGTTTGTAACGACCCGTCCCGGAAACCAGGATTAGTTTAGTGGTTAATGACGGATTAGTAAAGATAATCGGAGATTAGTTGGAGACTTTCGGACGGACGGTGCGAAATGACGATTTAGCCCCTAGAATGGGCAAAAATGTTGATTTTTAGTTCGGGCGGTCAAATGGACTTTGACCGATGACCGTGACGTAGTTCGGGACGTCACGAGTCCATAGACAGGTGGCACGTCCGATTCCGACATCCGAGGAGGAAGTTATGATGTTCTGAAGGTCGAGGGCATTTTCGTAATTAGGTTTAAAAGGGGCAATTCGTTGACTTTTTGCACGACAAGTCAATTTCTCAAAATTCTAGGGCCGTTAGGTAGATCTCGATGTTCTGAGTACAACGACAGGCGGCACGCCATCATCGGACGTCGGACGGTTAAGTTATGGGTCTAGGAAGTGAAGGGTAAAATGGTAATTTCAATATTTAGGGGCACTTTGGTCTTTTAGCACATTGGGATTTGTGTGCAACTGGATAGGGACACCTGGGCAGAGATAATTGGATAATTGTGAGAGATGGACCACAGGTTGGAGGACACCTGGTGTCAGGACCCGTCCTTAATCCCCCTGGGATTAACGAGGAACGCCCCTGATCCCGTCTGACACGAAGTGTCAGACAAGGGAAATTTCCAACCTTTGCCCTCTCGGGCTATCAGAGTAAGCCAAGATCCGGAGGAGGTATGTGATATCTCGGTCTCTACTACAGTCCGCACCGTATCCAACCTAAAGGGTATTGAAAACAGAAAGACTGTGAGTGGACAAAAAGTAATCAGTTCGTAAATACATTTTATAAAGACCTTTATACCCTTCACTAAAAAGCATGCATGCATAGTAAAACCATTTATCCAATCACATATGTTTAAACAATCATAATCATACGGGCTCCTGCTCAAACCATTTACAGAAAACCATAACATAGTAAACATATGTGGGATCTCAGCCCAAATCCATTTATCATCATAAAACACAATTTCCCAAACCAATTGAAATCATGTTTATCCATTATATTTCATATCACCGAACCTGTCACGGTATATAGAGCTACGCGCGTGCTAACCGGGGTCTCAAACCCAAGTCTCTCCAAGGTCCACCTAGGTCAATGTCCGTAGATCAATGACCCTCCCTGGAGGTTACGAACCATGCCCTTCCTGTGAGTAAGGAACCCAACTGGGGGGCGACTCCACTCAGTCAGTGCTCCGTAATTACTCCGGGGTCCACCCAGGCCAACAACCCTCCCCGGAGGAGACAATCATATATAAAGGATGTCATATGAAAAACCTTTTGAAATCATTCTTTAAACCTTTCAAGGATTCATGCCCGGCCCTCATAAGCCTTCATGAACCATAAAATCCTTTCAAGGGTTCATACCGGTTCCCATAAACCATCATGAACCATAAATCCATTTCAAGGGTTCATGCCGGTTCCCATAAACCGTCATGAACCATAAAAACCATTTGTAACACATAGTTGGGCCCTAGGCTCGAATCCACATACAAACTGGACCTCAGGCCCGATTCGTAAACCAACTGGGCCTCGTGCCCTATTTCGTAAATCAAATGGGTCTTATGCCCGATTCTATATTTCCAAATTCGAGATCAATTTAAGAACCAATTAAGCCTCCGGCCCGAGAATGTAACTAAAAGGGACTTCGAGTTCGAGGGTTTCCAAAACAGATGGGTCTCGAACCCGAGTTTACCTTTTCAATTCCAAAACCATTTCATGAAATCATATCCAAAACCATAAGTACGGAAAATCAGTGCAAAACCAGAAAACCTCGATTTACATGCAAGCACGTAAATCACCTCGTAAAGCGTGAAACCATATAAATCACCAATATCCAAATCAACATCATAGAATCACATTCATAATCCATATAAAACATTTATGCATGCATCACAGTTTAGAAATCAAGGTCCACTCACAGACCGTCCTATGCTGCCTACTCGGTTTGCGTGTCGTAAGCCTCACTGGGAAAATCGTCGTCATTGGGACTCCTAAACCTGTCCAAATCAATCTAGAGGGTTACTAACTACCTTATTAACCTCTCATTGAAGCCCCGTAATTTTCCCGAATTTTTAACTATTTTAAATCTCAAACCTAAACCTTCTGATGCCCCGAACATTATCGAGACGGTGTCCGATCCACACGAAACCAGTCTCAAAATATTCGTTATATCGAATAGAGTGTTTCATATGTTGAACACTTTCCCAAATTATGGGCCACGCGCCCGCACGCGTCCCAAGAAAGGACTGCGCGTGGGTCTCACGCGTCCTGCACAGTCCTTCGTCTTCAACCCATGGCTAGTTCAGATCGGCCGGTTCGGTCCTGTTCTGTAAATAGACCGGTGTGACCGGTCCAAGGTTCTACCCTCCTCATTTTGGTCCGTTTTCAATCCAATTCAATCCTAAAATTCCTATATTCTCATTTCCTATCCATTCCAATCGTTAAACCTAAGTTAAAACCCTTAAATCCTAACCATAATCAAAGGACCTCACGACCTTGTTTTTCATTTTCCTCCCATGGCTTCCACAGCCGTCCAACCACCATAAAACCCTTCTTAGAAACCTCCTATCAACCTAATAACCATTTCCTAATCATTCAAAATCGATCATACTGCATAAATCGAAATAAGGATGAAAATGGGCCTAACCGTGAACTCTTCTCGGTTTCATGGTCGCCGTCCACAGTGGCACCGTTCCTGGCCAGCCATCGTCATCTTGTCCTCTCTGCCTTCCCTTGGTCTCAGTCATGGTCATAAGGAAGATGGGGTTTGGATGGGGATGGAAGGGAGATCGGGTTTGGTTGTGGGAATGAAGAAAATGATCGATGAAGAGGAAGGTGAGATGCATGAAGGAAAAAGGGATGGCTAGTGGATGGGTGACACTTGTCACTCATCCATTGGTCCAATAACAAATATCTGAGGCCTACCAACTGCCAAATGACACCCGTCACGTAAAACGTACAATAGTTCCCTTGAACTTTCGTGAACCGTAACTTCGCCGTCGAACGTCTGAATTCGACGTGCCGTCTGTCTATGGATTCGTATCGTCCCGATCTACGTAACGGTTCTCGGCCCTCGGTCATCGGACCTTCCAGTCCAAAATTCAACTATTTGCCCCTTTTAACCAAAATTACCAAAATTCCCTTAAGCTTCTGAACGTCATAACTTCTTCCTCGAATGTCAGAATTGAACGTGCCACCTGTCTATGAACTCGTGACGTCACGAAATATGTCACAGTCATCGGTCAAAGTCTGTTTGACCGCCAGAATGAAAAGTCAACGTTTTGCCCACGCCCAGGGACAAAACGGTCATTTTGCATCGTTCATCCGATTTCGCCCAACTAATCACCGATTAACCTCACTTGACAGGACCCGCCCCGATCCTCTCTAGGACCACATGGGGACGTGCCCTGCTCCCGTCTGACACCCAAAATAATGTTCCAATTTTAACCTTAAACGTTCAAATGCATAAAACCAAAATTAAAGTTTTACATCAAATCCGAAATAACAGATGTCAGACAAGGGATGAAATCCAAACTACAAGTTGCGAGCACGACTCTAACATAAACCTGCGGGTAAACCACCCAACAGGGGTTCAGGTACGCAGAAGTGGATCTATGCCTCAGCCTCAGGTTCCTCCTCTACCTCATTAGCACGACCTGGAGGGGTTACCAAAACAATAAGGGTGAGTGGGCCGAAACTCAAGTTTATAAAATCGTTTAGTAAGTAAAACATATAATTTACCCCTCCATTTTCCAAACATACATGCAGCATTATTTAAAATCATTAATCATATAATACGAACCATAAGGCATGTAATAAAACCATAAACATAATTTTAGCCACTGCACTATACACTCCAATCCCGACATCCCTGATGTCTGACGTCCCTGACGTCTAATAAGGTCACAATCACAAGGCTACGCGTGCCACTTGGGTCTCAATTCCGAGTTCAATCCCCGAACCCTGTTCGGTTACAGCATTCCCGATGCTTAGCGTCATATACGCTGGACGTTCTAGACATCCGTGACCACTCCGGGGTACCTCATCCGGAAGAGACAGTATCATGTGGAAGGATCTATACAGTGTAGTACCAAATACATTTTATTGATGTCCACATGCAAAACATATATGTATACATAGGTAAAATCCGAACCGATCGTTACGTTTCATCAGACGGGTCTCTTGCCCAGGTGCCGTGAAACGTGCCATAACCGAAATTTCAATATTATCAAATCCATTTCTTGATTCCAGCATGTGAACATATAAGTAAATCAGAAAACATTTAAGCATGCAAGGGTTTAATGAAATCGGGCCCACTCACAGTACGATCCCGCGGTAACCTGCGCGTATGATCTTGTACTGGGATTATCGTACAATTCCTGTCAATCCAAATCACATGTAAGGGTCACTACAAGTCTTAAACATTTAACCAAAAAGTCCGATATAGGAACCGGCTCGAGGAAACCGTCCCACACATTTCCCGAGGCAACTGGCCCTAAACTGACCCATCAAAACTATCTCAGATCAACATGGTTAATTCACCAAAAATGTTCAGAATGATGAGAGGAACAAAAGTCATGTTGATCGTGATCGGAGATAAGGCTCAACGCGCCCTCACGCGCCGCCCAAAGTGGCTGCGCGTGAAAGTCACGCGCCTGACACTGTAGCTACAGTGTCACCACCTTCACCCGTTTGTCTGTAATACGGGCCTGCCACCCGCAGCTTGACCCGGTTGATTACCCATCAATTCCTACTCGATTTCAATCCAATTTGATCCTAACATGTTTATTATCCTTCCAATTTAAGTTCTGTGACACTAATTTGCCTCGACAAGTCCTTTAACTAGCCATTCGACCCGTGATCAACAAAACGGGTTGATCACCAGAACTCCTTGGTTTCAAATCCATTATTCAATTAACTTCACAGGAAGCAAAATAGGATCAAAACGAACTAAAATGAACAATCAATTGTGTCTGAAAGTACCTGAAGGTTGTCGTCCCAAGCTCTGCGATTTCTCTGAAAACTGCAGTCACCGTCCCAGCTCACCCGTGGCTGATGGCCTTCGATTTTGATGTGGCTGAGTTCCAAACACTCCCAGAAGACTAAACCAGGCCTTGGTTTGGTCCAACAATCACCAAAAATCAAAACCCGATTTTCCCTCCAATTTTGCCCGAAATGGTTTCTCTGGTTTCCTCACCTATTCTCAGTTCCTTCAACAACAGAATGAAGCTTACACAATTCCCATTCAGTTTTAAAACAATTGAACCGTCCCAGAGGCTCGTGGTGTCCAATCTGTCCACTGAAATTTGTCCCCCGAAAGCTTCAAATTTCAATTAACAATTTGATCGTGTAGCTGGATGAATCAGACCACGTTTGATGCTTCAAAAAGGTTTAAACAATCAATACTTTCCACCACACACACACACCAGTAATCAAATCGCACTCAGAGCCACCGCACATGGTGGTTCTGCCCGTGTCCCCCGCGGTTGCTACAGTAACCAGGGCAAAATGACCAAAATGCCCCTGGTTCAATAATTACCAAAATGCCCCTCACTTCCTAGACCCGTAACTCAGCCATACGAAGTCCGATTTCGGCGTGCCGCCTGTATACGGACTCAGGACATCGAGACCTACCTAACGGTCCTTGAGTCATGTGAAAATTTGTTGCCAAACGAAAAGTCAACATTTTCGCCCCGAAAGTCCAAATTACGGTAATGCCCCTGATCTTCCGATAGCCATAACTTTTTCCCTGATCGTCCGAATTGGACGTGCCACCTGTCTATAAACTCGTGACGTCCCGAACTACGTCACGGTCATTGGTCAAAGTCCATTTGACCAATCAAAAAGTCAATAAATTGGCCATACCAATCACAAGGGTAAAAACGTCAATTCATATATTAAATTACAATATTAAAATCCTCGAATTTCCGGGGTGTTACAACCTTCCCCCTTAAGAAATTTCGTCCCGAAATTTCAAAGAAACAAATGAGGAAATTGTTCTCGCATCTGAGCCTCAGGCTCCCATGTGGCTTCTTCCACATTCTGGTTTCTCCAGAGAATCTTCACGAGAGGAATCGTCTTCCGACGTAGTACCTTGTCTTTCCAATCCAAAATCTACACTGGTTGTTCTTCGAAGCTCAAATCCCCTCGGAGTTCGATAGGTTGTTCCCCCAGTACATGGGAAGCATCATGTACGTACTTCCGCAGCATCGATACGTGAAACACATCGTGAACTCTAGAAAGTTCTGGAGGTAGTGCCAATCTGTATGTAACCCTGGCGATCCTCTCCATGATCTCATATGGTCCGATAAAACGCGGACTCAGTTTCCCCCGTCGACCAAAACGGATAATCCCTTTCCACGAAGATAACTTCAGGAAGACAAAATCTCCCACATCAAATTCCAGGTCTCGAATCCGTCGATCGGCATAAATCTTTTGGCGATCCTGTGCTGCCTTTAATCTCTCCTTGATAACCCGAACAGTTTCCAGGGTCAAGTCCATCAATTCCGGCCCTACAGCCGCTCGCTCTCCTATCTCCGTCCAGCAGATAGGCGTCCTGCACTGTCGACCATACAGTGCCTCATAGGGTGCCATCCCGATGCTTGCCTGATAGCTATTGTTGTAAGCGAACTCCATCAATGGCAACTGAGTATCCCAAGAGTCCTGAAACTGAAGCACACATGACCTCATCATGTCCTCCAAGGTCTGAATGGTCCGTTCAGACTGTCCATCGGTCTGTGGATGGAACGCATTACTGAAACGTAGGGTTGTTCCCAAAGTAGCTTGTAAACTCCGCCAGAACCTAGAAGTGAAACGCGGATCACGATCGGACACAATCGATTCCGGCGTACCATGCAATCGTATGATTTCTTTTACGAACAATTGAGCCAGTCGGTTAGGTTTATAAGTCTCTTGAACTGGCAGAAAATGGGCTGACTTGGTTAGCCGATCCACAATCACCCATACTCCGTCGACTCCACTCTGAGTCCTGGGTAACTTAAAGACGAAGTCCATGGTGATGTGATCCCACTTCCACTCGGGAATCGGAAGTGGCTGCATAGCCCCATACGGTCTCTGCCGTTCCGCCTTAACCTACTGACATGTTAAGCATCTGCTCACGAATTCAGCAATATCCTTCTTCATTCCTGGCCACCAATAATGGTTCCGGAGGGTACGGTACATCTTTGTACCTCCCGGATGCATAGCATAAGCCGAACTATGGGCCTCCTCCAGAATCTCGGCCCGTAACTCTGCCACTGCAGGTACACACAAACGGCCCAACTTCACAAGTGCTCCATCATCCCGGATGGTAAAATCCTGTCGCCCATCCGCATCGACCTCAATTCTGTAGATACAGAGTATCGAATCCTGAAGTTGTGCTTCGATGATCCGATCAATCAGCACTGGTCATACATGGAAGCTGGCCAACAAAGCTCCATGCTCATTCGTACCCAAAATAATTCCCGCCTTCCGGAGTTCCACCAGCAAAGGAAGATACACCATCCCCAGGTGTGCAACCGATCCTGCTGATTTCCTACTGAGTGCATCTGCCACCACATTGGCCTTACCCAGATGGTACTCGATCGTATAGTCATAATCCTTCAGTAGCTCCAACCATCTCCGTTGTCTCATGTTAAGCTCCTTTTGAGTGAATAAGTACTTTAAACTCTGGTGGTCGGTGTATATCCGGCACGTTGCGCCGAATACGTAATGTCTCCAGATTTTTAGAGCATGAACCACCGCTGCCAACTCCAAATCATGGGTAGGGTAGTTCAACTCATGAGTCTTCAGCTGCCGGGATGCGTAGGCGATAACCTTGCCAGTCTGCATCAACACGCAGCCTAAACCTTGTAGTGATGCGTCACTGAAGACCACGAATTCTCCACTGTCATCCGGCAATGCAAGGACAGGTGCAGTGGTCAATCGATCCTTTAATTCTTGAAAACTCCGATCGCACTACTCGTCCCAAATGAATTTCACTCCCTTCCGAGTCAAACGAGTCAATGGTGCAGCAATTTTGGAGAAACCCTCCACGAATCTTCGGTAGTAACCTGCTAATCCGACAAAACTCTGCACCTCCGTTACTGTTGTCGGTCTAGCCCAGTTAGTCACCGCTTCTGTTTTCTGGGGATCCACGCTAATCCCATCCGTCGATATCACGTGTCCCAGAAAACCAATACTGTTCAGCCAAAACTGACACTTGCTCAGCTTGGCGTACAACTGTTCTTGTCTCAGCTTCTCCAAGACCAACCGTAGATGTTCCTCATGTGCTCGGGCACTCCTCGAGTATACCAAGATATCATCAATGAACACAATCACGAACTTATCCAAGTAGGGTCGGAAGACCCGGTTCATCAGGTCCATGAATGCTGCTGGAGCATTCGTCAAGCCGAACGGCATCACTAGGAACTCATAGTGTCCGTAACGGGTTCGAAAAGCAGTTTTCGGAATATTCTCCTCCATAATCCTCAGTTGGTGATACCCAGACCGCAAATCAATCTTCGAGAAGCACTGTGCTCCCCGCAACTGGTCAAAAAGGTCATCGATCCTGGGTAGAGGATACTAGTTCCTCAATGTCACCTTGTTGAGTTGCCGATAGTCAATGCACAAACGGAGACTCCCCTCCTTCTTCTTTACGAACAACACCGGTGCCCCCCACGGTGAAGTGCTTGGTCGGACATATCCCAAATCCACCAGTTCCTACAATTGAGTTTTGAGTTCTCGTAACTCGGCCGGCGCCATCCGGTATGGTGCCTGAGATATAGGTCGGGTACCGGGGAGTAGTTCAATTGTAAACTCGATCTCCCGCGATGGTGGTAACCCAGGTAAGTCTTCCGGGAACACATCCGGAAACTCACATACCACCGGTATCTCGTCGATACCCGGAGTATCAACCCGTTCCGACACGACATGCGCCAGATAACCCTGACATCCCTTCCGTAGAAGTTTGGTAGCAGTAAGTGAAGAAATCACTTCAGGAGGCAAACCGTCACGCTCCCCCCGAAAGATAACCTCCGGCAAACCCGGGCTTCGCAGAATCACTTGTTTGCTACAGCAATCGATAAGCGACCCATGCTCCGATAGCCAATCCATTCCCAAAATTACATCGAAGTCGTGGATATCCAAAATAACTAGATCTGCTGATAAATCCACATCCTCAATTCTCACCGGGCACCTCCGAATCACCTGATTCACAAGGTACACGATGCCCATCGGGGTGCTAACACCCATTTCGCAATCTAAGGCTGATACCACACAATCAAGCATACCAGCACAACTCTTCGAAATAAAAGAATGTGTAGCCCCCGCATCCATCAACACACGTACAAGAAGGTTTAAGATATGTAGTGTACCTGTAACCACGCCTGGGGCAGTCTTCGCCTGCTGCTGGGTCATTGCAAACACTTGAGCCCTAGGCCCTTCATTCCGTCCGCGTCCGCGTGCACCACGCCCAGCACCACGGTCACCTCCCTGACCGCGACCTCCATTAGTATGGGAAGCCGTGCTCTGCACCACACTAGAGCCCCCAGCGTCGTTGCTCTTGGACAACAGCGGGCAATCACAGGCATAGTGGCCCTCTTCTCCGCAAGCAAAGCAGGTTACTGGCCTCGGCCTGTCCGAATGCCCACCAGAAGCTCCGCTCCAGGATGAACGCTGCCCGGAGTTGTATCCTGATCCTCTGCCCTGAGAGCCTCCACGTCGACCTGACCAGCCACGACCCTTGAAGGATGAGGGTGCTCCCCTGTAGCCCCCTCCCTTGTTGTTCTTCTGGCCTGATGGCCCACGGTGTGGGCGATCCTGACGTCGCCCCTCGCCCGAAGGCTGTCGTGTCTGGTGTGCCGCCAGACTGGCCTCGACACGCACCGCAGCGTCAACCATATCTCTCAGAGAAGCATGAGTAGCAGCAGTCACACTTGCCCGGATCTCCCCTCGGAGTCCAAGCTCAAACCTTTGCCATTTGTCCTCCTCCGTGCTCACGAATGATGCAGCAAACCGGGATAGTTTCCGAAAGTCTGCTCGTAGTCCGCAATGGACATATCCCCCCGCTCCAGCCGCAGGAACTCAGCCTCCCGTGCCGCGCGAAATGATCGCGGGTAGTACTGGTCCAGAAATCGGGAACGGAAAGCTTCCCAAGTAGTGGTATGGACAGACCATCCAGACATTTCAAGGCCGTGCCACCACTGGTAGGCTCCTCCTTCCAGTAAGAAGGCCGCCAAAGTTACCCGTTCGCTCGGAAGGCAGTGCATCACCGTGAAGATCCTTTCCCATTTGGTTATCCAATCATGAGCATCTTCGGGGTTTGATCCCCCATTGAAAGGTGTGGCTCCCAGACGCTGAGCCCGCTCAATGCTTGCGCATTCCATTTCCCTTTCTAGATCCTCGTCAGTTCGTGTATGAGGAATCCTCCTTGGAGGCATAACCAACTGTCAAGAGGCATAGATCAGTTAACATTATCCTTAAACTCGAAAAGCAACTAGTACTAATCGCTAGTCTAGCATGCTGACCACAACCTAGTGCTCTGATACCAAGCTGACAGGACCCGCCCCGATCCTCTCTGGGACCACATGGGGACGTGCCCTGCTCCCGTCTGACACCCAAAATAATGTTCCAATTTTAACCTTAAACGTTCAAATACATAAAATCAAAATTAAAGTTTTACATCAAATCCGAAATAGCAGATGTCAGACAAGGGATGAAAATCCAAACTACAAGTTGCGAGCACGGCTCTAACATAAACATGCGGGTACACTGTTGATGTTTCCTAGCTTATACACTACTATTGTAGTAATGGTAATGCACAAGTAAGGGTGTCGAACCACAGAGACTGATTAGGCTTCACAATTACCTCTAAATAACCTTATAATGACTCAATTAACTAGTGGAATTAAAAGAACTGAAAATAAAACAGAATTGTGTTTTGATTTGTGATATGTAAGGACGTTAAACTGAAATTAAAACTTTAAGTAAATGAAGATAGATAGAAAAGATTGAGAAAAGTATGGAGATGGAAGCTAGGGTCTTGACTTCACCTATGTAACCTTGATTCTATGAATACAGTGACTAAAGTACCTGATCTTCCAAACCTGCTCTAAGGATCGTTTTCACTTAAGTAAGATAGGCCATGGCATGTGGAACACTATCTAGTCCTTCTAATTGCAACCTAAGTATGGCATGTACTTTAGATTACTCCTAGAAAGCCTTTAAGTATGAGAAAAGAAATAAATATGACCAAACAGATTCAGTGGCATGGCATGTACTCACTAACCCTATTCTTTCATTCATAAATCAATTAAACTTAGGCATGGCATGTGCTCTAAATCTAACTAGGCATATGGAACCCTAATGGTGATCAAGCACTAGAATCACATATGAATCAATAATTAAAATGAATGAAGCAAAGAAGAGTTTGCAGAAATCAGAATACTTCAATCATAACATAGACTGAGTTTACATGGTTACATCAAGAACCCTAGATGAGAAATTAGCTACACATGTATCTAATCAACATAAAAGCATTAATTAAAGACATGGATGCAGCAAACTTTAAGTAGAAGGCAGTCTTCTTCTCCAGAACTGAAAAGGGCTTCTTCTTCACACACAAAGATGATGGATGACGAATTTGATGAAGGAATTTTGGAGCTTTTATGATGAGAGATTGAGGTACATGGGGAAGAGATGCAAAAGGATGGAAGAGGGGAGATGGTTATGGAATTCTTGAGGTTTTCTCACTGGAAGAGAAGGGGAATGAAAAAGAAGAGCAGATCTGATTTCTTTGTTGTGTGTAGAGGCTCCCCTATTTTGAGAGTGAAGAGGGCTTAAATAGGCAAGAAAGCATGAGGGCAAATAAGGAAAGACATGTAATCTGCTACTATTTATGTGAATAGTGTCAGGTGTGCATAGTGATTCTTGAATAGTGTCTGGCCTGCATAGTGATTCATGAATAGTGTCTGGCCTGCATAGTGATTTCTGAATAGTGACAGCTTTTTGTTTTCCACATTATTTTTCCTTGCTCCATAAGTAAGCTCTTTCAACTCCGAATTTCCTCCTTTTACACCGAAAACATTCTAATTCGACATAATGTCCAATCCTGCACAATTCTCACAAAAAATATCATTTTCTCCTATGTGATGAAAGATATTAGTAGTACATCAAAGATAATAATGCATGGAAAAATGCATAAAATATGACCTAACAAAGACCCCCAAACCTATCATTTGCTAGTCCTCAAGCAAAACAAATTACATAAGCACAATTAAATTAATGACTCGATCTTCCTATGATAGACCATTTAAACCCCTAGGTGTGCTTAGTAGGAGGAGTTTTGTCTCCTGAGGGTTTAACAGATGTGACACCCACAAACACCATCAAGACTATTGAAAAAACAAGGGTTAAAACATTATGGAAACAAAGTAAGGTGAACCAATGAAACCTTAGTCATACCTTCACCTTCTTGAATTCACCATGCCAGCAACTAATTAGTGTGCAAGTGAACACTTTTACTCTAAGTTTCAAGGCTTCATAGGTATCATTTTCAAACCTGAAGATAGAATTCGTCTCAACTCTAAGTCTCACAGATTCACTCAATCACTCGAACCTAAGGTTTAATCTCTCCATCAAACATATGTGAGTGAAGTTATGTAATATGAAAGCAAGTATTCTCACAAATGAAGTATAAGAAAAAATGGCACAATTTCAGGATATATCTCATGAGAGAATCGAAAACTAAGAATTAGATAGAGCACATACCTCCCAGCATTCATGTCATTGCCCAAGTGATCAACATAGGTCTTAATCTAAATAGGTTGTAATGACGCTTGGTTGAGGGAAAAATGAAAAAAGGATAGGAACAACAAGTAACTTAGAATCATACCACGGGCTCTTGAAAAATTCCTTTGCACAACTTGATGTTATTCCCAGCATCTGCTCACTTTAAGTTGAATGGAAAGAACTTTTCTCAGATCATACTTGAACTTTTTCTTTTGCTTTTTTTTTTCTCATCTTTTTTTTTCCTTGAAGTTTTACTTCATTTAAGTTCTCTTTTCTTTTGATATGAACTTCTTTTGATCTGAGCTACTTTTGATTTTTCATAAACTTTTGATTTAACAGTGGCCATACTTTTCCTTGCGTCGAATTTCCACTTTCAGCAACCTTGGCAGATTCCAAGCTATAGGGTATGGTCACAATTAAGCTAGGTACCTCAAAGAGAGATACAAAAGGGAAGGAGTGATGTAGGTTATGAAAGAAATGGCTACATGTGTTTGGCTACAAAATGGCTAATGGAGCACACAAAGGTCGGGTTTAGAGAAGGCTTTTAGAAGGTTATGCACACAAAGCCTAGCATCACTTCAAAAGGGCTACTCCACAAATGAAGGGCATGTGATATCTGAAATTATGATAAATTCTTAGTAATCAACCAAAAATGATAATCAGATCAGATTAGAGTGAATTAGAAAGAAAGAATTGGAGCAGAAACAAATTAAACCCTCTCAAGAAAGCAAGTAGGCTCAAAACATCACAAGGGTAGTCTCCACTATTCTTCTTCATTTGTTTGATCAGGTACCTTATTCACCATGATTCTAAGAGCAAAAGAGGTCAGAAAGAACACCTAATCAGAAGACTAATCAAGGATTCCTTCTAACTGACGATTGTATGCCTTAGTTTGCATAAAGATTCCATTACAATGTTTCAACAATGCTCTAACAGACTGACTCTTTAGCACCCAAAAATTTGCAATTCCTTACCCCCAAACCTAAACTAAACATTGTCCTCAATGTATAAAATAGAAAAAATGCATGCAATGCAAAGGGAGTATCAAAGCAGAGAAAGAAAAGAAGTAATTAAGTTAAAAGGCTTAAAAGATAGAACCTGGTTGGGTTGCCTCCCAACAAGCGCTGTATTTAATGTCTAGGCAAGACGTGGTTGCAAATGGGCTTAATGGAATGGAAGAGTATCCACCATATGTGCAATGGGAACACCCATATCAGACATCAAGTACGGCTTTAATCTGTGGCCATTAACTTTGAAACTGTTACCATTGCTGAGATTCTTTATTTCAACTGCTCCATGAGGATACACTTTGATCACTTTGAAAGGTCCAACCCATCTAGACATAAGTTTACCTGGAAAGAGACGTAAACGAGAGTCATATAATAAAACATTTTGATCAGGGAAGAATACCTTTCTCGTAAGAGCTTTATCATGGTAAAGCTTGGTCCTTTCTTTGTAAATCTTTGCACTTTCATAAGCCTCATTCCTTAGCTCCTCAAGCTCATTGAGTTGCAGCTTTCTTGACATTTCATCTTTTGTAAAGTCCATGTTAAGCTTCTTGATTGCCCACAAAGCATGGTGCTCCAACTCCATTGGCAAATGGCAAGCTTTCCCAAAAACAATTCTGTAAGGGCTCATCCCAATAGGAGTCTTATAAGCTGTTCTATAGGCCCAAAGTGCATCGTGTAACTTTGTGGACCAGTCTTTCCTTGTCGAATTCACAGTCTTCATTAGAATATTCTTGATCTCCCTATTGCTTATCTCCACTTGGCCAGAAGTTTGGGGATGATATGGTGTGCTCACTCTATGTGTGATTACATACTTCTTCATCAAGGCTTCAAATGGCTTGTTGCAGAAGTGAGTTCCACCATCACTGATGATAGCTCTTGGCATTTCGAACCTTGAAAAAATGATGTCCTTGAGGAAGTTAATCACCACTCTATGATCATTGGTCTTTGAAGCGATGCTTCCACCCATTTAGACACGTAGTCTACTGCCACCAGGATGTAATTGTAGCCAAAAGAGGGTGGGAATGGTCCCATGAAATCGATGCCCCAAACATCAAAGATCTCCACAACCAAAATGTTATGCAAAGGCATCTGATTTCTGCTGCTGATGTTGCCCACTCTTTGGCACCTATCACACTTAGCACAAAATTTAAAAGCATCTTTAAACAAAGTAGGCCAAAAGAAACCAGATTGAAGAACCTTGGCTGCTGTCTTCTTGGCACCAAAATGACCCCCACATGCGAACTCATGACTGAAATTGAGAATGCTTTCTTGCTCAACCTCAGGAACACATCTTCTAATAATCTGATCAGGTCCATATTTGAAAAGGTAGGGCTCATCCCACATGTAGTGCTTCGCTTGCGAAAAGAACCTTTTCTTCTCCTGAAAGGTTAGATCATCTCTAATAATACCACAAGCAAGAAAATTAACAAAATCAGCATACCATGGTTCATCATCTTGGATGGCAAGAAGTTGTTCATCAGGGAATGATTCATTCAAGGGCAACTGTGCATTTCTGTCAATTGCTTCACTTTTCAAACGTGATAAGTGGTCAGCAACTACATTCTCTTTGCCGCTCTTGTCTCTTATTTCCAAATCAAATTCTTGTAATAAGAGGATCCATCTAATGAGTCTTGGCTTGGCATCCTTTTTGGTCATTAGGTATCGTAGAGCTGAATGGTCTGAGTAGACAATGACTTTTGATCCTACAAGATATGATCTGAACTTCTCCAGAGCAAAGACAACAGCAAGTAACTCTTTTTCTGTTGTGGAATAGTTTAGCTGAGCATCATTCAATGTCCTGCTTGCATAATAAATAACATGAGAGAGTTTTCCAATTCTTTGGCCTAGTACTGCACCAATAGCAAAATCAGATGCATCACACATCAATTCAAAGCGTAAAGACCAATCTGGAGCCATGATAATTGGAGCAGAAGTTAGTTTCTTCTTAAGCATTTCAAAGTCCTGCAAACATTCGTCATTAAAGTCAAAAGAAGTGTCCTTAGCTAACAAGTTACATAACGGACGAGTTATTTTTGAAAAATCCTTAATAAAACGTCTATAAAAACCTGCATGACCTAGGAAGCTTTGAATTCCCTTAACAGATGCTGGGGGAGGTAGTTTAGAGATCAAGTCAATTTTTGCTTTATCTACCTCTATTCCCTTGCTTGAAATTACATGACCTAGCACTATACCCTTCTTAACCATAAAATGGCATTTCTCCCAATTCAAAATCAGATTGGTGTCTTTGCAACGTTTTAGAACTAATGCAAGATGATCAAGACATATATCAAATGAGGAACCAAACACAGAAAAATCATCCATAAAAACCTCGATGAACCTCTCAACCATGTCAGAGAAAATGGCCATCATGCATCTTTGAAATGTAGCTGGTGCGTTACACAAACCGAATGGCATCCTCCGATAAGCAAACGTGCCAAATGGGCAGGTAAAGGTCGTCTTCGCTTGGTCCTCAGGTGCAATTGGGATTTGGTTATAACCTGAATAACCATCAAGAAAACAGTAGTGTGAGTAACCAGCTAATCTTTCAAGCATTTGATCAATAAAAGGAAGGGGAAAATGATCTTTTCTAGTCATAGCATTTAACTTCCTGTAATCAATGCACACCCTCCATCCAGTCATGACTCTTGTTGGGACAAGTTCATCCTGATCATTTTTTACGACAGTCATGCCACTCTTCTTTGGTACAACTTGAGTAGGACTAACCCACTTGCTGTCAGAAATAGGATAGATGATCCCAGTGTCAAGTAGCTTAAGTACTTCAGCTCTACCCACTTCTTTCATGTTGGGATTGAGTCTTCGTTGAGGTTCACAGCTGGGTTGGCTATCCTCCTCCAAAAGTATCCTATGCATGCACATAGAGGGACTGATTCCTTTGATATCTGCTATAGACCATCCAATGGTGGATTTGAACTCTCTCAAAACTCTTACTAGCTTTTCTTCCTGCAAAGAGGTCAGATCAGAAGCTATGATAACTGGAAGTGAATTTTGGTCACCCAGAAAGATATACTTAAGATGAGAGGGAAGTAATTTAAGCTCAAGCTTTGGTGGTTTGATGATTGAGGGTATGAGATGATCAGTGGATGGCTCGAGTGGCTCAAGGGGGACTAAATAGGTGATGGGATATGACTTCAAAGCCTCCAAAGCAGAAACTTCCTCTTCCAACTCCCATTCATCTTCGAAGTCATCCAGAACATTGGTCAAGACAATCTCTAGTGGGTCTTTAGGGGGGCCTTGAGAAAATTTGGTGAACACAAAAGAATCCAATATATCAACAGAGAAACAATCTAAAGAAGAATACGGATGAGTTAAAGATTCAAACACTCTAAATTGGACAGTTTCTCCAAGAACTGTCATTGTGAGCACTCCATCATGCACATTTATGATTGTCCTTGCTGTCGCCATGAATGGCCTCCCAAGAAGAATAGGTAACTCACGATCTTTGATTGGTGATTCTTCCATGTCAAGCACTACAAAATCAGTAGGTATGATCAATTTATCAACTTGAACTAGAATGTCTTCAACTATACCTCTTGGATACTTTACTGAACGATCAGCAAGTTGTAAAGAAACTGTGGTCGGTTTCAACTCTCCCAAACCTAGATGCAAGTAAACCGTGTATGGCATAAGACTGATACTTGCACCCAAGTCTAGCATACCCTTCTCAATCTTCTTGTCCCCAATGGTAATAGGTATGGAGAAGCTGCCAGGATCTTTAAGTTTGGGTGGAAGCTTTCTTTGAAGCACGGCAGAGACATTCTCGGAGACTAAAACCTTCTCATGTGGTTCATATTTCCTCTTGTACTTGTTCAATTCTTTAAAGAACTTGCCATAGGCTGGAACATCATCAATTAAATCAAGTAAAGGCAGATTAATATTAACTTTACTGAGAATGTCATAAAGTTCTTTGAAGGCCTTATCCTTGTTGCATTGAGCAAGTCTTCTTGGAAAAGGAATGGGTGGCACGTAGGGCTCGGGAGCCTTGTGTAAAACAGGTTTATCTTTGTTAGTCCTAAGAGGTACATCAGTAGCTTTCTTGGGTGCTTGTTCCGCCTCTCCTTCCTCCCCACCTGCATTCACAATTTCAGAAGTATTAGGAAGATCGTAGTTAATACCATTATCAATAACCTTACCACTTCTAAGTGTTGTTATGGCTTTTGCTTGCTCCTGATTCTTTTGAAGCAACTGAGTTTGACTTGGAAGCTTCCCAAGTTCTCTCTGGTTAAGAGCAGTAGCAAGTTGTCCAACTTGGGTCTCAAGCTTTTGAATGGTGGCAGCTTGGTTTTGGAACAAAGTGGAAGTGGTTTGCATGAACTTCTGTAATATCTCCTCCACAAGATTGCTTGGGAGAACTTGGTAGTTGTTAGGCTGCTGCTGAGCATGGCTTTGATTCTGATTTCCACCCCAAGAAAAGTTAGGGTGGTTCCTCCATCCGGGGTTGTAAGTGTTTGAGTATGGATCATTCCTTTGCCTTGAATTATAGCAATTCATCATATTGGCTTGCTCTTGATCGTAATCAGCATATGTAGCACTTTGAGAGGCATGAGATGAGCCTAACTTTGAAAGCACAGCGTCAAGTTTCCTTTCCAAGTTGTCAACCTTGAAAGAAACGTCATTAGTTGAATGAACTTCATATGCACCACTTCTCTTCCCTCTTGATTGATGCATATTAGAACCCAGCATCTCAAAGAGTTCTTGAGACTCCTCTGGACTCTTTTTCTTTAGAGCACCACCAGCTGCATTATCACACATTGATTGACATGTAGGGGTTAATCCGTCAAAGAAAATTTGCATTTGAAGGTAAAGAGGTAACCCATGGTGTGGACACTGCAGCAATAGTCCTCTAAATCTTTCCCAGCATTCACTAAATGTTTCAGTATCATCTTGTCTGAAATTGAAAATTTGAGCTCTTAGGGTTGCTGTCTTTTGGGGGGAAAAGAACTTGTCCATAAACTTCTTTACAACCTCATCCCATGTCTCCAAGGACTTAGGCTTCAAAGTCATGAGCCAAGCCTTGGCCCGTTCCTTCAATGTGTAGGGAAAAATCCTACACCTCAAATCATTCTCCGAAAGTCCCTGCAAGGGCAATGAATTAACAACTATGTAAAACTCTTTAATATGAGCCAATGGATCCTCATTAGGCAAACCTAAGAATGAAGGAAACATAGAAAAATATGAAGATTTAAGTTCATAGTTCCTTGCTGCCTGTGACAGTACCACGCATGAAGGCGAATCAGGGATTATTGGTTGAGCATAGAACTCCAAAGCATGGGTTGCAGCCTCAGCCATCTTTTCTTCAATTTCTTCTTCAAACTCTTCTGACTCTCCTGAATGAATTGAGACAGAAGACTTATCCTTGATGATTTCTTGAAATGCTCTTTTAGCTACAATTTTTGTAGTAAGATTTCCTCTTGTTTCCCTGGATTTCCTTATCGCTGCTGCAACGGAGTCTAGCAAAGGCGTACTGGGCATTCAAAACCTGACACACAAAGATATGAATAACTCAAGCTGTAAACAAACTAAAACAGAAAACAGATTATAGGGCTAAGTTGGTAACCAATTGCAAAGGACTTAAATCAGTCCCCGGCAACGGCGCCAAAATTGTTGATGTTTCCTAGCTTATACACTACTATTGTAGTAATGGTAATGCACAAGTAAGGGTGTCGAACCACATAGACTGATTAGGTTTCACAATTACCTCTAAATAACCCTATAATGACTCAATTAACTAGTGGAATTAAAAGAACTGAAAATAAAACAGAATTGTGTTTTGATTTGTGATATGTAAGGACGTTAAACTGAAATTAAAACTTTAAGTAAATGAAGATAGATAGAAAAGATTGAGAAAAGTATGGAGATGGAAGTTAGGGTCTTGACTTCACCTATGTAACCTTGATTCTATGAATACAGTGACTAAAGTACCTGATCTTCCAAACCTGCTCTAAGGATCGTTTTCACTTAAGTAAGATAGGCCATGGCATGTGGAACACTATCTAGTCCTTCTAATTGCAACCTAAGTATGGCATGTACTTTAGATTACTCCTAGAAAGCCTTTAAGTATGAGAAAAGAAATAAATATGACCAAACAGATTTAGTGGCATGGCATGTACTCACTAACCCTATTCTTTCATTCATAAATCAATTAAACTTAGGCATGGCATGTGCTCTAAATCTAACTAGGCATATGGAACCCTAATGGTGATCAAGCACTAGAATCACATATGAATCAATAATTAAAATGAATGAAGCACAGAAGAGTTTGCAGAAATCAGAATACTTCAATCATAACATAAACTGAGTTTACATGGTTACATCAAGAACCCAAGATGAGAAATTAGCTACACATGTATCTAATCAACATAAAAGCATTAATTAAAGACATGGATGCAGCATACTCTAAGTAGAAGGCAGTCTTCTTCTCCAGAACTGAAAAGGGCTTCTTCTTCACACACAAAGATGATGGATGACGAATTTGATGAAGGAATTTTGGAGCTTTTATGATGAGAGATTGAGGTACATGGGGAAGAGATGCAAAAGGATGGAAGAGGGGAGATGGTTATGGAATTCTTGAAGTTTTCTCACTGGAAGAGAAGGGGAATGAAAAAGAAGAGCAGATCTGATTTCTTTGTTGTGTGTAGAGGCTCCCCTATTTTGAGAGTGAAGAGGGCTTAAATAGGCAAGAAAGCATGAGGGCAAATAAGGAAAGACATGTAATCTGCTACTATTCACGTGAATAGTGTCAGGTGTGCATAGTGATTCCTGAATAGTGTCTGGCCTGCATAGTGATTCCTGAATAGTGACAGCTTTTTGTTTTCCACATTATTTTTCCTTGCTCCATAAGTAAGCTCTTTCAACTCCGAATTTCCTCCTTTTACACCGAAAACATTCTAATTCGACATAATGTCCAATCCTGCACAACTCTCACAAAAATTATCATTTTCTCCTATGTGATGAAAGATATTAGTAGTACATCAAAGATAATAATGCATGAAAAAATGCATAAAATATGACCTAACATACACCACCCAACAGGGGTTCAGGTACGCAGAAGTGGATCTATGCCTCAGCCTCAGGTTCCTCCTCTACCTCATTAGCACGACCTAGAGGGGTTACCAAAACAATAAGGGTGAGTGGGCCGAAACTCAAGTTTATAAAATCGTTTAGTAAGTAAAACATATAATTTACCCCTCCGTTTTCCAAACATATAAAACCATAAACATAATTTTAGCCACTGCACTATACACTCCAATCCCGACATCCCTGATGTCTGACGTCCCTGACGTCTAATAAGGTCACAATCACAAGGCTACGCGTGCCACTCGGGTCTCAATTCCGAGTTCAATCCCCGAACCCTGTTCGGTTACAGCATTCCCGATGCTTAGCGTCATATACGCTGGACGTTCTAGACGTCCGTGACCACTCCGGGGTACCTCATCCGGAGGAGACAGTATCATGTGGAAGGATCTATACAGTGCAGTACCAAATACATTTTATTGATGTCCACATGCAAAACATATATGTATACATAGGTAAAATCCGAACCGATCGTTACGTTTCATCAGACGGGTCTCATGCCCAGGTGCCGTGAAACGTGCCATAACCGAAATTTCAATATTATCAAATCCATTTCTTGATTCCAGCATATGAACATATAAGTAAATCAGAAAACATTTAAGTATGCAAGGGTTTAATGAAATCGGGCCCACTCACAGTACGATCCCGCGGTAACCTGCGCGTACGAGCTTGTACCGGGATTATCATACAATTCCTGTCAATCCAAATCACATGTAAGGGTCACTACAAGTCTTAAACATTTAACCAAAAAGTCCGATATAGGAACCGGCTCGGGGAAACCGTCCCACATGTTTCCCGAGGCAATCGGCCCTAAACTGACCCATCAAAACTATCTCAGATCAACATGGTTAATTCATCAAAAATGTTCAGAATGATGAGAGGAACAAAAGTCTTGTTGATCGTGATCGGAGATAAGGCTCAACGCGCCCTCACGCGTCGCCCAAAGTGGCTGCGCGTGAAAGTCACGCGCCTGACACTGTAGCTACAGTGTCACCACCTTCACCCGTTTGTCTGTAATACGGGCTTGCCACCCGCGGCTTGACCCGGTTGATTACCCATCAATTCCTACTCGATTTCAATCCAATTTGATCCTAACATGTTTATTATCCTTCCAATTTAAGTTCTGTGACACTAATTTGCCTCGACAAGTCCTTTAACTGGCCATTTGACCCGTGATCAACAAAACGGGTTGATCACCAGAACTCCCTGGTTTCAAATCCATTATCCAATTAACTTCACAGGAAGCAAAATAGGATCAAAACGAACTAAAATGAACAATCAATTGTGTCTGAAAGTACCTGAAGGTTGTCGTCCCAAGCTCTGCGATTTCTCTGAAAACTGCAGTCACCGTCCCAGCTCACCCGTGGCTGATGGCCTTCGATTTCGATGTGGCTGAGTTCTAAACACTCCCAGAAGACTAAACCAGGCCTTGGTTTGGTCCAACAATCACCAGAAATCAAAACCCGATTTTCCCTCCAATTTTGCCCGAAATGGTTTCTCTGGTTTCCTCACCTATTCTCAGTTCCTTCAACAGCAGAATGAAGCTTACACAATTCCCATTCAGTTTTAAAAGAATTGAACCGTCCCAGAGGCTCGTGGGTGTCCAATCTGTCCACTGAAATTTGTCCCCCGAAAGCTTCGAATTTCAATTAACAATTTGATCGTGTAGCTGGATGAATCAGACCACGTTTGATGCTTCAAAAAGGTTTAAACAATCAATACTTTCCACCACACACACACACCAGTAATCAAATCGCACTCAGAGCCACCGTACATGGTGGTTCTGCCCGTGTCCCCCGCGGTTGCTACAGTAACCAGGGCAAAATGACCAAAATGCCCCTGGTTCAATAATTACCAAAATGCCCCTCACTTCCTAGACCCGTAACTCAGCCATACGAAGTCCGATTTCGGCGTGCCGCCTGTCTACGGACTCAGGACATCGAGACCTACCTAACGGTCCTTGAGTCATGTGAAAATTTGTTGTCGAACGAAAAGTCAACATTTTCGCCCCGAAAGTCCAAATTACGGTAATGCCCCTGAACTTCCGATAGCCATAACTTTTTTCCTGATCGTCCGAATTGGACGTGTCACCTGTCTATAAACTCGTGACGTCTCGAACTACGTCACGGTCTATAAACTCGTGACGTCTCGAACTACGTCACGGTCATTGGTCAAAGTCCATTTGACTCACCAATCAAAAAGTCAATAAATTGGCCATACCAATCACAAGGGTAAAAACGTCAATTCATATATTAAATTACAATATTAAAATCCTCGAATTTCCGGGGTGTTACATCACTAATCATGATTAGTCACTAATCTAATCCTAGAATTCGGGATGGGTCGTTACACCTGGCCTATTCCTAGAGGCTTCTAGCCTAATCGGTCGTGCATTTGAAGTGTTAAACGTTTGGTTTAAATCGATCAACTGGGAAAACAGAGGCAGAGTGATCAATTGATTGTCCATCTTTTGTGTGAGCGTCGAATGAGATCAAGTAGTGTTAGGGAGTGATTGATCAGCGTGCAAGACTGAGTGAAGAGGGGCGGTGAGAGGTGAGAAAAATCTCTGTTTTCCCTTGAGTCCCCTGTTCGAAGTCGAAGATAATTGAATCAAGTGAAGGACGAATAAGCCCAATTGATTGATCAAATGACGATCTAGAGGTCATTAGGAGTCGATCCTGCCCAGTTTCGAGCTCTCTTATGGACGGTAAGTGGAAAACTGGTAATGGTACCTTTGACTTCGAAAATGGTAAGGTGTAATTTAATGACAATTGATTCAATTGGTTCTTTAGGTAAGGTTTTGGACGATAAAAGGAAACTTTTGGATGAGGAATGAAGGACAATACTGGCTGGAATCATGGAAACAGAGAGGAGTATTTTTTAAGGAAGGAAACTCAATCGGGAAGGTACGGTTCAGGACCTAAATTCACGATTTTATTATCTAGATCACTTGTAGAATGTAGTACAAAGCTTTTGGGATTAAAACGAGTTAAAAACCTGGAAAAATAGAGTAGAACCGTCTGCGCCGGCCGAACCGGGCCGGTTTAGACCGGTCCAGACCGGGTCTGTTCCAAGGTTGAAGATGAACAGTAGTCGCGCGTGAGGCCCATGCACAACCCCTTTGGGCGGCGCGTGTGGATGTGTGGCATGTCTTTTGAGGATGGTTCCAACACGACTTTTAAATTATTCGATGTAACGAACATTTTGGCGCTGGTTTCGAGTCAATCGGACATAATCTCGATATGTTTCAGGATGTCCAAAGGTTTTAGGCCTCGGTTAAAAATAGTTAAAAATACGGGAAAATTGTGGGGCTTTAGTATGACTATTGTGAAGTAGTTAGTGACCTTAGTATGAGATTTGGACAGGTTCAGGAAAACCGAGGATAGTGGAATGGCCAGGGACGGTGTAAGTGCGCTCGTGTCGAGGCGACGTCGGAATGGTCTGTGAGTGGACTTTGTTTTCTAACTCTTGATGCATGCATATATGTTTTTCTATACATGATTCTATGATTTGCTTTATGATCTGGATGGTTTACGGTTTTGCACGGTTTTCGAGATATTTACGAAACTGCGCATTTTACGAGATTTCGATCGATGTTATGATTTGACCATGGTTTTAATGATTTGGTTTCAGGATTTGGAATGTGATTTGATTTCAATTATTTGAAATGAATTTCGGAAAATTGATTTCGGGCTTGGAGCCCTGTTTCTGAGATTTTGATAAACGAGCTTTCGGTTTTGAGATTTGGAAAGGAAATCTGGATTTGGGTTCGAGACGGTGGTTCCGGATGCCGGCTTACGGAATCAAATCATTGTTGCAAATTCGGATAAGGATTTTATGTGGTTTTCATTGATTGGGTGAAAAATATTTTTGGGTTTAAAGACTCGGAAAAAGAAAAGAAAAACCGCTGGATATGGTTTTGAGTTTAAAGACTCGGTTGATTGACGGGGGGAGGGCCCTGGATTGATATGTTTTGAGTTTAAAGACTCGGATATGATACCCCCCCCCCCCCCCCCAACCGAGGCCTGTGATTGTGTTTTGAGTTTAAAGACTCGTTGATATCCCGAGAAGGCCTAGTTATTGCGCATGATTTTTAAGTTTAAAGACTCCGGCGCACTTGAGATCCAGCAAACTCGCATGATTGATGTTTTTTACTGGTTTTCAGAATGTTTTGGGCAGTGGCCCGGATGATATGGATTTGATGAGTTTTGAGACTGAGTTCCCGTATTTGAGATTGCTTTGTGATTTGAGGCTGAGGCCTAGATTTGAATAACGATTTTGATTCGGGTTTCCGATACTGGATTTCATTGATGGTTGTGATATGAATGGTTTTACAACATGACTTGATATGCATGCATTGGTTTTTGCGTGGAGGGTAAAAAATGTACTTATGTTTTATTGAACTGTTTTCTAAATTATACTTTATTTTTGTCCACTCACAGTCTTTTGTGTTTTTTATACCCTCCAGGTTGTTGCAGTGCGGGCGGTTGGTCGAAAGAGAGAGAGACATCACACCCGCGATCCACAGTAGTCCGGTGCACTCTGGGAAGTCCGGATACTTTGAGGACGGTTGGATCAAGAATCCCTTGTCCGACTTACGTGTCACATAGAGGTTGGACGTCAGTTTAGCCTTTGTGTCATGCGTAAGTTAGACGGGAGCAAGATTTAACCCTTAATCCCGGGGGATTAGGGGTGGGTCCTGACATGGTTGGTAGGTCAAAGTATAGGCACTGGTGTGGTACCAGCCCAAGGGTACTCCGACGCCCAAGTCAGTGGTCGGTATGTGTGGTAAGGAGTGGTAATAAGTGTGTTGCCAAAGTAGTTGTCAATAGTAAATGCTTAGTTACATTTATACGCCAAATGTACCCCTTTTCTATGAGTGTGGTGAGTATAATAAATACATTCTCCCGATGTGGGACAAATGTCAGCTGTTGTGGGGCCGACACGTGTAGGAATCGTCCACGTGTCGATGTTGGCCAAGCCCTACTAGGGTTTGCTTAGTCTGAATGGGCCTGGGCCCCTTGAGCTTGTGTTGGGCGGAGGTGTTGGGCCTTCTGATCGGTCTAGGCCTGACACACCGATCAATGGAGGGTGGTTCCCCAGAGTCTGTCTGTGGCACGGGACTAACAGAGTGCTGGACCTATCGGTCGGTCTGGGCCGTCGTGCCGACCGACAGAGAGCTGGGCCTTTGGAGTCCGTTTGGGCTTGATGTACTTGGTAATGGGCTGGGCCATCTGTTGAGTCTGGGGCCTTTGGTCGGTCTGGGCCGATATGATATGAACATAGTGAATTGTGGGGTCTTCTGAGGAGTTTCCTCACATTTTAATCTTTACCGAAGAATCTTATTGTCTCATTAAGCTACAGAGACCTTGCAGGTCCATTGGTCCAACAACAAAAAAGGGAAGGTTTCAAACTTAAACTATGTAATTCCTTGGGGATTTTTCTTTCAACACATTTCTTACTCAGTTACACTTCAGAAGATCGATATGATCATTAAATAATTCCACCTTCGGCCTTCTAAGTATTTTTGTCTCCAAGCTATTATACTATGGAAACACCAAGTTAATTACTAATTTTGTTGATGGTGTAGATGCAGATCAATCGGAGGTCATTCGTCTGAAAGGATTTTGACTGACCCCATTGTTAGAGTTGGTTCGCTGGGATCAACTGAAGCAAGAAAAAAAATACAAACATTTAAAAATCCAAGGCAATGATATAAAAAAAAAAAAAAGGTCATCAATTCACACATAACTATTAAAATGTAAATCTTATAAACTAATAATTTAATTTTTAGAAGCCTCGTTAAAATCTTGTCAGGAAAATCTTCCTGAAATAAACCCCGAAAAAAAGTACCTAATACCTAAAACATTACATTTAGTTAAAAAAAAAGATAAATCTTATATTTCTAATTTATATATGAATAAAAATATCAGTATTTAAGACTAGTAGATTATAAATTTCTATATGCAATATAAACAGTGAGTCTTTTTTTGGGTAAATAAAAGTAGAGGAAGGCAACAAAACAGAAACTAAACAACGTTTCTAACAAAAGAGATACCCAAGTGATCCTCAGACAAAACACTAGCAAGATCACTAGGAGGTTGGAAGAACCTAACCACCACCCCGGGCTCAAAAGAGTGCCCCAAATGCGCAAGCCTAAATGCCACCTTGTTACATTCCCGATAAATGTGAATGACATCACAAAGCCAAGCACTTGCCAACATGTGTTTGCATCCACGAATCTTCGCCACCAGGGGATGTACATCACTTAAGGGGGACACCAACAGAGAATGAGCAACTGTTGAATCTGTCTCCAGCACCGCCTGCTGAAAGCCCATATCCTACTTCCAAACGCAACCCATGGAAAACACCCCACATCTCAGCCTCAAAGACCTCTCCCACACTGAGATTGATGGAGAACCCAGCGAGCCAAGATCCCGTGGTTTCCCGAATGGTCCCTCCAACGGCTATAGTGCAGCCAATCTGGAACCGTCAGTGTTGAGCTTCACGAACCCAGTAACTGGCTTCTGCCAAGCTAAAGTCACTGCATGTCGTGGCGGATTAGTGGAGGAGCGAACATTAGCTGCACTCCATGCTTTAGCAGCAGCCACAGCAACATGTCTTGAGTTGCCAGGGCCTTGGAAATTCACCTCGAAAATCTGTTGCACCACAGCCAAAGCCACCAACAAGTAAAACAGACAAGATCATCCAAGGAACACCAAAGACCATCTTATCTGGCTTTCTCAAATTCAATAGCATCCAGGGAATAAAATCCACATCCATGTTATTATCAGCACTGGCCGGCTAGAGAGACCTGGCCCACATCCGCTGCACATTTGTACACCTCCCCAGTACATGCTCTGTATCCTCCTTCAGCCCACCACAAAAGTTACATCGAGGATCGGTGGTCAAGGAACGGTTCCCCGCTGCACAATCGTCAAAAACCTATCCTAGCAGGCTAACCACATAAACATTTTAATCTTAGGGGGGCACCTTACCTGCCAGATCATAGCCCAGCCCACCAAAGACCAAGCATCAGCCTCCATTATCAAATTATAGGCACTTTTAACAGTAAAGTCCCCGTGGGGGGTACCATCCCAAATACGTTGGTCACTCTCACAATCCGAGAGGTCAACCGAAGTTTTGATAAGCCTCAGGATAATCTCCATCGGGGTACTCCAACAACATACCAATATTCCATCGCCTCTCACAAGCGTAAATAGCCACACTATAGGACAACTTATAATGGTCTAAATTCGCGGTAGCCTGCAAAAGAATCCCAACCTCACTCCACCAATCTGTCAAGAAGTGGGTGCTCTTTTCATTCCCTATCGTGGTACGGCAACCAGCTTGAAGCACCCAAGTTGCAGATATTATGGTTCTCCGAGTGAAGGATGTGGTGCCGTGACCTGCAAGGGATCCTGAAGGAGCAAATTCACTTCTCCCCAAGATACTTAGCTGCCAAGGCCCTACAAATAACAGTTTCACCACGTAGAACGAGCATCAAATTTATATACTCCTACATTACTTATATTTTTGCCTGCTTTATTTATTTTTTATATATATAATATATTAATAATTTGCATTTAATTTTGGGCTCTATATTATTTTGGGCCCTTGACTTGCGTATGTTTTGACCCTCTTTAGTTTCAATTCACAACTTTATTTCTCTTTTACATTTAAAAAAAAATAAAGATTAGGTTAACAAAAGGAACCTAAATATGGAAAATAATTTCGTCCTTATTTCGAAGAAAATGAATTGAAAGTGATCAAAGAAAATGTATATGGTAGATTTTAGATGTATTTTCTCTTTTTTCCTAAAATAATATTGAATTTTCATTAACTATGAAAAAAAACATATTAACATTTCGAGAATAATGGTAATGCAGTTTCTGGATATTTGATTTGTAATGATAGAGGTTTACCTATCTTTGCTGCTTCCAAGAATGGTTATACATATGTTAGTTTGGCTGAAGCTCATTTTTTGATGATGGCTTAGTAAAACTATTTCTCTTAATATCTCTAATCTTCAAGTGGAAGGAGATTCTAAAATTCATATCGATGTTGTCTTTTTTTCTTAATATCTCTAAGCTCATGTTGTCTAAAATTCTTATCAATGTTTTCAATCGCCATATTTCTATTTCATGGAGGCTGATGACCATGATTGATTGTATTAAGGATCTCTCTGCAAGTTTCAAGTTCATTTCTTTTAAGCATATATACAGAGAAACTAATTTTATTACTAATGCTCTTGCTAAATTGGGTCACAATTGTCAAGAAAGTATTTGTTGAGTTGCTTCTTTTCCCAGTGTTGCAAAAGAGGCTTGGCTTTTTTATTTTGTTGTTGGTAGCTGTGCTAGGGGCTTTTTCTTGTAATTTCCTTTAGTATCAAAAAGAAAATAAAGAAATGAGTTGTGTACCTTAATATTAGATACTCTCCATTAACCTTGTTAATTGGTTCTAAAAAATCGTACCAAATCGAAATCAAACCTAAAAAAATCGAACCGAACAAAAGCTAAAACTGAACCAAACCAGGTCTAAACTGATAGATCATTAATTAAGCATTATTTTATACCCTTTATACTAGGGCTGGGCACATGGAACCAAAATACCGAAACCGTACCGTTTCAGATCAAACCATACCGAAAAAAAACCGAATAGTAAAACCGTTATATGATTGGTACGGTACCGAAACCGTACCGATATAATTCGGTACGGTTTCGGTATCGATATTTTAAAAAACCGTCCCGTACCGAATTAATTTTTTTTTTAATAATTAAATTTATTTCTTATTGGTTTATTAGGTCTTCTTCAAGAGTTGATATGACCATACATGTCTTAATTTAGCTTCTAAGAGTTGATATCTTCAACTTAGTGCAACTTCTTCAATGCATATTTGAAAACTTAAGTCCTTCATAAATGTAGTTTTCCTTTTTCTTTAGTCTTTTACTATGCTAGAGGACTAAGATTCACTAATGAATATAAGCTTCTGGAGTCTGTCTTGTGCTAAATTAGTGTTAAAATTGTTAATTTATTGTTTTCTTTTCTCTATGTAATGTTGCCTTGCGCTCATTGTATTATTAGACACGGTTTGTCATTGATCTTTTGGCTGTCTATGCTAATTAAAAATAAAATTACATGGAGGACTCAGAAGTTTCTACTTGAATGTCAGCTACTGAAAGTTTTTAATTAGCAAAGCCAGCTAATTGATCTTTTGGATTGGACATGAAATCGGTAATATTTATTTATATATGATTTGCTTTTGATTTTGATTTTTGATTAGGGAACCAAAAACAAAATTATTGAGAATCTAAGCTCAAACTTAATCATGCATAAACCCAACCCTTACTTTATAATTACAAACAAAATTTTGGCTCAAAACCGAAACCATACCGAAACCGTACTGAACTTAATTGGTACGGTACGATCTGGTTTCACTTTCAAAATATTGAATACCGAACCGTACCGTACCGATTAAAATTAAATGGTATGGTTCTGGTATCGATCAATTTTGTACCATACCGAACCGTGCCCACCCCTACTTTATACTTAACTTTTAATATTAAAATAATAAACAATTAGATAAAATAATATATTTTTGTAGAAATAAATAAGGCTTGGAATTTGGAGCGTTTTGGCGAAAAAATCGTCCCGATCGGAATTATAACGAAGAATTTATGGACGAATTTCGGTAGAAATATATTTATTAATTTTTTAATTAATATTTCTTTTGCAGGCCCAAATTAATTTCAGCCCAAACCAAGTTTGAAGCCCAATTCGCAGCCCATTTTACCCAGGGCTGCAGCCCAATCTCAACCTCTGCCCTGTCAAATGTTGTCGGAATGCTCCTGCCGAAGTCTTCTTTCCATGTTCGGAGCGCGTGCGTCGAATCCGCCTTCCATCTGTCAACACAAATCGCACGAGTCCTTGGGCTATTTTCAACGCACACATGCCGACAAGCCTCCCCTGTGTCAGCCTACTACCACCGAGCTACCCCCTATTTCCCAACCGACAGCCGCCGAGATCTGGTGGCTTTTCTAGCAGATCTCTGCCGAGCCACCTACAACAGCCCTATTTGTTGATTTTTCAACCATTTTGGCTAATTTTTCAAACTTTTTTTCCCTAAAAATCAGCCAATCTCCTCATTTCACTTTTGAATTAATTATTGTAATTTTTATTTATTTTTATTTTATTTTTAGAGTTTAATTTGATTTTTTTCCTATAAATAGGAGTTCATTTTCACTTGTGTTGACACCATATCTGACCAGATCCACTGGGCCGTATACTTAAAGCCCAGACTCCGTTCAAGGCCCAAAACTACCAAACTTACACAAGCTCTAACCACGGGCCCAATGCAGGATGCCACGTGGAGATCTATCCACCCTCGATCTACGTAACACGTGTCAGCACGTAAATCAAGGAGCATTTGTCCCACATCGGAAATTTGGAAATTGAACATCCCACCTACCCATACATAAGGGGTACACATTTCCGAATAAAGGTAACTAATATTTACTATTCACAATTACTCTACCAAACTTACCGTTTACCATTTCCTCTTACGAACAAAGTAACTGACTTGACCGTCGGAGAACCTTAGGCCGGCACCACACCGGTGCTCGTACTAACGGAGAACCCGTGATCCTTTTAAGTTGACAGGTTACGAGGAAGGACACGCGTCATTCAACGGTTGGGCAATGAGTAATCGACAGTTGAAACATTTAACGCTTCAACAGTTTGGCGCCGTCTGTGGGAAACTGACTAAGTCTACCCACGCTCAACCAGACCGAGTTAAGACTCATTTACTTATTACGCCGAGAGTAAACTCGTCAACACTGAACATGCAGGGCGAGCACGATCTCGGTGAGATCACACCCGGGCAAGGCCCCAGAGCAATTAGGGACCCCTCCCCTAACTTTTTGCAGATAATCGAGAGACTCCAGAGCGACATGACCGAGGTCAAAACCAAGGGTACCTAGGCCGAGTCGAGATGTCAGGTACTCGATGATCAGTACACTGAGGTGGCAGAGCAGCTGCGGGTTGCACAGGCGGAGCTCGCTGCTCACCGAGCTCGTCTCGGCAAGGATGAGGCCGATATGGTGGTGGCCGAGTGCGCCGAGCGCGCTGAAAGAAATCGCTGAGTGGCGGGGAAAGAGAAAGAGCACACGGTCGCTGAGCCGCATAAAACGCGTCCGGCGGAAGCCGAGCCGAGCAAGAAACACGCTCGGATGTTGATCATCCCCGGCGACCAGCTCGATGATACAAGGATTTACCGAGACGCACGGGACGCCCTCAGCGAGGGGGCAGGAAGGAACCGGTCGGTCAACGACAACCAGTAGTGCCGACCCGACTCTCGGCCGATAGAAAAAACAAGACACAACCACCGAGGAAACAACACCGCTCGGTGGTCCCGTCCAGGCGACAGCCATAGAACTTTCTCGACAGGCTATCCCATCCCCGTCACCGACTCATCCCAGGAGACCGAGAGCACGGCCAAGTCGACTCGTCACCCAATTTGCAAAGCCGACCACGCACATCTAGGGGGGCAAGTATCGGGGCCCTCCCGAGACAACACCGAGCGGACAACCCATCTCGGTCTTGCGCGTCATCCTCCCCCTGAACCAACCCGCAGGCGGAGTACCGAGCGGTCAGGGCGGGATGATCGACAGCATGACAAATGTAACGACCCGTCCCGGAAATTAGGATTAAGACGGTGATTAGTAATGGGTTAGTGAGTTTGCCCCTAGGTTGGGTAAATAGTTGACTTTTAATTCGGGTGGTCAATTGGGTATTGACCAGTGACCGTGACGTAGTTTGGGACGTCACGAATCCGTAAACAGGTGGCACGCCCGATTCCGACATCCGAGGAGGAAGTTATGATGTTTGGAAGGTTGAGGGCATTACCGTAATGTGGCTAAAATAGGGGGAATAGTTGACTTTTCTTACGGTCGGGTTTTGACACGTTGACCTAGGACTGTTAGGTAGATCTCGTCGTCCTGAATTCAACGACATGCAGCACGTGTTTATCGGACGTCGGACGAATTAGTTACGGGTCTAAAATGGTAAGGGTATTATCGTAATTTTGAGTCAAAGGAGAGGCATTTTGGTATTTTGCACGTTGGGAATTGTGCAACAGGATAGGGACAGGTGTACAGCTGAGATTGGGACAATTGTGAGAGGGTTTAGAGGATTGTGACATGTGGCACGGACCTAGTGGCTTCTAGACGGGTTCACGGGTCCAAATAATTGGGGGTGTACGAGTCGAGGGATTTGGTGAGTTGGGTAAGCTTTAGTGAGGTCCTAGGAACCATCTAAGGTGGTTGCCTTGACGGGGGAAGACTTGGGTGGCCGGATCGTGAAACAGAGTTTTGGGGAGGTTTGGTTTCAAGTTAGGGATTAGGGACTGTGTCGAGGCGGTAGAGTGAGGGGAATAGGTTGCTTAGGAGTGGACTAAGAGGCTGGTGAAGAGAGGGAAGAAAACGGTGAAGGAACGGCGGAGAACCGGGTGCGCCGGTTCAGACCGATTTGCCCAAGGTAGACGATGATGAACAGTGATCGTGTGCAGGCGCGTGAGGCCCACGCGCAGCCTGTAACAACCCGTACCTTTAGGAAGGGTATAAATGTAATTTTGTAAAAGTTTGTATAAAAGGACGATTTTGCCCTTGTGAATAGTGTGTCAAAATTTGACTTTTTGATTTACAGGTTGGATGAGTGTGGACCATTGACCGTGACGTAGTTTAGGACGTCATGAGTCCGTAGGCAGGTGGCAGGTCCGGTTTGGACAATCGGAGAAAACGTTATGACGTTCAGAAGTTTAAGGGCGTTACCGTAATTTTGATTAATTAGAGGAAAATGTTGACTTTTTAGAGGACTTGTGATTTTCACGTAGACCGAGGACCGTTGGATAGGTCTCGACGTCCTGAGTACAACGACAGGCGGCACGCTGTCATCGGACGTCGGACGAAATAGTTATGGGTCTGGAAAGTTTGAGGGCAAAATGGTAATTTGTACACCTAGGGGCATTTTGGTCTTTTTCTCTTAAGACCAATCAGATAAGGGCAAGTGGTTGAGTGGGCTTGGATATTTTGTACTGAGCCATGGAATTTGGGACACGTGGTAATGCATAGATGGTTCTAGGATTGTGTACAATGTACACGACCACAAATTGTTCAAAATTAAACCGTGTTTGTGCTGTGAAGAACAGAAAACAGGGAGTGAAGAAGTGAGAGTTTGTGATCGATTCAGTGTGTGGGTGAGTGTTTGGTGAGTTGTGAGAGTGACAAAGAGAAGAGAGGAGGTTGGTGACTGAGTTTTGGGAGTGAGATCGTGCAAGAAACACGGCGGTGGTGAGGCTGAGTTTTCAGGGAAAACAGAGAGGGCCGTGGAACTAGGTGGTGGTTGTGCCGTGTCCTGGTTCAATCCAAGCTGAGGAGGAGTTAGGACGACCGCAGAGGACTCATTGGACACCGTGGTACACGGCGGTGCAGACGGCGGAGGAAGAATCGCAGGTGAGACCTCATTCCCATGTTTTTTCCCGTTTGATTGTTTTCAAAAGTCGTGGACTTTGGGCTAGAGTCGAGGGTTTTGGAGGTTAGGGTGAGACTCCTGAAGGTCCTAGGAGTCTTCTGAGGTTGGTGCTATGACGGGGGATGACCTGGGTGGCCGGAGGCCAAAAGAGGGCAAACGGGCAGTTTGTTTCAGGGATGAAGACGATGGGTTTTAGGCTTCGATTTCCAGATTTTAGGACGGGAATAGATTGCAGGGAACTGGACAAAGCTTGTAGGATTGAAATGGTGGAAATTGGTAGAAGATTGGAGGAGAACCGGCCACGCCGGTTCAACACAGTTGAACCGGGTGACTCGAGGTAGACGATGCACTGTAGCAGACGCGTGAGGCCCACGCGCAACCACTTTGGACGTCGCGTGGGGGCGTGTGGGGAGGATTCTGAACAAACTTCCAACATGGTTTTTGTTCTAAATCTTCTAAGGAATCCATTGGTGTAATTTTTGGGTTAATCGAACGATGTTACGGGATAATTCGAGGATTCGGACGGTTTAGGGTTTAAGTTTAAATTATTTATAAATTCCCGGAAATTTGGAGAAATTAGGGTTAGCATATTTGACGTATTGTGACCCTATTTGGTGCTTATTGACAGGACGGGAGACGCCTGAGAAGGTTGAAGAGCGCACGGAGCGCGATTGATACTTTCGGATTCGTGAGTGGACTCTTTCTTTTTCTTATGAGCATGCCTAGCTGTTTTTATTTATGTTTTATGATTTTAAGTATGTTTTATGCTTGTTGATGATGATTATATGTGATTGATATGTTTGCACGTTTTTCGAGACATTTTTCGGGTTTTCGTACGTTTTTCGAGAAAAAACTGGATTTCTGATTTTGATGTTAAGCTTCCATGTTTTCAATCTATAATTGTTTTCTGATGGTTATAAGTGGATTATGAAATATGATTTTGGTAATCAAGATTTTGGTATTGAAATCGGATTTCGAGAAACGAAATTTGGTTTTAAAATCGGAAAAGTGGAATTCCGGATTTGGGTTCGGAATGACGGTTCTGAATGCCGGAAGGGCATCAGACCAGTGATTTCAGATTCGGGTTTGGATAAGGATTTAGAATTAATTTTAGAATTGGTTTTGGATTGGATTGGCTGGATCTGGATATTGGGTTTAAAGACTCGGATTATATTTGACGGGGGACGGGCCCGGATTGAGTTTAAAGACTCGGGAGTTTAAAGACTCGGATTACATTTGAGGCCTGGTTTGAGTTTAAAGACTCGGATAGACCCAGCAGGTTTGATCAGACTTGGATATTGGTGGATTTGGTTTTATGATATGATCTTGTTATACTGTTTATTGTTGTGGTTTTCCTGGTACTTAGTTAGGCATGCATATTTTAAACGGAGGGAAAAATCTTATTGTTTTCCTTAAGCTGTTTTATTCTTAACTTGCGTTTTAAACCTTTTATTTCTTTCAGTCCACTCACACTTTTGGTTTTAATTTACCCTCCAGGTCGTGGTGATAGCGCTGGGGTGAACGTTGAGGCAGGGACCGAGGCATAGAGCTTACGACGTTCTTCCGTTGCGAGATTAGCCTAGTAGGATTTTGTGCCTGTTTTGTAATAACTATGCTCTGAATTACGGTTGTATTGTATTTCTCCCTTTTCTGATAGTTATGCTTATGGTTGTGTTGAGGTTATTTTGGTACTTTAAGTGTGATTGTCAGACGGGAGCAGGGTTCGTCCCGGGTATCGAGGTGATATTTGGGACGGGTCCTGACACAGCCACTTTGGGCGGCGTGTGGGGGCGCGTGCAGCGGTTCTTGGGAAAACGGTCAACATAGTTTTTGGTCCAGGAGTTATAACGAGTCTAATGGAATTAGTTTCGGGTTAATCGGACGTCGATTCGAAGTAGTTCTGCGAGGTTGAAAGTTTAAGGTTCCGGTTCATTACGTTTAGGACCCGGGGATTTTTGGGGAAATTAGGAGAGTCTTGGTAGAAGTATTAGTGACGTTCTTTGGTGACTTGTGACAGGATCGGGACTTCCCGAGGAAGCTGAGGAACGTACAGGACGTACGGGGCGCGAGTGACGTGCCGGTGACTGTGAGTGGACTCCGTCCTTATAACTGTGCATGCATAAGTGTTTTTAATTACTTGTTTTATGGTTTTCATTATGATTTCATGATTATTGAATGCTTTATATATGTTTTATGAAATGGCACGGTTTTCGAGGAAATTACGTATTTGGAACGTTTTACGATAAAGGCTTGATTACTGATTAGGATGCCATGATTTGGGATTTCAAATGATCAATGGTTTTGGAACATTATTTTGATGATCAAGGCTTTCGGTTTTGAAATTGAATTTCGGAAACGAAATTTGGTTTTAAAGTTGGATAGTGGATTTCCGGATTTCGGTTCGGAATGACGGTTCTGGACGCCGGAAGGGCTTCAGACCGTTGATTTCGGATTTGGGTTTGGATGTGGATTTAGAAATGGTTTTAAAACGGTTTTGGATTGGATTTTCTGGATCTGGTTATTGGGTTTAAAGACCCGGATATTGTGATTGACGGGGGACGGGCCCGGATTGGGTTTAAAGACCCGGATTGAGTTTAAAGACTCGGGAGTTTAAAGACTCGGATATATTGATATTTCCCCCGTAGGCCTGTTGAGTTTAAAGACTCGGATATTATTGAGGCCTGGATTGAGTTTAAAGACTCGGGAGTTTAAGGATTCGAATAGGTCCAGCAGGTTTGATCGGATAATGATTGGTTGAAACTTATGTTTTATGACGTGGTTTTTATGATGCTTATGACATGATTTCTATAATTGTTTTTAAGATGATTCTGCAAATGTTTTTATGACAATCTTTATGTGATTTATAACTGATTTCAGTAAATGGGTTATGCATGTGTGATTTCAAAACGGAGGGCTAAAACCCTGGTTTTATTATGAAATGGTTTTCGGAAAGTATTTTATTATTTATAGTCCACTCACACCTTCTGTTTTAAATTGCCCTCCAGGTCGTGGAGTTAGCGCAGGGGTTGACGTTGAGGCAGCATCGGAGGCATAGAATACTCGAGAGTGACCCAGGAGTGCTTTAAATTTTCCGTTGTGCGTGTACCTAGTTTATCAGTTTTCTTTCCTTTGTATTTTGGTACTATGCTCTGTAAAACTTTGACCTCAGGATGTTTAAAATTTCTCCTGCGTCTGGCTTGTATTTAGTGATTTTTCGTGAGTTTACTTTAGTTGCGTGTCGGGATGTCAGACGGGAGCAGGATTTACCTCGGTTTTTGGGGTGAAACCAGGGTGGGTCCTGACAACAAATCCCAAGAACCACCCCGCCAGAAGGACGCCGAGCGGTCAAAACCGGTCGGTCACAGGGGAGCTAGCTCCCGGAATCTACTCGACCGGAGGGACACCGATCGGTCAAGCCCAGTCGGTCACCGGGCGGGTAGCTCTCAGCGCCCGCCAAGTGGGAGGAACGCCGACCGGTCATGTGGGATCGGACGTGAACATGAACCGAGGGGTACTCGGCGGATTGAGCAAAAGGACCGAGGGGCCACCCAGCAATCCAGAACCGACTCGCTGGTCCAACACCTAATGGACCGAGTTCGGACACTCGAGGCCGGGACAGCCCGGGCAGCGAGACCAGCCTGGTCGAAAACCAGCCCGGGCCCCTTTACAGAACGAATCAACCAGTTCAGGATCAATCACGAGATAAAACCCCTAAAAATCCCCCTTTACACGGGGAAGGACGACCCGTGGAATCACCTGAATAATTTCTACTCAGCCATCTCCTTAAAAAACCTCGCGGATGAAGAACAGTGCCTCATATTCAGTTCCACGCTAACCGAAGTGACGATCAATTGGTTCTACAAGTTGGAATCCGGGTCCATTGACTCTTTTGAACAACTCACCTCCACTTTCATGAACCAGTTCATGATTCAGACTAACCGTCTATCTTCGGCCGAGGACCTTTTCCAGCTTAAACAAGGCGAACACGAATCGCTGCAGCGCTACGCATCAAGGTTCAGTCACGAATACTCCCGGTGCGTGGAGACGGACGACCGGGCAGCTTTTATGGCCTTCAAGGGTGGCCTCCGGGACTCCCCCTTCAGGTACGCTGCTCACACCCAAGGTTGGACAACTTACAATGAAATTATGAAACAGGCGGTGGTCCACGCCAAGGATGAGGCACTGAGCCAAAAGTCCAACGCCGCAAATGTCTATCAACCTCCCCGGGCCGATGCTGTAAAAACATACATACCGAGCATCACGGAACAGCAGGGCTCAGCGCAGCGCCCACAGGAGCAAGGACAACAGAGCTATGGGGGAAAACGGAAAGACTACCCCCATAGCAACAACCTGTACAACCTCGGAAAGAAGGGTAAGAACCCGAATCACCAAGAAAAACAGCAGGGGGAGCGGTCAAACAACGGGGAAAAACGAGTTCCTCAGTCCAAATACGAGACCTACACCATCCTCAACACTCCCTATAAGAACGTCCTCCTCAACGTGGAGCACATGATCCCGAAGTCTAGTTGGGCACGGGCAAAGGGTAAGCTTGGCAAAGACACAGGAATTTACTACCAACACCACAAGTACAATGGCCATGGCATCGACCAATGTGTTGCATTCCGGGATCTGGTTGAAGCTCTGGCCCGAGATGGGAAGATCAACCAATTTCTCCAGCACGCACCACCTCCACCTCGCAACCCACAGATCAACACGATCTCCAGAGGGCCATCCATTTCTTGCCCGCTCACTTCCAACCGGGGGAAGAAGAACTTTCTACGGGCCACCAAGCAGAATCACCAGCTCTTCAGCATCGAAGAGGGAAGAGCCAAGAAGACAAACCGACTGGGGTGGGAACCCATCACGTTTTCAAAAGAGGAGGAGCGCGGGATCGTCTATCCTCACGACGACCCTATTGTCGTTATGGCTGAGATATCCAATTTCGACGTACAACGGGTGATGGTCGACATTGGAAGCTCGGTCAACGTCTTTTTTCATGCGAGTTTTCAAGCAATTGGGCATCCCAGAAGCAAGTCTGGACCGCTCACCTACGCCGCTCTTCGGTTTCACTGGGGACTCCATCGTCCCGCATGGAACGATCACCCTCCCCGTCTCCCTCGGAACACATCCGTGGAGGGCAACCGTGCTAGCATCCTTCTTAGTGGTGGACTGCCCCGCGGCCTACAACGCCATTCTTGGGAGGGGAATACTTAACCAAATGAAGGCAGTAGTCTCCACCCACCTGCTTCTGGTAAAATTCCCAACCCCTATGGGGATTGGCCAAGTCAAAGGAGACCAAATGGCCGCAAGAGCGTGCAACTTTGTCACCCCAATTCAGCCACCGAAGGAAACCATGGCGGTAACAGAATCCGTGTTCGAGGCTGACCCCGTCAACCCTCAGGACACACAGAGAATACAAGATGGGCCAATTGAAGATCCTCGGGACCATTCAGCAACACCACATCCACAGCCTATCGAGGATGTCGAAGAGATAGTACTCTCCCATGACTTTGCAGACCGAAAGGTAAAGATTGGGACAACTCTTTCGCCCGACCTGCGCTCACAGCTGATTCGTTTCTTAAAAGACAACTCTGAGGTTTTCGCCTGGTCCTACGCCGACATGCCCGACATCTCCATCGACGTCATCTGTCACCGACTCAGTATCGATCCTGCCTATAAACCTGTCGAACAGAAGCGTCGCCTCTACGACACAGAGAGGACCGAGGCTATGAAGGAAAAAATCGTTAAACTCAGCACCATTCATTTTGTCCGGAAGGCCGTCTATGCTGCCTGGGTAGACAACGTTGTACTCGTTAAGAAACCCTCGGGGGCCTGGCGAATGTGCATTGATTTCACTTACCTGAACAAGGCTTGCCCCAAGGAAAATTTTCCTCTGCCAAAGATAGACCAACTGGTCGATGCCACGGTAAGACATGAACTCCTCAGTTTCATGGATGCATACTCAGGCTACAACCAAATCTTTATGCATCCGGCAGATCAGATCCACACAACTTTCCGAACAGATCAGGGGTTATATTACTGCAATGTCATGCCTTTCGGCCTCAAGAACGCCGGGGCCACTTACCAGCGCCTGGTAAACTTCATGTTCGCCGACCAGATTGGGAAAACAATGGAGGTTTACGTTGATGACATGCTCGTTAAGAGTAAATCAGCTGACTTGCATATCCCCAATCTCTCACAAATGTTTGATGTCCTCAAACGATACCAGATGAGGTTGAACCCGCCAAATGCGTCTTCGGAGTCGGCTCTGGGAAATTCCTAGGCTTCATGATTAGTCAGAGAGGTATTGAGGCCAATCCGGAAAAAATCAAGGCCCTAGTCGATATGTAGCCTCTGCAAACCCAGAAGGAAGTGCAAAGCCTAACTGTCCGGGTCGCAGCCCTTACACGCTTCATCTCCAAAGCCACCGACAAATGCGTGCCTTTCTTCAAAGCCCTAAAGAGCAAGTCCAAACACATCACCTGGACGGAGGAGTGCACAAAGGCTTTCACCGAACTCAAGGAATACATGGGCAGAGCGCCATTATTGGTGAGACCTGACACCGGGGAAACCCTTTACATGTACCTATCTGTCTCCGCTTCTGCCGTCAGTTCGGTACTAGCTAAGCGCAAGGATGGCGCTGAGCACCCAGTGTACTATGTCAGCAAGGCTTTACAGGACGCCGAGACGAGATACTATGACCTAGAGAAGCTCGCCTTCTCCCTCATCATGTCCTCTAGAAAGCTCCGGCCGTACTTCCAGGCTCATTCCATAAATGTGATGACCGACAGACCACTCCGGCAAGTACTCCAGAAGCCCAAAACATCGGGGCGATTACTCAAGTGGGCAATAGAACTCAGCGAGTTCGACATCACCTTCACTCCCCGCATCGACGAGAAGGGGCAGGACGTAGCAGACTTCATTTCTGAATTTTCCTACATCCTAGCGGTGGCCGCACATGAGGTCACACCATCTGCTCCTCCATCCCTAACACATATTTTGGATGAGGAGTGTAACAATCCGTCCCGAGAGCCGAGATTAGTACAGTGATTAAGATGGGATTAGTGAGGTTAATCGGTGGTTAAGTGGTTCCGATAGGTCCATGAGCGTAGAATGACGATTTTGCCCCTGGTTCGGGCAAAATGTTGACTTTTAGTTCGGGTGGTCCAATGGACTTTGACCAGTGACCAGGACGTAGTTTAGGACGTCACGAATCCGTAGGCAGGTGGCACGCCTGATTCCGACATCCGAGGAGGAAGTTATGATGTTCGGAAGGTTGAGGGTATAACCGTAATTTGGGTAAAATAGGGGGAAAAGTTGACTTTTTGTATGAACGGGTTTTGGTATGTTGACCTAGGACCGTTAGATAGATCTCGTTGTCCTGAGTTCGATGACGGGCGGCACGTATTCATCGGACTTACGATGTGGGAGTTACGGGTCTAGGAAGTTAGTGGCAAAATGGTAAAATTGGGTTAAATTGAGGGGCAGTTTAGTCTTTTAGGTGTTTGGGGATTTGTGCACAGAGAAGGCAGATGAAGGGCTGAGATTGGGCCATGTGGGGAGAGAAAGGGAGAGGATGGTGACACGTGTTGGGGGGCTAGAGGTTTCTGGTGTGCACGGTCCCAATTATTTGGGGTGCCCGTGTTGTGTGTGTCGTGTGTGTGTGTGTGTTGAGAGAACAGAAACAGAGGGAGATCGTGAGGAAAATTGAGGGGTGATCGTGGTTGCTGGTGAGTTCTGGTGAGTGAGGAGTGATCGGAAGAAGGTTGAGAGATGCTGGGGTGGTGTTGCTAAGGTTAGACAGGTGCTGGTGGTGTGTGAGTGAGTTGAGAACTCACGGGGAAAATCAGAGAAACAGGGAGGAGGTGCGAGCTTGTGGTGGTGATGTGGCCGTGTACGGTGCACTTGATCTCGAGAGGAGGCTGAGGTGGCTTTGTGGACCCCAGAGGAAGCGGCGGTGAGCACGGCGGTGACTGATTGCAGGTAATTCCTAAGTCCTGTGTTCGATGCTCTGTTTCCTCGTCAAGTTTCAAAGTGGAAGTCGTGAGTCTAGGGGTTGAATCGATGGGTCTAGAGTGGTCTAGGGGTTTTAGTTGAATCTTAGGAGGTTACGGGTTGTGCTGCCGTGACGGGAGGTGCACGGTGGTGGTTGGCACGACGGAGAGGACTCTGTGTACTCTGTTTTGCCGTGAGTTTCAGACGGGAAGTCGTGGACTTAGGGAGTGATTCGAGAGTTTCTGTGAGTTGGGTGTGACTCAGTGAGGCCTTAGGAAGAGTCTGGGATAGCCACCGTGACGGGAGGTTACTTGGGTGGCCGGAGAAGGAAACAGGGGTTTATCGGGTTCTGGTTTCGAGCTTCAGTCGACAAGGATGAGGCCGTGTCGAGGAACTTGGAGTTGGGGAAAGGATAGGGTAGGACTGGACGAAGCTGTAGGTGAAGAAAGGGGGCGTTTTGGGGCAGGCACGGCGGAGAACCGCTGACGCCGGTTCAAGTTGCAGGCTACTGTGCTGAACCGGGTCGACGTGAGGTTGATGGTGCATTGTAGCCGGCGCGTGAGGGCCACGCGCAGCCACTTTGGGAGGCGCGTGAGGGCCACGCGCAGCCACTTTGGGAGGCGCGTGGGGGCGCGTGGGGCAGATTCCGGCAAAGGTGTCAACATGGTTTTTGTCCTAAACGTTATAACGAGTCCATTGAGAGTGGTTTCGGGTTCATCGGACGTCGAATCGAAGTAGTTCCGCGAGGGTGAAGGTTTAGGGTCCCGGTTCGTTACGCTTAGGATTCGGGGAATTTTAGGGAAAAGTAGGTGGATCCTCATAGACGTGTTAGTGACGTAATTTGGTGGTTATTGACAGGATCGGGATTTCCCGAGGAAGCCGAGGAACATGCAGGACGTTCGGGACTCGATTGAGGGCGCGGTACTGTGAGTGGACCCTTTCCTTAAACTCGAACATGCATAACTGCTTTTCTATAATGTTTTAAATATGTGATTTCATGAAAGTTGGATTTATGATGTTGGTTTTACATAATTACACGTTTTTCGAGAAATAACGCATTTGACACGTTTTACGAGAAAGGTTTGATTTCTGAATATGAAGCTATGGTTTCGGGATTTCAAATGATAAATGATTTCTAATGATTTGGAACATGATTTCGATGATCAAGGTTTTCGGTTTTAGAATCGGATTTCGGAAAGCGAAATTTGGTTTGAAAGTTGAAAAGTGGAATTCCGGATTTGGGTTCGGAATGACGGTTCTGAACGCCGGAAGGGCTTCGGACTAGGGATTTCGGATTCGAGTTTGGATATGGATTAAAAAAGGTTTTCAACTGGTTTTGGATTGGATTTGCTGGATCTGGTTATTGGGTTTAAAGACCCGGATATTGTGATTGACGGGGGACGGGCCCGGATTGGGTTTAAAGACCCGGATTGAGTTTAAAGACTCGGGAGTTTAAAGACTCGGATATATTGATATTTCCCCCTTAGGCCTGTTGAGTTTAAAGACTCGGATATTATTGAGGCCTGGATTGAGTTTAAAGACTCGGATAGGTCCAGCAGGTTTGATCGGAAAATAATGATTTGATGTTCATGGTTTCTGATACGGTTTTATGATTCATATGCTGTGATTTCTCTAACTGTTTTATAGTGTTTCTGTTTCTTATGATGTTTTATAGTGATTGATTTATAACTGTTTTAATAACTGAGTTATGCATGTGGTTTCAAAACGGAGGCTTAAACCTGGTTTTCTTATAAGTGGTTTTAGAAACTTTTCTTTTATTTATGGTTCACTCACACCTTCTGTTTTTACTGCCTTCCAGGATGTGGAGCTAGCGCGGGGTCTTGACGTCGAGGCAGCGTCTGAGGCATAGAAGTCACGTGAGGATCCCGGAATGTTTTAAATCTTTCCGCGTGCGTGTATTTAGTTACCGGTTTTTCTTTTCTGCGTATTTTGTACTATGCTCTGTAAAACTTGACTTCGGGATATTGATATAATTTCTCCTGCGTCTGACTGTTTTTGTGTCGGGGTGTCAGACGGGAGCAGGATTTACCTCGATTTTCGGGGTGAAACCGGGGTGGGTCCTGACAAGGAGAGCCCCCAGATTGACCCTGCTCGGCAGACTTGGCTCCTCTATGTCGACGGGTCGGCCTGCCACACTGGATCCGGAGCTGGACTTGTCCTCACCACACCAGACAAGATTCGATTGGAATACGCCCTTCGTTTCCAATTCAAGGCCTCCAACAATGCCGCAGAATATGAGGCCCTCCTTGCAGGACTCCGCCTCGCCAAGACCATGGAGGCAAAACAGATCAAAATCTTCAGCGATTCACAGGTTATCGTCAACCAGATCAACAACGAGTATGAGGCCAAAGACTCTTCCATGGCAGCATACAGAGCATTGGCAAAGTCTCTTCTGTAACGACCCGTTCCGAATATCGGAGTTAAATATTAATTAATTATGATTTAGAATGACTAATTTGGGATTAGTTGAGTGAAATCTGACGAAATGTGCAAAATGACCGTTTTGCCCCTAGCGTGGGCAAAATGTTGACTTTTAGTTCGGGCGATCAAACGGACTTTGATCGATGACTGTGACGTAGTTCGGGACGTCACAAGTTCATAGACAGGTGGCACGTTCGATTCCGACATTCGAGGAAAAAGTTATGGCGTTCGGCAGTTGAGGGGTATTTTGGTAATTTAGCTAAAAAGGGGCCAAATGTTGGCTTTTGACCCGGAAGTCCAATGGACGAGGGCCAAAGACCGTTACGTAAGTCTCGTCGATACGAATCCAACGACAGGCGGCATGCCGAAATCAGAGATTCGACGACGAAGTTATGGTCACGGGATCGAACTAGATTAACCGAACGAACCGGATTTCGATTAAAATATTATTTTCATATGAATAGTACCCGATGATTGAACACACCTGGATGAGTGACAAGTGTCACTCATCCCTTAAATTGAGGCTTAAAACCAGATCCATGTTTTGGGGTAAACATCATTATTATGTTTTATTATTTATTAATTAATTGTTTAATCATTTTATTTTCCATTAATCCTCTTTGTCTTCAAACCGTGCACAAAATGGGGAATCAGAATTGAGAGAATTGGTTGCCTTCCTTAACCGGTTTTGAGGGGAAAATTGAGAGTTTGGTGAGGCTAACTCAGCTGGGCAAACACGAGGGACAGAGAGAGGCTGTAGAGTGAGAATCGAATTTGTGAATTTTAGGAGGGAAAATTCGAATGTTGAGATTTGAGCTACGGGGATCGAAATTGAGCTTGGAATTAGCTTCCTGAGGTTGTGACGAGTTGTTTCAGATCAAGAACGAAGAGAATTGAGGCCCAATTGGCTCTGAACGGGTCTGGTAGAAGTGAACAAGGTTCGAGATTGAGTCGTGGAGTTTGAGCCTTGGATTGAAGCAATTGAGTTGGGGAAACTGTTTCTCTTGGTCCATTTAAGCTTCTGGATGGATCAATTGAAAGAAATCGTGTGACATTGAAGGATTTCGAATGATGAACATGGTTCGAATGTTCTTCGAATGATCATCTTTGATCTTGAGGTTCGAGGTAAGATTGACTGTAATTAAGTTCACAGATCCCTAATTGAAACTAATTCGATGCTAATGGACGTTTGAATTGATGAAAACGGTGTCGAATTGATAGGAATTGAATCGGGTCTGTTCGCGGGCAAAAGGATCCGTTTTGTAGAGAAAACGGGTAAGGACGACGACTACTGTAACTGGCGCGTGGGTTTCACGCGCAGCCACTCAGGGCGGCGCGTGAGGGCGCGTACGGCCTAGTTTCAAGGTGAGGTCAACATGACTTTGAATCCTCTCATTGTAAGGAACATTTTGACGCTGGTTTCGAGGAAATCGGATATCGTTTCGTTAATGTTCCGCATATCCGAAGTTTTGTTTTACTTTTAAAATATGTATTTAAATTCCGGAAAAATTGGGGAAAAATATATGAAGTATTTTGAGATGTTAGTAACCCTCTATAATGATTTTGGACAGGAATTGTGATTTCCAAAATTTACGGAAAAACGTGCAGCTCGGAAACGGACCGTTTTGGACGGTGTGTGTGAGTGGACTTTGGTTTCTAACCGTGATGCATGCATATATGATCTTAAATGCTTTATTATATGATTTTATATGCTTTGGCATGATTTATGTTTCAATCCGGTGATTTCTCGATTTTATGGATTATTATATTATTTTTGGCACGATTTTTGAGAAATTGTGAAATTGATGTTTTGGGTGTTTGGACTCGGGTTACGATTCAATGATTAAAAATGATGTTTTGACCCGGATTATGAGTTAAGGATTTGATTTCATGGATTTATATGAAAATGGCAACTAAGGTTGAGATCGCATGGATTTGCGTGAAAATGGCAACTGAGGTTGCGAACGCATGGATTTGCGTGAAAATGGTATTTTGGGCGTGAGACCCAACTGGATAGTGATTTTGACTCGGATTTGGAGTCACTTTTGAATTTGATGAAATTGATAATTTGGTTTGATTTCTTGTGATTTTATGATTATTTTAATCAGTCTTTCGGACACATTTTCTGAGGAACGTGCAAATGATGTTTCGGGCTAGGCCCGGAGTTTAAATGATTTGTAAAATGATATTTTGACTTAGTTGGTAAGTCAATGATGATTTCTGGATTATTTTATTGTTTTAAAATGTGATTTTAAAGGTTTACGTGAAAATGGTAATTTAGGCTTGAGACCCAGTCAGGAATGATCTTGACTTTGTACGAAGTCAAGATTTGATTAAAATATTTCGGGATGTAATTCCCGAAATGGTTTTCATTGTGATTGTGAAATGCCCAGACGGTCGGAGCTTGGGGGGATTACCCAGACGACCGGAGCTTGGGGGATGTGATTGTAGGATCATGAGTTGATCCTATGGTAAGCCAGCTTCTCGGATGTGACTGAGTCTGGATGTACCACTCGGATGGGTCTGAGCATGGGGATGTGTTCGTCCAGATGTGACTGAGCCCGAGGGTTGAGCCTAGAGGTGTCCGATCCCAAGAGAGTGGCTGGATATTGGCCTACGCGTAGTGCAATACTTGTGAGTAGTGCAGTTTAGTTGATTGTGCACTTGTCAGTAGTGCAGATGTGATTGTGATAGTTTGTGCACTTGTGAGTAGTTCGGATTGATTGGATTGATATATTTATTGTGCACTTGTGATTAGTGCTGATTGATGTTGTTTGTGATGACGTACTGGTATTGAGTACGGGTTTTTGGTCTTTGTGGCCAGGTGATTATGTTTCACATGTTTTTGGCCTGAGAGCCGGGATTTGATGTTTTATAACATGAACTGATTTGGTAAACATGAGTTTTACAGACCATGGGAAAATATGTTTTGATTTTATCGGTCCACTGTCCATACTTGAATGATTTCATACTATTACTCATGTTTTACGATATGCATGCAAGTTTGTGAAAACTAGAGGATAAGAATGTATTTTGGTAAATGTTTTTATAAGAGGTCATTTTTGTCCACTCACACCTTTTCTGTTTTGTGACCCTCCAGGCCGTGGTACGACGTTCAGGACTGATCGTGAGGCAGAGGTAGCAGCAGAAATCAGCGCAAACATCCCTTGTCTGGCAAGCACTGAAGGGTAGTTTCGGGCCTTTAGTTGACTTGTCAGACGGGAGCAGGACCGGGCATTGTTTTTGACGTCCAGTTGGGACGGGGTCCTGTCATATTCTCTGTGGTTTCCACAGTTATGCCATCACTCGGATTCCACGCTCCGAAAAATAGCCACGCTGACGCTCTAGCCCGGCTTGCATCCTCCCTCGATGAGAAACAGCGTCGAAATGTACTGGTCAAAATTCTTGATCAGCCCAGCACACAGGGCCCGGCGGTCTGTACAATCAATACTAACGACATGTGGATGACCCCGCTGCTGGGCTTCCTCACAAACGGAACTCTTCCTTCCAACAAGATCGAGGCCAAAAAGGTCCGGCGACAGGCAGCCCGGTATACACTCATCAACGGCCAACTCTACAAGCGGGGTTTTACTCTGCCTCTCCTAAAGTGTCTCGTCCCAGAGACAGGTAGAGCCATTCTGGAAGAAATACATGGCGGTATTTGCGGAAATCACTCTGGACCGCGGTCATTGGCCCATAAAGCCTTCCGACAGGGTTTCTACTGGTCTACTATGCATGGAGATGCGGCAGAACTGACCAAACAGTGCGATAAGTGTCAACGGTTCACCCCTATCCTTCACTTACCTCCAGAAAACCTCACACCCATGATCAGCCCCTAGCCCTTCTCCCAGTGGGGACTTGACTTAATAGGGAAATTGCCAGCGGGGAAGGGTAAGACAGAGTATGCGGTGGTAGCAGTGGACTACTTCACCAAGTGGGTAGAGGCAAAAGCTTTGGCTTCCATCACCACGGCCCAGATTGAAACGTTCGTCTTCCAGAACATTATTTGTCGTTTCAGTCTCCCGTACATAATTGTCACAGACAACGGAAAGCAATTCGACAACGCACGCTTCCGTGCCTTTTGTGACAGACACAATATCCGTCTCTACTTTGCTTCACCAGCTCACCCTCAATCCAATGGACATGTAGAAGTCATCAACAAAATCATCAAGCACACACTGAAAACGCAACTAGAAGAGGCCAAGGGCAAGTGGTCCGAAATTCTCCCCAACGTGCTTTGGTCATATCGGACTTCCTACCGTACATCTACAAATGAAACCCCTTTCTCGCTGACCTTCGGAACGGAAGCGGTCATCCCCGCTGAACTGAATGGATCTTCTTACCGAGTATCGACCTATGAACCTAAGCAAAATAACCATCAACTTGCACTCAGTCTCGATCCCATTGAAGAACACAGGGAATAGGCTAACCTCAGAAATATTGTCTGCAAATAGCGGCTCTACAATTACCATAATGCCAGAGTCAAACATCGGGGTTTTCAGGAAGGAGACTGGGTCCTTCGGAAAGTCAGCCACGCCACCAAGGATAGCTCAGCCGGAACTCTAGGCCCAAATTGGGAAGGTCCATATCGGGTTACAAGAATCTGCCAGCCCGGCACTTATTGTCAGGGCCCATCCCTAGTCCCCCAAGATTAGGAACTAAACCCTGCTCCCGTCTGATAACCCAAAAACGAAAGACCGAAACAACCTCACAAAAACCACAAATTCCATTGTCAAACGCAGGAGAATTTAAAACATCCCAGAGTCAACAGTTATACAGAGCATAGTACCAAACTAAGAAAGCAAAACCCGATACACAGAGTACACGCACAACGGAAAATTGGAAACACTCCGGGAAAACTCTCGAATACTCTATGCCTCCGACGCTGCCTCAACGTCAACCCCCGCGCTAGCTCCACGACCTGGAGGGCAATTAAAACCAGAAAGTGTGAGTGGACCAGAAAGGATAAAAGTTCCAAAAACCATTTTATAAACCAACCAGGGTTTGGCCCTCCGTTTTGAAAACATGCATGTATAACCGATTTATTTAGACACAGTGAAAAACCATATAATCATCATTAAAACATTTATAAATCATATTCTTTTCATCATGGAAACCACAGTAACATAAACACAGTATGCTAAACGTTATAAAACATTAACAGTAAAACATAAGATACCAATATAATCATCCGATCAAACTTGCTGGATCTATCCGAGTCTTTAAACTCCCGAGTCTTTAAACTCAACAGGCCTACGGGGGAAATATCAGTATATCCGAGTATTTAAACTCAATCCGGGTTTTTAAACCCAATCCGGGCCCATCCCCCGTCAATCACAATATCCGGGTCTTTAAACCCAATAACTAGATCCAGCAAATCCAATCCGAAACCATTTGAAAACCATTTCTAAATCCATATCCAAACCCGAATCCGAAATCACTGGTCTGAAGCCCTTCCGGCATCCAGAACCATCATTCCGAACCCAAATCCGAAATTCCACTTTTCAACTTTAAAACCAAATTCCGCTTTCCAAAATCCGATTCTAAAACTGAAAACCTTGATCATCAAAATCATGTCTTAAATCCATTATAACCATTTATCGTTTGAAATCCCAAAATCATAGCATCACAACCAGAAATCAAACCTTTCTCGTAAAACGTGCTGAAAACTGAACTTTCTCGAAAAACGTGTAAATATGCAAAACAGTTATCACATATTCAAATAACCATGGAATCATATATAAAACCATAAAAAAAAGTAATTAAAAACAGTTATGCATGCTCAGTTATAGAGAAGGGGTCCACTCACAGATACCGGGTAAGTCACTCGCGTCCCGTACGTCTCGTACGTTCCTCGTCCGCCTCAGGGACTCCCGATCCTGTACAACAGTCACCAAAAAACGTCACTAACACGTCAACGAAGATCCTCCTAATGTTCCCCAACAATCCCCGGGTCCTAAACGTAACGAACCGAGACCCTAAACCTTCAACCTTGTCGAACTAACCTCAAATGACGTCTGATTAACCCGAAACCTAGTCCAATAGACTCGTTACAACACCTAGACCAAAAACCTAGTTGACACTTTCCCCAGAAATCGCCGCACGCGCAGCCCAAAGTGGCTGCGCCTGGGCCTCATGCGCCTGCACAGGCACTGTTCATCTTCAACCTTCGAACCCGTGCACTGTTCCAGACCGGCATGGCCGGTTCTCCGCCGTCCGTCCACCATTTCCCTTCCTCTTTTCACCAATCTCATCGTCCTCTACCCAGTAACCGATTCCCCTACTCCAAACACTCCAACACAGCCCCTAAATCGTCGTCACTAGCTCGAAACAAAGACCCGTTCAAACCCCTGTTTGCACTCCCGGCCACCCGTGTCCTCCCCCATCACGGTGGCCACCCTAAACGACTCCTAAGGACTCACTGAACTCACCAGACCTCACCAAGCGCCTCGACTCGTACTCAAAAACCACGACTATCAATTTGAACTTCCACGGCAAAACAGAGCAATTAAAAGGGGATGAGAAATTACATGTACGCCGACCACCACCGTGAGCTCTGCTGGATCTGTTCGACTTTCCTCCGTCCTCACAACACCACCACAGGTCCAATTTGACGGTTCAGTCACGGGAAGTGCACAACCGTGCACGGTGGTTCTCTGGTTTGTACTCCCTGTTGTCCCCAGAACTCAGCCTCTCCTCACACACTCAAACTCACACGAGCTGCCCTCACAACTCACTCACTACATCCCTCTCGATCTCTACTCACTCACTCAATCACCAAGCCACACCAACACACACTGCACTCGACCAATTCCTCCCTAAATCTCAGTCTCTGTTTCTCTCGAACACGGCCACAAACATACGACTTACCCATTTATTTTGAACCGTGCAACCCCTAGAACCCACTACACACACTGCACGTGTCACCATCCCAAAGGCCCATCTCAAAATATCCCATCTCTCCTGTACACTTGGCCTTATCAGATTGGCCCAATTCCCAATGCACCAAAAGACCAAAATGCCCATCTTTGAGTCAAAAATTACGGTTATGCCACTGCCATTCTAGACCCGTAACTTGCTCGTCCTATGTCCAATGAACACGTGCCCCCTGTCGTTGAACTCAGGACGACGAGATCTACCTAACGGTCCTCGGTCAACGTGTCAAAACCCGATCGTACGAAAAGTCAACTTTTCCCCCTATTTTAACCAAATTATGGTAATGCCCTCAACCGTCCTAACATCATAACTTCCTCCTCGGATGTCGGAATCGGGTGTGCCACCTGTCTACGAACTCGTGACGTCCCGAACTATGTCACGGTCATCGGTCAATACCCAATTGAACGCCCCACTAAAAGTCAACTTTTTGCCCAAACTAGGGGCAAAATCGTCATTCTACACTAACGGACCTATCGGAACCAACTAACCACCTATTAAGCTCACTAATCCCATCTTAATCACTGTCTTAACCCTAATTTCTGGGACGGGTCCTTACACTTATGAATTGGAAGACCCAAGTGGGCGAAAACTTGGTCACTCATGGAATGCCGACCACCTGAAGAAGTACTTCATTTAAACATTGTATTTTTTCTTCATCTTATAACTTGTTGTAATTTTCCGATTACGGCGCCCTTTATTTATGAACTCTTCCATTTACCCAGCATTTGTAACCTAAAACACTTTGACTCAAACACACAAGTCGGGGTTCGGTCTTACTCGACCTACACCCCCAACACTTGCTATTTTGACTCAAACTTTCGAGTCGGTGTACAACCTTACTCGGCTTACACCAACACTTTGACTCAAACACACGAGTCGGGGTTCAGTCTTACTCGGCCTACACCCCAACACTTGCTATTTTGACTCAACCTTCGAGTCGGTGTACAGCCTTACTCGGCTTACAAAAACACTTTGACTCAAACACACGAGTCGGGGTTCGGTCTTACTCGGCCTACACCCCAACACTTGCTATTTTGACTCAAACTTTCGAGTTGGTGTACAGCCTTACTCGGCTTACAAAAACACTTTGACTCAAACACACGAGTCGGGGTTCGGTCTTACTCGGCCTACACCCCAACACTTGCTATTTTGACTCAAACTTTCGAGTCGGTGTATAGTCTTACTCGGCTTACACCAACACTTTGACTCAAACACACGAGTCGGGGTTCGGTCTTACTCGGCCTACACCCCAACACTTGCTATTTTGACTCAAACTTTCGAGTCAGTGTACAGCCTTACTCGACTTACACCAACACTTTGACTCAAACACCCGAGTCGGGGTTCGGTCTTACTCGGCCTACACCTCAACACTTGCTATTTTGACTCAAACTTTTGAGTCGGTGTACAGTCTTACTCGGCTTACACCAACACTTTGACTCAAACACACGAGTCGGGGGTCTGTCTTACTCGGCCTACACCCTAACACTTGCTATTTTGACTCAAACTTTCGAGTCGGTGTATAGCCTTACTCGGCTTACACCAACACTTAGACTTAAACACACGAGTCGGGGTTCGGTCTTACTCGGCCTACACCCCAACACTTGGTATTTTTTAGACTCAAACATTAGAGTCGGTGTAAAGCCTTACTCGGCTTACACCAACACTCAGACAAAATGGTAAAATTCGCACAATCACTCGGTCTACAACTCTTGTTCGATAATTCAATTCAGATTTCATTAACTGGGCAGACCATTAAGCTCGGCCTATAAGAGCATTACAAAAATTTCAACCTCTCGATCGTCTTAACGATTAGTAAACAAAATAAAGGAAAATTACAAGGCACAGAGGCCTGTCCTACACTAGCTCCTCCATCTGCTGCTCGTCGGCCTGTTCAACCTCAACTGGATGTTCTGGCTCTTTGGGAGGCTTTACTGGCTCGGCTTCCGGCTGGAAGCTCGGCTAGGAAGCCTCCTCTTCCTCTTCCCCCGGGTCGTCCTCAAACATATCGGCAGTAATATCCTGGCCGAGCCAGGGGGTCTTCACGGTCAGCCCAGGGTTGTGCAGGAAAAGGTTGTGGAAGAACTCCTGCTCGCATTCGGCGGCGTACTCGTTCTTCAGCTGGTCGAACTCCTCAGAAGCTTTGAACTAGGCCACCGCGGTCTTCCTCGCCTCTTCCAGGTCGGCCTCCCTAGCCGACTTCACCCGACACAGCTCCTTCCAGTGCTTCAGTCGGTCCTTCTCCTTAGCATCCAGGTCGGCTTTCACCTGATCCCTGGAAGCTAGGGCATCCTGAGTCTTCCACCTCTCGGCTTCCAACTTCCGGGTGAGGCCGGCCGCCTCTTTCATCGCCCTCTCGGCCTCCTGAAGCTTAGGAGTGAGCTCCTCCTGCTTCTTCCTCAACCGGTCTTTTTCCCGCCGAGCAAAAGCTACCCTCCTCTGGTTGTTCCCAAACTGGAGGTAGACTTCACCGAGAGCCTGCACATGACAACCATTAGGAAATCACTCGGCCTAAAATACAACACTTGTAAAAATACCACTTACATTGCTCAGCAGCAGCAGGGCCTTCCTTCTCCATCCTCTGATCAGCTGACCGGCACTGTACCTCAACTAGCTCGTCCATGGGCGTCGAGGCCCCCTGACAGACCCCGTTCAGCAACGGCACCATCTTCCTCGGGCAGCAGAGGGTGGCCTCGGCACTCGACCCCTCACCGATCGTCTCCCCGTCGGTGAACACACCAAGGTTCACATCACCCCTCCTCTGGAGCATCTCCAGGATCCTCGCATCCAACCGAGGGGGGACGGCGGAGGTTTGAACTCTGGGACCGGCATTGTCCTCTTGCCTCCTATCTACTCCTGCGCCGACAGGATTGTCTCGGCCTCCCTTCTAGCCTTCGCCCGCCTGGGGTCAGGGGACAGGACTCGGTCTCCCTCCACGTTGCTCTGTTTTCTTTTGGGAGACCGAGCTGGAGGACTTGGTTATCTTGGCTATGAGGACTGCCCCTGTTTCGCACGGTCGGACCGCTCGGGCTGCCCTATTTCGGCTCGCTCTTTCTTCCGCTTGAGGGGCAGCTCCAGGCGCTCGGCACCCTTCGACAGGGACGCGGATTCTCCAGAGCCCTTGTCGGCCTTCATCCTTAGTTGCTCACAATCTTTGTAAATCCGGCTACCGAGATGATAAGGGACTGCAACACTGAGCACTTGGTTAATACAAAAAAAAAAAACAAAACAAGAAAACAATCAACCAACAAACACAAAAAAACACTTACCCTCGTCGGTGTCGATTAGGCCGGCTTTATACAGGAACTCGGGCAGCCGAAGGATCCGTCGGTTCCGATTCAGGTCGTTCAAGCTCTCCCTCACTCGGTGAACAATGTTTTTCTCTTCTGGAGAGATCTCTTCCTCAGGGAACAAACCTGCACTCTGAGAATCGGTCAACCAGCCTAATCATACTTAGAAAATACAGAATATCAACATTTACATCATAGGGTCGGCCTATGCTACAACTATCCACCTTCAGTTTGGAATTTGGATGGTATTGGGGGTCCCTCGGTGTTCCCTTCCCAGTTCCCACCGACCAGGCAAAACTTCGTCTTGTATGATTTCTGAGAAGTCGGTATGTCCAAGATGAACTCCCCACGTTTGCTCTTCTTTCGGTGACGGACGAAGACCCACCCGGTACTCTGCTGTTGGAACCCAAACTCATACAGGTACATGAGTTGGGCATAGGTCGGCTCCGGTTGCTCGGTCCATCAGAAAGCGGTGTAGAGGGAGCACAGCACAATCCACACGTTGGGATTGAGCTGACTGAGTGCCACCCCCATCCTCTTCACCATTCGCCGCAACCAAGGATTGTAACAACCCGTCCCGAGAGCCGGGATTAAGATAGTGATTAAGGTGGGATTAGTGAGGTTTATCGGTGGTTAGGTGGTCCCGATTAGAATGACAATTTTGCCCCTGACTTGGGCAAAAATGTTGACTTTAGTTCGGGGGGTCAAATGGGTGTTGACCAGTGACTAGGACGTATTTTAGGATGTCACGAATCCGTAGGCAGCTGGCACGCCTGATTCCGACATCCGAGGAGGAAGTTATGATGTTCGGAAGGTTGAGGGCATAACCGTAATTTGGTTAAAAGAAGGGGAAACGTTGACTTTTTGGACGATCGGGTTTTGGTACGTTGACCGAGGATGGTTACGTAGATCTCGTTGTCCTGAGTTCGATGACAGGCGGCACGTATTCATCGGACTTACGATGAGTGAGTTACGGGTCTAGGAAGTTAGTGGCAAAAGTGTAAAATTGGGTTAAAAGGAGGGGCAATTTGGTCTTTTATACTCTGGAAATTGTACAGAGAGAGAAGGCAGATGGACGGCTGGGATTGAGCCATGTGGGAGAGGATGGAGTGGATGGTGACATGTGGCAGGTGTGTAGTGGCTTCTGGGGGGTTCTTGTGTGTGTGCACGGCCCAAATAATTGGGGTGCACCCGTGCAAGTGTGTGTGTTCTTGTTCTTCAACCAGAGTGAAACAGAGGGAGATTGTGAGGAAGAATTGAAGGTTGATCGAGGGTGCTGGTGAGTTGTGAGTGTGTGAGAGTGAGCAGGGAGTGAGAGGGAAGCAGTGAGAGAGGCTGACGGTGTGGTGGCTGTGTGTGAGGGAGTCGAGAGCTGCGGGAAAATCAGGGGGGAAACAGGAAGGAAATCAGGGAGTTTGTGAGAAATCGTGGCGGTGGCGGCCATGTACGGTGCTACTGAGATCGTGGTGGTTTCGTGAGGGGTGCGAGGAGTCCACCAGCCCCAGCGGAGCTCACGACGGTGACGGAAGGCAGGTAATTCCCTCGTCCCCATTTCGATGCTCTGTTTAGCCGTAGAAGTTCAAAATGGAAGTCGTAGCCTTAGAGGTAGAATCGTGAGTCTAGGGTGGTCTAGGTGACTCAGGGGAGGCCTGGGTATCTCCTGGTTGTGCTGCCGTGACGGGGGTATACGGTGGCGGTTAGCACGACGGCAGGTGCTCTGCGTGCTCTGATTTAGCCGTGACTTTCAAATCGAAAGTCGTGAAGATTGGCGTAGAGTCGACGTTCCAGGTGAGTTGGGTGAGGTTTATGATGGTCCTAGGAAGAGTTTTAGGTTGCCACCGTGACGGGAGGTGACCTGGGTGGCCGGGAAGGCAAACAGGGGAGTTCGGGCCGTCTGGTTCGAGCTTGAGTCGATGAGCTACGGGTTGAATCGCGGTGATTCAAGGACGGGGATGGATAGAGTAGGGCTGGACGAAGCTATAGGTGAAGAAAGGAGGTGAAATGGTGGCCGGACGGCAGAGAACAGGTCTCGCCGGTTCGAGTTGCAGCACTAGTGTGAACCGGGTCGACGTGAGGTTGACGGTGGAACTGTAGCTGGCGCGTGAGAGCCACGCGCAGCCACTTTGGGCGGCGCATGGGGGCGCCTGCGGCGGTTCTGTGGAAAGTGGTCAACATGGTTTTTAGTCTAAGTGTTCTAACGAGTCTAATGGAAGTAGTTTCGAGTTAATCGGACGACGAATCGAAGTAGTTTCGCGAGGGTGAAGGTTTAGGGTTCCGGTTCGTTACGTTTAGGACCCCGGGGATTTTTGAGGGAATTTAGGTGGATACTCGTGGACTTGTTAGTGACGTAATTTGGTGGTTGTTGACAGGATCGGGATTTCCCGAGGAAGCCGAGGAACGTGCAGGACGTTCGGGACGCGATTGAGGGCTCGGTACTGTGAGTGGACTTCTTCATTAAACTGAGCATGCATAACTGCTTTTCATTACTTGATTTATGGTTTTATATGTGATTTCATGATTATTTGAATATGCTATAACTGTTTTACATAATTGCACGTTTTTCGAGAAATTACGTATTTGGCACGTTTTACGAGAAAGTCTTGATTTCTGATTCTGATGCCATGGTTTTGGGATTTCAAACAATAAATGGTTTTCAATGATTATAAAGGGAGTTTGGAACATGATTTCGATGATCATGGTTTTCGGTTTTAGAATCGGATTTCGGAAAACGAGTTGGAACGTAGAATTCCAGATTTGGGTTCGGAATGACGGTTCGGGATGCCGGAAGGGCATCGGACCAATGTTTTCGGATTCGGGTTTGGATATGGATTTAGAAATGGTTTTCACATGGTTTTGGATTGGATTTGCTGGATCTGTTTATTAGGTTTAAAGACCCGGATATTGATTGACGGGGGACGGGCCCGGATTGAGTTTAAAGACTCGGATATTATTGAGGCATGTTGAGTTTAAAGACTCGGATAGATCCAACAGGTTTGATCGGAAAATGATGATTTTGACGATCAGGGTTTATGATATGGTTTTATGATTCCTATGCTATGACTTCTATAACTGTTTATTAGTGTTTATGTTTCTTATGATGTTTTCTGAGTATTGGATCCTACTGTTTTGATAACTGGGTTATGCATGTGGTTTCAAAACGGAGGGTTAAAACTCGGTTTTCTGATAAATGGTTTTAGAACTTTTCTTTTATTATGGTCCACTCACATCTTCTGTTTTAAATTGCCCTCCAGGTTGTGGAGCTAGCGCGGGGTCTTGACGTCGAGGCAGTGTCTGAGGCATAGAAGTGATGAGCGGGATTTCCGAGTGTTTAAGTTTTTCTTCCACGTGCGTGTAATTGTCATCGGTTTTTATTTCATTGTATTCGTACTATGCTCTGTAAACTCTAACTTCGGTTTTTATTGAGTGTTTTCTCCTGCGTCTGACTGTTTTTGTGTCGGGGTGTCAGACGGGAGCAGGATTTACCTCGGGTTTCGGGGTGAAACCGGGGTGGGTCCTGACAATTGGTATCAGAGCATAGGTTTGTCGAGTTTGATGGGTCTGTTGGTTTGTGAGGTTGTGTTTTAGTTGTTCGACTACTTCTATGCCTCTTTCAGCGTGCGGTTGACGATGCCTCCAAGACGTGGACCCTCTCCACGACCTGAAGAAGAAATGGCGAGGGGAACTGAGAGTACTACGATTGAGCGAGCCCAGCGGCTCAGGGCTACTACTTTTAGTGGTGGGGCTGATCCTGAGGAAGCCCAGAGGTGGATTACCATACTTGAGCGGATATTTGTGGTGATGCATTGCCCGCCAGAGGAGCGAGTGTTGTTGGCTACATTTTTATTGGATGGTGCAGCGTACGAGTGGTGGTATACACTCGAATTGTCTGGCTGGGATGCCCATACGGTGACTTGGGAGACGTTTAGGGAACGGTTCCTAGAGCAGTATTATCCTCGTTCTTTCCGGGATGCCAAGGAGGCTGAATTCCTGCAGCTTCAACAAGGGAATATGACAGTGGCTGAGTATGAACGGAAATTCCAGATGTTGTCTCGGTTTGCTCCTTCTTTTGTGGCCACTGAAGCCGAGAAATGCCGTAGGTTTGAATTGGGCTTGCGAGGCGAGATTCGAGCCATCGTGACGGCTGGATCGTTTGCTACCCTCCGAGACTTGTCGGATGCTGCGGTGAGGGTTGAGGCTAGTTTGCCGGTGCGGCGCCGGGAGCCATCTTTTTCTGGAGCTTCGAGCCAGCGGACACCGAAAAGGGGTAACTTCGGTGGAGCATCGTCGTCGGGCGATGATCGTTTTGGTAGGCCTGGTAGTTTCCAGAGTTCAGGATTTCGGGGTTACCGAGCACAGCCGGCTCCGCAAGCTAGTGCGACGTCCGTTGCATCGACAGGGCGACCAGGTCTTTCTGGTCGGGATGTGTGTTTCTACTGCGGAGAGCGAGGTCATTTTCGACGTGAGTGTCCACTGTTGCCACAGGAAGGTGGTGTAGGTCGAGGAGCAGCGGAGCCCGGACAGAGTACATCGTCAGGGATAGCAGGCCCGAGAGGAGGTGGTGGTGCCACTAGTAGTTCGAGGGGACGTGGTAAAGCGTCGGGATCTCAGGCCCGAGTGTTCTCGATGACTCAGCAGGAAGTTCCGTCGGCACCAGATGCGGGGACAGGTACTTTATTAGCTTTGCTTGTGTTGTACTCAGTTTTGTTGTTCGAATCTGGGAGCGAGTCTAGGATTTTCCCTAGGTGACCTGGGGAGTGTTACAGTGAAAGGATGACGGAGGAAATAAGAAAGGAGTGACTATAACTGATCGATATGAGGTTATTGAAGGAGAGAACCCACAAGCTAGAGTTTGCCTTTAGGACTTTGTAGATTTATGCCGATAATGGCCGACGTAGTAGCCGAGTTGGTTTGGAAAGGTGGGGTAGTACGTGAGGATGTGCTCTGTGAATTTATTCGGGTATTCCCTATGAGGTATTGTAAAATACCTTTGTTTTCTGTTCATAGAGTTTCCCTTGCGTACACCATACAGTTGTTACATAGAGAGGGTTGGCCGTGGTAACAGTCGTTGGGGATGGTGTGAAATACCCAAGGTGGAGATGATAGACAGGAAACCCATGAGAGGTTGTTATTGACCTAGTATTGATTACCGGGTAGGAGACCCTAGGTGTCGGGAACTAGCTGTGGAATTTCGGGGACGAAATTCTTTTTAGGTGGGTAGATTGTAACAACCTGTCCCGGGAAGATAGTGATTAAGGTGGGATTAGTGAGGTTTATCGGTGGTTAGGTGGTCCCGATTAGAATGACGATTTTGCCCCGGACTTGGGCAAAAATGTTGACTTTAGTTCGGGTGGTCAAATGGGTGTTAACCAGTGACTAGGACGTAGTTTAGAATGTCACGAATCCGTAGGCATGTGGCACGCCTGATTCCGACATCCGAGGAGGAAGTTATGATGTTCGGAAGGTTGAGGGCATAACCGTAATTTGGTTAAAAGAAGGGGAAACGTTGACTTTTTGGACGATCAGGTTTTGGTACGTTGACCGAGGATGGTTACGTAGATCTCGTTGTCCTGAGTTCGATGACAGGCGGCACGTATTCATCGGACTTACGATGAGTGAGTTACGGGTCTAGGAAGTTAGTGGCAAAAGTGTAAAATTGGGTTAAAAGGAGGGGCAGTTTGGTCTTTTATACTCTGGAAATTGTGCAGAGAGAGAAGGCAGATGGACGGCTGGGATTGAGCCATGTGGGAGAGGATGGAGTGGATGGTGACATGTGGCAGGTGTGCAGTGGCTTCTGGGGGGTTCTTGTGTGTGTGCACATCCCAAATAATTGGGGTGCACCCGTGCAAGTGTGTGTGTTCGTGTTCTTCAACCAGAGTGAAACAGAGGGAGATTGTGAGGAAGAATTGAGGGTTGATCGAGGGTGCTGGTGAGTTGTGAGTGTGTGAGAGTGAGCAGGGAGTGAGAGGGAAGCAGTGAGAGAGGCTGACGGTGTGGTGGCTGTGTGTGAGGGAGTCGAGAGCTGCGGGAAAATCAGGGGGGAAACAGGAAGGAAATCAGGGAGTTTGTGAGAAATCGTGGCGGTGGCGGCCATGTACGGTGCTACTGAGATCGTGGTGGTGTCGTGAGGGGTACGAGGAGTCCACCAGCCCCAGCGGAGCTCACGACGGTGACGGAAGGCAGGTAATTCCCTCATCCCCATTTCGATGCTCTGTTTAGCCGTAGAAGTTCAAAATGGAAGTCGTAGCCTTAGAGGTAGAATCATTGAGTCTAGGGTGGTCTAGGTGACTCAGGGGAGGCCTGGGTATCTCCTGGTTGTGCTGTCGTGACGGGGGTATACGGTGGCGGTTAGCACGACGGCAGGTGCTCTACGTGCTCTGTTTTAGCCGTGACTTTCAAACCGAAAGTCATGAAGATTGGCGTAGAGTCGACGTTCCAGGTGAGTTGGGTGAGGTTTAGGATGGTCCTAGGAAGAGTTTTAGGTTGCCACCGTGACGGGAGGTGACCTGGGTGGCCGGGAAGGCAAACAGGGGAGTTCGAGCCGTTTTGTTCGAGCTTGAGTCGATGAGCTACGGGTTGAATCGCGGTGATTCAAGGACGGGGATGGATAGAGTAGGGCTGGACGAAGCTATAGGTGAAGAAAGGAGGTGAAATGGTGGCCAGACGGCATAGAACAGGTCTCGCCGGTCCGAGTTGCAGCACTGGTGTGAACCGGGTCGACGTGAGGTTGACGGTGGAACTGTAGCTGGCGCGTGAGGGCCACGCGCAGCCACTTTGGGCGGAGCATGGGGACGCATGCGGCGGTTCTGGGGAAAGTGGTCAACATGGTTTTTAGTCTAAGTGTTCTAACGAGTCTAATGGAAGTAGTTTCGGGTTAATCGGACGTCGAATCGAAGTAGTTTCGCAAGGGTGAAGGTTTAGGGTTCCGGTTCGTTACGTTTAGGACCCGGGGATTTTTGAGGGAATTTAGGTGGATACTCGTGGACGTGTTAGTGACGTAATTTGGTGGTTGTTGACAGGATCGGGATTTCCCGAGGAAGCCGAGGAACGTGCAGGACGTTCGGGACGCGATTGAGGGCTCGGTACTGTGAGTGGACTTCTTCATTAAACTGAGCATGCATAACTGCTTTTCATTACTTGATTTATGGTTTTATATGTGATTTCATGATTATTTGAATATGCTATAACTGTTTTACATAATTGCACATTTTTCGAGAAATTACGTATTTGGCACGTTTTACGAGAAAGTCTTGATTTCTGATTCTGATGCCATGGTTTTGGGATTTCAAACAATAAATGGTTTTCAATGATTATAAAGGGAGTTTGGAACATGATTTCGATGATCAAGGTTTTCGGTTTTAGAATCGGATTTCGGAAAACGAGTTGGAATGTAGAATTCCGGATTTGGGTTCGGAATGACGGTTCGGGATGCCGGAAGGGCATCGGACCAGTGATTTCGGATTCGGGTTTGGATATGGATTTAGAAATGGTTTTCACATGGTTTTGGATTGGATTTGCTGGATCTGGTTATTGGGTTTAAAGACCCGGATATTGATTGACGGGGGACGGGCCCGGATTGAGTTTAAAGACTCGGGAGTTTAAAGACTCGGATATTATTGAGGCCTGTTGAGTTTAAAGACTCGGGAGTTTAAAGACTCGGATAGGTCCAGCAGGTTTGATCGGAAAATGATGATTTTGACGATCAGGGTTTATGATATGGTTTTATGATTCCTATGCTATGACTTCTATAACTGTTTATTAGTGTTTATGTTTCTTATGATGTTTTCTGAGTATTGGATCCTACTGTTTTGATAACTGGGTTATGCATGTGGTTTCAAAATGGAGGGTTAAAACTCGGTTTTCTGATAAATGGTTTTAGAACTTTTCTTTTATTATGGTCCACTCACATCTTCTGTTTTAAATTGCCCTCCAGGTTGTGGAGTTAGCGCGGGGTCTTGACGTCGAGGCAGTATCTGAGGCATAGAAGTGACGAGCGGGATTTCCGAGTGTTTAAGTTTTTCTTCCACGTGCGTGTAATTGTCATCGGTTTTTATTTCATTGTATTCGTACTATGCTCTGTAAACTCTAACTTCGGTTTTTATTGAGTGCTTTCTCCTGCGTCTGACTGTTTTTGTGTCGGGGTGTCAGACGGGAGCAGGATTTACCTCGGGTTTCGGGGTGAAACCGGGGTGGGTCCTGACAGGGATGCAGAGGATGCCTCACCCCATGGTGCATCAGCTCGGTATAGACCAACGTCATACCGGCCGGCGGGTTACTCGGTCTCTCTGCCTTTGTTGGCAGCCTCATCTTCACCGATTCCGAACCGCCGAATTCGATCCTCAGCTTCATTAACCCCTTCTCGGTCTCTTTGTTGACCATTTCGTCTATTGTGAAGGCAGCACGTTCAATCGGCACGGCATCTGGGACCGACTCATCACCAGCTGGCCTCACTTTACTCAACCGCGATGCACCCTTGTCTCGACCATGGGACAGCTTTAAAGCTCAGTGAATGTCGACCTTAACTATCGTCTCAGTGTCCACTAATAGATTGTCGCTGCCCGACCTACCTGCCGGCTCAGCCTCAACACAAGCCTCTGTTGTCCTACCGGACGACTCGGTCGTACTATGCACCGACTGTGCCCTACGTTGTACCTCGGCCGAGTGGGCCTCGTCCTCACTCCCAAAAATGGGAATGAGGACCTGCACACTACTATCTGACGACTCACCGCCCTGTGAGTCGTAGCACTTACCCTCGGCTACCGAGTCACTATCAACGGACATCTACAAAAAAGGTGAAAAAACATAACTCAGAGGACCGACCCGAACCTACGACGATCTGACCAAAAACTTCACCAAGTTCATGACCAGTTCCTCACCAACACCCACTTCAATCGAAAAAATCGAGTTAAGGCATACTTACTGTGTTTTTTCACGAAGGAGGGCTAGTCGGAAATCGCAACCACCGTATGCACCACTGCCGAGAGCTGATTGGAAATCGTCTTCCCAGTTCGACAGAATTTCCCCACTTTCTCAAAAAAACAAAGTAAGACAATCGGTGAAAACTCCTCATATTTATAGAGTTTGATGCACAGACTACGAGGCGTCACCCCTCCCAGTGGCTAACACGTGTCACGCCCACTCCATCTCACCAACACGTGTCATTCATCCAGCCAAGGGAGACCAACCGTCATTCCTCACCCACTACCAACCTCCCCGTACTCCTGACCGACTCAGTTACACCGCTCGGTGTCCCCACCCAAGCCTTAGGGGGTTGGACATCAACACAGACCCACGTCCACCGCTCGGTGCCTTCCACTCCCATGCATTCTTTGGGCCTCTATACCGACCCACATACACCGCTCGGTATGGGAACCTACCAGTCTAGTTGATTGTCACTCGTCACCGACTGTGGAACCCCCACCGACTGCCCACGCAAAACGTGACCGACCGTGGCGTTGGTTCGCCGAGTCGTTGCATCCCTTCAAGACCGACCACTTTACCACTCTTAGCCATGATCGAGGCTGTCTCGGCGGACTCTCCCACCAGGGGATTTGGGGGACTACAGGTATACTTCCCACTAGGGTCTGAGAGAATGAGACAAGCCCCCGACCGAGAAATTCCACCTCAGTCAACGACTTGGGGGACTTCTATTGACACCATATCTGACCAGACCCACTGGGCCGTATACTTAAAGCCCAGACTCCGTTAAAGGCCCAAAACTACCGAACTTACACAAGCTCTAACCCCAGGCCCAATGCAGGATGCCACATGGAGATCTATCCACCATCGATCTACATAACACGTGTCAGCACGTAAATCGAGGAGCATTTGTCCCACATCGGAACTTTGGAAATTGAACATATCCCACCTACCCATACATAAGGGGTACACATTTCCCAATAAAGGTAACTAATATTTACTATTCACAATTACTCTACCAAACTTACCGTTTACCATTTCCTCTTACGAACAAAGTAACTGACTTGACCGTCGGAGAACCTTAGGCCGGCACCACACCGGTGCTATCCTTTTAAGTTGACAGATTACGAGGAAGGACACGCGTCATTCAACGGTTGGGCAACGAGTAATCAACAATTGGAACATTTAACGCTTCAACAACTTGTAAAAGGAGACTTGGTTTGAGACACATTGTGAGCCTTCCTTAGGAGAAACTATGGAAAAATCTTTCCAATACAAATTCTAAGAGTTCAAGTCCGAATTTCCCTTGTTTTATCCTTTCCATCTTCATAAGATTCCAACCACTGTTTGGTGTTCCTTGTGAAAAACAATCCATTGTTTTCATCCATTCTGAATGTGTAACATTTGCTCTCCATCCTCTTAAACTCTTTTATTTGTTATTGGTTCTATTTGTAATGCAATATATGTGTTGGTTTTTCCTTTCTATCTTTTGTGAAAATTGGATATAATATCCTTATATTTTACTTTATAAAAATCATTTATTTCTTACATTTTAGAGCTTAATCTTCATTTCGAAACTAAATGTTGATCCGCTATTCGGGGCATTTAGAGTAGAGTTGAAGAGATTTAATGTATGACCGCTGTTCGGCGCATTAAATCACAAACTTAAGGTAAATCGTATTATAAGTAAAAAAAATCTGTTATTCGGTGCATTTATAATATGAAAAATGTTTGAAGAAATATGAGTTTGTGAAGGTATGATTTCGTGATTGATTCAAATATTTACAAATGCTAGTGTGTTGGTGAAATTTGTGTTTAAGAAAAATCCACTTGTACATAGGTTAAAATAGAAATAGAATTAGTTTATATATGTTTTTACTTGTAATTGTATGATTACAATCCCTCAAACACAACCCCCCCCCCCCCCCCCCCCCACCCACAAAAAAAAATTCTTTATTCTTTTATTCTTTTATTCTTTAATTAATTTATTATTTATTTATTCATTCATTATTTTATTCTTTGATTTTTCATTATTCTTTTTAACTAACATATTATTAAAATTCTCTAATTTCCCCGGTACAAAACAATCCCTATTTACCAATACTACAACTACACAAAAAGGGTTTAAGTTGCATAATACTCGAATTACGTGTTTAATTTAATGCGTAATTTGGGTGTTATTATAAACCGGTTCGGTTTCTGTGTTTGAATTGAAATTGAGATACTAATGCAAGTTCTTCCCTTCTGAATTAGACAGATTCATATCTGAAAGAGGTTGACAATAAGTTCTCTCAAAATTGACTATTTGTCCCTCTGTTTCGAAACCGAACCGAACCTTAAGAAACAAGCTTTTGTTTTTGGAAGCTCATCCCAGGCCCAGCCCTAGAAACAATTATCTGACCTAGGCCCAAAAAACCAGGTGGAAGCCCAAGCCCAATGTGTTCTCAATCTAAACAGCCCAAGCCCAATTGCCTTTTTTTTATCAGCCCCAAGCCCAATTGTCTAACCCATCATTTCCAAAACCCTAAAAATAAAGCGAAACGGTGCGTTTGATACATTTTATTTCATTCATCTCCCTTCGTCGTCTCTCATTCTACCTCAACTTTCATGCACGACTCGCACTCATCCTTTCAGTCTCTGCGAAATAGCGAAAGTGCGATCTGCGGCTCTGTGCCCATCCTCTCTCAACTCTCAAGCCTCTCGGCTCTCATCTCATGTCTCATTCTTGGTTCAAAATCAAACCGAGCCGGTTTAATCGGTTTTCAGTTCAAACAGTTTTGGTATTGAAAACTGGATTGAATCAAAACCGGTTCTCTAACCAGTTTGGTTTCGATTTTGGCAAAAATACCAAACCAAAAACCGATTAACAAGGCTACTATCCACTGCGATATCGCCACAACCCTACTCACCACGAATGAACATATTGATCATTAATCAATTGTGAATTTGGGGCTTGTGGTTTTAGGGGTTTACATTTTTGAATTACCGGTTGAATGTAATGTTGAATACGAGTCTAACTGATGTTGAGGATAAGATTTGAATTGAAGTTTGAAGACATAGTGAGAAGAAAAATGAATAACCAGACATTTAACTTCGGTTAAGTTACATGTAATTTGACCACTTTTGAATGTACACTTTTTGTTTCACGTACCATCTACGGCTGCAAAAAGTCATTTATCCCACAATTCACTTTCATCTTTAAAATAACGGAAGAATACCAATATTTGGTAGTTCAAGTGAAAGTAACCTTATTTTCCTTAAACAAAGTCTCGGATTCAAATCTTATGAATAAAATTGTCAATATTAAGAAGAGTTCCCTCCGTATCGGAGTCCTAACAGTGAGTAATTTTGGGGTAAATTTAAAATGAATCAGTTGAAGAAAGTAGAGATTTGTACAGGCTGCATGCATTGATAAGCGATAATTGTGACAAATTGACAACAACAACAACAACAAAAAACTAACCTGTTTGATTTAACTTCAGTTAAGTCAATGTAGTCTGATCACTTTTGAAGCTAGACACCTTCAGTTTGACTCGATCCCCAAGTTTAAGCCAAATATAAGTAGTTCGGTGTTAGGAACATTAGTAGTTAGCTTGTAAAACCATTTGTGAGTGGAAAAAAATAAATCACAATCTCTTTATCCAACTTTTATGAGGTATGCTTTGTTGGAATACATATATTGTCTTAATTAGGAATTAGGTTTGGTAGAATTATGAATTCATTTACGTACCATAGATTTGTACCATATTTGATTAGATTTGTACGCTGAGTTATTTATTTATAGGATTCTGATTCTATCTTAAATTGAAATATAGGTTTTGTTATTTTAGTAAATAAGGATCGGTTGTCTATATAAAGTTTGATTTTAGACTTATAACTCTTAAGAATTCAGATTAATTGCAGTGAATATATTGGTTGGTTTCTCATATCGCATCCCTTATGGGTGTGCGGATCACCATATTCATAGTATTAGTGTTTTTGGTTTGTTGTTTGTTTGATATGATATAAGAGCGGATTTGATATGTCTTTGGTATTTTGTTTGTTCGTTGAGAAGTATCAATTCGACATGCTTGTTATATTGATGACTTCAATCTGTGCCTGATATCCAGTCTGTCATTTTTGTTTTGATTTACTCCAATAAAGTAAAGTCTTTCATAATGGAAAACTGATAGAATCAGATAGTCTACAAGAAATTCTTATATTTGTGTTCAGTTTAATACTTAATTATGGCATCTTCAAACAGATAATTTTCATAGTGCAAGATTTCCCCCAGTAACACCCAACTCACAGTCCTCCCCTTCTACAAAAAAGAAAAAGAAAGGCACAATATAATTTACTATAGATGAGCGTTTCATTTTCAATTTTTCATGATGTGTTCTCATATTTTTTTTAACTTCTTGATGAACTATTGAAGTATTCGCAAACACTCCTTCAGTCAATATTCACAATAACTTTTGCAAGAAGTCATTCCAATTGTGGTGTCCTTTGAGGGTTTTTCACATTTTTAACTTTTGTCTTTAATCAATATTCACAATAAGTTTTTTGCGTAAAGACATTTCAATTATGGGATCTTTCAAAGGTGTTTTTTTTTTTCTTCATATTTTTCACTCGTGCCTTTGTCAATATTTACAATAATTTTTTCGCATTAAATCATTTCAATTCTAGAGTCGTTTAGAGGATTTTTTTGGCAATAAAAAAGTTAGCTTCAAACTTCATCCATGCAGATCTGAATGGATTTTTCTTTCCCCACGTTACACTCCTAGAAAGCAGATACAAATGCAATCCATATCTTCATTTCTTTTATTCATCTTCAAACAAATAATGTTCAGGGTAAGATTTCCTCTGCAAGAAAACCATCTCACTGTCTTTCCTTCTACCAAAAAAGCACCTTGTGATTTAGACCTTATGAACACAAACTACAAAAACCTGACATTATTTATATATATAAAAAAAAAGGCACTTTTTTTTTTGGACTGGCCATATGTAGAGCTACTATTACTTTTCAATATGAAAAAGCTTCTCGGAAAAAAAAAAATTAAGAACTACTATTACCCTTCAATATGTTTGCCTCTACAAATGGTACCCTGGGAAACTTAGATAAATACATTTGAATCGGCTGTGAAAACCAAAAGGAAACAACAAAAAAAAAACCTAATTTGTTATAAACAAATAATTAACCCCCTTGGCACCAAAAAAGGGAAGAAAGAAACCCGGCCTACTTTCGTATTATACACAAACAAGAAACCCTTGACATACAAAGCACACATTTTTACACATCTCTCACTCTCTCACAAACCAATCTTATTGAAAGCTCATCGTCATTGGATCATTTTGAACCAGTCAGTCACCATCCCCCAAATCCATCAGTTTGTCGAGTCTCTTTTGTTGATTCCGAAGAATCAGTTTCGGTTCCATGAGATTTTTTCAACTTTGCCACAAGAACCCACATGTTGGCAAGTTCATTTTCCAAATAGGCTTCTCTTTGCTTGGATTCCTCAACCCTTCTTTGAAGCTCAGCCTCTCTTTTGTCCTTGTCCATAAGAGCTGCTTCATATGAATGCTCCCTGTCCTTACTGACTGCCAGCTCCCTCTTCATTTCCAAGACTAACCCGCCTTGGTCCTGTTTAATGTGACTCTCTCTCCGACCATTTCGACCTGTGCTACTACTTCGACGCTGCATGGGGGAGTTCTTTGATGCAGCCAACTCAGCAGCTAGTCTCTCGTTTTGGTTCATGAGTTTCGAAACTTCTTCTGATAATGCCTTGAGCTCAACAGCTGCAGCTGAAGCTAGACCTTTGGCATATGAGCTTTCCTCTATCAGTTTCTGGTTCCGAACTTCTAACTGTTCTTTTGACTCTGCCAGCTCAGCCACTTTCTGCTTCAGTTCTTCAACCTAAGGGTCAAAGACATTAGAAAAGAAAGTAATTTAATAGAGATCTCACTTGGTAGTGTTGAAGCTGCTAATTTAAGAAGTAAATAAATTGAATCATTAACAGGCCCATGAAATTGATAACTGCTACTTTCCATAGGAAACCATAATGGGAAGTGATTTCACACATAGGAAACCATAATGGGAAGTGATTTCACACTCTCGTTTTCTTTCATGCACTACTAGATGGTTTCTAGCCATCAGATTAAGTAAATTAAAGCAGAACCAATAGACAGAATCAAACTAGGTGCAAAAGAAGAAAGTTAAGTACAAAAATTACTTCCCAACCGTATTCTGGATTTAAGTCAAAATTTCATGAAAAGAGCTTCTGTTCAACCAAATAAACTATTTATAACTCTCTGAACTGGTCAGTTTCATATTTGCTTCTAAACATAAATAAGATTCTGCATGCTCAACAGAATCAGTTACACTAATTGATAATGGCAACCCATTTTGGAACCTCAAATCTTCTCTTATAAGGGCAAGAAAAACTCAAATTTTCCAACTACACAAACACACACAGACCCCGATAAGAGGATTACCTGCTTCTGCAGAAGGAACACTTCATTTTTGTCATTCAACGCTGCAATTTCTTTCTCTGTGCAAAGATCCTCATGCAAGCTTTTAGAATCAGTTTGAGAACCGACTACTGGACTCAAATTCTTCGACTCTAGTGCCTCAGAGAGCTGCTGCTTCAAGGAGGAAACTGTTCCATGCAATTCTTTGCATTCAAAGATCTGGTAACAAGGAAATACAAAGTCAAATGTGTCTCTAAACTATGAAACTTCATTTACAATGAAAAAAACAATTGAATTAAATTCTACTAAGGTGATTCTGGTACCTTTTGTTCCAGCTGCTCTTGGATTATACGATTATCTGCAGCTTTAACCTGAATAATGATAACACTCTAAGGATTATAGGAGGCAACATTCAGTAAAGGCCAAGGAAAACCTCAGTTGCAAAGTGGAAACTGAACTAATACTAACAGAGATATCGAAAGAGAGCACGAAAGCAGATCAATTAACAATCAGGTTTCAGATATCCCATGGAATTCAAATGCTTCTATAGTGTATCATGTTGAGATGTGAGGAAAATGTCCCACATTGGAAAAACACAACTACAATTTGTGCTTTATAAGGTCTTGGGCTACTCCCTCCATTGCCAATTGGTTTTGGGGTGGAACCTCAATTTCTTACATGGTATCAGAGCGGGGTTATCTCACGTGATTGACTTAACCGTCACACGTGTCACACGTACCCAATCAAATCGTCACGTGATAGGCTGGAAAATCCACCACACGTGAGCGGGCGTGTTGAGATGTGAGGAAAATGTCCCACATTGGAAAAGCACAACTACAATTTGTGCCTTATAAGATCTTGGGCTACTCCCCCCATTGCCAATTGGTTTTGGGGTGGATACCCAATCAAATCGTCACGTGATAGGCTGGAAAATCCACCACACGTGAGCGGGCGTGTTGAGATGTGAGGAAAATGTCCCACATCGGAAAAGCACAACTACAATTTTTGCCTTATAAGATCTTGGGCTACTCTCCCCATACCATGTAAGAAATTGAGGTTCCACCCCAAAACCAATTGGCAATGGGGGGAGTAGCCCAAGATCTTATAAGGCACAAATTGTAGTTGTGCTTTTCCAATGTGGGACATTTTCCTCACATCTCAACACGCCCGCTCACGTGTGGTGGATTTTCCAGCCTATCACGTGACGATTTGATTGGGTACGTGTGACACGTGTGACGGTTAAGTCAATCATGTGAGATAACCCCGCTCTGATACCATGTAAGAAATTGAGGTTCCACCCCAAAACCAATTGGCAATGGAGGGAGTAGCCCAAGACCTTATAAAGCACAAATTGTAGTTGTGTTTTTCCAATGTGGGACATTTTCCTCACATCTCAACATATGGCATATCATATGAGTCTCTTGTCAGTGACATTAATTATCAAACAAAAACATGTACGATAATACACGTCTTACTCTTACAACATAAAGCTCTACATAAGATTGGAGTCAAATTATTAACTACATATGATTGCAATGTCATTGACTTGATATGCAAGGGTTTAACATGAGGTTTCATTGAAAACTAGATCTAGAGATTACTTCAGCTACATATACTTACAAAAAGATCACAGTAATTTATTCCAAGTTGAAAAAGGTAATAAATAAATAAATAAATATGTTCCTAGTTAGGTATGAAATACGTCAATTATCTCTACATGGGTATGAAGTGCCATACTAAATTTTCTCAGATCAAGATGTAGTAGTAGTTAGCTTATATCACCTCAAGTTCGAAGGACTTCTCATTCAATTGCGCCATCACGTCAGCAATAGACTACAGCATAAACCCCAGATAGCATAAGGCTTGACTTTAAACAAAAAAAAAACAACTCCTAATTCAAGTAAAGACCTTCAGTTAATAAGAAAAAGCCCAACAATGACTGAACTTACTTGGGATCTTTCTAGTTGATCCATTTTGTTGCTTGAAACTATGAAGGACTCTGCAATTTTCTTTTCCAGCAAAGCTATTTGTTCATTCTTAGCCTTGATTTCATGTTTTAACTTCCGCATCTCCATCTGTAATTAGATAACAACCATAAAATTGAAGGTTTCAGGAAAGTTTGCAGCACTTAGAAACAAGAATTTCAAGGAATTAAAAGAATTACATTAATTCCATCTTTCTGAGGGTTTCTGGTAGCCTCCTCTGACAACCGCTTCAGAGCACTTGAATGGAGTGCTACTTCCCCAGACAAGATTTTTTGCTGCTCCCTTAGAAGATCGATCTGATCAATTGATTTTATTCTAGTCTGACAGAAGAAACGAATAAATGAGTGGATGAATGAATCAAGAAAGAAAGAAATAAACAGCTTCAAGAGACGGAAATTTAATCATTTGGGCGATACCTTCAAGTACTTTTCATCCAGAAAGTATGATGAATTCAAGAGACACAAGAAAACAGAAAAATAAGCAACAAACACAATGGTTCAAATAATAGTGTAGACAAGGATGGAAAATTTGATATGTCAAAAAGCAGCACATGACAACATCTTTGGCTCGGACCAGTGTTAATTTCCATTTTCCAAGCCATTATGCTGAGGTTTTCAAGTCAACAAAGACTATTCCTCGCAAAAAGAAGTTGCTTAGATACAAAGCATATGCAGTTACCTTTTTTTTCTCTTTTCTCTTTTTTCTTTTTTTCTACTTCAGATTCAATATTATTATCTAGCAATTACAAATACAAGTACAGCTTCAAAACTCGCATTAAACATCTTTCATTATCTGCATGCTATTTGATACCACAGATGCCAAAATGTTTCATTGGAGGCATAAAATGGAAATGGCAGATGTCTGGGTCATGCTGGTAGCAACTGACTATCAACAATAGAAGCCAAGGCTTGTTAATCATCTAACAGGCAAATATTTAGACTTTTCCGCAGCAAGGTTTTCTCCTTTCCTGGTTAGGTGGAGGGCAATAAATATTGATACATTTTACGTTTTCAGGGTAATGAATGCTTTTCTCAAGAACTTCTCCAAACCAGAATGACTAAACATAATATCTGGAGTCAGATGTGAATGTGAATATGAATGTGCTTTTTTATTTTCATGCAATAAGGTTAGTTCATAACTTACTTGTTATAGGATTACTTTCTTAGACTCTTGATTAGTGTTTGTGTATTCTTTCTTATGTAACAGGATAGATGTGTATGGCTGTTATTTTTCTCTGACTAGAAGAGAGAGAATATCGTGTATGCGCTTTTATCACAAAATATAGTTCACATGCTTGTTCAAGTATGAGGCAACATTCGTTGTGCAAAAGAGCAACATACCAGAGGTGTCTCTTGTCCCAGGAAATTTTTCTCAGAAATTTCTCTATCCTCTCTAGCCTCTGACAGAAGATCAGCAGGTGGAGAGCTCTCAGTAAGTAGAGAATGTGAAAGCCTGGACTCTGCATGAAAATGACCACTTTCTGCTTGTGGTGTTGAAGATGTACTAGTAGATTTTATTCCACTGGATCTATCACTGGTGCTTCCCAAGTTTCCGACACCACTATCGCGTTTCTGATCAAGAATGGAAAAAAAATCTATCAAGAAGACTAAAGATGGAAAAGAAAGAAACTGCAGATAATGAAAGAACACACGTTTCTGGATAGAATTGCTGACACAAAAAGAGAATAAAAACCAGACTAAATGCCACATTTTCTAAATCTTCCATAGGTGATTGCTTGACCAGCATGATAAACTTTGGAAAGGAATTTTGAGCTTTAACAACCAAATGGCACATACCCGTGGCTTTAACCAGTTTAATAGTCCATGCTTCCGAGTCTTCTTCTCCTCCTTCAGTGTATCATCAAGAGTTTCAGTACTCCCCTCAAGAGGAGGAACAAACAAGTCAATGTTGTCATCATCTATAATCAAGTCCCGCCTTTTGTATGGTAGGTATGCAAGCTGTTACACGAGTAGCTACAACCATATCAGAACGACATTAAAAAAGAAAAGGAAGAAAAAAAGATGAACAACCAAATAAGTAAACAGAATAGTGTAAAAATTTAGCAAAAGGCAAATCTTAGGAGAACTCAGTCCAACCTCCTCTTCCCCAAAGGAATGTCTTCGTCTATGACCAGGTCTGTGAGGATATCTTGATGATTGTGTTGCTTTCGTGGAGACCAAAATCAATTTTGTCAATCGTTGGATTCTTCCCAACAAAGCAGCTTTAGCCTCCTCTTCTTGTTCCAATCTTGATTGCAGTTTGAATTTACCATCCTCTAACTATATACATCACATCACAGCAAAAGAAATACTTCATGTCACACAACATTAACTAATCAGATATGTAAGTTTTTACTAGAGAGAACTGTGCAACAATTGACTGACAGCAGGTGTTGGTAACCACACCAGAAGATTGATTCCAACCTTTAAGTGAAGTTTAAGAGGAAGAAAAAAAAATCACCAAAAGTAGTAATACTGAGATGACAGTATAATAATAGTCATCTTCCTTTTGGATTCTAAACTAGTAGAGGTTTAGGTACATAAGATCATACAAGCGGCAGAAATAGAAATAACCCTCAGACCAAACCAGCAGAGGAATTTGAATGTACCTTCTGTTTAAGAAGCAGAATATCATTTTCTCCAGCATCTTTTAATTGGGGAATTGTAACAATACCCCTCTTCAACTGTTCTAACTCTTCCTTCAAACTACGAATCTCATTTTGATATTTCTTAATAAGTGACTTCTCATCAATAATCTGCAGGTACATTAAACTTTAAGAGGTGAGAAAATAATGAAGATACTAAAGTTCAAAGAAAAGAGATCAAACAAGCATACCTTGTTTTGTGCGGCTTGAATTTCAATGTGTTTTGCCCGGTGTGCAAATTTCAGAGTATTATGTGTCTCTTCTGAACTGCTTGATGAAGGTGTAACAGTGCAGATGAGCTGTAATAGCAGACAATAAAAGTAAATAATCAATCACAAACTTTCTTCGCGAGCAGTATTGGTTCTGCCACAAATATGTTCTGAAATAAGAATCATCACTCAAACAAATGGAATAGAAGTTTCCAAAAAGACTGGAAGCCTTACAGATACACGCCCATGACCACTTAGTGAAGATTGAAGAAGTCTAGTCAATTTAGAATCTCTGTATGGTATATGAGCTGCCCTCATATCTGTCAACTTCGATATAACCTGCATTAACAAAGTTAAATACTTCCGAAATTATATCATTCATTATTATTTTTTAAATGATTTGAAGTACATAAGGGATAATCTAGTACAATATTTCAAACTAAATGGCAGACGACAATGCTTGAGGCCTCACAGTTCCCAGAGTCAGCAGACTTTTATTAATGTAGGATCCTTCTTTACGTCTGACACCAGTAGTTTCAGCTTTCGAGCTCTCAGAACCTGCCAGATCGATGAGGTTCTGCACATATAAGTTAGATAGGAAAGATTTAGAAGAAAATACTGAATACAATAAGGCTAAATAAAGGAGCAAAAAAGTAGTTTTTAACTAAGAAAGACAACAGACAAGTAATTGAAGTCAGTCCTTAGTTGTTGAATACATACCAATTGTGACAGACTTACAGCTTCACCTTCGCTATTTTCTCCACAAGGGCTACTCTCTATCGTCTGTTAACAAAGTAGCCATATGGATATTATTAAGCCATCAGAAAGGGTCGACACTAACTTTGTAATTATAAAATCAAAGGAGGCAGAACTAAACCACCATTCAAGTAACATAACTGCAAAAATATACAGAACGTAGAATCATAAACGCAAGATTCAAACAAGAGTACAAGACTAAAACATGCTATTTTAACTTTTAAAATAAAGAAAACTCACCAGGGTAAATATTGTGTGGCTCCTGCTACTGAGTAAATTGAAATTTGTTGATCCAACATGCCTGTGTTCTGTTAGCAACAACTAAAACTTGGTCACAAGGTGAAATAAAGATTCATAAGAGGAACAAAGATTCATAAGAGGAACAAAGTATAAAATGAACAACCCTATCGTAATCACATGTTTTTCTTTTCTTCTTTATTTCTTTCGTTCTATCTTTTCTTCTCTTTTTTTTCTTTTTTCTTTTTTGTAGATAGTGAGCTTTGGTTGCAATGGATGAATGGTAAGGTTGTCATACTGGTGATCTGGAGATGCTAGGTTCAAAACACTGAGAGGATACAGACTACATCTATCTAGTCCTCCCCAGACTACAATAGACCAGTGGACTGCTTTTTTCTGTCCAAGCTCTAATTTTAAGGGTCTCTATTACACTCGGACATTGAACGACATAGGTTGGAGATTTAACACAATAGTTGCTAATTCAATTTATCATGTGCCAATTTTGTGCCAGGCAATAAGTTTTTTTCTTTTTTGTTTGTATTCAGATATCCATTTCATCAGGTCAACTATACAAAGACGCAGGATTCAGTATACTAGACAACACCATGATATAATCAATGTTCTTTTGACCTTCTCCAGCTGCTATTAGCGAAAGGGCATGAGCTGGGGATAGTACAACTTCTTCCTTTATTCCTTCAACAAAAGTTCCCTGCAACAGTCAATTAAGCAATAAACAAGGCATTCTTAACAATATGAAAATCCATGTTTAGATAAAGTCACTAGCCATGATCTTAAATAAGTATTCTGATCTTAATAGATTCCATAGAAAATTTAATGGAAAGATATGTTGTGATGACTGTAGTCATGCTGGAATTGTCAATAACTCTCACAATCGAGAATAAAGAGAAGTAATTTCCAGTTAAAGTTCTACCTTCAACACAACTAAATCATGTTTCAAGAAATTATCCTCAGTTCAAGAGCAAAAGTTTCACATTGGTGTCTCTTGTTTTCTATACAACATTTTTTCTATACCACTTTATTCCCTAAAGCCAAGGTAATAAGATTTCAGACCAAAAAACCAAAAAAAAAAAAAAGACAATAAGATTTCATCTCCAGCTTACCATTGATATAAATTCATCATGAAATGAGAAAGCACATGATAATGATTCGATAGAAGCATTTGGAAAAAAGAAAGAATCATCATTAAATGCAGAACTGTAATCTATGAATATGATCAGAAACTGAATAAAGCACCTGGGCATCCTCTCTAATTCGTAAATTCTGTCCCGCCGGATTCAACAAGTCATTTACAACCTGGAATGAAATAAACCATAAATACAAAGTAAACTTAAGAGTGTAACCCATGAAGCATGTATAAACTAGAAGATTTTATACAGAAAACTTGAAATCAAGAATGGTCTCCAAAGTCCAAACAGCAACAGCCATGGAAGCAGGGCACCTAAAGTAAGCACCTTAAGCTAGAAGGAAATAAAATTGTAAAACAGCCTTACCTCATTATAGATCTCCAAGTATGACACACGAAGAAGATACTCTCTATTTGGAGTCTGGAGAAAAGACAGATAAACAATATGTAGTTTCTCTAATTGTAAAAGCTATTGAAGTGACATAGAGAAGTTAGTTTATGAAGTACCTCTTGGATGATGCTAAAAGCATCCTTCACAGCCAGTGGTATAATTCCAGGCGACCGCTGATCACCCTGAAATGAGTAAGACCAATATAAGTGATAATCATCATAGGGTCCATGCATGCTAATACTTAATCCCACTACATAGAACATTGTATGTCATCTTATGACAAACTATGAAATAAAGATGCAAGCTCAATGCATATAAAATAATTATATTCTGTATAAGAAATTCGAAAATAATGAGAATAAATTTTTTATCTTACATGCATAGTGTGAGTCTTCCCACTGCTGGTCACCCCATACGCAAAAATTGTACCTGTCATTAAGAGAACTCATAAGCTATATATACAAGCAACACATTAGGTATATCTTCAACATCAATATATCAGAATACCACCAACTATTATATAACTGCCTCAAATTTTAGTGAAAACTGCTATAATTTCAACATACAGAGCAGCAAATTGTCTAACCTATTCAAACAGGACCAATGTCCAAGTTACCCTTGTCAGAGAATGTCAGCCTTGACAAATAAAGCATTGGGGTGCCTAAGAAGCAATACTGACATCAGAACGAAGATGGTGGGGTTCATCCAAATACATCAGATTAACAAAGCTTTAAAACAGAAGATCCCAAATTTTGTAGCTGGTCAACGAAACTATCTAAACCAAGAATGGGAAAAGATTGATCATCTTATGATTTCTAGGGTTCACCCAAAACTAGTGTAACAGCTTTACTCACAGACCATTATGTTCCAAGATTCTATTATCGCCATTCACAAGAATAATTCAGCAACTGAACATTAACAATGCACTCTCAAACCTCTAGCATTGTTCAGCAAAGTCCAGCAACCTAGTCAAGAAGAACCTAGGAGGGAAGCTGGAAATATTTGGAATGTGATTGAAATGTGTGACTGAGGTAAGGGAACTCATCAGATGTCATCGATTACACCTGGACAAGAAGTAATGCAATTTATTTACAGTATTTTCATAGCAACCTAGTCAAGAATAACCTTGAAGAGAAGATGGAAGTCTTTGGAATGTGGGTGAAATGTGTAACCGAGGTAAGAATCCATCATATGACATTAATTACACATGGAGAACAAGTGATGCAATTTATTCACAATATTTTCATAGCAACCGTCAAGAAGAACCTAGGAGAGAAGCTGGAAGTCTCTGGAATGAGGTTGATATGTGTGAGTGAGGTAGGAATTCACCATATGACATTAATTACACATGGAGAACAAGTGATACAATTTAATTACAATATTTTCATTGCCTTTTGCTGCAAGACTTATATCACTGCATGAATTGGCCATCTTTCATAACTGGAAAAGGAAATGATGATAAAACTGCACTTCAGATAAATTCTAAGACATGCAATGAAGCTGAAAGAATGCAGAAATTTAAGTTCATCAAACCAAGAAGTCAAAGCTATTTACCATTGACACCTTCCATAGCGCCACTAACAACATGCTGAGCAGCAACATCATATACATGGCGTGTTGTGGTTGTAGGGCCAAAAACCCGATCTAGTAGCATAGAATAAAGAGCAATCAGACTACAAGTAAGGGCCTGCTTCATATATATGGACTACTAGGATGCAGAGTGAGTAAGATATCAATGCATCTCAACCATCCATACCTAGTGTAACAGCTAAGAACAAAGTCATTCCTTAGGAACCGTATTAGAAATTAAGAATATATGTAGTTCTTTGGCAAACTTAAGTTTCTTTCAACTATATAAGCACTAAACCTCAAGATCATTAAGCTCTGGTTCACTTTTTCTTCCCCCACTCGAGTCAGAAAATAACGAGAAAGCAATACTATTGGTTTGTTCAAAAACAGATAGAATACCATATGCATAAGCTATTGACGGATTATGCTCATTCCGCACAATAGTGTCTCCATCTGCATACCATGCAATTTCTTCTCCTTGGCGAATTTCCCTTGGGCTGTACAGAAACAAAAACCAGCAGCCAACTTATTAAGTACTCATGAAACTTTATCCATGAATTATAAATCATACTAGTGAAATGAACCTGAGTGGACGAAAGCGGACTGTCACTGTGACATTTTCTTTGGATCTTTCTGCATCTTGTGGTAAACTCTCGGAATACAAGTACTGTGGCTTACTTCGAGCTGAAGAAGAAACTGGAGAGCTCTGAACTTCAACAGATGTTTCCAAATATTGTTTTGAGGATGATGTAGTCGAAGATGAAGGATAATTAGCAGCTTTTGAACTGGTTGAACCAAATTTTTTCGACTTTGACCCATGTTTTGATGCCATTACCACTGGGAATGAACTCTTCAACATAAATAAAACAAATTCTACTTCAGCATCAATCAGCAGCAACTTCAACTTCTGAATTCTTCTATGTGTTTACTAGACTTTCTTAGGTTGGTTTGGTTAAAGAGAAATACAGGCAGAAATAAGCTACTAAACTTCAATTAAGAAGGCCGAAAAAAAAAAAGGCTCTTGCTCTATTTCCATACTTCCAACTGTGACACCAGTAAGTTCAAAATCAACCAAATTGAAGTTAAAGGTTCAAGTTTCGAGTTTCGAGTACTTATACTAGTTAGCTCTAGCATCCTTTACAACTATTTTTGGTTACAAAGAAAACTGTGGCATAGAAGGGGGTTGTAATTCCCATTGTTGACAGGAAAACAACAAAAAACCAACTCTATCCAATTAGTACTTGAATTGGTTAACTTAACCTCCTGGTTCTTAATAACATCTATGAATTTCACAATTTTATGTTACTGCACTTTCCTTTATTTTCTCAGTAACCAAACAGGACTGACGCAATGAGTAAATGCAGAAAAGTAGATAAAGAGAGAGAATAAGCCACATCAAATTGGAACTAATTCCATCTTCCTAAGCCATTGCTAGTTTCGAAGTAAAAGCAGAGTATAAACATAATAACTACCGATAATTTCAGCTTCAAATTCCCGAAGCGCAGATAACAAAACAGAGCAAAGCCTGAGCCGTTACCTGTAAAGGCAATCAGAGAAGCATTGCATGCACCAAATTGAGTAAAGCGCAGAGAAAGCAAGCTTTATATCACAGAGATCCTCTTGCAAGTCAGTGAGGGACGGATCTGAGAGACGGTGTGAGCGAGCGAGCCAGGGGCCAAAAGAGAATGAGATATTTGAGCTTTCTGATTAATTTTTAACTTCAGTTATGTGGACTTTCTTGCTTGCCTTGGAAGCGATGCCTTTGATCAATGGCAATCAGCATTTCTCAATCCCCAACTTTTGCAGAGAGAGTAAGACTCCATAACCGCAGAAACTTACACCTATAGTTATAGAGAGAGAAAAGGAAAGAATGTGGTTAGAGAGAGAAAGTGAATTTGGTATAGTAGCTGTAGGCGAGTGAAAGGCTGGCTGGAAATGGTGGGGCTATGTTTTTCCATTTTTCTTCTCTCTTTTTTTCTTAATTTTTTTTTTTTTTTTGAGCGGGCAGTTCGGGTGAGAGATTGTTAATGATTTTATGCTGTGGTTTTTACGAGTTTTTATTTATCAAAATAGCTGAAATTCGATTCGTAAATTTATTAATATCATTTTTTTATAAACTGTCAAATATAACGAAAAATGTAATTAAATAGTTACCTATACCCTTAAATGAAAATAAAATAAATTTTATGCACAATTATATATATATATAATATTAAATAATGAAGAAAATTTAAAATAATAAAAATAACAAGATTTATAAGCTCATTACCATTGCCACCACCCAGCTCTCCTCGTCCCAGCTACATTGCCCAAACGCCTTCACCTTCCACGATGTTAGAAAATAGACCAAAAAAAAAAAAGCAATGGATTGCAATCTTTGAACAAAAAGGATTAGTTGCATTCAAACTAATCTAAGATAGAAACATATAAGTTTTGGACATCCATCGCCAACAAACCTCATTGCAAACATATAAAATCATATTTTTTTAGGTATAAAATTCCGTTGATTGAAAGAGTCACAAAAAGAGCGTTATTACATTCACAACAAAATAGTAGCAAAGAAAACACGCACGACAAGGGGATAGAAAATAGACGGCACATGAAACCTGCTTAAAAAGTCGAGAGAGATAGAGGTCTTCGTTTGCGAAACAAAATTATGGATTTTTTCAATCTCGAAAAACTCAATTGACCAATAAACCAATCAATCACTGCAAGCCGCTTCTTCTAAATTCGTCCAGCTAAATGTAAAAATAATTATTACTTTTTATAAATAGGGTTTTAATTTGTAAGTTTTGAATATGTAATTTTGGGATATTTAGGTTTATTTATAGAGGATTTCTGTTATATTTGAAAGTTTTGTAAAAAAATTAACATTTGTGAATTCAAGCGTGGAATTTTAACTTTTTTTTTTTTATAAAAACTAGTTTTTTTACGCTAATTGCTCCTAAAGTTGACTCTAAAATCTCATCAACTGTTTTCTCACTTAAACCTCCTAAATCTGCCATTGACCAAAAAAAAAATCCCCCCTAAAATTGCCAAAAAAAAAACCACGAGACTTGTCTAAAAAAAATCTCATATTGCGTCATTTCATTCTATTTCATTCATGAATAAATAAAAAAATCACTTTTTTCGTTTAATTATTATTTATTTTACATAATGTGACTATATAATAATATGACGACTCATTAACTAAAATATCCATTAATTTAACTATTGTTTGGTTGAAATAAATAAAATAAAGCAACGTGCAATTTTATTTAAAAAGTCATAGTTCATAGGACAAAGCGAAATTTTTAGACTAATTTATATGACATTGAGAACAAAACTAATATTTATGTTATAACACTTGTCAAATACATTATTATTTAATAATCTTTATAATTAAATTACCTTCAAGGCTTCCTTTTGTATTTTTTTTTTATTAAAAAAACATTAATAGTATAATAATTTCTCAGTTATGAGAGGGTCAACAGGTCACAGAAGTTGTGTGAGGTAAGGGACGCCAGTGAGGGTGGGCCCCGTGGCCCAGCAGCGGAGGAGTTGGATAATTGAAATGTGTGAAACTTTACATATTAGAGGAAGAGAAAATGGGTAATTGAAAGGACGCCGTATGTCGGATTGGGAGACCTGCAAGTGTGAACTTTCCTTTTATTTGACTATATTATTATTTTTAATTATTACTTATTTTCGGTACATGAGTACCTTGACAACTCTTACCATGACATTCTTGTTTGCAAATTTCTTGTTAAGATTTGTGATTTTGATAATTGCGTTTTGTTTTTTTTTCAACAAAAACAAAGTTGTCGAGTATAGACATTTAATCATCATTATTATCTCGAACTTTTACAAATATATAAGAAGTTTTTTCATTCAAACGAAATAAAAATAAATTCTTAATGAACGATGAAGTCGAATTAGAATTACAATAGGCTTAGAATCGCTATTTAGTGCTACGATGATACACTCCGATTGGAAAGTCCCCTATAACGCCAAGATTGAGATGTGTTGGGTGATATCTAGATAGGGTGTGTCAATTTGGTGTCAGATCATAGTTGTAGGATGTGTCGTTATTTTTGGACACCTGATAGTCTACGTCCAAATTTCGTATGTTAGAGCATGTTCTCGAATAGTTAGAATCGTCAGTCAACATTAGTCTTTACCCGCTTGCGACCTAACCGTGAGTTGTCATGAGTAGTGAAGAGGTTACAAGTTAACTAGATTTTCTCTTCAGTCCAATTTTACGTTCCAGTGGTGCTTATGAGGTTAGACGCATATGGGTGGTGTGAATTATGAGTTATTCAACGATGCACGTGGAAAATTCGTTTTAAAGCTATAGGCTTGTTTGGAGGTTTACCTCAGGAGGTGAGATCTCTGAAACAATTATGAAAGTTGGAGTTGAATATGTTTCGACCGACTTCATTCTAATTTTGCTAACAAACTCGTTTCCCTAGAGACTTAGGATTTTCAAAATTAGTCTAGCAGATTTTTGCAAATTAATTACGTTCTCGATTAAACTGAAAATTGAGGGTTACTTCGAAAAGAAAGTTTCTGATAGACGTGAATTGGAAAGATTAACATTTTAAACCTAGATTTTGCAACAGATCATAGCTCTTGTATCACCTTACCGAAGTGAACCTTCAGGAAGTTTGGGGAAGAAGACCGAAGAACTTTTCTCTTATTCGTCTAGTAGGATATTTAGTCACTTGTCTCAATTCTTGGTTTTAGCATAATTATCTTTGTTGTTGTCTCTTTTTACATTATTCTATCATGAATAAACCAAAGAAGCCCAGTCAAATTGCATAGTCTACTTGCTCTTAGCCACATATTTTTATGCATTTATTTTAAGCTAAGTTTTCAATCAAGATATTTACTTTGTGAGGTTTTTTAACTCTTTTGCGAATAAGTCTATTTTATTATTGAGTTTCTTATCACGTTTTAACTAATTGGATTTTCGTATTTGGATGTCACCGTCTAAATATCGGTCAATATGTTTCGATTTTGGAATCCTATGAGACTTTCTAGATCGAGGTGTATTATATGACATAATCGTATTTCTCTCTATATATCAGGTGTAAAGTCTAAAATCTCGTAATTATAGTCTTCTTCTCTTAATAATAATATATTATAATGGTTCTTGCTTACCCTTTAAAAAAAATATACTACGTGACCCTTATAATCACATATACTTTTTGACGCAGTCAAACCCCAATTCGTCTTTATGCAATATTATCATATATTAGAATTATAACTAACCTTCTGATTTCAATTTTTATTTGTTTTTTATTCTTTGTAAACTTCAATCTACTCATCCGACGATTTTACTCTTTGCTTTAACTGCGCAACAACTTGTACGAAATAATATTATGAGCCCTGACAAGTGACAAGCTTACAATTTTTTTTTTGGGTTAATTTAGGGATTTTTAAAGAAAAAAAGACTTCATCAGAATATTCCCTATTTTATAATTTTGTTATTTTTGGGGTTTTGAAATCCCAAATTTAAAAAAAAAAATGACAGAGAAGGTAGGAATTTCCTATATCCTCAAATTGCATGAATTTTATAAATAATAAAATAACAAATTGAAGATGTTCAAATGTTTCATTTAAAATAAATAATAAAATATATGAGATTTGCTAAAATGACAATACTTACATCATATCCGGGTGGTATCTCATCTTACCTCCTTTTCAATTTATCGAATTGTTTTTATGCATATTATCATAATCGAAATCGTTCATTCTCTAAATCATCATGTCAAAATCATTTTCGTAAAAAATAACAATATTAGAGGACGTTTAGTTAAATCAACAGTTTTGTAAAAACTAAGATTTTCATGGTGAACCGTCCATTTATTGTTGGAATTGAACTTCAATCTTGTTATTTTTTTACGAAAATAATCTTGACATGATAATTTAACGATTTTGATTATGACATATTTATAGAGACAATTCGATAAATCGAAAAAGAGATATGAGGAAGTATTATCAGAGTGTGATGCAAGTATTATCCTTACTAAAATAGGAAATATTGTTAGGGTAATTTTTTTTATGTTGTTTGTTAAAATAACTTTCCAAATATTTTAATTAGAGTTCGATTTAAATTTAAGGACTTTGTTGGAGATGCTCAAGTTAAAATTTGTTGTTTTAGCTATGCAGACTTTAGATGAAAACGGAGCCCTAATATGATATGGTACAAAAAGACGGATTGCAAATTTTTAAAATTTTAAATTGAGTTACACTTATATTACACTGATTAAATATTTAAAATATTTAAAAAATTAATATGCTTATACTTTCATCGTAAAATATGAGATATTCAAATTAAAAAAACATAACAAAATATGAAAGTTTATAATAGTTGTTCAATCAAAATTTATTAAAAGTCAATCGCCTCACTACCATCACCAATTCTCTCGTTGGTATCATCACCAGTTAGCCCTGTTAATCGGTTTTTCGATTCGGTTTTTTTCTGAAATCGAAATTGAACCGGGTAGGAAGTCGGTTCCGGTTTGGTCCGATTTTTACCCTCAAAATCGTTTGAACCAAAAATCAATTAAACCGGTTCAGTTAGGTTTTGACCTAATTTTGAACCGATTTAACCAATTTTCATCGAAAGGGGGATCGCTGATTGATTAGAAGCCCGAGATAGGGGTTGAGAGAGATCGAGGGAGATCGACGACGTTCGATTGATAGAGGGAAGGGTGCTAGAGTTCGAGGGAGATCGATGGATAGGAAGAAGGAGATAGAGATTTGAGTCACTGGAGAGATAGAGGTCGTGAGAAGTTTGCTCATCTGGTGACCGAGCGATGGTTCTTGAGGGAGATGGAGACTAGAGAGATCGAGGGTCGTGCGAGGAGGCGTCCGGTGAGGCCGTGAGGGTAGCCGTCAGGCGAGGCCAATGGGCCGTGAGACAGTCAGACATAGAGGAGAAATTGACAAAGACAGGGACTTAGAGGGAAAGCATGACAGTCGGGAGGACGATGGAGAACTGAGAATGAGATGAGCTGATGAAGGATCGGGAAATTGGAGTCTCAGGTCTACTTTCTAGAAAGGCTGGGTGGGAAAGAAGACCCGAGTGAGGTGAATGTGAGTCTGTGATGACAGGACCCATCCCAATCCCCCCGGGATTAACGCGGGATGACCCTGCTCTCGTCTGACACGGAGTGTCAGACAAGGTATACTTCCGACCTTTGCTCTCCCGGGCTATCTGTAACAACCCGTACCTTCGGGAAGGGCAAAAACGTAATTTTGTAAAAAATTTGTAAAAAATGACGATTTTGCCCTTGAGAATAGTAGGCTAAAAGTTGACTTTTTGAATTACCGATTGGATAAGTGTTGACCCTTGACCGTGACGTAGTTTAGGACGTCACGAGTCCATAGACAGGTGGCAGGTTCGATTCGGACAATCGGAGGAAAAGTTATGACGTTCGGATGATCGAGGGCGTTACCGTAAATTTGATTAAATGAGGAAAATGTTGACTATTTGGAGGACTTGTGATTTTCACGTAGACCGAGGACCGTTAGAGAGGTCTCGACGTCCTGAGTACAACGACAGGCGGCACGCTGTCATCGGACGTCGGACGAAACATTTACGGGCCTGCAAAGTGTGAGGGTAAAATGGTAATTTGTGCAGGAGGGGCATTTTGGTCTTTTCCCTCAGCCCAATCAGATAAGGGCAAGTGGCAGGGATATTTTGTGCTGAACCATGGGTGATGGACACGTGGGGGACACTGGATGGTTCCAGGGAGTTCTAAAGTGTGCACGGCCACACTTTGCACGTTTTCAAACCGTGCATTTGTTCGAACACACAGAGAAACAGAGGGGAGAAATTGGAGAGAGTTCGATCGATTCAGTGCAAGAGTGAGTGAAGAGTGAACTGAGAGAGTAGCAGAGAGGCAAGACGGAGCTGGTGATCTCGTTTTGGTGGAGGAATCGTGCCCGGAGACACGGTGGTGGTGCGGCGGAGTTCTGAGGAAAACAGGGAGATTGTGAGACAGGGGCGGCAGTTGTGCCGTGTGGTGGACCAAACCAAGGCGGTAGGAGGTTCAGGTGACTGCAGGGAGTCCAACGAGCACCGTGGCACGCGGCGGTGCGCACGGCGGAGCCTGAATCGAAGGGTAAGCCCACTTCCTCTGTTTTTTCCGTGAGTTTCAATTCAAAAGTCGTGGAGTTGGGGTTAGAGTCTAGGGATTTGGAGGTCAGGGTGAGGTTCAGGAAGGTCCTAAGAGTCGACTAGGATAGTCGCCGTGACGGGGGAGGACCTGAGCAGCAGGCTGCCAAAACAGGGGCCACGGGCCGTCTGTTTCGAAGCCGTGAACGGTGGGTTTTAGGCCGTGACTGTTCAAAGTAGGGACATGGGAAGGTTGCTAGGGACTGGACGATGAGAGTAGGACTGGTTTGGACTGGATTGGTGGCTGAACGGAGGAGAACCGGTCACGCCGGTTCAACTATGTTGAACCGGGTGGCTCGAGGAAGGAGAAGTACTGTAGCAGGCGCGTGAGGCCCACGCGCAGCCACTTTGGGCGGCTCATGGAGGCGCGTGGGGAGGATTCCAGCCAAGCTTCCAATATGGTTTTGTTTCTAAATGTCCTAAGGAGTTCATTGGTATGGTTTTCGGGTGAATCGGACGATGTTAGGAGGTTGTTCGGGAATCCGGACGGTTTAGGGTCTAGGATTAAAATATTATTAAATTCCCGAAAAATTGGGAAAATTAGGGTTAGTATCCTTGATGTGTTTGTGATCCTATTTGGTGCATATTGACAGGACGAGAGGCACCCGAGACGGTCGAGGAGCGCACGGAGCGCGATTGACTCGTTCTGATTTGTGAGTGGACTTCTTCTTTTCTTTCGAGCATGCCTAACTGTTTTTATTAATGATTTATGATATTAAACGTGTTTTATGCTTCTTGCTGATAACTATATGTGGTTGATATATTTGCACATTTTTCGAGACATTTCTGGGATTTTACACGTGTTACGAGAAAAGCTGATTTTCAGATTTTGATGTCAGATTTGCGATTTTAACCTATAAATGTTTTCTGATGATGATAAATGGGTTATGAAATATGATTTGTGATTTCCTGTGGTTTTTGATATAAAAGTGGATTTCCGGATTTGGGTTCGGAATGTCGGTTCTGAACGCCGGAAGGGCTTCGAACCGGGGATTTCGAATTTGAGTTTGGCGAGGGATTTATAATTGGTTTTACACTGAATTTGGATTGGATTTTGCTGGATCTGGATGTGGGTTTAAATACCCGGATATTGATTGACGGGGGACGGGCCCGGATTGAGTTTAAAGACTCGGATATTTACGATATTACCCCCATAGGCCTATTGAGTTTAAAGACTCGGGAGTTTAAAGACTCGGACTTATATTTGAGGCCTGGTTGAGTTTAAAGACTCGGATAGGTCCAGCAGGTTTGATCGGAAATGGTGATTTGATGTTCCTAGTTTATGCTATGGTTTTCTGATGCACATGCTATGATTTCTGTATCCGTTTTATAGTGTTTCTGTTTCTTATGATGTTTCCTGTTATGATTTTCTAATCCTTAGTTGGGCATGCATGTTTTTCAAAACGGAGGGAACAAATGTTCTTATTATTTTCCTTAACTTTGATTTGATGATAAACTGATTTTAAAACTTTTAATTATTCTAGTCCACTCACACTTTTGGTTTAAATTTTCCCTCCAGGTCGTGGTGATAGCGCTGGGGTGAACGTTGAGGCAGATATCGAGGCATAGAGCTTACGACATTCTTCCGCTGCGAGACCAGCATTGTAGGATTTTTGTGCCCATTTTGTACAACTATGCTCTGACTAGCAGTTGTGTATATATTTACTCCTTCGTCTGATAGTTATAGTGGTATTAAGGTTATTTTGGTACTTTAAGTGTGATTGTCAGACGGGAGCAGGGTTCGTCCCGGGTATCGAGGTGATATTTGGGACGGGTCCTGACAAATTGGTATCAGAGCATAGGTTTGTCGGGTTGTGTCGGATCTAGGTTGTTTTATTAACTCTATGCCTCTTTCAGCATTCGTACGATCGATCATGCCTTCGAGACGTGAACCCCCTCCACGGCCTGAAGATGAAGCGGCGAGAGGGACTGAGAGCGCTTCGATTGAGCGAGCCCAGCGACTTGGGGCTACTACTTTCAGCGGTGGGGCAGACCCAGAGGAAGCTCACCGATGGATCACCCGGCTCGAGCGTATTTTTGGGGTGATGCATTGTCCTCCAGAGGACCGGGTCTTGTTGGCTATGTTTCTGCTGGATGGAGCAGCGTATGAGTGGTGGTATACGCTGGAGTTGTCCGGCTGGGATGCACATACGGTGACGTGGGAGACGTTCCGGGAGCGGTTTCTAGATCAGTATTATCCCCGCTCTTTCCGGGATGCCAAGGAGGCAGAATTTCTTCAGTTAAAGCAAGGGAACATGACGGTCGCCGAGTATGAGCAGAGATTTCAGATGCTATCCCGATTTGCTCCTGCATTTGTGGCGACCGAGGCAGAGAAGTGCCGTCGGTTCGAGTTGGGCCTTCGAGGAGAGATTAGAGTCATAGTGACAGCCGGCTCATTTGCTACATTCCGGGAGTTGTCTGATGCTGCTGTCAGGGTGGAGGCCAGTTTTCCTGCTAGGCCACAGTACTTGGGTAGTGTTCGACGCCGAGAGCATTCATTTCCGGGAGCATCGAGTCAGAGGACCCCGAAGCGGGGTAATTTTGGTGGTTCGTCATCGGCTGGAGGAGCCCGGTATGGTAGACCCGGCAGTTTTCAGGGCTCTGGATTTCGGGGAGCCAGGGCACAGCCGACTCCTCAGGCGAGTGCGACTTCAGTTGCTTCTACTGGGAGGCAGACCGGTGGACCTGGTAGGGATGCTTGCTACTATTGTGGCGAACGAGGACACTTTAGGATGGAGTGCCCATTGTTAGCTCAGGAGGGTGGAGCAGGTAGAGGTGCAGCAGAACCCAGGCGGAGTACTGCTTCAGTGTCAGGGGCAGCAGGCCCTAGGGGTGGCGGTGGTGCCACGAGCAGTTCTAGGGGGCGCGGCAGGTCATCGGGACCTCAGGCGCGAGTTTTTGCTATGACCCAGCAGGAGGCCAGATCAGCACCGGGAGTGGTGACAGGTACACTCACCATACTTGGTCACACTGTTTTTGCTTTGATAGATCTCGGGGCGACCCATTCCTTTATAGCTCGGAGTTGTAGTTCGGTGACGGAGAGGGAGGTGTCTACTTTGGATTGTGCTTTAGGGGTGAGTACACCTACTGGGGAGGTGTTGGTAGTGACTCAGGTGTTGAGAGAGTGTCCGGTGATGGTAGGCAAGGTTGAGTTAATGGCGGATTTGTTACTATTAGATCTACGTGTCAGGACCCACCCCGGTTTCACCCCGAAAACCGAGGTAAAGCCCGCTCCCGTCTGACTCCCCGACACAACACTCAATTAAAACGCACTCAAACCTAGTCAGACGCAGGAGTAATAAACACAATGTCCCAAAGGTAGCATTTACAGAGCATAGTAAGGAAATATAAGGAAAATCAAAAGAACGATAAATTACACACACACGGAAGACTTTAAACTATTCCGGGAGCCCTCACGTTACTTCTATGCCTCGGACTCTGCCTCGACGTCAAGACCCCGCACTAGCTCCACAAACTGGAGGGCAAGTTAAAACAGAAGATGTGAGTGGACCATAATAACAGAAAGGTTTCTAAAACCATTTATCAAAAACTGAGTTTAACCCTCCGTTTTGAAAACTACATGCATAACCACCAGTTGTTAACACAGTTATAAATCAATGTTCACAAAATATCACAAAACATTATAAGAAACAGGAACACTATAAAACAGTTATGGGAAACATGGCATGAGTATCAAAACCCGAAGTATAAACCATAAAACTCAAATCATCATTTCCCGATCAAACCTGCTGGACCTATCCGAGTCTTTAAACTCCCGAGTCTTTAAACTCAATAGAGGCCTTAATCATATCCGAGTCTTTAAACTCCCGAGTCTTTAAACTCAAGGCCTACGGGGGAAATCAATATATCCGAGTCTTTAAACTCTCGAGTCTTTAAACTCAATCCGGGTCTTTAAACCCAATCCGGCCGGTCCCCCGTCACATATATCCGGGTCTTTAAACCCAATATCCAGATCCAGCAAATCCAATCCCAAAATCATTTAAAAACCATTTACCAATCCGCATCCAAACCCGAATCCGAAATCACTGGTCCGATACCCTTCCGGCATCCAGAACCGTCATTCCGAACCCAAATCCGGAATCCACTTTCCAACTTTACAATCAAATTCCACTTTCCGAAAATCATTTAATCACCAAATCATGTTTCCAAATTCCTTTGTAAACAATCAAACTAGTTATCCTTTAAAAATCCCAAAACCCTGGCATTTTACTCAGAAATCGACATTTCTCGTAAAACGTGCCAAATACCGTATTTTCTCGAAAAACGTGCAACAATGTAAAACCAACTAAAACATATTCAATAAACAAAGAATCATAATCAAAAATCATAAAACAATTATAGAAAACAGTTATGCATGCTCGAGTTTAGAGAAAGGGTCCACTCACAGTACTGAGCCCTACTCGCGTCCTGAACGTCCAACACGTTCCTCGGCTTCCTCGGGAAATCCCGATCCTGTTCACAATCACCAAAGTACGTCACTAACACATCTACGAAAGTTCACCTAAATTTCCTCAGAATTCCCCGAATCCTAAACGTAATAACCCGGGACCCTAAACCTTCACCCTTGCCGAACTAAACTCAAACGACGTCCGATTGACTCGAAACCAACTTCATTGAACTCACCATAACTCCTAGACCAAAAACTATGTTGACCATTTTCCCCATCGCCGCTGCACGCGCCCCCACGCGCCGCCCAAAGTGGCTGCGCGTGGCCCTCACGAGCCTGCTACAGTGCATCGGCTACCTCGAGCCAACCCGGTTCGCCACAGTCACCTGCAACTCAGACCGGCGTCAGCGGTTCACCGCCGTGCCTGCACGGTTTCTCTCCCTTTCTTCACCAACAGCATCGTCCAGACCAACCCTATAGATTTCCCAACTCCGTTCACCTCGACACTGTCCCTAGCCCGTCGACTGAACTCGAAACCAGACAGCCCCAACTCCCCTGCTTCACAATCCAGCCACCCAGCTCACCCCCCTTCACGGTGGCTTCACCAAACTCTTCCCTGGACCTTACTAAACCTAAACCAACCCTTCTAGACCTTCGACTCAGCCCCAAACGTCACGACTTGCTGTTCGAACATCACGGCAAAACAGAGCACCAGAGTGCCTGCTATCGTCTGAGCTCCGCTGTGTACACCCCCGTCACGGCGACCATCCTAGTCGACGCCTAGGACTCTCCTGAACCTCGCCCTAACCTCCAATTCCCTCGACTCTCACCCTAGACTCACGACTTTCACGTTGAACCTCAACGGGAAAATAGAGTACCGAAATGGGGACGAGGAAATTACCTGCCTCCTGTCGCCGCCGTGGGCTCAGCCGCGAGGTAGTGGCTCCTCCTGTCTTCCTCCGTCCTCTGAGCACTTCCCTTGACCTCGAGTGATCGAGTACGGCTGCACCACCACCCACTTCTCTGTTTTTCTCCCTAAGTTCCTCCCTGGTTCCCGTGGCTCACACCTCACACACACACACCCGCTGCACCTCTCAACCACCTCACTAGCTTCCTCTCACTCTCCCGTCCCTCACTCACTCACCAGGACTCCTCAATAGCTACGATCACCCTTCCAATTCTCTCAATTTCCTCCCTCTGTTTCTCTCTGTGTGTTGAAGAACAAGAAGGCATAGCACGGGTGCACCCCAAATAATTGGGCCGTAAATGCACAGGATTCCACCAGAATCCTCTACACACATGCCACATGTCACAATCCACTCCACACACTCCCACATGGCCCAATCCCAGCCGTCCATTCCTTTCCTCTGTGCACAAATCCCAATGTGCCACAAAGACCAAAATACCCTTCTTTTTAACTCATTTTTACGGTTTTGCCACTACCCTTCTAGACCCGTAATTAACACCTCGTAAGTCCGATGAATACGTGTCGCCTGTCATCGAACTCAGGACGACGAGATCTACCTAACCATCCTAGGTCAACGTACCAAAACCCGTTTCTACGAAAAGTCAACTATTCCCCTTAATTTACTCAAATTACGGTTATGTCCTCAACCTTCCGAACATCACAACTTCCTCCTCGGATGTCGAAATCGGGCGTGCCACCTGCCTATGGATTCGTGACGTCCTAAACTACGTCCTGGTCAAAGTCAACGTTTTTGCCCAAACCAGGGGCACCGATTAACCTCACTAATCACACCTTAATCAGTCTACTAATCCCGGCTTCCGGGACGGGTTGTTACACTACGGGACTTTGATGTTATTTTGGGTATGGACTGGTTGACGAGACATCATGCTTCTATCGAATGTTTCGATAGGAGAGTGACTTTTCGGAGTCCCGGAGTACCAGAGACTATATTTCAAGGTGATCAACGTGCTCTTCCTACTGAAGTTATTTCGGCACTTGAGGCTAGCAAGCTGTTGCGTAAGGGGTGTCAGGGTTACATAGCTCATGTGGTGGATACTCGTGCTACGCCAGTGAGGGCGGAGGATATATCAGTGGTGCGGGAGTTTCCCGATGTTTTCCCCGAGGAGTTGCCAGGATTACCACCTCATCGAGAGATCGAGTTCACGATTGATCTGTTACCAGGTACACAGCCTATCTCACAGACTCCTTATCGCATGGCACCTGAAGAATTGAGGGAACTTAAGGCCCAGTTGCAAGAGTTGGTCGATATAGGATTTATTCGACCGAGTATGTCACCTTGGGGAGCACCTGTGCTGTTTGTGAAGAAAAAGGATGGAGGTTTGAGATTGTGTGTGGACTATAGACAGTTGAATAAGGTAACCATTCGGAATACGTATCCTTTACCCCGGATTGATGATTTGTTTGACCAGTTAAAGGGAGCACAGTACTTTTCGAAGATTGATCTTCGCTCCGGCTACCATCAGTTAAGGAAGATGAGGATGTACCGAAGACAGCTTTTCGGACCAGGTACGGACATTACGAGTTTGTAGTGATGCCTTTTGGATTGACTAATGCTCCAGCAGCTTTTATGGATCTCATGAACCGAGTGTTCCGGTCGTATTTGGATCGTTTTGTGATTGTCTTCATTAACGACATTCTGGTGTATTCAAAGAGTGCAAAGGCGCATGAGAAACATCTGAGGATAGTGCTTGAGACCTTGAGAGAGCATCAGTTGTATGCGAAGTTGAGTAAGTGTCAGTTTTGGTTGACCAGTGTTGGATTTTTAGGTCATGTGATTTCAGCCGAGGGCATCAAAGTGGATCCTGAGAAGGTTGAGGCGGTAGCAAAATGGGAACAGCCCAAGACGGTAACAGAAATCAGGAGTTTTCTGGGTTTAGCAGGTTATTATCGGCGTTTTATTGAGGGCTTTTCTATTCTTGCTGCACCGTTGACAAGGTTGACTCGTAAAGGCGTTCGGTTTGAGTGGGATGAGAAATGTGAACAGAGTTTCCAGGAGCTTAAAAGGCGGTTGACATCTGCTCCTGTGTTAGCCCTTCCAGACGACAGTGGGGAGTTCGAGGTGTATAGTGACGCTTCTCTACAAGGTTTGGGTTGTGTCTTGATGCAACACGGGAAAGTGATTGCTTATGCTTCCCGGCAGTTGAAATCCCATGAGATGAACTACCCTACACATGACTTGGAACTGGCAGCGGTGGTTCATGCACTGAAGATTTGGCGGCATTACTTGTACGGCGAGAGGTGCAGGATTTTCACGGACCACAAGAGCTTGAAGTATTTGTTCACTCAGAAGGAACTGAATCTGAGGCAGCGCCGATGGTTGGAGTTACTTAAGGACTACGACTGTACTATCGAGTATCACCCAGGGAAGGCTAATGTGGTAGCCGATGCTTTGAGCAGGAAGTCAGCTAGTGCTTTGTCGCATTTGAGGACAGTACGATTACCTTTGTTGGTTGAGCTCCGTAGGTTGGGAGTAGAGTTGACTGTGGATGATCAGGGAGCACTCCTAGCGAGTTTCCACGTGCGACCTGTTTTGATTGATCAGGTTATTGATGCTCAGTTTGAGGACCCCATTTTGGGCATCATTCGGATCGAGGTCGAGGCTGGAGAGAGACAGGACTTTGAGATTCGCGAGGATGGAGCCTTAGTTAAGGATGGACGGTTGTGCGTACCTAAAGATGAAGCCTTGAAGAAGGTGATACTGGATGAGGCTCACTGTTCAACCTATGCGATGCATCCTGGTGGGACCAAGATGTATCGTACACTTCGAGAGCATTACTGGTGGTCAGGGATGAAACGTGAGATTGCAGAGTATGTCAGTAGATGCTTGATTTGTCAGCAGGTGAAAGCTGAGCAGCAGAGACCCTATGGAGCAATGCAACCTTTGCCGATTCCCGAGTGGAAATGGGATCACATGACGATGGATTTTGTATTCAAACTTCCGAGAACACCGAAGGGACATGTGGGTGATCGTGGATAGACTTACGAAGTCTGCTCATTTCTTGCCAGTACGGGAGAATTTCGGGTTGACGCAGTTTGCACAGTTGTTTATAGATGAGATTATCCGGCTGCATGGGACTCTAGAGTCGATAGTATCTGACAGAGATCCGAGATTTACTTCCCGCTTTTGGCAGAGCTTACAGGAAGCTTTTGGGACAAAGTTGCATTTCAGTACTGCTTTTCATCCTCAGACCGATGGACAGTCTGAGCGGACTATTCAGATTCTCGAGGACATGATGGGAGCTTGTGTTTTGCAGTTTCAGGGTACTTGGGAATCACATTTGCCTTTGATGGAGTTCGCCTACAATAACAGTTATCAGGAGAGCATTGGGATGGCTCCTTATGAGGCGTTATACGGGTGACAGTGTCGGACTCCATTGTGTTGGACTGAGGTTGGTGAGAGGCGATTGACTACTTCTGAACTGGTGGACCTTACACAGGAAAAAGTGGCGTTGATCAGGGATCGATTGAAGGCAGCTCAGGACCGACAGAAGAGCTACGCCGACCGTAGGATCAGAGATTTGGGGTTTGCAGTAGGAGACTGGGTTTTCTTGAAGTTATCTCCTTGGAAGGGAATCGTACGGTTTGGCAGACGAGGGAAGTTGAGTCCTCGTTACATTGGACCTTATGAGATCTTAGAGCGGATTGGTCCTGTTGCTTATCGATTGGCCTTACCAGCAGACCTGGCAAAAGTACACAATGTCTTCCATGTATCTATGCTCCGGAAGTACATACGGGATGATTCGCATGTTCTGGAAGCACAACCTGTTGAACTGAGGGAAGACTTGAGTTGACAGGACCCATCCCAATCCCCCCGGGATTAGTGCGGGATGACCCTGCTCCCGTCTGACACGGAGTGTCAGACAAGGGATATTTCCGACCTTTGCCCTCCCGGGCTATCAGAGTACGCCAGGATCCGGAGGAGGCATGTGATATCTCGATCTCTGCTACAGTCCACATCCGTTGTCAACCTGAAGGGCAGTCAAAACATTAAAAGTTGTGAGTGGACAAAAATAAAAAGTTTACAAAAACAGTGTATTGAAGACATTTGTACCCTTCACTAAAAAGCATGCATGCAGTCGAAAACCATTTATCCCGAAAAACCATAATGAAATTAAGTACACGGGCCACTGCCCAAATCCATAAGGGACTCAGCCCAAATCATAAGAAACTAACCATACGGGCCATTGTCCAAAACCTGTGTAAACGCACATCATACATCATATCATATATCATATTTATATCATATACACATATAATTCACACAACCAATCCTGTCACGGTTTCCAAAGCTACGCGCGTGCTACCCAGGTCTCAATCCGAGTCTTCTCAAAGTCAAGATCAATGTCCGCAGACCACTGACTCTACCCGAGGTAATAGTAATCATAGCCATCCTGAGAGTAAGGAACCCAACTGGGGGGTGACTCCACTCAGTCGGTGCTCCGTGACTACTCCGGGGTCCACCCAGGCCAACGACCCTCCCCGGAGGAGATAATAGAAGTAAAGGAAGGTATATGAATACATATATATGGAAGGTTACTAACTACTTAATTAACCTCCCAAACCTGTCCAAACCTGTCCAAATCGTAATAGAAGGTTACTAACTACTTAATTAACCTCCCACTAAAGCCCCGTAATTTTCCCATATTTTTAACTATTTTTAAAACCGAACCTAAACCTTCCGATGCCCCGAAACATATCGAGACGGTGTCCGATTGACACAAAACCAGTCCCAAAATGTTCGTTACATCGAATAGATGATTTCACATGTTGAACACATCCCCAAATTCTCTCCCACGCGCCCGTACGCGCCGCCTGAAGTGGCTGCGCGTGGGCCTCACGCGCCGCTACAGTACCCGTCATCTCCAGCGATCGAACCGGTCTGGGCCGGCCGGTCCGGTCCAACCTGTCAGGACCCACCCCGGTTTCACCCCGAAACCCGAGGTAAATCCCGCTCCCGTCTGACTCCCCGACACAAGACTCAAGTAAAACTCACTCGAACCCAGTCAGACGCAGGAGTAATTACAAAATATCCCAACCTTATCGTTTACAGAGCATAGCACTAAATTACAAGGAAAATAAAAACCGATAAAGTACACGCACACAGAAGCCTTTAAACTTTTCTAGGATCCCTCACGTCACTTCTATGCCTTGGACACTGCCTCGACGTCAAGACCCCGCGCTAGCTCCACAACCTGGAGGGCAATTTAAAACAGAAAATGTGAGTGGACCAGAAGGTACAAAAATTCCAAAAACCATTTTATAAGAAAACCGAGTTTAACCCTCCGTTTTGAAACCACATGCATAACCAACAGTTATGAACACAGTTATAAAATAATCATTCTAAAACATCATAAGAAACAGAAACACTATAAAATATCATAAGAAACCATAACATGAGTATCAGAAAACTGTATCATAAACCATGAACATTAACTCATAAATGCCCCGATCAAACCTGCTGGATCTATCCGAGTCTTTAAACTCCCGAGTCTTTAAACTCAATCCAGGCCTTAATAATATCCGAGTCTTTAAACTCCCGAGTCTTTAAACTCAAGGCCTACGGGGGAACATCAATATATCCGAGTCTTTAAACTCCCGAGTCTTTAAACTCAATCCGGGTCTTTAAACCCAATCCGGCCGGTCCCCCGTCACATAAATCCGGGTCTTTAAACCCAATATCCAGATCCAGCAAATCCAATCCCAAAATCATTTGAAAACCATTTACCAATCCACATCCAAACCCGAATCCGAAATCACTGGTCCGATGCCCTTCCCGGCATTCAGAACCGTCATTCCGAACCCAAATCCGAAAATTCACTTTCCAACTTTAAAACCAACTTCCATTTCCAAAATCCGTTTCTAGAACCAAAAACCTTGATCATTGAAATCATGTTCCAAAACCCACTTATAACCATTGAAAACCACTTATCATTTGAAATCCCAAAACCATAGCATATATTCCAGAAACCAACCAATTTCCTCGAAAAACGTGTAATAATATAAAACCAACCAAACATATTCGATAAACATAAAATCATGATTAAAAACCATAAGACAATTATAGAAAATAGTTATGCATGCTCGAGTTTAGAGAAGAGGTCCACTCACAGTACTGAGCCCTACTCGCGTCCCGAACGTCCAGCCCGTTCCTCGGCTTCCTCGGGTAATCCCGATCCTGTTCAATCACCAAAGTACGTTACTAACACGTTCACGAAGACTCTCCTAATTTCCCACGAAAATCCCCGAACCAAAGACCTAGAACCCCGGGACCCTAAACCTTCACCCTCGCGGAACTACACTCAAACGACATCCGATTGACTCAAAACCAACTCCATTGAACTCACCATAACTCCTAGACCAAAATCCATGTTGACCACTTTCCCAACCGCCACCGCACGCACCCCCACGCGCCGCCCAAAGTGGCTGCGCGTGGCCCCACGCGCCAGCTACAGTACCACCTTCAACCTGTGCTGAACCGGCCGTCGCAGGCTGAACCGGCGAGACCTGATCTCCGCCGTCCGGCCATCAATTCGATCCCTCTTTTCTCTCACAGCTGCGTCCAGACCTGCCCTATCTCTTCCCGTACTCCGTTCACCTCGACACGGCCTCTACACCGTCGACTGAAGCTCGAAATCAAACGGCCTACATCCCCTGTTTCACGACTCCTCAACTCCGGTCACCTCCCGTCACGGTGGTGACACCAAACGGTCCCTAAGACCTCACTGAATCTAGACCAACACCCCTATACCGTCGACTCAGCCCCTACCTACACGACTCGCCGTTTGAACCCACGGCCAAAACAGGGTACTGAAGGTCCCTCCGTCGTGCCCTCCACCACCGTGCACCACCCACCACGGCAGCACACTCAAACGATTCCTAGGACCCTCAGGAGTCTCACCCGAACCGCCAAATCCCTCGACTCTAGCCCTAGGTCCACGACTTTCAAACTGAAGTTTCACGGCAAAACAGAGCAAAGAAGCTTTACCCGTCGATTGCAGCTCCGCCGTGCGCACTGCCGCCTACCACTGTGGTCGTTGGACTCCTTGCAGTCTCCTCAGCCTCCCCTGGCCTTGGTTTGCCTCGACTCACGGCGTAGCCACCACCTCAACCTCACAAGCTCCCTGTTTCCCCCAAAAGTTCTCCACACCTCCGCCGTGCCGCCGTGCACAATTGCACCGCAAATTCACGGCCACCAGCTCCGCCTTGCCTCACTAACACACTCACAACTCCCTATTTACTCACCCTTGCACCCAGATCGATCAACTGATCCCAAACTCTCACCCTCTGTTCTCTGTGTTTGTCGAAGAACAACACACACACACGGGTTCACCCAAATAGTTAGGACCGTGAACACACAGGATTCCACCAGAACCCTCTAGCCCTTTGCCATGTGTCACCATCCCTTCAATCTTTGTCCCATCTGCTTAAACCCCAGCCGTCCATTCCTTTCTCTCTGCACGAATCCCCATAAACCCAAAAAGACTAAAATACCCTTCTGTTTAACTCATTTTTACGGTTTTACCGAAACTTCCTAGACCCGTAACCTTCGCCTCGTAAGTCCGATGAACACGTGCCGCCTGTCATCGAACTCAGGACGACGAGAACTATCTAGCCATCCTAGGTCAACCTACCAAAACTCGATTTTTCAAAAAGTCAACTATTCCCCCTACTTTACCCAAATTACGGTTCAGCCCTCAACCTTCCGAACATCACAACTTCCTCCTCGGATGTCGGAATCGGGCGTGCCACCTGCCTAAGGATTCGTGACGACCTAACCTACGTCCTGGTCACTGGTCAATCCCCAATTGACCACCCGAAATAAAAGTCAACATTTCTGCCTGACCCAGGGGCAAAATCGTCATTCTAAGTTCCCGGACCCCTCGGGACCACCTAACCCCTGATTAACCTCACTAACCACACCTTAATCACTATCTTAATCCCGGCTCTCGGGACGGGTTGTTACAATCTACCCTCCTAAATAGAATTTCGTCCCCGAAATTTCCACAGCTAGTTCCCAACACCTAGGGTCTCCTACCCGGCAAAGAACAACCTCTCCTAGGTTTCCTGTCTATCATCTCCACCTTGGGTATTTCACTCCACCCCCAACTACTGTTACCACAGCCAACCCTAGCTATGTAACAACTGCATGGTGTACGCAAGGGAAACTCTATGAACAGAAAACAAAGGTATTATAAAATACCTCATGTCACAATATCCGACAGAAGTCATAGAGTACATCCTCGTATACAACCACCCATCTCCCTCGGCTACTACTCCGGCCACGGTCGGACTAACTTCACAAAGTCCTAAAGGCAAACTCTAGCTTGTGGGTTCTCTCCTTCAATAGTCTCAGATCGATCAATTATAATCACTCCTTTCCTCTACTTCCCGTCAACCTGCTACGGAACTTACGGTACACTCCAAGTCCTCTAGGAAAACTCCTAGAATCTACCCCGAAATCCAACAACCAAACCGACAGAACAGCCAAAAGTAAAACAAGTACCTGTCTCCGTATCTGGTGTCGACTGACCCTCCTGCTGAATCATCGAGAACACCCGGGCCTGAGATCCTGACGCTCTACCACGTCCCCTCGAACTACTCGTGGCTGAGCCACCACCTCCTCTAGTGCCCGCTGTCCCTGACGCTGTACTCTGTCCGGACTCCGCTACTCCTCTGCCTACACCACTTTCCTGTGGTAACAGTGGACACTCACGTCGGAAATGACCTCGCTCCCCGCAGTAGAAACACACATTCCAGCCTGGTCCACTGCTCGGTCTCCCCGTAGACGCTACCGACGTCGCACTCGCTTGCGGAGTCGGCGGTGCTCGGTAACCCCAAAATCCTGAACTCTGGGCACTACCAGGCCTACCAAAACGATCATCGCCCGACGAGGACGATCCACCGAAGTTACCTCTTTTCGGTGTCCGTTGGCTCGAAGCTCCAGGAATAGATAGTTCCCGGCGTCGCACCGGCAAACTAGCCTCAACTCGCACCGCAGCATCCGACAAGTCTCGGAGGGTAGCAAAAGATCCAGCCGTCACTACGGCTCGAATCTCACCTCGCAAACCCAACTCAAACCTACGGCACTTCTCGGCTTCAGTGGCCACAAAAGCAGGAGCAAACCGAGACAACATCTGGAACTTCCGTTCATACTCTGCCACGGTCATATTCCCTTGCTGGAGATGCAAAAACTCTGCCTCCTTGGCATCCCGGAAAGAACGAGGATAATACTGCTCCAGAAACCGCCCATCTGCTTAAACCCCAGCCGTCCATTCCTTTCTCTCTGCACGAATCCCCATAAACCCAAAAAGACTAAAATACCCTTCTGTTTAACTCATTTTTACGGTTTTACCGAAACTTCCTAGACCCGTAACCTTCGCCTCGTAAGTCCGATGAACACGTGCCGCCTGTCATCAAACTCAGGACGACGAGAACTATCTAGCCATCCTAGGTCAACCTACCAAAACTCGATTTTTCAAAAAGTCAACGATTCCCCCTACTTTACCCAAATTACAGTTCAGCCCTCAACCTTCCGAACATCACAACTTCCTCCTCGGATGTCGGAATCGGGCGTGCCACCTGCCTAAGGATTCGTGACGACCTAACCTACGTCCTGGTCACTAGTCAATCCCCAATTGACCACCCGAAATAAAAGTCAACATTTCTGCCTGACCCAGGGGCAAAATCGTCATTCTAAGTTCCCGGACCCCTCGGGACCACCTAACCCCTGATTAACCTCACTAACCACACCTTAATCACTATCTTAATCCCGGCTCTCGGGACGGGTTGTTACACAACCCCTACAACTGGACCGGCGTAACCAGTCCAGGCCTCCTTCTCCCTCATTTTCGGTCCGATTTCTTCCATTCCAATTCCTAAAATTCCTTTTTTAATCTTTCCTATCAATCCTAATTAACTAAATAACCTAAAACCTACGAAATCCGACCGGTCCAATTTGAACCTCACGGTTCGATTTTTCCCGATCAGCCTACACGGCTGCTCAGCCATCAACCACCACCAAAACCTTCCTAAAATGTCCCTAGCAACCTAATGGACTCATTAAAACCATTAAAAACTAACCAGAACAACGAAAATGGAAAAATGGATTAAAATGGGCAAACCGGGTACCCGTTCGGGTTTCTCCTCCTCTCGCCGCCGTGGGAGGAGGTTCAGGCCTCCAGGCCGGCCACCTCCGCTCCCTCGATCTCCCTGGTCCTCTGCCTGGTCATGGGTGATGGTTGGCTGGGTTTGGGTTGCACGGGAATGAGAGAAAATGGTGAGATCGGGTGGGTTGTGTTTGAACGAAGAAAATGAAAATGCACGGTGAAGTGCGTGTATGTAATGTGTTGTCCAGTGGATGAGTGACACTTGTCACTCATCCATTGGTTGCTAAAAAGCAACTGGGCCCACTAAAGACAAACTGCACTTTTTGTCTCGTAAAACGTGCCATCATGAATAGTAACCGGGAACTTCCGTGAACCGTAACTTTGTCGTCGAACGTCCGAATTCGACGTGCCGCCTGTCTACGGATTCGTATCATCCTTAACTACGTAACGGTCTTCGGCCCTCGGCCAACGGACCTCCCGGTCAAAAAGTCAACATTTGACCCCTTTTATCCAAAATTACCAAAATGCCCCTAAACTTCCGAACGTCATAACTTCCTCCTCGAACGTCGGAATTGAACGTGCCACCTGTCTATGAACTCGTGACGTCACGAACTACGTCACGGTCATCGGTCAAAGTCCATTTGACCACCCGAACGAAATGTCAACGTTTTGCCACGATCAGGGGCAAAACGGTCATTTCGTATCGTTCGTCCGATTTCGCCCAACTAATCACGGATTAGCCTCACTAATCGTGATTAGTCACTAATCTAATCCTGGAATTTGGGACGGGTCGTTACAACCTTCCCTCCTTAATTAATTTCGTCCTCGAAATTCCAACCGACCTAATCTAACCGTTCTTCCCTCCTTAATTAGTTTCGTACTTGAAACTCCAACTATCCTGATTCCACATCCACCTCGTGGAAAGTAGAATCGATCTCGAAACTCATGTACACTCATACACCAACTAACCAAAATAATACTTACTCGTCTGCACCCAGACGTACCACCAACACTCTCGTTACATCGACTACATTTGACCAAGTCGAATGACAGTAGTTACCCGTTTCGAATTGACACAATTTGTCAAATCTACCCTTTCGCTGACATAAACAACTAGCCGGTTCCTTGCTCAATCTCTAACTATCCTGACGTCTACTTCCACCCGGAGTCATCAGACCTCACTAACCGATCCACGCTGACACCTCTGACAATCTGTCACCACTTGACAGTCGTCAGTCAGAAACTAACACCATACTTACCTGTGGTTATACTAACCACCAAATTACTCAACCTGTGTGTAACTAGACCCATCAGAAACACTATGACCCAACGCACAGTATCCAATGTCTAGTTCACGACCTCGATTAATCCTATGGTATCAGAACCAATCCGACTACCAACTCGCTCACCAACGTATCACTGGTATATCCAGAATACTGCTACCAGACACCCCAAGCCTATCCAGTATCGTACCTCGAACAACGTACAAGGTACGTACATCTACACATCAATCAGCCTACACCCATCTAGGTGGTAGCCAATCACGTTTCTACTATGGAGTCCATTTGTCCAATCCAGTACTAGACAAATTGAAACTCCGACCCATTATTTATTTCCAAATCCGAATCCGAATCCGCAATTCCGTAAAAAATCCCGAATCCAAACCCAGAAATCATATCCATAATCATGTCCAAATTCGAATCCGAAATTATTATTCCGTAGCTAGCATTTGGAATAACCATTCCGAATCCACTTTCATAAAAAGGAAATCCATTGTCAAGCTCCAGAATCAAATCCTGAATCGTCACCCAGAATCCGATTCCAAAACCCAAATACAGAAATCCTCTTTCAAGTTCCAAAATCAAATCCTGAATCGTCATCCAGAAATCTGATTCCAAAACCTGAAATATCGTTCTCGTCTACCGAGACGTATCAATCATGAACCTATCGGTTGTCTGCTCAACCGATTACTCCAATACCATCGATTGACTTCATAGGGAAGCCAATCACAATATCCGCACATCCCTAAGGCTGACCATATCCGACCACGTCGGAAAACTACTCACCTGAGTAATATACCATGTGGGATTCACTTCGAAAAGAAGTTCAGTCTCATCATCCAAGTAAGAGTGATAACCGCTCCACCTGTCTGGATCATCAAAATCACGATCCAGATCCATCATTACGTCAACCGAACATAGACGTTGACAGGACCCGCCCCGATCCCACAGGGATCACAAGGGGACGTGCCCTGCTCCCGTCTGACACCCAATAATTCATACCAATTTTAACCTCAAAACATCAATTGCATAAATAACCAAATTAAAGTTATACATCAAATCCGAATTAAACAGATGTCAGACAAGGGATGAAATCCAAAATTACAAGTTGCGAGCACGACTCTAAAATAAAACCTGTGGGCAACCCACCCAACAGGGGTTCAGGTACGCAGAAGTAGATCTATGCCTCAGCCTCAGTTTCCTCCTCTACCTCAGTATCACGACCTGGAGGGGTTACCAAAAACAATAAGGGTGAGTGGACCGAAACTCAAGTTTATAAAATCATTTGATAAGTAAAACATATAATTTACCCCTCCGTTTTCCAAACATGCATGCATCCCTAATTAAAACCATCAACCATATAATATGAACCATAAGGCATATAACAAAACCATAAGTATAATTTTAGTTGCTGCACTATACACTCCAATCCCGACATCACCTGATGTTTGACGTTCTTGACGCCTAATAAGGTCACAATAATAAGGCTACACGTGCCACTCGGGTCTCAATTTCCGAGTTAAATCCCCGAATCCCGTTCGGGTACAACATCACCTGATACAGCATCACCTGATGCTTAGCGTCATAGACGCTGGACGTACTAGACGTCTGTGACCTCTCCGGGGCACCTCGCCGGAGGAGACAATATAATATGAAAGGATCTATACAGTGTAGTACCAAATACATTTTATTGATATCCACATGCAAAGCATATATATACATAGATAAAATCCGAACCAATCATTAAGTTTCATCAGACGGGTCTCAAGCCCAAATACCGTGAAACGTGCCATAACCATATTTTTCATATCATCAAAACCATTATTGTTTTAGCATGTGAATAAGTATAATAAACCAGAAAACATTTATGCACGCAAGGGTTTAAGAAAATGGCCCACTCACTGTACGATCCCGCGGTGAACCTGCGCGTACGAACTTGTACCGGGAGTATCGTACAATTCCTGTCAGTCCAAATCACATGTAAGGGTCACTACAAGTCTAAAATGTTTAACCACAAAGTCTGAAATAGAACCCGGCTCGGGAAATCCGTCGACACGTTCCCCGAGGCAACCGGCCCTAAACTGACCCATCAAAAACTATCTCAGATCAACATGGTTACTTCACCAAAAATGTTCAGAATGATGAGAGGGATAAAAGTCATGTTGATCGTGATCGGAGATAAGCCCCAACGCGCCCTCACGCGCCGCCCAAAGTGGCTGCGCGTGAAAGTCACGCGCCTGACACTGTAGCTACAGTGTCAGCACCTTCACCCGTTTGTCTGTAATTCGGGCCTGCCACCCGCGGCTTGACCCGGTTAATTACCCATCAATTCCTACTCGATTTCAATCCAATTTGATCCTAACATATTAATTAAACATTCAATTTAAGTTCTGGGTGATTAATTTGCCAAATCGAATCCTCAAACGACCCTTCGACCCGTGATCATCCAAACGGGTTGATCATCCCAACTCACTGGTTTCTAAACCAAAATCAAATTAACTTTACATGAAGCATCATAGTATCACAACGAACTGGAAAACACACTCAATTGAATCAACACTCACCTGGAAGTAGTCGTCCAAACCTCTGAAATTCCTCTGAACACGGCAGTCACCGTCCCAGCTCACCCGTGGCTGGTTGCCTTCGATTTTGATATGGTTGTGTTCCAAATGCTTCCAGAAAGCTTACTCTACGATTAGATTGGCTCAACACACCGTAGAAATCAAAAACCCTATTTCCCTCCAAAAATTCCCGAAATGGTTTCTCTCTGGTTCCACCCTTATTTTCAGTCCTTTCAATACCAGAGTGAAGCTCACACACTATATAATCCGTTTTAATTAATTTCAAGCCGTCCCAGAAGCTCGTGGGTGTCCAATTGTCCACTGAAAAATGTCCCCCGAAAAGCTTCGAACTTGAATTAATAATAGGGTTGTGCACGGTGGATGCAACAGACCACGGTCTAAAGCACCAGACACTCCCAACTTTCCAGCACACAATTGCACAACCAATTGCACGATTGAACCACCGCACATGGTGGTACCGCCCATGTCCCCCGCGGCCTGCTACAGTAACCAGGGCAAAAAGACCAAAATGCCCCTGGTTCAATAATTACCAAAATACCCCTCACTTCCGAGACCCGTAACTCAGCCATACGAAGTCCGATTTTGGCGTGCCGCCTGTCTACGGACTCAGGACGTCGAGACCTACCCATCGGTCCTTGAGTCGCGTGAAAATTAATTGTCAAACGAAAAGTCAACATTTTCGCCCGTGAAGTCCAACTTACGGTAATGCCCCTGAACTTCCGATAGTTATAACTTTTTCCCTGATCGTCCGAAATGGACGTGCCACCTGTCTATGAACTCGTGACGTCCCGAACTACGTCACGGTCATAGGTCAAAGTCCATTTAATTCACCAATCAAAAGTCAATAATTTGGCCATACCAATCACAAGGGTAAAAGCGTCAATTCACCCATTAAATTGAAATATTAAAATCCTCGAATGTCCGGGGTGTTACAGACGTCACGATCCCCGATCGTCACGACGTCCAAAATCCTCGACCATTTCCCGCATCTAAACAGATTAGTCTACGACGAGACACGCCGAGACTGTGGGTTCTCACTGATTACCTCGTATCGATCCTTGTCATTCCACCAAGGAAAATCAAAGATGATACCAAACAATGACATCCAATTCCATCCTACATGAATGCAACCAAAACTCGCTGCACTCACCACGTCACGTAATCCAACATCGTCTGCCACCAAGCAGAAATGAGAAATCTCAGTCACCTAACTTCGATATACTCAACTCCACTTAATGACCCAAAACAAATCCCGGGTCCACCAACCAATACACGATCAGTGTACTAGTGATACAACCATCATCTGCCTTAGCAGAATCTGAGAAGTCACCCTAATGACTTCGAAATACCCAATACCAATGCGGAAAACCCGCATTCCTCTCGCCACCTCAATCGCAATCTTTCGCGATTCCGAAGTTCCAACAAGATTAGAAACAACATATCTGGACATCAACCACGTGTCCCCTAACCAACTTAGCTCTCTCTGAGATCCACTCTGGAACCACAGATACCGAACACATACGTAACTCGATGAAGTCATATCCAGATTCGTAACTCACCGTCACCATAATCACCGGCACCAACACCAACACCAGTACCAGTATCCCATTATAATCCATCAACATCAGCATCGGCACACCATGTGCAAAACTGACAACCCTGGATCTCCGCTCATACTGAACGACGATCCCGTACCTCTACTCATATTGGAGAAACTCTGTCTCCCTCGTACCCGGCAACTCTGGGTACAGTCACCCTGACAACTCATGCGAGAAAAGGAAACGTCCCCTGAACGTCCCCAATTCCCAACAACCATATCCACGACCACTCTCGGTAGTAGCGCCTGCCACAAACTCATGCAGACATAACTACCAGACATCGCTATTGAGATTCGCCTCCAACGGAATCAACCGCCCGTATTAACCACTCCGGATCCCACTCAGGGATTCCATCGACAAGTACCAACCCTGATAACTTGTCCAACCGAACTCTAACCAGTCGTACTCCGACTAACCCAAATGTCGTATACCAGGTCGCCCACGACCTTAGTTGCACCAACTGTCCATCACAACTAAAGTAGCACGACAACCAACTATGTCTAACCGATAAATATAACCTCAACTGCGAAGTGCAGTCCCAACACAAGCTGACATGACTAGACCGACTAACGAATCCAAATCCGAATAGTCGTCCAAGTCAAACCACTCGTCAACTCCCATTTTCGAACCATACACATACGGTAGGGTTCCACGATCACACCTAGAGTTCCCCAGAACCCAACTGCATAAGGCAGTAAAATCAACGATCTGACCGACCCCGCGGTCTGGACATCATAAAGACGTCAATCCAATCCTACCGTCAATCCAACTCGGATTCCTCGAATCCGGTTGCTAACTGCCAACTGCAGTAAATCTATCTAACTCAACCAAATTCGATCATCCAACTCAATAATATTCGACCATCCGATGATCACAATTCCCAACTAGTCGTCGGAACCAATCCTACGACTTCGTGAAAGACGATCCCAACTAACCGTCTCACGATCAAAACGTTAACGTACAGGTACGTCATCCCTTCCGTAGGGTCTCACACTGTCAACCTTGACAAAACTATGGCAACCCCGGCCTCAAATGCCGAACCAAGGCATGCCAATCCTACTAACTATCGTACCGGCACCCCAACAATTAGGTTGACCACGAACTGCAGCCCCTTGAGATATCACATCCTCGACCTGCGTACATACTCCAAGAGCTACACGGTTGCTCGAATAGAGACAACCCCGCTCTGATACCACGTTGACAGGACCCATCCCAATCCCCCCCGGATTAGTGCGGGATGACCCTGCTCCCGTCTGACACGGAGTGTCAGACAAGGGATATTTCCGACCTTTGCCCTCCCGGGCTATCAGAGTACGCCAGGATCCGGAGGAGGCATGTGATATCTCGATCTCTGCTACAGTCCACATCCGTTGTCAACCTGAAGGGCAGTCAAAACATTAAAAGCTGTGAGTGGACAAAAATAAAAAGTTTACAAAAACAGTTTATCGAAGACATTTGTACCCTTCACTAAAAAGCATGCATGCAGTCGAAAACCATTTATCCCGAAAAACCATAATGAAATTAAGTACACGGGCCACTGCTCAAATCCATAAGGGACTCAGCCCAAATCATAAGAGACTAACCATACGGGCCATTGCCCAAAACCTGTGTAAACGCACATCATACATCATATCATATATCATATTTATATCATATACACATATAATTCACACAACCAATCCTGTCACGGTTTCCAAAGCTACGTGATAGGTCCTCAAATAAGCGTTATTTTATATTATTTTATACCCTTTATACTTGACTTTTAATATTAAAATAATAAATAATTAGACAAATTAATTTATTTTGTGATATTTTTGTAGAAATAAATAAAGCTTGGAATTTGGAGCATTTTGGTGAAAGAATCGTCCCGATCAGAATTATAACGAAAAAATTATGGACGAAATATGAGAAACCACCGAAAATCGCAAGGAAATTCGGTGGGAAGCTGCTGAAATCCAGCATCCCAAGCCAAAAATCCAGCAGCCCCCCAATAGTTCCCAAAATCAGCATATTTGCCCCAAAATCAGCAACTTTTCCCCAAAATCAGCCACTTTTCCCTAAAATCAGCATATTTGCCCCAAAATCAGCATCTTTTCCCACCCAATCTCATCATTTCCATCACTTCTTCATGTACTATTTTATTGCTATTTTTATATTTTAATTTTGTACTTTTAATTAAACAATTGTGGCACTCCCTCTATAAATAGGGAGGTCATTTCATGTATTTGGGGAGTCCCCCATTAGTTTTCATTCTTTCATTTCTTTCATTTTTCTTAGTTCTTAGTTCTTAGTTCTTAGTTTAGTTATTTTGTTTCTCTCTTTTGAGAGACAATTTTGGGGACCATTTTTACTTCTTGTAGATTTTCTTATTAATTAGTTTTCTTTTAATTCTTATTCGTAATTTATGTTATTTTTATGTTATTTTCATTTCTTCTTTACTATTGTTCTTGGTATTTTCTTTCTAACATTTGTAAGTAAGAATGCAATCTCCATGTGTTTTACTTTTTGAATTTCTTTTACTTCATATGTTTTAGTGCTCAAACTTCAATTTGATGTTAAGTGTTTTATCCGCTGTCGGTGCACTTAGAGTAGAATTGAAGAGATTAAATGTTGATCGCTGTCGGCGCATTTAATTATAAATTTAAGGTAAATCATGTTGTAAATGTTTGAAGCATATTGATGTTTGACGCACATTAATGGTTGATGCATTTATAATATTGAAAGATATATGTAAGTATTTGAGATGATGAAGGTAGGATTTCGTGATTGGTTTATTATGAGCAAAATGTTAGAAAGAAGTCTATTTTTAGGAGTAGTTTAAATAATGTGATTGTTAATTCGAAATTACTTACGTAAAAGTGTGGGTTTTGTCTATGAAACTACTCTATGGTTTGTAAATTCCAATTAGCATGAGCATTTGCATTTTAATTCTTAATTAGTGTTTTCTTTAATTTAGTTATAAATATTTTCAAAACCCCCCTTCTTTATTCTTTTATTCTTTTATTCTTTTAATTCTTTTATTCTTTTATTCCTTTAATTCTTTATTCTCTAATTCTTTAATTCATTATTCTTTTATTCATCTCCCACTAACACATTATTAATGTTCCCTAATTTCCCCGGTTAAGAACGATCCCTATTTACCAATACTACATCTACACAAAAAGGGTTTAAATTGCACAATACTCAAACTACGTGTTTAATTTAATGCGTAGTTTGGGCGTTGTCACTACGCGCGTGCTACCCAGGTCTCAATCCGAGTCTTCTCAAAGTCAAGATCAATGTCCGCAGACCACTGACCCTACCCGAGGTAATAGTAATCATAGCCTTCCTGAGAGTAAGGAACCCAACTGGGGGGTGACTCCACTCAGTCGGTGCTCCGTGGCTACTCCGGGGTCCACCCAGGCCAACGACCCTCCCCGGAGGAGATAATAGAAGTAAAGGAAGGTATATGAATACATATATATACATAACATAAACGTTCATGCCCGGTTCCCTTGAACCGTCATGATCCATATCATCCATAATAAGGGTTCATGCCGGTTCCCATAAACCGTCATGAACCATAATGACCTGACAAGGGTTCATGTCGGTTCCCATAAACCGTCATGAACCACAATGACCTTTCCAAAGTTCATGCCGGTTCCCATAAATCGTCATGAACTTGGAAATCCATCTAGGGTCCCTGACCCGAAATCATCAGTGTAAAACAACTGGGTCTCGTGCCCGAACATATGACTCAACTGGGCACCGTGCCCGATATCTAAGGGTCAGTCACGACTCTGATCATAGTGATGCGTGCAACCATCCATCCAGGACCGCTCTCAATCCTGGTATGTCGCCGTGAACGAATCAACTGACGCGACCACCACAAGATCATGGTGCACTCATCACCGATTGTTATCCTGAACCGTCAGCACTTCGAAGTCGAGCCTCCCCAGGCTGCTCGACCACGAATCGTGCATCGTGACCTCTCCGGAAGGAACACATCCCAATCCGGAGGCGAGCGTCGTATCGTCGATCGTCGTGCACATAGCACCCGTCGCGACCACGATTTAGACCCGAAGGTCGTAAATAGTGTCATATGCCCGAGACCAAACCAAATGGGTCTCATACCCGAGTTTATCCTTTTAGAAATCCAAAACCTTTTCATTAAAACCAATAAAGAAATATAGACCCGTATAAGCACCGTATAAGGCTGAAACCTCGAAATACGTACTTATACGTAACCACATACAAATGCACCCATGGCATTACAAACAAGCATTTAAAACATATAATAAACATTTATGCATGCACCAATTTAGGAAACAAGGTCCAATCACAGACCGTCCGAGCTGCCGCCTTGATTTGCGTGCCATTCGGCTACCCGAGCCGATCACCATTATCGGGACTCCCAAACCTGTCCAAATTGTAATAGAAGGTTACTAACTACTTAATTAACCTCCCACTAAAGCCCCATAATTTTCTCTTATTTTTAACTATTTTTAAATCCGAACCTAAACCTTCCGATGCCCCGAAACATATCGAGGCGGTGTCCGATTGACACGAAACCAGTCCCAAAATGTTCGTTACATCGAATAGATAATTTCACATGTTGAACACATCCCCAAATTCTCTCCCACGCGCCCACACGCGCTGCCTGAAGTGGCTGCGCGTGGGCCTCACGCGCCGCTACAGTACCCGTCATCTCCAGCGATCGAACCGGTCTGGGCCGACGGTCCGGTCCAACCCCTGCAACTGGACCGGGGTAACCGGTCCAAGCCTCCTTCTCCCTCATTTTCGGTCTGATTTCTTCCATTCCAATTCCTAAATTCCTTTTTTTAATCTTTCCTATCAATCCTAATTAACTAAACAACCTAAAACCTACGAAATCCGACCGGTCCAATTTGAACCTCACGGTTCGATTTTTCCCGATCAGCCTACACGGCTGATCAGCCGTCAACCACCACCAAAACCTTCCTAAAATGTCCCTAGCAATCTAATGGACTCATTAAAACCATTAAAAACTAACCATAACAACGAAAATGGAAAAATGGATTAAAATGGGCTAACCGGGTACCCGTTCGGGTTTCTCCTCCTCTCGCCGCCGTGGGCTGCGGTTCAGGGCTCCAGGCCGGCCACCTCAGCTCCCTCGATCTCCCTGGTCCTCTGCCTGGTCATGGGTGATGGTTGGCTGGGTTTGGGTTGCACGGGAATGAGAGAAAATGGTGAGATCGGGTGGGTTGTGTTTGAACGAAGAAAATGAAAATGCACGGTGAAGTGCATGTATGTAATGTGTTGTCCAGTGACACTTGTCACTCATCCATGGGTTGCTAAGAAGCAACTGGGCCCACTAAAGACATACTGCACTTTTTGTCTCGTAAAACGTGCCATCATGAATAGTAACTGGGAACTTCCGTGAACTGTAACTTCGTCGTCGAACGTCCGAATTCGACGTGCCGCCTGTCTACGGATTCGTATCGTCCTTATCTACGTAACGGTCTTCGGCCCTTGGCCATCGGACCTCCCGGTCAAAAAGTCAACATTTGACCCCTTTTATCCAAAATTACCAAAATGCCCCTAAACTTCCGAACGTCATAACTTCCTCCTCGAACGTCGGAATTGAACGTGCCACCTGTTTATGAACTCGTGACGTCACGAACTACGTCACGGTCATCGGTCAAAGTCCATTTGACCGGCCGAACGAAAAGTCAACGTTTTTCCATGATTAGGGGTAAAACGGTCATTTCGCATCGTTCGTCCGATTTCGCCCAACTAATCACGGATTAGCCTCACTAATCGTGATTAGTCACTAATCTAATCTTGGAATTTGGGACGGGTCGTTACATGAGTTTTGTAGAGCAGCATGTAGCAATTTTGGATCGGAAGGATAAAGTCTTACGACGGAAGACGGTTCCCTTAGTTAAGGTATTATGGCGAAATCATCAAGTGGAAGAAGCTACTTGCGAACCCGAGGCCTTGATGCGTGAACAGTACCCTTACTTGTTTCACTGAATTTCGGGGACGAAATTCTTTTTAGGGGGGGTAGATTGTAACAACCCGTACCTTCGGGAAGGGTAAAAACGTAATGTTGTAAAAATTTTGTAAAAAATGACGATTTTGCCCTTGTGAATAGTAGGCTAAAAGTTGACTTTATGAATTACCGATTGGATGAGTGTTGACCCTTGACCGTGACGTAGTTTAGGACGTCACGAGTCCATAGACAGGTGGCAGGTTCGATTCGGACAATCGGAGGAAAAGTTATGACGTTCGGATGATCGAGGGCGTTACCGTAAATTTGATTAAATGTGGAAAATATTTACTATTTGGAGGACTTGTGATTTTCACGTAGACCGAGGACCGTTAGAGAGGTCTCGACGTCTTGAGTACAACGACAGGCGGCACGCTGTCATCGGACGTCGGACGAAACATTTACGGGCCTGGAAAGTGTGAGGGTAAAATGGTAATTTATGCAGGAGGGGCATTTTGGTCTTTTCCCTCAGCCCAATCAGATAAGGACAAGTGGCAGGGATATTTTGTGCTGAACCATGGGTGATGGACACGTGGGGGACACTGGATGGTTCCAGGGAGTTCTAAAGTGTGCACGGCCACACTTTGCACGTTTTCAAACCGTGCATTTGTTCGAACACACAGAGAAACAGAGGGGAGAAATTGGAGAGAGTTCGATCGATTCAGTGCAAGAGTGAGTGAAGAGTGAACTGAGAGAGTTGCAGAGAGGCAAGACGGAGCTGGTGATCGCGTTTTGGTGGAGGAATCGTGCCCGGAGACCCGGTGGTGGTGCGGCGGAGTTCTGAGGAAAACAGGGAGATTATGAGACAGGGGCGGCAGTTGTGCCGTGTGGTGGACCAAACCAAGGCGGTAGGAGGTTCAGGTGACTGCAGGGAGTCCAACGAGCACCGTGGCACGCGGCGGTGCGCACGGCGGAGCCTGAATCGAAGGGTAAGCCCACTTCCTCTGTTTTTTCCGTGAGTTTCAATTCAAAAGTCGTGGAGTTGGGGTTAGAGTCAAGGGATTTGGAGGTCAGGGTGAGGTTCAGGAAGGTCCTAGGAGTCGACTAGGATAGTCGCCGTGACGGGGGAGGACCTGGGCAGCCGGCGGCCAAAACAGGGGCCACGGGCCGTCTGTTTCGAAGCCGTGAACGGTGGGTTTTAGGCCGTGATTGTTCAAAGTAGGGACATGGGAAGGTTGCTAGGGACTGGAAAATGAGAGTAGGATTGGTTTGGACTGGATTGGTGGCTGAACGGAGGAGAACCGGTCACGCCGGTTCAACTGTGTTGAACCGGGTGGCTCGAGGAAGGAGAAGCACTGTAGCAGGCGCGTGAGGCCCACGCGCAACCACTTTGGGCGGCGCGTGAAGGCGCATGGGGAGGATTCCGGCCAATCTTCCAACATGGTTTTGGTTCTAAATGTCCTAAGGAGTTCATTGGTATGGTTTTCGGGTGAATCGGACGATGTTAGGAGGTTGTTCGGGAATCCGGATGGTTTAGGGTCTAGGATTAAAATATTATTAAATTCCCGAAAAATTGGGAAAATTAGGGTTAGTATCCTTGATGTGTTTGTGACCCTATTTGGTGCATATTGACAGGACGGGAGGCACCCGAGACGGTCGAGGAGCGCACGGAGCGCGATTGACTCGTTCTGATTTGTGAGTGGACTTCTTCTTTTCTTTCGAGCATGCCTAACTGTTTTTATTAATGATTTATGATATTAAACGTGTTTTATGCTTCTTGCTGATAACTATATGTGGTTGATATATTTGCACATTATTCGAGACATTTCCAGGATTTTACACGTGTTACGAGAAAAGCTGATTTTCGGATTTTGATGCCAGATTTGCGATTTTAACCTATAAATGTTTTCTGATGAAGATAAATGGGTTATGAAATATGATTTGTGATTTCCTGTGGTTTTTGATATAAAAGTGGATTTCCAGATTTGGGTTCGGAATGTCGGTTCTGAACGCCGGAAGGGCTTCGAACCGGGGATTTCGAATTCGAGTTTGGCGAGGGATTTCGAATTGGTTTTACACTGAATTTGGATTGGATTTGCTGGATCTGGATGTGGGTTTAAAGACCCGGATATTGATTGACGGGGGACGGGCCCGGATTGAGTTTAAAGACTCGAGAGTTTAAAGACTCGGATATTTACGATATTACCCCCATAGGCCTATTGAGTTTAAAGACTCGGGAGTTTAAAAACTCGGACTTATATTTGAGGCCTGGTTGAGTTTAAAGACTCGGATAGGTCCAGCAGGTTTAATCGGAAATGGTGATTTGATGTTCCTAGTTTATGCTATGGTTTTCTGATGCACATGCTATGATTTCTGTATCCGTTTTATAGTGTTTCTGTTTCTTATGATGTTTCCTGTTATGATTTCCTAATCCTTAGTTGGGCATGCATGTTTTTCAAAACGGAGGGAACAAATGTTCTTATTATTTTCCTTAACTTTGATTTGATGATAAACTGATTTTAAAACTTTTAATTATTCTAGTCCACTCACACTTTTGGTTTAAATTTTCCCTCCAGGTCGTGGTGATAGTGCTGGGGTGAACGTTGAGGCAGATATCGAGGCATAGAGCTTACGACGTTCTTCCGCTGCGAGACCAGAATTGTAGGATTTTTGTGCCCATTTTGTAGAACTATGCTCTGACTAGCAGTTGTGTATATATTTACTCCTTCGTCTGATAGTTATAGTGGTATTAAGGTTATTTTGGTACTTTAAGTGTGATTGTCAGACGGGAGCAGGGTTCGTCCCGGGTATCGAGCTGATATTTGGGACGGGTCCTGACATATCAGAGTACGCCAGGATCCGGAAGAGGTATGTGATATCTCGATCTCTGCTACAGTCCACACCGTATCCAACCTGAAGGGAATAAAAAACAGAAAGACTATGAGTGGACAAAAATAAAAAATTTATAAAAATATTTCATCAAAGACCTTTATACCCTCCACTAAAAAGCATGCATGCATAGTAAAACCATTTACTCAAACACGTATGTTTAAACAACCATCATTAGGGTCTCAGTCTCAAATTCCGTAAATACAAGTCATACGGGCTCCTGCCCAAAACCATTTATCAACATAAAACACAATTTCCCAAACCAATTGAAATCATGTTTATTATCCATTATATTCATATCCAAAACCTGTCACGGTAAAATAAAGCTACGCGCGTGCTAACCGGGGTCTCAAACCCAAGTCTCTCCAGGGTCCACCCAGGTCAATGTTCGTAGATCAATGACCCTCCCTGGAGGTAACGAACCATGCCCATCCTGAGAGTAAGGAACCCAACTAGGGGGCAACTCCACTCAGTCAGTGCTCCGTGACTACTCCGGGGTCTACCCAGGCCAACGACCCTTCCCGGAGGAGACAATCATATATAAAGGATGGAATATGAAAACCCTTTGAAATCATTCTTTAAATCTTTCCAGGATTCATGCCCGACCCCTCATAAGCCGTCATGAACCATAAAACCTTTCATGGGTTCATGTCGGTTCCCATAAACCGTCATGACCCATAAATCCATTTCAAAGGGTTCATGCCGGTTCCCATAAACCGTCATGAACCATAAAAACCATTTGTAATACATAACTGGGCCCTAGGCTCGAATCCACATAGAAACTGGACCTCAAGTCCGAATCGTAAACCAACTGGGCCTCCGGCCCGATTCCGTAAATCAAATGGACCTCAAGTCCGAGAATTACCTTTTCAAATCCAAAATCATTTCATGAAATCATATCCAAAACCACAAGAATGGAAAATCAGTGTAAAACCGGAAAACCTCGATTTACGTGCAAGCACGTAAATCTCCTCGAAATACGTGAAACCATATAATTCACAAGCATCCAAATCAACATCATAAAATCATATGCATAATCCATTTGGAAATCCAAAACCATTTCATTTAGACCAAAAAACACATACATCCCCGTATAGGCACCGTATAGGGCCGAAACCTCAAAATACGTGCCTATACGTAACCACACATCCAATTTCACTCATGGCATCACAAAAAAGTATTTAAAACATATAATAAACATTTATGCATGCACCAATTTAGAAAACAAGGTCCACTCACAGACCGTCCGAGCCGCCGCCTCGATTTGCGTGCCATAGGCTCTCCCGAGCCGATCACTGTCACCGGGACTCCCAAACCTGTCCAAATTTTAATAGAAGGTTACTAACTACTTAATTAACCTCCTACCAAAGCCCCGTAATTTTCCCGAACTTTTAACTATTTTTAAACCGACCCTAAACCTTCCGACACCCTGAAAACTATCGAAACGATGCCCGATTGACACAAGACCAGTCCCAAAATCTTCGTTACATCGAATAGAAGATTTTCCGTGTTGAACACTTTCCCAAATTATGGCCCACGGGCCCTCACGAGCCCCTAAAAAGTCGAAAATACTGTTCATCGTCATCCTCCTCAGAACTGAACCAGTTACTATTCATGGGCACTGTTCACAGCACGGTTTTTTCGGGTTTTCAGACTGATTCGGGGTCCGTTTGGTCCCATTTTAATCCATAAATTCCTATTTCTTCATTTCCTATCTAACCCAATCCCTAAAACTAAGAAAAACCACCCGAAACCGAGCTTACATCCGCCATCAATGGTGGCCGGATTTTCTCCGGCCGTTCACGGCCATTTCCGGCCATCCCAAGCCCCAAAACTAATCCCATTCTACTCCTAGGGTCCCCAGAAACCTTACCTAATAAACGAAATGGAGTAAAAACCATTAAAACTCAAATTCGAATTTTCAAAGTTTTCTTACCTCACGTCCAAGCTCCGCCGTCCACCACCGTGAGCCACCACCCTCTCCAGCCGTGGCTCGCCGTCCTTCGTCTCTCATCACCCTCTTACGGTCACACACACGGCATATGGGTTCGTGGTGGTATGTGTGAGTTGTGTGTTTTGAAGAAAAAGGAAGAATGAAGAATATAGGGGGGGTGCGGGTTTGATGAAGAAAATAGAAGAAATGAAGGTGATGATATTGATGGCTGATGAGAGAAGTGAGGATTAGATGATTAGATGAGTGGTGAGGATTTGAGAGATTAGAAGGAATGGATGGTTAGGATTTTAAGTTGTTAAAATTAATTATATAATAATAATTATAATGTTATTTAATTAATTAGATCCACAATTTAGGGGATTGTCCAATGGGATGAGTGACACCATGGGACCCACTAAAAATATCTGCCTAATCAGATTTCGCCAAATCATCCCCGCCTCGAAGTACGTGCATAGTGAAATCGAACTTCCGTGACCTATAACTCTCCCGTTCAAAGTCCGATTTCAGCCTGCCGCCTGTCTATGGATTCGTATCGTCCTTATCTACGTAATAGTCCTCGGCCCTCGGCCATCGGACATCCCGGTCAAAAAGTCAACTATTTTGCCCTTTTAACCAAAATTACCAAAATGCCCCTAAACTTCCCAACGTCATAACTTCTTCTACGAACGTCGGAATTGAACGTGCCACCTGTCTATGAACTCGTGACGTCACGAACTACGTCACGCTCATCGGTCAAAGTTCGTTTGACCGCCCGAATGAAAAGTCAACGTTTTGCCACGACTAGGGGCAAAACGGTCATTTTGCATCGTTCGTCCGATTTCTCCCAACTAATCACGGATTAACCTCACTAATCGTGATTAGTCACTAATCTAATCTAGAAATTCGGGACGGTTCGTTACATGTGAGATCGGAGATTGAGAGCGAGATGAGGATTATGGATTAGGGTCCCTATGAAGAGTAGAGTGGCGTCATTTTGGAAAAGTGGGGTTGGGTAATGGGTTGGGCTTCCACTTATTTTATGGGACTAGGTTGGACTGTTGGATAATTGTTTTTGGGTTTGGGTTGGGCTTGTACCTTGTTTCGTGGGCTGGGCTTCCAAAAACAGAGGCTTCCACTTGGTTTCTTACGCTGGGCTTCCAAAAACAGAAGTCCATTTCATTTACCTCGGTTTTTCTGGTTCGGTTCGGTTTTGTTAAATCAAGAATCAAAACAGAACCGATTTGGACCCGGTTCGGTTCAATTTTTACTATTCAATTTCGGTTTGGTTCGATTTCGGTTCAATCCGATTTTCGGTCTAATTTTTTACAACCAATTAACAGGGCTATCACCAGTTAATAATGAGGACTTCGATAATGATTCATCTACAGTTAGATTTGCAATCTCAAGTAAACTAACACAATGATATATACATGAAATCAAATGCATCACCTCTTACTTTAGATTTACAAAATAACTTACTAACTTTAATTTAAAATATCACATTTTACCTTCTCTCCCTCTTCTTTTTTTTTTGTTTTTTTTATAAAAAAGGTAATTATGAAATATTTTTGAGTATCCTATGCGTATCTGATAATTTCGAAGGATATCAATTTCTGAATCGCGGCCTTCATTCAAATAGAATTTTGGTGTTTCATAGATTTTTACTAGCGTTGTGAAAATGATATTGGCTACCCATACATGGTCACAAGTGGTTAAGGTCTCGTTTGGTATGCCGTACTGTACTGACTATTTCAATTGGATAGACTAATCTGTCCACCGGATAGATTGATTATTTAGTCGGGCGTTTGGTACTTTTCCGGATTAGAATGCCAACTATATTATACTGACCGGATTATATTATAGTAATTGACAAAATACTTATATCTTAAATATTAATTATGTATGTCATTATTTTTATTATTATTTATTTTAATAATAATTATTATTACTATTTATTACATTTTTATTAATTAATAATTTTTAATTTTATCATTATTATTTATTAAAATATCATTAATTATTAATTTATTATTAGTAGTATTTATTACTTTATTACTTTTTATTATTAATATTTACTAAATTAATATTTTATTTTTATTATATTATTATTATTATATTTTACAAGATTACTAGTTATCCGACTATTTAATACGGACAATTTCGAGCGTATTATTTTAGCGTGTCTGGACCGTATAAAAATATTCAACCGTATTAACTTATACGGTGACTAATTAATACGACTGGTACCAAACACAGGTTTCAGATTATTTAGCCTATACGGACCGTAATACGGTGTACCAAACACACCCTAATTTCATAAATTAAGAATCTTTTACTATTAGATTCTAGCATAAGTGTTGGTCCCCACCAAGAAAGTAAATTAAAACGAAAAACATGATTTATTAACTAAAAGTTCGTAAATATTGACTTTAAGGATGAACTTAATAGCCGAAGTTACGGAAAAATTAATCTAAAAAATGAAACCAAAAGTTTACAGCAATCGTGCGTGGTATTAGTACAAATCTCTTACCATATACATACGTCAATTTTTTTTTATCACTCTAAAATATAGTAATAGAGAATTATTATGTAAAACTCGTATTAGTAAAGATTATTAGACATGAATTAAAAACCTAATATGAAAAAGGAATACTTAATACAAGCCCTCCTCATTGCGAGCTGACACTAATTTTTATGTAACTCATTAATTACCAAACGAATCCATAAGAAAGCTTCCAAAATAAGTAACCTGCTCCATAATATGATCCTACTTGGTTATTATAGTTAATCATAAAAGTACCCTAACCAACTACTGTTATTATAACATTGCATTAAAAAAAAAAACTATTATTATATGTCCACTATATATATATATAAAATTAAAAAAAAAACCCCTAACCACTGCTTTCTATCCTGCTAGTCCCAAAGAAAAGAAGAAGAAAAAAAAAAAACTAAAGGAGAGAAGGGGAATGACCGTCTTCTTCCCTCATTCCCTCAATCATTTCCTTTTTTCTTTTGGGTTCGTAATAAGAGTTTCCTTTGTAGTGCCTGTTTAGTCTAAGTCATGCTCTGATTTGAGTTTCCCATCGTATTATTTTGCTATTTTTTCAATTCAGCAACTTATTCAAATTCTTCTTTCAAAATTTTTTATTTCCTCAAATCTTCTACCTTACTATTAGAGGAGTTTTACCGTAATATCTCTTGTTGGTTTTGGTTACAGTAGTTAGGTTAAGACATTTTGTTATTTATTTGTTTTTATGCGCAATTGGATCGTTAGAGATCAAACATTTCCGAGATCTGCTATAATTTTCAATTCATCAAGATCGGATGTGATGATTTGACGACGATGATTGTTTCTTTTCTTGAAGATAGTTTGTTTAGGGTTATTTGCATTATTAGAATTTTGGTTGTTTTGGGTTTTGTGGGCTTGATTTATAATTTTGTATAATTTTAGTAATGTGAGTTTGTTAGTTGTTAGTGTCACTTTGTCTGCATTAGTATTGTCATTTTCGTTTGTAGGTCTTACTGTCATAACTTGATTTTGATAGTATAATTATACCCCTTTCTTATAATATACAATGATATATCTTTTGATAAAAAAAATGTTCACTATATATATTACTAAAATATAATTTTTTTTTATTAAAACCAATAAATAACTTTAGTATTGCCAATATCAAAACTAATTTATCTTCAATTTTTGGATCATAATACTAGGCCCGGGCAAATGTGAGCGGTTGGGATGTGCTCCAGTCCATCCGAAATAGATGACTTAAAATAATTTTTTTTAATGTAATGTTAGTTTATATATCATACTTTATTAATTTTTTATTTGAATTTTGTTAAGATCGTATAATATTTTATTCACATAAAAGTAGTTTTTTACAATTTATATTGTATTTATTGCGTGATTATTTATTATATTTTTGCATAAAATATGTAATTTTACTAGATGTATTTGTTTAATCAATAAAATTTATCTAATATCATCGAAATTTAATAATAAAATTTAGCTCATTTTAATTTTAATTTTTAAATTCGTGCCGCACTTATTCTTACTTTAAATTAAGAAAATCTATCCCAATGTTCCATATTCTTCTAAATTGATGGACTGGACATGAAATACCCAATTTTTTGTTTTTACAAAAGGAAAAAAATTCCATTAATATCAAATGAAAATGAAAATGTTTATGCAATATTATATTATTAGTTCATTATCCAACGTAAATAAGAAAATCCGGTTGGCATACAGTTGAGAAAGACTCGTCTGGCAAACCAACAAAAGATGTTCTGTTTTTTTTTTTTCAGTAGAGCAACAAACGATGTTCATGAGCTGCCTTTTTTGGTGTCTGGAAATAAAAGGTTTTGGAAAACTGAAATATTAAAATAAATAAAGTTTGTCTGATCAAGGACTGAATAAATAAATAAATAAGTATTTCTTTCTTTCTTTTGTGTTTTCAATTTTTTTGGTCCATCTTTCTTTTGTGTTTTCAAGGAGATGTTTTTTTCTATGTTTTTAAAAATGTCTTAATTCAGAATATTGATTGGGTGATTTATAACATGCCTACTTCCAATTATACGAAATTGTATATGTTATTGTGAAAAATAAACTTATTGAAAAATTAAGTAAAATTTTAATTAAAAAAATCTCATTTTGAAGTAGTAAAATAGGTTTAAACAAAATTCCCATAAATAAATATTTTTTGCTCTTCAGGCCTCTCTCTTCAAAGTATGAATTAGAAAAAAAGAAATATGTGTCAAATAGGGGAGATGTCAACCCCTATTAATAAGACACAAGATTTTTTTTTTTTATTCAAAAAAAAAAATGATTATATCGATAAGAATAGAACACAAGACCTATAAGAAATAAAAAATAATATCATCAAGTTATAATATTAACTGTCATAAAAATCTTATTTTAATAATTAACAAATGCATATTGTGTTGAATGTTGGATGGATGTGATGATGAAGCTTGAGTGGCCCAATTAATTAATTAATTAATAATGATGGGTATTGGCTGCAAATTAAAAAATGAGAGGCAGACTATAGAGGACCATTCTCTTCTCCTACATAAGGACAATTTCACAGATTAGCTGCCATTTTTATTTTGTTAGATGGCTCTATGAATTTCTCCTGTGTCAGCATCGATTTTTTTTTTTTATGCTTATATTTTATGTTAAGTTCGACCCTTTATAATGAATAACTAGTTATATGGCTGATTTTTTTATTTTACTTAACTTAATTTTTTTCGTTGGAAAGTATCAAAAGCACAATCATGAAGAAAATATCTTCGACCGGTGTGCTGAAAGTTAATTTTAAAAATAAATTATGTTTTCTAGATTAATACATGTGCTAATATTCCTTATACTTTTTGGAGGGATGGATAGTAATTGGAAGTTGTAATGATATTTAAATAATGTCACTAGAGAGTTCTATTACTAGTATAAATAAAAATACTTATGTCTTCAACGATGAAAGAATTCAGATCAAATAAAGGTTTTTTTGTGAACCTAAATAAAGTAAAGCTCTTTTGTAATCAGCCTCCTCTATCAAATAAAAACAATGTTCTTTTGTCTACTACTCTTCGGCTTCAAATACCCAACAGGGGTATGGGTATCAGAGCTCTTCAAATGGCCAGTGTCATTCCCTTCCAAGTTCCTCAACTCACTAAAGACAACTACAATAATTGGAGCATAAAGATGAAGACACTGCTCGGCTCACAAGATGTCTGGGATATAGTACAAAAAGGACATTCAGAACCTGAAGATGATGAGGCAACCTTTATCAGCAGCCCCAAAAAAAATGCTTTAAGAGACTCAAGATGAAGAGACAACAAAGCTCTCATCCACATCTATCAAGCAGTGGATGAACGCAGATGTGAAAAGATTTCAGGAACTTTAAAGCAAGGAAGGGAAAATATGAAGAAAAGGAACCAAAAGAACAACTTTTATGAAGAAGAATGTAGGTGAACAAAAAAGATGGAAGGTCTGATATGAAGGACAAATGGTAATCAACCATAAAATAAAAGTGCAATATGTATCTTGAAATTTACTTATCCCAAAGTATGATGGACGTAGGACTGGAGGAGGAATGAATAAAGAAAATAATTGAAAGAGAGCTTGCTTAGTTGCTTGGATTTTGTTCATGGTTTGAAAAGAAGGAGAATAAATCTTTGCAATGATATGTAGTTTTATCTATCTACTCCTACTCACTTCCAAAGCCAAATAAAGTTAAAGCTTAAAGCCTGTCCAGTGTCCACCAAACCACTGATTGAGTGATTGTAGTACTAAATTATTTCTTTTTGTCTTTGGATGCTTTGCATTTTCTATCTTCTTTCCTTCCATCATGATCATTGGAATCGTATTAAACAAAGCCAATGACCTAAAAACAAGCCAAATCAGAAAGCTGCATGCATCATCTCACTTTCTTTTTTGGGTCCTCTTTTTTGTTTTTGTTTTTCCTCAAAACTACTAGATGTTCAATATATAAATGGAACAAAAAGAGAAAAGGGGTGTGAACATAAGCAACGGGATCTTCTAGTTCCGACAGACAGAGGCTCAAAAAATTCAAATTATATAGGATGGACTAAATAAAACATGACGGAGAGAAAATGTGCGAACATGAAGCAAGGAGTTTCAAACTTGAATTAAAAAAAAAAGAAGAGACCATGATCATAGAATGAATTGAGTTTATGCAAAATCATAGCCAATATTTTCTATAAAACAAATAAAACTCATCTCATCTATAACACTAGCTGTTTAAAGAGTAAGTTCGTATATGGTTAAAAAAAAAAAAAGTAAGTCCGTATATAAACGACGATTTACATGACTGAGCTATATTTCTCGAGTGGTGTTTACTTTCAATTGTTTTCTGATGATTAAAAATTAAAATCCGAAAGTCAAAATAAAAAATCATCAGAGTTCAAACTCAAAACCTAAGAGATGAATTGCGAAAGGGGAAGTGCAACAAGATCGAAACAGGGCTTGACCAACCGTGTTAATTGTCCAGTACAAGTGAGGTGGGCCGAACCACCGGGTCGGTTGATGATGTTCAACTAAAGGCCCATCCGATTACAACTGCGGATTATAGGATGAAGCCCACCTAAGGCCCAATTGTATACAGCACCACTGAAACAGCACGAACCCGCAGTTAGTTGACAGCTGACAAGACTGTTAGGTTCTTCTGTCTTCCGCTCTGTCTGAGTCCCTGAGATCGTCGCCTTCTGCATTGTAATCGTCCTTAACAGCACATACAAAGCTCCCAATGATCAATTCGCCAGGTGATTTTCCTCTCACTCTTTCTTCTTGTGAAAATTTGCTTAATTTTTTAAACCAAAAACTATTTGAAAGATTTGTAATTAGGGGTTAATCTAGGTTTTTATTTGTTGTTTATTTCTCGTTCAGTTAGCGCTGCTAGCTCAGTTTAAGCATTTCTAATTCATTGAGTTTTTTTCTTTCTTTCTTTCTTTCTTATGATCAACTGTGTCTAATTCTTTCACAGTGAGGTGGATATGAAAGAGAGGAACTCTACTTCCACGCTTAAGCGCATTTTGGTGACTTGTGCAGCTCAGGTGCGATCTTTATTTGAATTATTATTATATAGTGTTCACCTTTATCCGATTAAATGAAATTCTCAAAGAGTGGAACGTAGGCAGGGAATTTATGTTGTGGATTCAAATGAATAAGTTTACTGTCGAATGTATGTATTCTTATTGTGTGAGCTTGGGGAGATATTGGTGAAGGGAAAAAGCGAGTTCCTGAACTTTGTCATCATGTTCATTTGTATACAGAACCATGGAAATGCATAGTGTATTGTGCATCATCTTACGTATATCCCTTACAGGCAAAAGACTACGGCGGATGCGTTGCAGCAAAGGTTCCACAAGTTGAACGTGATATGTGCTTGAAAGAATTTCTCGCATTAAAGAGTTGCATGCAAAACGTGGTACCATCTTCATAATCAATAGTCATTGGAGTTGTTGTGTTTGTCATCTGCTTGGAAACTGCCTGACACTGCTTTTTGCTTCTGAATAGCTGCGAGGAAAGGCATGAATAGGAAAGTTTGATCTTCAGTGCTTGGAAACAGTAGTGGTAAGCATTCTGAAAAAGGTTCTTGGTTTATGTATAAAAATCTCGTTATGTTCAATTCTGCTCCACTATCATGATTATTAGAGTATCTAGATACTTCATGTATTTGTCTACCTTATACGTTTTTTGTTTTTGATTTCCAGCGTTGAGCCTGGTTTTGGATAATCTGCAACAGTACTTGCTAGAGCCTGCAATTATTCTTCATAAGTCTGAAGACCAATTTCTCTAATATGTCTGGAAAAGCATCAAGTTCACAGTCTTTTACTGGTTTGAGTGGTTCTGGTGCTCTGTCACATGTTTACATTCCATATCTCCCACTAAGATGTAGTGTACCTGGATCTAGGGGTATATTTTATGATGATGGCAACAAGTTGTTACTTTCCCCAACATCTGATCAGGTAGTATGACATTTGTACTTGAAGGTTTCCAACTCTTTAAGTCTTTAGTTCCAATTTGATTGAAATGGTGTTTTTTTCTGTGTTGTTTTATTTTTCTTTGGACATAGGTTTTCTGTTGGAAAACTGTTCCTTTTGATCCCTTGGTTACTCCTACCTCTGATACAATTAGTGAAGGGCCCATTTTGTCTATTCGATATTCGCTAGATGCAAAATTTATAGCAATCCAAAGATCTGATCATGAGATACAGTTTTGGGATAGAGGAAGTGGGGAAAGTTTTATTCAGAGGTGCAGGTCAGAGTCAGAAAGCATACTGGGATTTTTTTGGACAGATTGTTCCTCGTGTGATATTGTATTTGTAAAGACCAGGTAACTATATCTTTTTCCCACACGTTTTTTGTATGAATAGTAAAGAATGAATCATATTACTTCTGTTGTGTATTTATTTGTAAATTAGTACTCGGTTAGATTTGTTTTGAAAATTTGTTTTCTCTGGGAAGCAAAACTTTTTAAGCATGTATAAGGGACTCATCTGCTGTCATACCTTATGAAGCACAGCTAATCCAAACAAATAAAATATGGATTATTGATGCCGATGCACCTCCAATATGCAAATTTTTTCTTTAATGCTGGATTTTCTTTTAGGTTTTCTAGATGGAGGTGGGAGTGGTTCTGGTGTTTTGTCAAGCTTCAGCTTAAAGGGATAGGATATAGAGTATATTTTCTGAAAATTTATAATGAATCTTGTTTACAATTGCATGTTTTTTTCCTTTTTTTTTTCCCGAACATATTTGTTTGCACCAAGGTTTACCTTTCTTTCATTTTGCTAAAATGGTGTTCAATCTCAGTGGGCTGGACTTGTTTTCTTACAATACTGAGTCAAGATCACTCCAATTGGTTGAGACGAGGAAAATGAACGTGAGTTGTTATGTTTACACACATGAAAGTCGCTTGGTTCTTCTTGCTTCAGGCATGCAATGCAAAACCTTCAATGGTTTTCAGGTACGTGTATTACTCTCATTATGATTGTTATTTTGCACTTTTTTTTTCTTAAGTTTGCTATCTCGGTCTATAAGAAAAATGGATGAGGGTTTGACCAAAAAAAAGGGAAATGGATTAGGGAATTGCTTTTCATAGAAAGATAAACTTGCAATGCTTATTTTCTTAATGAAAAATACGGAAGTGATGATTGACTCTTATGATTGTTTTTTCCTAAAATGCTTTTCAGTTGTTAAATTACATGTAGGCAATTGATATTCATTATGAATATTTCTTCCATGCCCTGCATCTCTGAAAAGCATTATATTGGTTTGATTAAGGAGCATTCACAGTTTCTGGAAGAAAACCTTTCATCCCCTTTTCATGAAAAATCTGTTAGTGGGGCTTCTCTTGTAGACCTGATGTAATTGGTTTTCTTAACTTGGTTATCGATGTATTTTCTTGTATGATAGTAAGTGCATTCTAATATTTTAGTCTTGACACATTTGCTACTTTTTCTGGGTAGCTCTCATCCGCAGGGATTATTCGTCTGCCAAAGTTTGAGATGGCGGTGGCTAAATCTGAGGCTCACAATAAACCTGTCCTAGCTGTTGAAGATATTTTTATCGTTACTGTGTAGGTCCTTGGTGTAATTATCTTTTTGGTAGATTTTATTTACAAACCAAAGTAAAGGCTTAAACTTCTTTCACGTTTCAGCTATGGTAGAATCTACTGCCTGCAAGTTGATAGGATTGCAATGCTCCTCCATTCTTATCGTTTTTACCGTGATGTGGTTGTACAGCAGGTAAAGTTTGTGTTTAAGCTGTATGTTAGAATTCTTTCAATCCACTGTAAGTTGAAATGTCAACTATTTTGTCACAGGCTTTGGTGAGCATGGATATGTTATATTTATAGTATTGTATTGCACTGATACATCTCAGATACTCCAGTGATATGTATTCGATAGATCTTTGACATTTTTTTGTTATGTTTTTAATCGTGAAACTGTCAATTATATTGGTGTTCGAATTAAGGATGCTTGTATGAATAAATTACCAGAGGAACATGCAATGCTAGTACTATCTGAAATTGATAAAGAGACGAATTACATGAGTGTAACTGCTATCCTTGGAAATCGTGCTTTATATTGTTTCCCGTTGCTGATCTTCATGTTCAGGCTAATTGTGTTCTTGGGAGTTGGGACTGGCCTTGTCAATGTTATTTATTTCCTTAGAGTTTCTCAACTATCAGTGTAAATAAATAAAAAGATCCTATAGTTAGATTGAAGGATTTGGATAGATTACCTTGGTAATGTTGGATCTCATTGTTAGGTAATTGGAGTTAACTCCTATGAGATATGGGGAGATGAATATTTGTGTGAGATTTATGGGTAAATCATGGCTTCATGTGATTATTATAGTTTCAGTTCATTTATGAGTTTAGGGTTCAAGTGGTTGCTATTCAAATTTACTCATAGGCTTATTCTACACAACTGATGTTTGGATATACTTTGCAGGGTTCTTTGCCAATTTATTCAAGCAAGGTTTCTGTGAGTGTGGTCGATAATGTACTGCTTGTGCATCAACTTGATGCGAAGGTTGTTATACTATATGATATATTTGCAGATTCTCGAGCCCCCATATCAGCCCCACTTCCTCTACTATTCAGAGGTTTCCCCAGGTCCAATTCTTCTTCCCTGCGACCAAATAGGGAAGATAATGAAAATTCAGTAGTTAATGTGAGTGATCATGAAGCAATTGTTTACGGAGCTAACTGGACTTTTCTTGTTCCTGACCTCATATGTGATGTTACTAATCAACTTCTGTGGAAAGTTCATTTAGATTTGGAGGCAAGCTTCCTTTCACTCTCTTTTGCATAATATTTTAAAATAGGAGTTTTTTTTTGCAGGCTATTAGTAAGAAAAGTACAGGGGTTTTTTTCTTAGATTAACTTTTCTTTCTTTATACTTGTAGGCAATTTCTTCCAGTAGCTCAGAAGTACCATCAGTACTAGAATTCTTGCAGCGGCGGAAGTTGGAAGCCAATAAGGTAGAATTTTTCATTTGTTGTTGGTATGCTCAATATTTATTTGATTTTTCTTTCTTTTTTGTTAGGGCCAACTGTTAACAGCTTAACAGCTTGCAATAATATGATCCATTTAATGTCGTTTGTGGCTTGCTCACTATTAAAAACCATTTTCTTTAATCTATTTCATTTTCAGGCTAAACAGTTGTGCTTGTCAATAACACGTACTGTTATTCTCGAACGACGACCTGTGTCTACAGTTTCCCGGGCAATAGACATTTTAGTTTCTTCCTACTCCCACTCTATTAAAACAGGAACCTACCTTAAGGGAATAAAATCTGGGAAAAATGCACCTTCTAGTGTGTCACAGCCAAGTGGTCCTGGATCCAATGCTGATGCATCTGCTAGTAGAGTAGATGCAATTGGAAAATCCATTAAATATGAATCTGCTGCTCGGGTGGAAAGTGAATTTCCTAATAGGTTCTTAACCTTTTCA